>JAZGTH010000011.1:3670000-4330000 GCA_036877525.1 Chromobotia macracanthus | reverse complement strand
GTCAGACTCTATATGCTGCACCCTCTCAATCAAGCAGGACCTGAACTCAGCAGAAACCCAGCAGCTATTTTGGAGTTCTGGGAGAGATGTGGATGAGAACCCATAACCACTTTCTTGGATGCTACCTTTGCTGTCCATTGCTTCTGATATGGGGCTGTCCATGTCAAATCAGATAGCAGGGGAGTAGAAGGCAGGTGGGTAAACTTGACTCCACCCAGAGTCAAGTTTATAGTGATGTCTGTGTGAATCCATCAAACCAATTGTTTCAACTACCCAACTAACAATTTTAGGTTGCAAGAATGTTTACCTAACATTTTCATTAACTAAAGAAAACATTAAGTGTTATTTGGAATGTTCTAGGAATGTTCAAAATCTAATTTTTAGATGTTGTGTTAATGTTATTGCTTGGTTATCAGAACATTATTCAAACATTTGGGTAAAATTCTGTAAAATTGTTTATAAAACATTTATAAACAAAACATTTATAAAACGTTTTGTTTATAAAACGTCATAAATGTGATATATATGATATCCAACATTAAAAAAAGTTCTACTAATGTTACTTTAAGAATGATATTGTAACTTTGAGAGAACTTTTAAAGAACGTTAAAGAAGCCAACTTTCTGAGAACGTTCCCTGTTAGCTGGGAATCAAAGAATCGAGTCAGAGATTTAAGGGGGGGGTAGAATCCAGTCCCCACTTTTTGACCCAGTTAAAACTAGAAACTTAAAAGGGAATGTTTAGGGTATGATATCTTCCGAATAATGATGGCTGGCCTCATAGGAATTGGTAGATACAAAGACAAACTTTTTCCCCTCAAGTCCAAATGGTTTAGAGTCTCCTTAGTGTGGAAATATGTTCATAACTGGCTGCCATAACTGGCACAAAGAATGAAAATAAAAGTAAAATGTCTACACTTGGGTGGTATTTGGGCCTTCATTACACCCAGTGTAGACTCAGCGTACTGATAAATTAGCAACACACTTTAGTTCTGTGTGATTTAAGATGCTGCAGCACACTCAGGTTGAACAACAGACATCTGATCAACTGCACTAAGAGCCTGAGGCCTGGCAAGACATGCAGCAAGGCATGAAACAGTTCATTCTTCTTCACAAGCACTGAAGAGAGATGTGGACACTATAAAGAGTCACTATAGAAGATCGGATGTAGTACAATTTGTGAGAGAGAAAGTATTACTTATTGTGCACCTTGAGAAACAGAGAAACAGAGAGAGAGAGAAGTTTTACCTTGTATATTGTAGGGGTTGTCAATGACAAAATCTCCATTCCAGACAACCGAGAGGTCCACAGGAAGGTCACTTATGTCATTTCCTTCATAGTCATACTGAAGAGAGACAAAAAAAAACATGATGGTTGAGTTTTGGTCTTTATTTTGGTTACTTTGGAACGCTGGAATAACCTATTTGTCAGTAAAGTAATAAAGTCTCTAAGCTTAACTGTTGAGAACTGTTATGAGGTTGAAACTTGTGACATTTTATAATCTCGTTTTCCCCAACAATCATCTTCTCCTCAAATTCACTCAAAAAAGACAAAAAGGCCCAAAATTATGCAAATGAAAAACTGCTACACGAGACAAGACAAGAAACAATCCCTCAACAAACGTACAAAGCAAATATTCAACGGGAATTCAACATGACCATATTGTCATGCAACACATCAGTGAATTACAGCATTAACTTACGTTTACAATTAGGCATTTGGCAGACGCTTTATCCAAAGCAACTTACAGTACATTCAAGGTAAACAATTTATCAGTACAAGTGTTACCTGGGAATCGAACCCACAACCTTTGCCCTGCTAATACAATGCTCTACCTATTGAACTACAGGAAAACAAATCCTGACATGCCATGAAAATGTGCATTTTTTTACAATTAAAAAAAATCTTTATTTACTATATTTTTATAACGTTTTTACAAACAAGTACGTCCCCAAAACTACACACGCTGATAAACATCAGTGGACGTCTGGCCTGCTAACAGACACGTTTCCAGCATCAGAACTGTGAGAAACAGTCTCATCAAGAAAAACTACTGAGTCAGAACCAGCACACAGGAAAAAAAACGCAGTGTCTGCACACATCTGCTCGTTTCTGGATGAAACGAGAGGTCAGGAAGTGAGACAGGAACTGGGAGGACAGAACAGAGCGAGAGAGATGAGGGTGTGTGAGAGACCTCAGAAATCTAAATTACAGTCTGGAAGTGTAACAAACAAGTGGCGGAATTTAAGCGTGAAGCTGGCTGCTGGAAAATAAGTGAAACTGGCATTTTCAATTTGCTTTGTGACATCTCATTAAGAGTTTTACTGGTTTTACACACACACACACACACACACACACACACACACACACACACAATCACCCACATATACACACGTATAATTGTTGGCCACAGAATTTTTTTTAAAACATGTTGAACATACATGGCAAGATGAGTCTAAACAGTGTTAATAGTGGCCATTACACTGGCATGTGACCTTCAAATGGATGATTGGTTTCTGCAAAACGAAGTTGCACAGTTACTGTAAATATTGTACAAATATGGTACAAAGTTACATTATTATTGTACAGAAATATTGTTCTATATATTCCTTTATGTAGTCAAACTGCTGATGACAAAACGTGTTTAACTTGGGTATAATGTTTTAATTGGTAATAATTTTCTATTTTTTTCTTTTTCCTCAATTTCTTTTAAAAAGTTACAAAGTTTAAAAGCAATTGCAGAACAAGTCTCACACACACACACACACACACACACACACAGATTTGTCTGCCTGTCTGAACAAAGCCAAGGAGTCATATGATAAGCCTTTGAAAGGTCCAAGGTCAAAGTTAAACCGCTCAACACCCTCGAGTCACAAGACCTTTGCCTTAGACAACGGTTCATTGACAGCTTCAGCTTGATCAAACACATCCTCCAGACCACAAAGGACCTCTACACTCACAAACGCACACACACAGTCATTCCTCTCAAACCAAACATGTGAACTCTCACACTTCTTTAGCCTACATCTCCTCACCAGCGTCCCGTCACATTAAACTTTAAAGAGCTGGAGCTGCCCGCCCCCACACCCGGCACGTCTCAACAACGGCCGTTTCTGTTCCCCGAAGGCCGTCTGAAAACACAGATATGATTTATTCATATCACCATTAACATGCTTCTGACATCTGACGAGCTACAATGCTCATCTCAGCTGGACAATCGCTGTATATGAAGCTAATTGTCGTGCTAAGGTCAGGTGACCGAGGTCACATGACTTTGGGTGACCACAAAATAGCTGGAAATAACTAAAGAGCGCTTTGTTGTTGACAAAAGGTCACATATGCAGTATTTATTGAAAAGGTGGCTGAAAACAACGGGTTCTTTGGGGAGCTAGGGGAGAAGTCTTCTACTTTAGAAGGAATGAATAATAACACTCATTATTCAGTCCGTGGTCAGTGCAGAGATGTGGTGGAGGGTAATTAATTGCTTGTGCAAGTGTGAGTTCCCATGAGGCCATTGGAGGCCTCAAACACAAGGTGAGTAGAAACATGCACATGACCTAATTAAGAATAACTACAAACCGGCAACTATTCCATATGCACCAAACCTCCACACACACACACACACACACACACTCACACACTCACACACACACACACACACACAGTCCCTCAGGTGCTGAGCTGAAATGACAGGTGTTGATAAATGTCAACCCCTGCTACAATGTCTCTTTCTCTATATCTTTGTCTCTGTGTGATACAGCGCATTGCAGTGTCCTTTGGGACACTGTGGTATGTTTTAAGGAAAAGCTTTAAAAAACAGTACAGAACTTATACGTGTCTTTACACTGCAGAGGTTTGTGGATCAAAGGTGCCATCTAATACCAAAATCTGATACTGAGCTGTTAAAAAGCAAGTTGTCTCTGACACACCTTACTCCCTGGTCAAATTTCACAAAAACATGCACAGGTCACAGGTATAGGTACCCCTATAACCACGACGGAGCACAAAATGAGAAAAATGAAGCCTATTTTTAAAAGCGTCAAGATTTTTTTGCATTGTCATTTGCATTGCCAAAATCTCATCACTACAATAAAATGCATATAGATGCATTTCTTGCGTTTTCTGTACTTCTCAGTCACCCATTTTGATTGTATTACCATGAATATTTGAAATAATGTATTTTTTACCAAAAACACTGCAGCAACATTTTTTTAAATCAACATGAAGGCATTACAATAAATACTACCAAAATAAGGAAAATATTATTCTCACCTCAATGATGCATTAAAAAAAATCTTTTCATGTCATGTCTGTGCTGTAATATGATTGACCTATCATAATGTAGACAATGTAGTTTGCATCATCTACAAAAACTAGCCAGTCAAAGTAAAAAAGTTTTGCAGAACAGAACCCAAAACTAACTTCTGAACAAAACAAAGAGAAGTGCTGTAAAACTCCGCTGACAGGTATAATAAACCTACGAAAGGCGCAAACAGTTGTGACTGGCTAGTGAGCCGGAGAACAGGGTAACATACGAGCTGTGCAGGATCTGGTTCTCTGCCTCTCCACCTGCATGCCCAAAATGTATAATTACCCTCCCAGGGGAAAATAAATGGGGCCCAGAAATAGAGAAACGCTGGGCATCTCCACAACCTGTGCCCGTCCTCTGCTGGCAAGCCCATAGATCAGAGAGATGTGGGGAGGAGGAGGGGCATACGGATGCATACGGTGAGGTGGGAGATTCCAGGTCCATGAGGCTGAAAAGTGCCGATGTTAACAAAACACGGCAGCTGCCGGTATGGGAAGGGATTCGGGATGGTGGGGGATGGGGGAACGCTGCCTTTTGTGTAGGTCAGTCTTATATAATTAGTCATTTTGATAGCGTACCTATGCGCCTGGGTAAAAGTAACACATCAGCTAATTGTGAGGTGTTTATTAAACACACACACACACACACACAGCTCCCCATCAAATACATATACAGACACACAACATACAGTACACACAAACACTCACAGAACTGTACATCCAGAATATTCTGCAGTTGAGCAGTACTAGCATCCTATTATTAATAGTAAGCTTGCTAATAATAGTAGCGAGCACCACTAATTATGCAAGAATGAATTACAGTAAGAATGTATTTTGATGCATTACTGTACGTGACGTTTCAGTACTGCTATATTGTGTGTTGCTGTGAGAATAGAGGCTTTAAGTGGCTAAAGCTCAAATTCAGCTCTAAGCTCATGGTGAACCTTCTTCCTAGCAGGAGCTCCTCTCCACAGGGTCGTCTGACTCACTCTTATCCCCGACTGCAGGACACAACAAACACTCCTCGAGTTAAACACCTCTCTCTCTCTGTCCGTCTCTCTCTCTGTCCGTCTCTCTCTCTCTGTCCGTCTCTCTCTCTCTGTCCGTCTCTCTCTCTCTGTCCGTCTCTCTCTCTCTGTCCGTCTCTCCCTCTCTCCGTCTCTCCCTCTCTCCGTCTCTCCCTCTCTCCGTCTCTCCCTCTCATACACACACACACAAATCTGTCTACTTTTCCCCTTCCTCCAAAATGATGACAACCCCCCCGCCTCCCCCCACCCAACCATTTTCCTTCCTTTCGTTTTTTATGCTCAACTTTTCAGGGAGAAGTGTGCTGAGTCTCGCAGACCATCCCGCTCCTGCGCGGCTGCAATCCATCATCATTTTATCTGCGACGGCTTTTAATTGGATCCTATCAAACGCTCCCGATAGTCCTCATTTTGCGGTCGCAAATCGGTGGAAAGCGCAGAGAAGATTCTTGCCGAGATTTTTCTGTCTTTACCGTCTCTTTTCTCTCCATCACCGTGTTTTCTGTGTCAGTCTCTCAATCTTTCTCTCTCTGGTCATTTATCTGAGCTGAAGCTAATGTTGTAAAGCAGAGTCTGATACCATCACCCTGTTCTGTTCATCCCCTTGAGAGAGAGAGAGTGAGAAAGAGAGAGAGTGAAAGACAGGGAGAGAGAGAGAGAGCTCTTCAGGCCCTTCTTTATTAACCCTTTCTCACCCTTCTTTTACATTTACATTTATGCATTTGGTTCTGAATCGAACCCACAACCTTTGTGTTGTTAATGCAATGCTCTACCAATGGAGCTACAGGAACGTCTTTCATTTTCTCTCTTTTACTTTTTCTTTTTTCAAGCAACTGGTGCTCAACTGATTTTCTCTTGTCTTCAGAAACTTGCAAAAAGTTCCAGATTGGGGTATTTTTAGATCTTCCATCTAGACACACACACACATTCAGAGACACTAACATACAGATTTCTCAATGATTTTTCTAACCTTTGGCTGTGCACTGACATCTCTGAGAGCATCTCAAACTCATGACCGGTCTGTAGATGATTTGGATCTACAACAGTTACTCTAGCCTGAACCCAGAATTGTGCTTCATGTGGCTAGCCTCCATTTAGCCAGCACACTATCTGAAAACCGACTTCAGGAAGATCTCCTGCCTTCAGTATCATCCTGCTAATACTCAATGATGTCCCTCCATCTCACCCAAAGCTCTATATCCTTTGTTTACTCAATCGATTGAGTCAGGACTACCTGCTTCCCTCTGCGTCCCAACACACAGTCGTGTTTTATTAACCTGCCTCTCTATTGTCTTAAGCAGAGACAAGAGATCGAATTGATCAATCTCAGGCAAACACAATCAGCTCTCTTCACCTAATCATACCGCACCAGCCATCTGCCTGCTATGAGACTGGGATCTCATCTGCCAGCTGTTGCCGCGTATGTACCTGGCAGGATATTGACCTCCGACGATAAGTCTTGAGGACATAACTTTTGAAAATTAATATGCTGCATTATTCTGTGACTCCTAATCGAAGAAGCTAAATCTTACTGCTAGGAAAAACTTTAGTTTTAATTATTTTTTTTTACAAATTAAAGGTGAGGTAGGAAATTTTTAAGTGGCTAACAATAGTAAGCAAGCTTTGAAAACATAACGTTCCACCCTCCCTTCAGATCGCACTCAAAAGCCACTCCTCCTCCAAAATACACAAATAAATTTATATAGACCTAGACCTCAGGATGTGAAGAGACTTTTAACCAGCATAAAAAATGTTTCTGGAAAAAACTACCTACCATGCCTTTAATTACTTTATGCAATAAAATGCATTATTATTAATCATTACTATTAATATTTATATAAACTAAATTTTTTGTACAAAAATACAGATCCTGTATCCTGTAAATACAGATCCTGTGGGGAAAATATTGCAGGGTACAGAATGGTTCATTTCCCAAACTCCAAACTCTTGAATTCAGCAAACCAGTTAGTCAGCAGTGTAATTAATCACTCATATGAAGACGGTTTCAGTGGAGTGAAAAGAATGACGGGGACCTGAGCCGGTGATTCATATCCAACCTGCTTTAACACACAAGAGTTGGGCCCATTCAATTCAACCGTATTGACGAACAGTCTTTTAATGGCTAAGGAATGACTCGCTGAGTGACTTAAACAATAGTGGCTCTTGATCTGTGCCCAAGCCTGTCAGTTCAGACATGCTCCCACTTCTTGTAATGAAACTCTCACGCAGGGCTACACAGCACTCATGCTAAAATCACTGCACGCTAAGTAACTGATAATTGCTGGCATTTAATGGTGTAATTGCAGTGTGGATCTTAACACGACTGTAATTGGGGCTCTCATTAGGAGTGACGGGCTGTCTGAATACCCAGCAGCACAGAACCAAACCTGGCGTGGTTCCGTCAGAGGCATAAACCGCAGAGGAACAAAAAAAAAACTGGACCTCTAAGAAACAGAAAACTTTATTCTTAAACTTGCATCTGTATCTCTGTTTGAAACAAAATTGCAGGTTACTTTACATGTTTACACATACTTTACGTATGTTGAGGTCACATTTCACCAGGAAATCAAACCCAAAATCTCAAATTGTAAATCATTATTATAAACTCATTACTGTGAAACAGAGTAAGGTAAGGAGATCATGCTGAGCACTGAATTGTCATGCACTTGCTCAGTGAATTATTTTTTTTCCATTTTTAATCAAAAAAAGTTACAAACTGCAGCTTTAACGTTGCACTATGCAATTTCTGAAAAACACATTTAAACAAACACACCCCTCCCTTTATGGCTCCGCCCTTGCTGATTGGCTAAGAGAGAGTTATGTTTTGTGCAAACACTTTATTCAACACACACAAAGAACAGACATCTAGCAAATATTCATAAAATTGTTTGTTTGGGTGTTGATTTAAATTTTCTGCAGCATTTCCCAGAAACTGCTTACTGCACCTAACAAAACATTTAGCAGGTAAACAATTTTAAAATGTGTCTTTCCCATCTAGAAAACAGACCAACAATACTGATGACTCCGGCACTCACAGGTGTCTCTTCCTCTAATACCACTTGTGTATGACAAACCACATTTCATAACTGTGATGTACGCTAAAGGCTTCATATTTTATTAAAACATCCCACCCCAGCTTTCTGTTTCAACAGGAAATGCATCAACACAATAAAGAAAACAGCTCATTAAGGCCTTTTCATAAAGGTTTTTAGGAGTCTTTGGACTAGAATTACAATAATCAGGATTTCTGAAAATCATGCTGCTTATGTTCTGACCAAACAAGAACAGCATTCAGAAACTTCTACAGCACATGAAGGAATTCAATTATGTGAAACACCCGTCCTTGCTTGCAGAATCAGAAGAGAAGTGGCGCTTATCAGCCGACTGTTTCTTGCTCTGGTGTTGACGGTTAAAGTTAACATCACTCCGGCTAATGCCTGCTTCTAGCGGAGACAGAGGAATAGCTTCTCGTCAGCAGCGCGCGATCGCTGTTGATTTGAAATGGCTGCGACAGCAAACAGTCGATAAAGTCTTTAGCGAGACAGCTCTCTGCAAACTCTTAGCCATGTAATTAGCTTCCCTTCACTAAGACCAGAAGTCTCAACACAAAAGAGAACGCCAAAGAAAGACGGCGCATCTTACAACGGCCATCAATAAGCAACGGTGAGAGGTGTCACAGTGCTATCAAATACACAAGCTCCACTCTGCCTCTAATGACCGCCTTCACAAAGCAGTCTGTTAAAAAGTTCTACATCTCTCATCAGGCACTAATGGCCCACCAGCCTCTGCTCAGTGCCTGATGGGAGTTTTGACAGCCAGACAAAATGTTGATTGGTCAAAAGGGGGCGGCTTGTATCAGCAAGGCTGTAAAAAAAAGCCAGCCATTTGGACTGGTTTTACCACCAATAATGGCTCTTAAAGAACTCTGAGACTGAGCAGTCCATGAGACATGGCAATTCAAGGGGTCTTGGCATGTCAGAAAGAGCCAGTTGCCCGCAGTGCAATTTACTGGCCCTTGTGACCGTAAGATACAGAACAGTTTGACCACCAGCTCCAAACAGAAGAAAAAACAAACAAGACCTAAGAGATAAAAGATCCCGTGATCTCACAGGTGTCTCAACAATGTCTCAAACTGTCTTTACCTTTGACAAGATACTACAGTAATCCAAAGTCAGAAATTTCAATATAAAACAATATAATCTCTCAACAGCTTTTTCTAAAACCAAATTATCTGAGCAATGCTATTCACATTTATCTTATAGCTCCAGCTATAAATAATTTTAGAAGTAGTCGTCGCGTATTGTATATAAATAATAACGAATAACTCTCTCCCGAGCTAAGAAAGAGCAACCTGTGAGCAATATTTATATGAACAGAAGAAAACTTCCAGAAACTCCAAACAAGGTCTCACCATGGTCTTCTGACACTGTATGCTAGTGCTGTTGAAGCGCAGAGCTGTGACGCTGTACTCTTTGCCCTGGATGTAGAAGATGCATTCATAATTCCTCTGGCCAGACTGGGGCTGCGGAAGGTTCCGTGCCAACAGGGTGATGGGCTTCATGACTCCAACAGGTATGTAGATCTGGGTGGAGGGCAAGATCTGGGGACACTCCTGGGGAAAAAAGATAACATTATTTATAAAACAATTTATTTACATTTTATGAGGATAAATTTAAGTGGTGTTCAAACCCTCTAGGGAGTTGGGGTGGTTGCTATGCTGTTGTGTTCAGCGTTATTATCACATTTCTATGCAGGTGCAAGGTTGCCCCTTTGATTGTTAGGTTGTTGCATACTGGTAACAGCACTCAACAAGTATAATTTTTAATAACTTATATTTACATTTATGCATTTGGCAGATGCTCAAAGTGACTTCACAGTGCACTCAAGCTATACGTTTGATTTGATGTGTTCTCTGGGAATCGAACCCACAGCCTTACGCGTCACCAACGCAATGCTCTACCAGTTGAGCTACAGGAACCCATAAAACTGACAAATTGAAATTCAAAGCACAAATGGCAGATTGTACATAACACGTGTAGATTTGTTTAGAGGTGTGAACATTCGCTCTGTTATATGTATTCTGTTTTATGCAAGCACACTTTGAAGGAAACCGTTTTAGGGAAAACATAATGACTAGCTATTATAATTTTAAGAAATTCAAATGACAGCACTGAGCTGCTTCTGAACAGAGATCAAAAACACTTTTGATCTTACTACTCGCGTAAATGTGGCTATTCAGACATTGTAGCCCATTCTGTGATGTCGCTAAATCAGGAGCGGAGATATGAAGGAGGCTAGAAGGACTTCAAGGCCATCGTCACCGTTGTCATGACAACAGATTGGAAAACCAGGGCACAGAGCAAGATGCAATTAAGCTTTTTGAGGGCGTGTGCCATTTTAAAGACCTGGCAGCGATATCAGAGTTACGATGCCAACAGTGCATTTTAACTTGCAAAGCAGCAGCATTATCACAGGCGTGAGATCTCACCCCGCAAGACCTCTCCTCAAACATAACCTTCAGATGCAGACACTCCAAACTCAGTGTTTGAAAATACACTCATTTATATGTGAAGATGCAAAATGAGTGTTCTGCTTCTTCAAACAGGAAATGGCATAGCAAGCTAACAACTGGACCATCAAAATAGTCACATTCTGTGTTTTTATAAAACAGACACATCACATGCACGTCCTATGAAATGCTGCCAACACACTGAAGCAGTACTTGGATAGAAGGCCGACAACTACATCAAAGCATCAACCTTTTGCAACCTTTTCTGATGCGTGGATGCAGGAAAAAAACCGCTTATAAACCAGACCAAGAACATGTTTGGGTCTTATGTATTCTGTATTTTACTAATGTTAATTTATAAACAAATCAGCATACAGGACTGTTATTCTTATTAATATCATCACACTACAGGACTCTTATTTTGATAACTTGTAGCCAAGTTGCAAAGTATTTTACAGTGGAGTGAGGTGGGGGGGTCTCAACTTCAAGGTCTGTTTGATGTCTTGTGTGCCAGCAGCAGATGTGGAGTAATAGATTATTACAGCAGAGGGGAGCATAATGACCATGAACTATGATTTATATAAAATCACAACTATGTCCTGACGGAAATCTTAAAAAAGTCAATCTCCACTGATCTGTTGAAAACAGGCTTTCAATGCCTCTTATAAAACTCTTAATTGTAAGGCAGCGCTTATATAAAACATATTTTCTGCTATGCTTTGAAAACAAATAAATGTCACAGTGTTTGTTTGTAAACAATAACTTTTCATTTTTCAACTGTTTCTGAGTTGTTTCAACGTCGCTCGCATGTGACATCACAAAAATGCGAGCACGCGCAAGGCTGTGCATGCATGCTTGTACTGCGCATGCGTGAGGCTGAGAGAGTATTCATGCGATTTGTACGTCCGCTAAAACCATGGTAAAGGATGATTACGTCCACATACTCTTACCCTAAACACTTGGACTTTTTAAGCAATATAATGCAATGGTACTTTTTTGTAAGTTTCCTATCATACAGCCACAGTATGAAAGGTGCAAGGCAGGGCGGCTCGTACCCCATCCTATCTCATTAGGACCAGATAAAGCATCTAACTCATTACTCTCATTTCCTATTTACTCCACCTCTGTGTGTAATTGAACAGGAAGAGTACAGAATACCAGCAGCGTTATTAAAATCTACAGGAGATATGCACTAGCGTGGCCACGGTGAGGGTTCTGTAAACAAACCTGATGGGAAAGCCACATGCAGCTCTGTGACTCTGCTGAGTTCCATTGGGCTGCTGGTTTAATTGCCTCGGGTGGCAGTACTGTGCTGTGCTCACTCGATTCGGTCGTGACTGAATAAATAGACTGTGATGCTCCTCCTCCCCCCTCACTGGAGCGCGCCTGTGTTAGCGTTCAATTACTGCGTGATACACAAAGGTGAGGGTTTCACTGCTAATGAAAAGGTGCAATTTGTTCGGAGTCAATAAAGGCCTGCTTGGAGCAAAGAGGCCTTATCAGTTACTGGAGAATGCAATACGCAAACCCAAAATGTTATGTTCACTGCTCAGAGCTAAAGGTTTGCCCAAAGTCTGTTTATGTGGCTTGTAACATGTAGTTATGATCTTAGTGATCTGTGCATGCTAAACCTTTAAAGCTGCAATCAAAACTTTCATCTTTCTGTCGCCATCTCTGTTTGTTATTATAAACGTAGCATTGTGAATCAGGGTAAGGTAAGGAGATCATGCGATTGTAAGATCACTTATCTGTCATGTACTTCAAAAACAAAGGTACTGCCATTATACATGTCCTACAAGCCATTACAAATCTATGGTACTTTTTGATTAGTGATGTATATTACACATTCTGAAGAGCCACTTGCACTGTATTTTTATTAGAGTCATTAGTCAATATGGGTTTGTTTACACTGTAACAGATGAAGGTTTGGGCTTCATCATCATCACTCTTGCTGATAACACTTTATAGTTTGTTTATCTCTAAACTGCTGTGAAATGTAATTACCGTGATTAGTTTTGCCTGGTTTCGAAAATAATCCGCAAATGTGACAAAACGCAATTTAACAAAGTCTATTCAGCTCACAACTGTGCGAGGCAAAGGGCAAAACGATACGAGAGACGAGAGCCAATCAGAGAGGAGAGAGAGACGATATCATTAACGCTAAGCCACCTGACTGATGCTAAGAGATGCTTTGCTTGTTCGTTTCGGCAATCAAAACACACAGGTGGATAACAGATAGCCGTAAACTATACATTTAATGAAATGCTCCAACTATCTGATAAGAACTGCATGTCCACCCCTGGGGTCCACCCCTATGTCCAAAAATACAAACACTGTGTGTGTGTGTGTGTGTGTGTGCGTGTGTGTGTGCGCGCAATGGTATGGAAGTAAAGAAAAGGTAGTGAAAAAAAAAGAAAATGAAAGAAAAGGAAATAAATGAGAAAGGAATTGTGCACGCTATTATCCATTATAAGATGTGTTATAATTACAGGTATTGGAAGATAAAGCTATCAAACAAAGCTATTGTATGACTTAAAACACTGCGCAGAAGTCATGTATCATTTTTATTTTTTTTTATTTGACTGCAGCATGCCACAAATGACCAATCAGAATCAAGCATTCAAGACATGCAAAAGTGTTGCTATCCGATATGATAAGAGCTAAAGCGAAACAAAGATAAAGGGTGAAAATGCTGGAAACTATTTTATTAACAACTCTGACAGGTGTCAAAACAGAGTTGAAAGTGCAGGTGGGATAGCACACTGGTTCAGCACAAAGGAATATTGGCATACCGCCGGGATTTCTTTGAAGCGCTTCGCAGTTTCTCCCTCTTACTGCCTTTATTTGCTTTGAAACGATGGTGGCTCGGGTGAGGCGGGAATCCAGGTTACCGTGCTGTGTGCGCCCCCACAGTGCTGAATCACATGCCGGGAATAAGCTCCGAGCAAACTCACGTTAACAAGTTAGAAATACAGCCAGAAAACTGTCTTGGAGCTCCAGATCCATCTCACTGACTTCAGAGAAGTATTTAACATAGTACACAATATCGGATTTTAAAGGAATAGTTCACCTAATAGTTCCCGAAAGTCTGCCATCGTGTTCTTATTAAAATGTGTACTTTTTTTTATGGGACACAAAATGACGAATTTCATCTTATGTTTATTCTTTTTTCCCCAAGAAGAATAAGGCATAGTGAACCATGTGTGCAGGGAATGTTCTCAGAACATTGGCTAAAGTTCTCTCAAAGTTACCAATAAATGTTCTTGGAGTAATGTAACTTTTTAAACATTATATATATCAAAAATGTTTTTCTTAAATAGTTACTGGAACATTTTAACAATGTTACAACTGTATGTATATTATACATTAACATTCCTAGAACATTCAAAATAACATTTTTAACGTTTTTGTTACTTCATGGAAACCTTGGGGAAACGTTCCTACAATGTAAAATTGTTAGCTGGGAGTCAGCTACAAAGAATACAAAGAATACAAAGAATCAGTGTGAACAAAATTTGTCCATTTTTGAGCTTGGCAGGTGCTGTCACTATGAACTGTGTGTGAGAAACATGTAAAGATTATTCTTGCATTCCCTGGAAAAGAATAACAGCAACTTTTTATAATGCATGCCTGGAATGCCAGGATATCCCATTTCTTTTAAATAACTGCCAGGAAAGGAAATACCATAATATGGTTGTTTAGATGATACCAAGGATGAGTTTCAAATCTGCCGTTCACAAGGCTGCAGGACGCCAGCCAAGTTAGCACTCTTGGTTCATGTCCACAGTAACTGAAACATGAAGAGAGCTTGAGACCTGATGTTTGGTGAGGGTTAGATAAAGAAACACAGAGAGATGCAGTGTGTACAGTAGGATTGTTGGGCAGCAGTGCTGAGGGAAACAGGAAGTCTGTTTTTGGCTCTGCTAGCTGGCAGAAGAGCTCTGCTAGTCTGCTGTTTGTTTTGCACAGACGTTGCCTGTAGCAAAACTCCTGCAAGCAAAACATGATATCAGCCGCTCTTTTCTTCCACTTCCTCTCACATTCTCAGTTTCTCTTGTTCTCTTTCTCTCCGCTGGTCTGAAGCAGCTGTGGGGTGACACAGAGACTGTGCTTATGGGATGTTAAGCTAAATAAGCCCACGCTGCGCACCCAGCCCAGTCATCCTTATTCTCCTGTTTCTAAAAATTGGTTTTAAATAGGATCTCAAGTTGCATAATGTTTTTTTTAAAGCTGCAGTCCATAACTTTCTGGGGTAAAAATAAACAAAAATCAGTTATTGAGCAAGTACATAACAGATCAGTGCTCAACAAGATCTCCTCACCTTACCCTGAGTCACATCAGTAAGTTCATAATAATGATTTATAATCTGAGCTGTCGGGTCATTCCTGGGAAATGCCGGTTTGGCTTCATTTGACTCCAACATACACAGAGAAAGTACCTAAAAACAACCTGCAATTTTATGTTTCAAACAGAGGTGGCGACAGAGAGGCAAAAGATACAAATTGCAGCTTTAACACAAAAACATGGTGACCTTTTCATAAATAACAGTATAATCTTTGTTCTTAATAGTTGCACCAAAGAGCTTTGCGATACCTACTGTATAAATACGATGGTATTGCATGAATATGGCAATTATCATTACCATGGTATATCAAAATAATATGGTTCTAACATCTGATACCATGATACTTTTACAGTATTTCTTGTACGGATGAGTTAAAAATGCAAGTCACTTTCCTGAAATGTACTGTACATTTCTTACACTGCAGTAACTCAACTAGTGGAGCATGGTTCTAGCAACATCTAGGTCAAGGGTTCCAATCCCAAGGATACATGTATACTAAATTAAACGTTTACCTTGAATGCACTGTATGTATATTGTACCTGCCTATCTTCAACGAGTCCACCCTGTCAGGGTCTCCTTAAACAATGAGGAATGAGGTGTCAGGCAGAAAGGAGTGAGGAACTGTGATGAATGAATGCTCGTCTAATCAACAGCAGACAGGACAAGCTTCAGCACACCGGTACAGGCCCCAGGATACCAATGCAGTCTGCTAAAGCTACACTCTTAAAAATAAAGCTTCTTAAAAGGTTCTTTAGAAGACCATTTTTGGTTCCCCAAAGAACCTTTCAGTCAAAGTTTCCTAAAAGAAACATTTCATTCTTACCTTTATATAGTTTAAAGAACCATTTTTCACTACATAGAACCTTTTATTAAACAGAAAGGTTCTGTGGTTTTTAAAGGTTCCTTAGGAACTTACAAAGCTGAAAATGGTTCTTCTACGGCATTGTGAAGCACCTTCAAGTCCACCTGAACTGGAACTTGCAACCAACTTGCAACCAGTGTTCTGACATATTTTAAAGTGAAACGAAAAAATTGAGGGTGTGGCTTGTTTGTTTCCACTTGGAATGGGAAAAATAAAAATAGTATATTTTGAGTTCATGATAACTTGTGTAGGTGGAAGTTCTCAACGAGCAGAATTGCATCACTGCTATTTCATCTCTCCACAGTGGAAAGAGGAATAGAAGACAGTTAAACTAAAAGCCTGATATGATGACCGCACTTCCTCAGGGAGATAGATATGATCTCATTTAAGATTTGAAACGCCAACAAAACCTAATATTGCCCCTTCAGTCTTTTCTTAAGCACATAAGTCAAAAAGAGCATTTTTGCTATAAAACCCAAAATGGCCTGTCATCTTTATTGAAGTTAAACTGGGCTGCTAGTACATAACTTGCAGTTTAATGTTTTCATTCTTGTGTTCCTTCAGTTGCACCTATAATTTGCTATCAAACACCAAAAGTCTTTGAGGTAAACAGATAATAGACCACTTTTAAACAAGATGGTTGGAATAATTGCACAGCTCTGATTGGCTATTTATGCTGCAGTGCTATTGAGCGCGCAGCTAAACAACTTGACAAGCCTGTTATTATTTTTAATCAATTTATATCAACAATTTGAGAGCAGCATCACCAAAATTCTTTAAATCCTGGTCTACCCCACTGATTTTGTTTACTACTTACTTGGCAAGTCTCATCAGGGTAGCAGATGAGGAGCAGATGAGATGTTATCCAATTAGGTAATCTGAAGCTTGTTGACTAGTAAGGGCCAAACGGTGAGGTTTAACAATTACACACTCTAGCAGGAGTCTGATGTTGAATGAAAGGGACTTTGAAGTCTAAGAGCTTTGGAGTGTCCACCCACGAGACTTAAAAATAGAGCAGTTCTCAAAACTTAGCAAGACGAGGTATAATCCAAAACAAATCTGTGTTAGCAAAACTGGCAACCTGTTACTAAAATAAATATTCACGTAGCATTACTGCCACGTTATATCACCTTTAAATGCCAAAAAGCAAGCAATGCTGAAAAACAAATGAACGTGAGTCAATAAATATAAAACGTACACCAAATCAAAATGATACAAATTTGGACATCTGTACAAAGTCAAATGAGGCAATCCAGTAAGAAGCACTGGATGGAGTTGAAACAGCATAAGAAACCAAGTTCTGGCCCAGTCTCCCTGGGTGCCACGAAAGACCATGCAAGCACTCACACCAGCTCCTTGAGACCAGAATATAAAATTCATCTTTGGTCTCCATTAGGCAGCCAGACGCTGAGGCATCTGGAAATTAAGATTTAATACACTTTGAATAATTAAAGCCACAGATCAGTGGCAGCCTTAGATCCCTCCGAAAGGCCCAGTGCCAGAGAGAACAAGAACCACGGGGCTTTGAGTCCTACTCACAACACAGCGGGACAGAACCGACACCAAACAACAAAGGTGAGGGTGGAATCGCAGGGTCCCTATTTCTGCAAATTGCGATTCTGATTAACTGATTAATTACAACGAACTGTCATTGCTGCTCTCCCTAGAGGACGGGGTGTTGGTTGGAAGATGATGGAACTTCATATGAAGGCTCTCAAAGAACTGAAACAGCAAGGGGGAGGGAGCCGTGAGTTCTTGGCACAAAAGTCAGAACAAGAATCCTGGGAGAAACGTGCCCCTGAGCTCCTTCCTCGACTGTTTGTAGTGAAGCCCTATCACCAGCAGAGCCCAGATCAGAGGCAGGGGATACCCGAATTTGCTGTGTATTTGCCGGAGCTGGGCAGAGATTTGAGAGCAAGTGAGTGAGTGAGCAAGAGAGAGAAGGAGAGAGAAAGGGATGAAGGAACACCTGACAGACAAATCAGATGGGCATAGATCACAGCCGGGTGAAGTCTGAAGACCAGAAGCGGATGAAAAGAAGAAAAAAAAGACCAAACCAAAAAAACAGCACAATAGATCTGGTGACAAAAAAACAACAAAAAAATATATTTTGAAAGAAACAAAATTAGTTTTGGTGATGTTCATATATGTGTGCATTTGTGTGCAGGTTTAGCTATATTTGTGAGAACCAAATGTCCTCACTAGCATAGTGAAATATCAACAAAACTGGTGGGGACATAAACCAGCCAAATATTGTTTTTGTTTCTGTGAAAGTCAGGTTTATGGGTAGGGTTGGGGATGTGGGATAGCAAATATCCTGATATAAAATCAATGGAATCAATGAAATGACCCCACTAATGTAGTCAAACAAATGTGTTTGTGTGTGTACAAACATCACCATGCAAAAATGTTGTAAAATAGACTTAATTTTGTTTCTTTCAAAACATCATTTCTTTTGTTGGGTAAAATATGATCTGGTTCTTCACAGGTTTCTTGAGACTCACTAAATCACTTTTGAAAACACTTATGACTCAGTTATTTTTCAGTTTACACTGACAAGGCTCAATTTTTATTATTTTATCAGTTTGAAATTCTTTTTAAGCTCAGCGGACCAATCACAGATATTATTAAGCTTCTATAAGTAAAATTGCAGAAATTCCTGATAAACCTAAAGACATGAAATTAAAATTGTATTCCCATTTTAATTAGTCTCTAAAACCGAAAAAGGAAAAAGTATAAACACGATGATATCCTGAGTAAAAAGAAATTCTGATGAACTGAACTGTGCAGTTTCCAAATCTGGCAACAGCATATTAGTTTCTGCTGATTATAATTGAGGCAAAGAAACCCTGTGGAAAAAATACAACCATCTTTCAAAAAGACAAAAGAATTACTTCTGTCTGTGTAGGCTTTCCTTGAATTATCTTCCCTCTGACAACTTTATTAGTGCGTTATGCATCACCCTGAAACGGTTTACAATGTCTATGGACAAAATATATTTGCTGAAAATGCGACCGAGTTATTTTATTACCAAAAAACTATCTATGTACAATAGCTTTCAGTACAACACTTTTAATGCTAACAGCCCTGTATGAATTATGAGTGTTATAAACTGGTTTAGGGCAGCCATATTTACAATTCAAATCTTAAAATCAAAAATGCACCAGACTGAGGAGAAACACCCCCACAATCCTTTGCTTTTCCAGCTATTATCATGGGTGATATGTCTTTGTTTATAAGAGCAAACACAAGGAAGAGCATCACTGAATCAAGCAGCCCCCCCGAGACTGAGGAGAGGTGCCTTGGCGATACACCACCCCATGACTTATTTATCAAAACCCTCATTTGTCTCATCGGAGACGCTCACTAATGAGTCTCAAATGAGAGGGAGAACGCAGCCGTAACACCAGTTTCATCATCCTTTAAACAAACTCCATTTATTACGCTCATAGACCGGGAGCTTGTATCTCAACAAGGTTGGATGAATGAGATGTGACGGAGAGATACAACGTTGGGTTCTCATACGGGCTCAACAGCTTTTAGCCAATCTCAGTGGTCCATTTGTGGATGCATGTTGACGCATTGAGCGTTCCAGCATGACAACACATTATGTAAGCTGGAAGGATGAACAAAGATGTTATTCAAACGTTATTTAAAAGTTTTTTCCAAAAACGTTACCGTAACACATTTTCAGTTCTACACGATTCTCGGAAAGGTTCATGAAATGGACGGACGCGTTTGGCACTAACAAAGGAAAAGACTGTGACTACACAATCTACCCGCCAACAGCTGCGCTCACAAATGACGAACAGCAGAACGAATGTGTTAGCGCCGCTGTTTGTTTGTTTTTAAGTATGTTTGTTTATTTCTTCTTGTGGATTCCTCAAGTGTGGCTTACTGAAGCAATTTTCCGCCTGGTCAAATTTAATGTGTTCCTCTGTTTATCCGCTGTCAGGCAAATGTTGATTTATATACATTTGATTTGCAAATGTGACTCATTACGCTCGCTGACTGCACGCTTTATCTTTCACGTCTCCGTGAGGATGTCTGGGTACCTTTTTAAGGTAGGGTAGACAACTTCGGAGAGGCTCGCAATAACAACCTAGTTTTGAAAGCATTAGATCCCATTCTCCCTTCAGGGCTCTCCAAAGCCACGCCTCCTCCAACACATGAACACACACATAATTTGACACAAGTAAGACAACCAATCATTGCATTCAGACCATTGCAAGGTTGTAGTCAAGGTTGCAAAGTTATAGTCTTGTAAGGTGAATGATATAAAGAAAATGATATTGAATATTATTATGATACTGTAAAAAAGTTTTAGCATTAATTTTGATAAATTTTGACCACAGCTAATGAATAAATAATGTGTTTATATTTTAAATAATGTCCAAGTAAAGTATGATCACATTTGAAATTAAATATTTAAATAACAATAATAATGTAAAATTACAGAAAATTAAAAAAACCTTTTTTTTTACAATTTTTTATCTGTTCTGCTCTGGTTTATCAGCCATCCTTACAATCATGTTTATATAATGAAATGACGAAACAGCCCAGGTGTTAAGTTACATTTTAACTCAACTTCATATGTTAAGATTTTAAGACACAGCCACTGAGTGAAAATGATGAAAAGCAGCATGATGCAGCATGATGAAAAGCAGCCTTTGAAATTTCACTTCCACTGCTTCTTATTCACTCTATACCTGAACACAACAGATCTCAACCACCGTCATTTCATGTTTCAACCCCATGCCTTTCCTCAGCCTCTTCACCAGACCAATAAACACCACATAACACAATCTCCACGCCATGGTCATCTTCTCCAGTAATCTTTAGTGTTGGTGCTGACAAACAGGAAGTCACACAGGAAGTTTGAAGTCCATATAAATTGAAGTCTGAGTCCATTTAAATTCATACTCAAAAACAATTACGGAAGAGGAACAGCTGGTATTAATGTTTCACATCAATAAATCAAAGCACACAGTACAAAACTTACAGTTTTGGTCCTGAATGCTGACTGGTCAATACAATCAGCCTCTCAGCTGTGCTAAAATACCCAACAGCCACAGCTATATTATGACACCAAACACCTGTTTGCCTAGAAGCAGCACATATTACTGAGAGAAACCAAAGATTATAAAATTAACAAGATGCTGCAGATATGTTTATATAAATGGGGAAAAGTGCAATGCTCAATATGTCTGCCCTAGCGAATGAAAAGACTTCGTTAAAAGGACTTTGGAATAACTCTATTAACCTGAGCTTACATGCCAGGGACTATATGATCTAGCGAAACAATGGCACGTTATACATTTGCTTAATAAAATGAAGGCACTCCATTAAGCCTTTAGCCTTGAAGACATTCCCAATGCAGCACGGTTTCTCAAACCTTATTGCGCAAATAAACCATTTACAATTCGCTGGAACATCTTGAAGCGTTCTCATAACAAGTTCTCTGAATAAGTAGAAACTACAGAGAGCTTGCATTTACATTTTCTATTTGTATGTAAATCTTTGTATATCGGCGTGGTTACAAAGCTAGAATAACGCGCAACAAAATATCAACGCAAAATATCAATATAAATGTAAACGTGAAGTTAAACGATACATGAATCATTAAATGAAAACACAATGAGAAAACACGCAGAAATGTCTCGCTCATTCAAAGAGCGCAGACAGGGCCAACTACACCAGGCTTGGGTGCGAGATACAAATGGATTGAGCTGGGATTGTCTTGACCAATTAAAAATACCTGCGAATAAACTCTGAACACAGCAGAAACGTGTTTGGGAGCGAACTGCAATAAGGGCCTGTGATAAAGGGTAACCATTTGTGTACATAACATGCAAATGCCCCCTCAACACCAAACGCGCTGTTTATCTGCAGGGCATGCGAACGCCCCCCAGTTGACTGAAAGCACTTTAAGACACAACTGCTCCCTCGACAATACTTCTGCAGTCAAGAATAAGCACGCTGAAGATTGATGCGTGTGTTTCCACGCGCGTCGGTAATCATAACACACTGTACACGCGAAATGCAGCCACTTGCAGTTCCTACGCTCACGAAGAACGGAAAGAGATGTGATTGATATTGGTTTTTATGCAAATGTAGCATTTGTAAATGTAGAACACGATACAATTTGCATAGTCATTCAGTCAGCGCCGATTATAAGTGCATTAATCCAGCGCCGCTCTCCTCAGAACAGCTGCTCGCACAAAAACAAAACAGAAGAACAATGCTCGCAAATGGGACACGACCGCCCATGTGGGGACGTGCGCCCCTGTAGATGTGTATTTACGGGTGATGGGCTACAAACCTGAAAAGCAGTCTTCTATGAAACGAAAAGCGGGTCATGCAAAGAAAGAGGTTTGTGGATATAAATATAAATAGTATATCGTGTTAGAAAGACAGACCTCAGATGTGTTGACACGGCCCTCCTGGAACGAGCAGTCGTTGGCATTGTGGGTACACATGTGGCGATATTTGCACCAATGGCAGGGAAAGGATCCATTGACACACGAGAGACACCTAACAAGGGAGAAAACGAGAAAACAGAAAATTATTCGCTTGCCAGGTCACACATTCTATACCCAACTATCATATTTAGTTAGTTAGTACTATCACTCAGACCTAGAATTAAAAGTTTGTTTACATACCTTAACCTATGTTTTAGATGGGTAACTGGTTCAAGCTAACGATATTAATGAGACCCCAAATCATTTAGCTTGTTGAAAAAAGGTGCAATAATAATTTCTATGCAATTTTGTCTATGCAATATAATTTCTATGCAAAGCGAAAAATCCCTTAGACTTACACTGAAAGAGGGACCTGAACAATCTGTAGAAGCTGGAATATTATTAAACTCCCTAGCATCACCCTAGCAACCAGAAAAAACATCCCAGCAACCACAAGCAACAACAAAAATAGAAGTAAACAAACAAAAAGACGCAAACACAAAGCAACTAATTTATTCACGAATTACGCAAGAAAATTAACAAAACGCAAAGCCTAGACTGAGACGTTTAACATAATACCTCACGACTCATTTGCATCAATTACACTGATGACTTAAGACATTTAACAACTGAACCTACATCTGACGACTCAAGGTGAAGAAACAAGAATGCCAGACACATCACAAACCCTCAACTGTCAACTCTCACCCGTCACACACTGAGACAAAAGGTGTAGGATGGCTTCGTTGCCATGGTTACACGGGAAGATTTTGCTGCAGTTGGCAGGGAAGGACAGGGATGCAGATCTAGACTCAAATCTCAGAGTTATTAAAAAGTCTTTGAAAGTCATAACAAGGGTCGCATGGCGGCAACAACTTGCATGCATTCACAATCAGTTTAAAAGGGGAACTGAGCCTGACGTGTCAGTACGTTTAGTATGTTTTAGTTACCGGTGTTTGTATATAAATTTGGATTCCATGCCTGCAAAACTAACATTTTTATTCCATCTTGATAATCGATGTTGGATCAATCTGAAACCATATAAATAAAAATAGAAACGCCAAATTGGCCGCAATACCCACCCCGACTTATTTTACTACCAAATGAAAACTCTGCACACATTCAGAAACTTTTCAAGTGTTGAAATGAAAACAAACCATTTGAAGTAACACATTCTCTAGAGCGAAGGACTCAAAAAAAGCTACATCTCTGACACTGAAGTACCGTCTATACACTTTTTGCCACTTTCACAGTATTTTAGGACTTTCCCTGTGAGCTCCACACAGAACATGAAATTCTCCTCAGACATCGGATGCTTTTCTTATATCATGAAAAGGCTTCTGTGGTCAGCAAGAGCGTCACAAAGAGGCGAGAAGCGAGCGCTGTCGCTCTCTGCCTGTCCGTGCCAAATGTTCAAAGGCTTACGCTTATGTCCGCTGCTGGGGCATGATAAAGCTTTCTCCTCAGCGTACTCACACTACACCAGACACAAGAGCCGGTGAATTAACAGACCTGAGCATGAAGAGCAGAAAGAAAGACATTCTGCAGGTGGAGGAGGAGAAAACTGAGAGAAAACTAAGATGAAGGGACAAAGAGGAACAGAGCGCAGGCGTGCTCATACACTGTATAAGCTGTCTTTGTTCCAGAAGTATTTTCTTCTTGTTCAATTTTTTTATAGGGATTTAAATAAATCTTCATTAAAGAGTAAACATAAATTATTGGTTTATGGTTTATGTCATTAAAGACATAAACCAAATCAATAAGCTCCAGAAATAATCACAACATTACAAACTTTGATTTGAAGCAAACAAGCTTGTGAAAATTGAACCTTTTTTTGGTGCAGTAATAACATACATTTTTATTAAGAGTATGTAATGGAAAATATCCAATTCCGAGTTGTTGATCTTAAGTATGAAAACTATATATTTTAAGAAATAAATTAAAAATAGCTCTCTTTAGGTGCATTTTGCTTGCCACAGTTATCTCATTTGTTGGATAATTCACTGCAGGATTATGGGTGGTGCAGTTCTGTACCAGGACTTCCACTGTTAAACACGATTTTTTAAAATATCAAATAACAAAGACTGATGGTTTTAACAAAGACATTTGCCATCAATGATCAATCTCTGAGTCCACAGCAGGTCTGTCTCTATAGGTTTATAGTTATTGTTAAAAATCAATTCCCCTATGAAGAGAATGAATGGGATTTTTACTTCTGAAGCACAACTGTTGCATTCTGTAGAAAACAACAACGGAGGCAGAGGGTGATAAAGGTGTGACGAAGAATGAAGACAAAAGGGGAGAGAGAAGGAGACAGAGAGGGAGAGACAGAGAGGGAGAGACAGAGAGGGAGAGAGAGAGAGAGAGAGAGAGAGGGAGAGGTGCAGGGAAGCATCCACTAATGAATGTCACTGGCACACTTTGATCTTTTACTTTTTTGATCTTATTTCCCAAAGAGGCACCGACATCATTGCTCATCAGTGCTAAAATTCACGCCCAAAGCATCACATCACCCTTCTTACTGTGAATATTATGAAACAAATTTTAAAACAAATTACTTTGTGAATCTCAGCATGTTAATATTTATTTTCTACAGGGCTGTTATGTTTATTTTCAGCCCCTGAAGTCCAATTACAGTTAGGTTTCTTGACCAAACCAGTCCTAATTTAGGCTGGTTTTACTACTGCCAAATGAATAAATGTAACTTTAATTGTACTGTCCCTTTAAGACTTCTATATGTAAAGTAATTTAATTCCCATCTGATTCCCACCACTTCAATTACATGTTGATTAAATTACTTTACATTTTGATTATTTTCCACACCCCCAGTATGAAACTCAGATTCTTATTGATCAACATTTGGTGCGAGCTTCATCTGTTGTGTGCACGCTCTAGGTCTGCATGATACTTTTGACATATGTCCATCTTCTGCCTTAGAGCACTCAGCAGACGACAACAATGATGAGGCTCACGAGACTGGAAATCAGTTCAACAGACGTCACAACTGCGTGGTGCCAATCCTGAGGCTCCAACACACACACACAACACACACCGAGCAGGGACATCTTTACAACAGTGTGTGTGCCCTGTGCCACACACGAGGGCTCTTTCATATTAAAATACCCGAGCTTTTGTCAACCTTTCAGCCTCTCGAGCGCTTTATCGCTCAACAAAAGCCACCATCTCTCCGTCTTTCCCTCGTTTTCCCTCTTTATTCACCGCGCTCCTCTTGTTAAAAATGCATTGGGCCCCCTCGCATGCTCGATTAAGCGTTCCCGCCCCGTCTCATGCTAAACTCTAATACTGTTACGCTGCATGTAAATAGCTAGCAGGGTAATTTGCCGTGCCAGGCAGACACTCCTTTCCAACACACACACACATCAATGGAGGCCTAGTGCTTACAAGGGCCAAATACAAATACTAAACTGTGTGACAGTATAAAAGGAGCACCAGGTGAGCACTTCATAGTGTGCACCTCTAAATGAAGTGCTTGGGATGCTAATAAGACATACAGTGTCATGCTAATGTAAAGCACGCTGAGATACTGAAGAGCCCACAGCTTGACTTAATAAACGAGAGACACTAGAGATCAGAACATCTGGAGCTGTTCCCGTCTGGACCTCAACCTGTCGTCTATCCAGAGAGAAGCGGAGAGGAGGACGAGGAGATGAAGAAAGCCATGAGAGAGAGCAAGACTAACTAGTCATATATTTGACCATTTTCATATTTTTTCCTTTAACTAGCATCCCATTTTAACACCATACTACTGTTTGTTGCTATTTTTAAACTGTACATTTTTTATCAATACTTGTTTTTATTATATGTATAATCACTTTTAATGTGTATAATGCTTTTAATACATACAACAACACTGTATGTTTTATTAGCATTCCAAGCGATTCATTTAGAGGTGCACACTATGAAGTGCTCACCTGGTGCTCCTTTTATATTGTCACACAGTTTTGTGTGTGAGTGTAGTATTTGGCCCTTGTAAGCACTAGGCCTCCATCAATGTGTGTGTGTTGGAAAGGAGCGTCTGCCTGGCACGGCAAATAACCCTGCTAGTTATTTACATGCAGCGTAACATGCAGCATATATAACAAAAAATTGTATATGCAATCACAATCATGCCATTAAAGTACTTTAAATGAAATTTACTAACTAACAGGAGTCATTAACTAACCGTGTGTACTCATTTATGCAAATGTATAATCATATAGCTGATCACACACAACTATGTTTGAAAACCTACAGAAAATAAAATAATGATTAAGGTGTGTACGCTCATGTGTATTCATGGGGACATGAATATGACCTCATAAAAAAAGAAGGAAAATGTGTTATTATTTTCTGCTTGATGTTTACACCACTTGACATTTGAGTTGTTAAATCAAAACTTTTGCTGAAAATGGTATAAACATTTTTTAATGTTTTTAAAATAATGAAGCCAGTATGAATACAAAAATTATATTTATACTCTCTCATAGTCTCAAATATGTTTATCAGTCACTGACGTGAGAACAGAGAAATATGAAGGTAAATGAAGAACAAGAGAAGAGAGGGAGGGGGGGAGAGAGAGAGTGCAAGACTGACAGCAAGAGAGAGAATGGAAGAAAGCGAGAGAGAAAGAGAGAGAGAGAGAGAGAGAGAGGGTGAGACAGAGAGAGAAAGGTAGAGAGAGAGAAAGCAGTACTATAATTCCTGAGCAGTAAAACTGGATAGCTGAAGTCAGGGATTCTCAGATTCATTAATGAAATGACATTAAAAGTCTGATCTCATCTCTGATCTCAGCGAAAAACTGCTAACAGGTCACAAAAATAACATTCCTCTCTCACACTCAAGCAGTAAACACACACACACACACACAGGGCTGTCCCATATAAATAAACTAAAGTTTGAAAGTTGTCTACTTTTCAAAGAAAGACCAATAGAGAAACAGACGGGAAAGAGAGTTTGGTGACAGCAGCTGCTTTCCTTTTACTGCATGAAATAAAGATTTGTTGACTTGCAACTTACGACTGATGGACACTGCAGTTGTAGAAAACAAAATCCACGCTGGCAAACTTCTTTCCAGTCTCCTTGGACTTCAGATGGAGCTTCACCACCCGCTTGTCGCCTGTCAGCAGACATACGGTGAGCTTCAGTCATCTCTAACAAGTCAGAGAAGGGTTTTAGAAGAGCGTGTGAGTGTCTTACCCTTGTTGCGAGTGATGGGAGCGATTTCCCGTGCAGAGGGGGACAGGCAGTAGATGCGTCCGCCCATGATGTGCCCCTCGGTTTCAGTGTAGTCCTCAAATGAGCAGTTAACACCAGCAGCCAGACTGGGAACATTCTGAGCCTGAAGAACAAGCTGCAGGACAGCACAGAGATCAACATGGACACAAAGACAGAAACAGAGAGAATGACACAGAGACACAAAGACACAGAGACAGAAAAATACAGAGAAACCAAGAAAGTTACAGAGTCAGATAGACAGAGATATTGACACATAGAAAGAGAGATGCACAGAGATAGAGGAAACACAGCAACACCATAAAAAAAAAAAACAGAACAGCACAGGGACAGAAAGGTACAAAGACACAGACTCACAGAAAGCACAGTAATAAAGACAGAAAAAGAAACAGAAAGAAAGATACACAGAGACAAAGAAAACACAGAGGCAGAGAGAAAGACACAGAGAAAGAAAGGCACAGGGACAAGGAAAGGGACAAAACAAGACAGAGAATAACAGACACACAGAAACATATGTCAGAAAAATGCACAATTAATATTGCACAGCTATTAAACAGCATAAAGGTGTGAAAACCAAATATCACAATATTTCTCTCACTAACACCCTCCCCACACACACACACACTTACCTGAACCTCAGACATAGTGACTGAGATGTTGTTGGGCTGCACAGTCAGTCGCACACACTGCTCCAGTCGAGAAGCAAAACGCTGAGGTTCATCTGCACGTTCACAATGGTCTTTACGAGAACAACTGCACACACACACACAAACGAAACACTGCAACCTTTACAATTCACTTCTCACAATACTACGCTAGAAAACACACTGTTTATTATTAAGATGATTCATTTTGGAGATTCTGATACTGCATGCAGTCTGTGTGTGGGGTCCTGGTATTTACTATGTTATTATGGGGACCAAATGTCCCCACAAGTGTATTAATACCAGTACATTTTGATCTATTTTGAAAATCTAATATAGCAGAACGTTTTCTGTGAGGGTTAGGTTTATGGTTAGTGTAGGGGGATAGAATATACAGTTTACACAGTATAATGTGTGTATGTGTGTGTGAGAGAGAGGGAGAGAGAGGGAGAGAGAGAGAGAGAGAGAGACACAAAGAGATACTCACACACTGTGCAGGACACACCAGCCGCAGTGGGGGTCACCAGAAGCTAAACACTCACTACAGCTGCTGTACTGCTCACAACTCTCCACCGGCACCCTGCTCACCTGCAGACAGACAGAGACAGAGAGACAGACAGGTCAGAGCAGGAAGACATGAACATGTCAGACATCCAGCTGCTGGAGCTTTTCAAATGTCATGTGCATGTTCAATGTTCAAATGTTTTGTGACCTAAAATGTGCCTTTTAGGTCACAAAACACATATGATACATCACTGACCATACTGTAGATAACACACTGTATCTAAATGTCAAATATACATATTTATTATTTAGTACGGGAAAGAAAGGATAGAAAACAATATTTCTGTCTTATATGTGTGTGAGCCTACAGAGGAAGAGTTCATTGGTTTAGCAGCATGCTAACACCAGACTGTACTGGAATCAGTCATTGTGTTTTGAGGACAGGGCTTTAATGTAAGTCAAGGACACAAAGAACAAAAAAGAACTGATGGGTGATGACAGTCTTTAACGTTTCAACACATCATACACTGAGCTCAGCGGTACCACTTTTTGAGGTCAGCCAAAAAAGAACGAAAGCCTGCTCCAGTTGATTAGGGTGGGGATAGTTCGGCATCTGAAACTTTTCAATTAGGCTAATTTTTCCAATCGGAGGGGCAAGCATCATGTCTCATCTCCCCAGCTAACAGGGAACAGTTTAAGAATGTTGGCCAAAGTTCTCTCAAAGTTATCAAAAATGTTCTTGCACTAAGATTAGTGGAACAGTTATATATCATATATATCAAAAACATTATTCTTAAGTGGATTAGTGGAACATTTTAAAAACGTTACAGAATTTACAGAAATATTTAAATAATGTTCTCAACGTTTTAAAAAAACCTGGACGTTTTGAACGTTCCTAGAACTTCAAAATAATGTTTTTGTTACTTAATGGAAACGTTACGGAAACATTCTCACAATCTAAAATTGTTAGCTGGGTCAGCTCTTTGTTTTAACATCAGGGCTGGAGACTATTATATAGCAGATATTCATAGGAAAACGAGAGGGAGAGCAATCATCCCTCGCTATTTAAACAGCTGAAAGAGAAACCATTCATCTCTCTACAAGAGAAGGAGGTGGAGAAGCATCGGGTGTATTAAATATAAATAACATCTGCAAACGAGGCACGAGGCATTTGGGTCACAATGAAAAGCATCTCAATCAGGGTGCGCGAGGTAGAGAGCGAGAGCAGGTTTTGTAGATGTAATTGAGGATAGTGTTTTCTTTATTTCGCACGAGGCTCGAAAAGAACCCAGCACATGTAATTGCACCATCTGTGCAATTTGGGCCAAAAATTGGTCATGGAATAAAGGTGCTATCATGATCGATGGGTTATTTTTTCATCCTCAAAACACACACACACACCTCGGACGGCAACCGCGCACACGCCGCATGAATAGGTCATTCTTTTGCCTTCCAAAATGACACAGGCTAATTCAGAAAGAGCAAACTTTCTCTACGAGAAGGCCTTTTCTATTCTTTACTGCCCCCCTTCTGAGCCCTGCCTGTTCATCTATCTTCCATTTGGAAATGTACAAAAGAAGAAATGGCAGATGAAACCATAGATCACGGACACAAAGCCAGACACAGCCTGAAGGGAAAGAGCGAACGAAAGAAAGAAGGAAAGAATGAGAGATAAAGAGAGAGATCATGCAGTCAAAACCATTCGCAGGTCATCTTTTGGGACATGGTGACAGAACCTGTTGTACCAGAATCGCATTAGCCTCAGCTGTACAGCTACATTGTGCAGCTACAAGTTCAATTTCTTAAAGCTGCAATCTGTGACCTCTGACTCTCTATCGCCGTCTCTGTTTGACACATAAAATTAATGGCTATTTATCACTCTTTTTTACATTTGTAGAAAACAAATTAAAACAAATGAAGCCAAATGAATTGTACCTGACAGATTATAATTCATTATTTATACACTTACCGCTGTGAATCAGGGTAAGATAAGGTGATCTGTTATGTACTTATGTACTCAATAATACATTTTTGTTCATTTTTAACCAAAAAAGTTATGAATTGCAGCTTTAAAAAACGCTTGCCACATTTTAACATAAATTATGTATTTGTCATCTGACCAATGGAAGGCCCTGTGGGTACTTCTGTACAAACTAAACTGTCTGTTTAATAAGACAGTCTGACATATCGAAGAGACTTCTGTCCCTCACAGTGTCCAGAAATATCGCATCTTGACCAAGGTACAGTCCTCCATCTTACCCTAATAATTTCCTGTCCCCTTTCTACAGTCCTCATTAACAAAAATATAGAAAAACCCCAAAATATCTTCTTTTTATTATATCATACATACTGTATACAACACTGACTGTTATTCAGTAAAGTATAATTAACGGTACGTCTAATTATTGCAGTGTGATGATGACAGACTCCGCCCACTTCAGAGAACTCATACGCGTCTCCCACCGAAGACCTGACATCATTTGTCACCACCTCAGACACAAATATAATCAACAGCTCATACTTCAAGATCAAATTTGCTTACATACTTATTGCTCTATAATTACGTTAAATTGTAGCTTTTGTCGTAGTTATTTAAAGCAAATGCCTGTTAATATGATATACAAAAAACAAAATTAACGTTTGGCATTTCAGACACATAATTTCTTCCTTTCACCTCCGCCCGTTTATTTTACCTCCGAAAAGCATCTGTCAAACATGAATTTAGAGCAGAAATTCTACCTGTGTTGAAGAAATGGCCTTCGACGTGCAACAGAGAGAAACAAGCGCTATTGAGCGCTCACTGCTACATGTCTTCAGGAGTAGGTTCAATAAACCTCCGGCTTTATCAATACCAGCAACCGTTCATGGATTTGGCTGTGCGCGTGCATGGATTTCACACAAGCCCTATAGATATCGCCATGGCAACATCTGGGATCTAGAATGGCTCACTTGGTCATTGTGTCACGTCTGGATGATATCCTTAGTAAAAATCAGTGCGGGAAGAGAAGAATGAACAAATTAATCCATGAAAAATGACAGCTGGAGAAAAGAGGGTAAAAAGATGATAAGCTAGCAAAAGAATAATGAAAACTTTGGAATGGGTGAGGGCAGCCAATGGAATTTGATTGTGTAATAGACTATATATATACATACAGCCTTTTCAATTGACTTTATTCTCTTATTTGTGAAAGTTACTTTAAAATATTTGAACATCTTTTATTTTCTTCTCCATTTCAAAATCTTTGTATTATTTTTTAAAGTGTTCCCAGAGTGTTGGGCCAAACTTTTGATTGGAAGCCTATACATTTGCCTACTACCTCAATACACACACACACACACAGAAATGAAGAGTTGGCACTTTCTCCTTCCGTCTTGTCACTTTGCCTATATTAAGACATCCGCCACACAAATCAGATTACAGCCAGCTGATACTTCCTCTGATAGAACAGTACATTAGTGACCTTCAGAGAGAGAGAGAGAGAGAGAGAGAGAGAGAGAGAGAGAGAGAAAGAGAAAGAGAGAGAAAGAGAGAGAGAGTGTACAGTTTCACTGTACTGATACACTGAGCTGAAGCTATGTTAAAAACAATACAAGCATTGTCATTATGATCAAAAGCTTTTGACACAGGGAATGATAGGCATGTACAAACACACACACAAACACCCATATATGCTTTCACAGCAGACACAGGCATTTCTTATACTTGGTAATAAAGCTGCCTTTGTTTTAAAATTAATGCTATATTATATTTAATGCACATATACACTTCCAGATCACCTTTTACCCCAAAAATCAAATGAAGGTATGATGTATATTAAGATATATTACCATAAAATATAATTTTGTATTATTATTTTATCTAAACCAGAATCAATTAAAGGCAGTACACAAATACTATGTATTTACATTAAATACATGGTGTAGAAATAATAACAATTCTTTTCTACATCAGAGTAGTAAGAATCCGATTTTTTTGCTTTACAGTTAAAGAATTGAGAGAGAAAATGTGCGTTGTTGTCATGAAAATGACGTCACAATGCAAAACAGGCTTAAAGATTGTTAAGGAAAATAACGTCTTTCTTTTTGCTTATGAAGTGAACCACGGCCCATAACGTGTTCTTGGCAGGTTTTGTGAGATTCATCTATAAAGCATGTATGCAGTCTTACCAAAAACAATCTCCTAAAACTACACAACCAATATACAAAACTGACAAATCCATAGATGGATTTTCTTGTTCCAGAAATTCCTCCAAGCTTTAGATAAATGTTGTAAACTTTATCGTCCGAGCGGAAGCGAGCACTGTTTAAATCAAGCTCACGCTAATCGAACTTTCTTCCCGGTTAACACGGGACAGGTTTATGTGTTCTCACGGACCCGGAGCGGAGAGATGCCGGAGCTATCAGCAACTTTTAATTAAGTGGGTGTGAATATGGGAAATGGAAAATTGTTCTGTCAACCCGATGAAATGGAGTTTTTGATGTTTTGAGGCACAACACGGGCCTCCGCCTGCCGTTTCTATTATCCAATGAAGAGATACAAATGGAGAAAAAAATGAAAGGAGCGGGGGGTGGATGTGGACGACAAGCATTGCATCTTCCCCCATATCTGTGGAAAAAAACACAGGGGGAAAACAGCAATATCTCTGAACATTACAGTCTTGGTCTCTCCTCTAATGCTGTGTGATATCTCTGTAAGCCCGGGATACGGAAGCCCACATATTAAAATGCAGGATGGATCGGAACGCTGGATTACAGTGTGATTGTGTTTACGGATTGTCTCGAAAAATTCTTTTTGGGGGATCCAAAATAAGGGAACAATACCATCTTTAGGTCTTTTATGAGAGAGCACCATGGGCTTTCTCCGGCTGCCTGTCCACACCCTCAAGCATAATGCCTGAAAAAAAATTGAGCGACTGAGACTTAAAACAGCGACCGAGCCTTGTTAGCCGACGCTGTTGACAAGAAAGATGGTGAGACGCCTCCGATTACGATAAACAGGAAAAAGTGAATGTGAGGAAAGGAAAAATTAATGAAAGACAGCAAGAGTGATCCAATCACAATCTATCTCCTACGACTGCTGTCGCTTCTCAAAGAGACGGCTATACCTCAGCGACAGAGGTAGAGCGAGAGAGAGAAAGAGAGAGAGGTAGCCGCTATTTGAAAAAAATGACCCCTGGGCCAGCTCTCCCATTGACTCCTTCCTCCACAAAAGGAGGAGCACTTAAAAGGGAGGACAGAAAGAAAAGACAGATGAAGGAAAGAAGACAGAACAAATTGCTTCAAACCAATTAATTTCCACTTCTCTTTCTGCTCGCTCCTCTGGGTGTTTGGCTGTAGATGGAGAGAAACTCATTTACCCTGCACTGGAGGTCCAACCCGCTCCAGCATCAGCAGCAGAATAAAGCACTGCAGGTGCACTGAATTACCCAGCATGCACTTCAAAACAAAATAACTTTCATAATGTCATGCGTTTCTGGATGAAACAGAGATATTTAACAGGGTTTAATTTAGGAAGGCTTTGATTGTAACCATTGGGCTAATAGTGAAAAGTGGGTAATAATGCTTATACTTTTCATAACCCTAAATAATAAACTTTACCTCAGGGCAAAACCTAACCTGCACTGTTTAGGGTTGTTAAGAAGGGACTCATGAGGGAGTCTGAGGAAGATTTACACAGGCTTGTACCACAGACTTGTGTTGGCATCTAGAGACCAGAAATATAAAAGCTGTTGGCCCCTTAAACTTGGACCGGTAAACAATCGCCCTAATCACTCAGGCAACTGCATACCCAACTAACAATTTTAGGTTGTAAGAACATTTCTATAATGTTTCCATTAAGTAACCAAAATGTTAAAAAAAAAACATTTTGAAAGTTCTAGGAACACTTAAAACATCCAGGTTTTTAGACATTGTTTTAACAGCTTTAAGCTTGGTTTTAAGAACGTTTTTAAAATATTTCCCCAACTTAAGAATAACATTTTTGATATATATATGATAAAGTAACAGTACTGCAAGAACATTTTGATAACTTTGAGACAACCTATAGGAACGTTCCCTCTTAGCTGGTTAACTGCATGCTGATAAACAGTCAGAACAGTCACCTTAGCAACCACATAGCAACACCCTGTCAACCACCAAAACCCAAGTGATCTGCACTAATGTTTCTTAAGCTTAGACTGGTTTATAATGTTTGTTATATTTTTATTTTTATTCACCAGTGCATATTATTCTAGAGAAAAAAGGGAACGTTTGCCTTCATCATTTCTCATCGTAATATAATCATCTCCATCTGTGAAAGTGACAATTTTTCTCACGATATAACAAAGAATAGAGTCTTTTTAATCCACTAGAGTTAAACAGCTTTTAAATAAGAGCAGGTAAATCAGAAAGTAAATAGGGCCAATGTTGCTTCACATTGTCTTTAAACAAAGCTGAGGTTACTGCGATTGCATTAAAATGAAAAACATAAGAAGAACCTAGATCACATTTAGAACTTCTGCTTCTCGGTTGTCTGTAAAGAAAACAGATCTGTCTGTCTCTCTGTCTGTCTCTCTGTCTGTCTCTCTGTCTGTCTCTCTGTCTGTCTCTCTGTCTGTCTCTCTGTCTGTCTCTCTGTCTGTCTCTCTGTCTGTCTTACCTCAAGGCAATAATCAAAATCTAAGGGCATTACATTCTCACCCACATGCTGACCACAGCAACATGACTCTCATCTCCATTACAATGGCACTCATCTTCCAGAGAGAGAGAGAGAGAGAGAGAGAGAGAGAGAGAGACCATGACTAGTGCCATGTACACAAGTTCCTGTAAGAGAAGCACTTCCTCCCTCTCATTTGTGTCATAGTTTAATATTTCTTCCCTCCATAAAATGTTCTTTCGCTAACAAAGCCATTTACAGCCTCACTTAAATCAATATTAGTGCGAGCACAGAGCAAATACACGTGGAGGAGGAAACGGCTCCATTTAAAGACCGTTACCCTCAGATTCCTCTTCGGTAAGTTAATGTGTTGAGAGGTTATCCAACCTGCCCTCTTAACATGCAGTCTACACACCTCCTGTATCTGAAGCGCTCATACAAAACCCATCTATACCAATTTACAGAAGATATCTCAAAAGGCACGGATACATTAAAAACAATTATCTCCAACCGCTGATGGATCAGAGCTGGTGCGGCTGAGATGTTTTTGTACGTGTAAGCAGGTGTGTGTGTGAGTGTGTGGGAGCCATTATGCTGAATTAATTCACAGGGGAATAACTATAACAGTTGTGAGAATTAAAGCACCAGTGTGGTTCTTAAATCTAAAGGTCAAGGTGCGGCTAAAGGTCATAGGTTGAGCTTGGTTTGTAAATTAGAGTGTGACACTTGGGTTAGCTCCCGTGTGACTGATGTTTCTCACTGTATGCTGACATGAACTCGGAGCTCATAAACGTGCCTCCAGGGCTGGTGAGTGGGGTCAACAGAAAACCCTTACAAATTTCCTAATTAATGGAAAACAGGAAACTTTTTATGAAACCTGTACAGATGTATTAACATAATATAGAGACATTCTTAATGCATCATGACGCAGACACAATGCCACCTTACAATCATCTGAAACAATATTACAATGTAATAAAAATATTTATAATATTTGTTTCCAATATTTGAATATAAAGCATGCTCAACACTGTTATGTATATAACAGGTCATGTTATAAAGTGCATTCCACTCTTGAATTATTTGGAAAACAAATATTGTGTATTACTGGGCAAAAGTCACGAAAACAAATAAGCGTTTTCTGCATGCATAACTTTCAAAAATAATACAATTGTTTTGATCATTTTAATTTTTGCATTGTGTCATTAACAAAAACTCTTTACTATTATGCATCTAAATGTTTGATTTATGTTCGTACTTCTACATTCTCTGTAATGTTATAAAGTAACGAAAATCAAAATGTCGTGACAATTTTATTTTTATGACTAAAACCAGCACAGAGACAGAACCACCAACAAACCATAATGTACCATAATGTATAAGCATTTTACATCTTAAACAACCCTTATGAAAATGAATCATGATTTTATTATAGTAAAAGTGTAACCATGTTTTCTTGTGGACTGATTCTCATTTGTATAACCACAGTCTTACATATGCCCTAGTGTAACTATGGTTGCTGTAGCAACACCATGGTTAATTTGTGGTTACCATGGCTTAACTATAGTAACCACGTTTTTTGTTTAACCATGGTAAAACCATAGTTAATTTTAATAAAGAGATGTAGGATTTGTTTGTTTCACACTATGATAATGAGAACTCGAGTGGTATACTAGTAGTCATTATATTAAAAAAGTAGCATACTTCCTATCTGCTCTAATCTGGCTTCATGAATACCTCAGGGTGGCATGGCAGGCCACAGCCATACAGCAATGACCCTCTTACCTCAGCGAGTACCCTCTGTGTGCCATCAACATGAACTTTCATGAGGGTCTACAGAATTTCCCCCTCAAACCCACAGCCGTATCTCCACTCTAAAAGCTCTCTTAAATTTCCCTAGGCAGAAACATCTGAAAATAACATACTAAATTATTCAGATGCTTGCAGTGATTCTGTCACATTTATTCTCTCTTAATCTCTGACATTAAAAGGCAGAATAATCGCTGTGGGTTGGGATTTGAAGGGAGTTTAAGACTCAGGGCTGGCTGGTGTTCTAATCACAGACAGTGAGGGCCAGTGCTGAACGAACGGGGTTATGGTGATGAAGGAAATGCCCTTTAATGAGAAGAAGACAGGAAGCACACCACTCAGTCCTTAGTCAGGAGAACATGAAAGAGGCGAGAGGAAAACAAAGGAAGGAGCGAGATGGAAGGAGAAAAAGACGAGAAATTCTCCAGCCCTCAGTCTGAGTGAGGGGGGAGGTGGTGGATGAGGTTTGGACGCTTTCTTTTCCATCAGAAAAGATCAGAGGGGCCCTTCCTCAATTTTCTCTGATAAGTGGTGAATTACCAGAGGCGCTGTGCATGTGTGTGCCCGTGTGTACGTGTGGAGAAGTGGGAAAGGGGCTGACACACAGTGTCGAATATCACATGCAGGCAATCAGGAGAGGCTCTGGGTCTCTCTCTCTCTCTCTCTCTCTCTCTCTGCTCTACACACAGAATAAAAATCAGGATGTGGAAAAATATACATACCAACAGATTTCCTGTCATCTATTTTTTTTGGCATATCTGAATCGCTGTATTCAAACAAATCTCAGAATGAGTAGGCGTCCAAACTTTTGACTCCCAATGCAAAGACAAAAATAATCTATTTCTGTTTTAAAAGAAGCATTCAGGGATAAACCCAAGCATGCTGTCGATTACCGCAGAAAATAAATCTGTCTTGCAGGGTTATGCACTGCAGTTTATGACACCAGCGCGCAGCTGTGTGACAGATTTCTATTGTACAGTAAGAGCATTCTTGCACAGTTTTTGTTTATTTCTACAAAACTGAATGAAGATTATTTTCTGTAACAATCGACAGCACACCACATGTGCTGACAATCATCAATGTGTATTTATTCATTGAAAATCTGACCAAAAATAACAGTTTCAACTGTAACCTTTAAACAGAGAATTCAAGAGCCAAGTTTTTAGAAGTCTTTTCTTGGACTGTCATTTGTTGTGTTTTCTTCTGTTTTTCGGCATCTGTGGGGATCCAGGTGCGTGACCAAACCAAACTGCTTGTCTGCAGGGTTCCTCAGAACATTCCGGGCAAATAAAAGAACACATCAACCATCACAGACAAAACAGTTTAGTCCCTAAAGTCTTACCTCTTTATCTGTGAGCGTGTAGATATATTGGTGGTCAGGGCTGAAGAGCATGTCCCTCAAAATTGGGTTCCCTTCGCTCACCACAACATTCTCATACAGCAGTGCAGGCTGGGTAATGGAGTTCACCAAGACCTGAAACACACACAGGAAGTACACATTTAATCAAAGCAGTTGAACTTGACCCGGGAAGACCCTGGGTTACAGTTTCCTAGGTAACAGGGAATGTTCTCAGAACGTTTTCTACGAGCGCTCTCAAAGTTATAAAAATGCTCCTAGAACAATCAAAAAAATTGAACTTTTTTTGTTGCAAAATGGAAATGTTACTCCTTAAACTGGTTATTTATGCTCATTAGCTGGTCTATTACCTGGTTATTAACCTTTATTAGCTGCAGAGGGATCTAGGTCAACTCGGTTAGGTCTGGTTAAGCTGATGCAGACCTGGTTGTCAGCCTCTAAAACACAACTAGCCCACACAAGTCTGATGTAACCTGGTTTGTTCAGTGAGCCACACAAAATAACAGATTGTAGTTTTTCTACACAAAACATTGCATATGATTCATGGGTTTAAAATTGAGGTAGGAACATTTCAAAGGGGTGAATACATTCACAACCAAACCCTCTCTCTTGCTATAGTTTTAGAACAATGATTCTCTCTGAGGGCACAGAAAGGCTCTGTGCTCTATTCACTCTGCAGCATCAAAACGGTCACTGCCTTTTCCACGCTACGTAATACAGCCATTTAAAGGTGCTGTAAGTGTTTTTATATGAAATGACACACAGAAACATCCGTTACCTTACAGATAGCACTGAAATAGCTGCTCTGAAATATCACTCTTTTCTCTCTCTGTAACGGTAAACAAAGATGTGGCCACAGTCTCCAATCGTTGCAGTGTGAGTGCTTGTTTTTTGGGGGCAGAGTTTCGGAAAGAGGGGGCTGTAACTGAGGCATCAACACTGATACTTGCATGGCAGTCTTGACTGCTTCTAAACAAAACCACCTTAATAATAACTTCCTGCCTATCTGCTTCCTGCCTCAGTGTGGCCCATCGTAGCATCACCCAGAACTGCAACCCCCTCCTGGCCTTATTGATGCAGGGTCAGAGGAGCGTGACCCCTGCATCCCATAGCATTTCAGGGCCCTTAATGATGTGCTCGGTTCCGGTGCCGCGTCTCGCTGATTAATGATGGCCCCACTTCTTAGAGTGCCGTGGGAGTGCATTACCTGAACCCTCTGATACCACCCCACCGCTAATGATGAGAAAGCCCGAAGCACTAAAGTACAACACCAGCACCAGCCGACCCACTTACCACAGCACAAAAGCCAGCAACACTGTTTGGTTTTCCTCATAAAGGTTCAAATCACTGAGCATAAGAGCTGCAGAAACTTTTGAGTCGCCCACACCTGGGACTAGACAGCTTGGCCTATTTGGTTCAAACCTTGAAGGCGTATCAAGAGAACTAAAATTAGAACTATAAACTGAAAATAGAGGTAGCAGCAAACTTAATCAGCACTTCTGTAACTAAAACCTACAGCTGTGACCTCATGTTAACCGACATATTTATTGAAGAAAACTCTCAGTAATGTATTGCAGTTGCATTATATGCTAATCTTTATTGATCCAATAAGCAGCATTCAAATTTGTAAGATGACAAAGTATTCAGTATTTATCTGTATCTAATTAAGAAGCGGCAAAAATTACAGGCATTTTCACTTATATTGTTTGTGTTTAATTTAATTTATATGTACGGATTCCTTTCAAGGTTAATGGTGCAACAGTGTAGTATTTATCAGTGTGCAAATTTAAGTGCCTACACAAAACCTAGTATGGAAGTTAGTAAGTTCAAGTAAGTGCCTAGAAAGTTAACTTAAGTCCGGCTGGTGCAAGCAGCCCCAGTGGATGATGGAAGATGATGAGATTACAAAGCAGTCTGGGAGTTGGAGTCTGTTCTCTCCTCGTCTCCATCACTTTATTGAGCATTACTCCCACGGGATGAGGTTCATTATGAAGCAGTGGCAGATAACAGCTCAAGGACAGTCCTTTTGGAACCAATGCCAAGTAAAGCTGAAGTTTCTGCAGTGGGACGCGAGCAGAGAGAGAGATAGAAAGAGAGAGAGACCATCTTTCCCTATGTCTGTGCAGTTTTACACTGAGTAAGTGATGGGGAGATAGTCTACCTGCATATAAGAGAAATACTAATCTAAACATACCAGCCACTGTTATGCTTTAGTTCCCTTTGGTTAATTTACTTTGGTCCATTTTGAACCTGCTTTCCATGGTAATGTTTCAACAACAGTAAGACAGCTACAGAACCTGCTTTATCTGACTCAGTTTCCCTGCAGTATGAAACTTGGACTGAACATAATTGTTCTTCAAGGGTGAGCAAAAGCTGCCATCTGCATTGCTCCGCCCTCTTTCAGAGTCGTGTGGTTAGACGTAATCGTCCAATGACTCTTCAAATAGCAGATTCTTGGCAGATGGCCCATCGTTCCCTTAACAGGAAGGAGCTACAGAAAGCTACAGTGTCTCTGTTCTCTCATAAAGGTGTCTGGAGGGAGAAAGTTGGGAGATGAAAAAACAAAAACAAATCCAGTCCCCCTACAGACTGTTACTGAATCCCAGCACACTCAGCTAACCTGGTGGTTATTGCTGTTGCCCCTGTGGTAGATACCATGTTAGTAGTGCTCAATCACTTCCTGGAGTCAAAGAGCAACACTGCAGTGCATAAGTTTCATTTCATCAGCATTTCTTACTTCTTATTTAAACTTGTTTTGCAGTGACAAATAAAAAATACATACTTATTAAAGCAAGATCAGTTTATCTGAGAAGCAACACTGCATAAGATATTAGGACTTATTTTCAGATAATGTACCTTTAATTTCAGGGCATTAGTCTTTCTGCACTGGCAGATTTTTAAGCTTGTTTTTCCACTTATTTATAATTAAAAGAATAGTAGCCAGTGCGGTCAGACAAAATCTATTTATATTAAAGTTACATCCTCTTAAAATGTCTTAATATCTTACACAGTGTTGTTTCTGAGGTTGGTGTATCTTGTTTTAAGAATTTAAAGATTTGTACTGGAAAACAAGACAAATATTCATTAACAATAGTGTTTCTGTAGCTCAATTGGTAGAACAGTGTGTTAACAGCACAAAGGTTGTGGGTTCGATCCCCAGGGCACGCACCTACTCATCAAATGTACAGCTTGAATGCAACTGTAAGTTGCTTTGGATAAAAGCACCTACCAACTGTAAAAATAGGATTTTTCGTGGCATGCCATTGGCTGAGCCAGAGGTTGGGATGTTAGATTGCTTAACACTTTGAAAAGTCAACCTACAAATTGATTTGGGAAAGTATCTTACCATTGAAAAATGTGCATGCTTCATAAACTAACAGCCGAATGGGTTTTCTCTATGCGCTGTACTGAAATCATTCACACAAAACAAATATTAAACTCACACAGTCTTGTTAGATGAATGTGATCCATGATTGCTCCTTACATTACCTTCATATGTTTATGGTCCAATTATGATAAGTCATGACAATTTCTGTCATTCCCGGGCCAGACGAGACTGTCTCATGCCCCCCGCGGCTACAGACTGGGTATAATGAACGCACTGGGTAATAACCTGAAATGGGAACCTATAAATTAGGAAGGAGAGCCCTGCAGTCCTTCTTAATGCTGGTTCTATGAAAGAACAATAATTAAGGTGGACCAGGGTTCACTGAGGGGTCACCCCTGATGACTTCAGAGCAAATTGAAACAAGTCTGGCCTTTTCAATCTTGTCAACATCTGTGTAAAGCGTGTCTGAATTTGTATGTGACCTTGTGACATCATGGAGGTCAGCAGACAGTACAGTGATAAACAGCAGTAGACATTAAAGAGATTGGTGTTACTTATAGGCTAGGCAATTTCAGAGAGTCTAGCAACAGCAAGTCCCACGCTCCCTTCAGAGCATTCTTCAAAGCCACACCCCCTCCAATAGTGAGCAAACACATATTTTGACAGGCAAGCAGGACATCCTATCATTGCATTCGGACTGAATGCAATGATTGGATGAACATTTTATGACCCTGTCTCTTCCACACACTGTAAAAAAAACCTTTGCTGCCTTAATATCAACTTAATATTTTAAATCCTGACTGGTATAACTTTTAAAAAATAGGTTAAGCAATTTTCCAACTATTTCTTATGTTACCTCAACCCCACACCAGTCAAGATTACAAAGAGAAAGTTGAAAACCAAATTGATTAAACTTAAAAATTTAAGGCAGCAAAGTTTTTTTACAGTGCAGTAAATATATAAAATTTAAACCACTTACTCACTACTTACACCACCTAACCAGCATCATAAAAAAATCTTTCTGGAAAAGATCGCCTAAACCGTCTGTAAAGCTTAAGAGGAAAAAGCATGGCTAAATGCAAGACAGCTTTAAATTTAAGTGCTTCAGGACTTGTTGTTAAAAAATACTTTGAGATGTTTTGGTAGTCAATGATTGACAGGAGTTTTGTTACAAAACCCCTGCATTTCCATGCTGGAGTCTGTGGTGACCCACCAACTCTCAGCTTTTGAAAATCATTTTATTCCAGACTGGATGGGGAGCGCAGACATTTGGCTAATTAAATCAAACCGGAGGGCACTTTCCAGATGAGCTTGAAACCAATTTCATTAGTGCCCTCTCAGCCACAGATAATGTGCGGACCATGAGGTCGCTCTTGGACGTTTTACATCTCGACATCAACGTGGCGGAGTACGATCAATAAAGGATGCCGAGCTGAAATGCAGTACTGAGGCATGCTGGGTATGCCACATGGGTTGGCAGTTTTATCTGCTCCTGCTGGTGGTATCAACAGAGCTTGACCTCCAGGCCAGAACTTCTCAACTTCTTCATCCTCATTTGGTTGTTCAGACAAAATTAAAAGCTCAGAGAATGAAACATCATTAATGCTCGCTTCACAAATTTGGAACGAAAATGCAATTTCAGAACAAGTTTTACTAGCGGTCTTAGCCATTTTTACTACATTCTATGGCCCTTTTGTTATGGTCAATGTACAGTCCTAATGTCCTCAATATATAACATTCTTATACCCATCAAAAGCCTTGAAAGTCACGGATTGGCAGGGAGAGCTGCTTAGTGTGAGCGTCTCCAATCTCCTTGACCCTTTTCTGGAGGGCATCCAAGGCTTCCCATGGCACCTGCTGACTTCACAAGTCTGTGTCTTGCCGGCAAGAACAGAACCTGGTACCCAGAAACTCACTGGGCCTGATCGGTGTGACAGATTACTCTGTGAAATTAATCATCTTTCTCTGCCATGCTGCTGCTTTCACAACAGGAAGTCGGCCAAAAACAGGCATGGACAGACAGTCCCGGCGGGTGCAGCGATGGCACGCTACCGCACGGCTCCCCGGGCCCCAGTGCCCAGTCCCTGGTGAGCTCTGTCATTAATAAGACAGAGAAACAGGAGCGGGTTTGGTCTTTGCATGCATGAGGGGCTTGAATAAACCAGCACCGTGATCCAGCTGGAGACGCTGCAGATCAATGTTGCATCTGTTCGGTCTTTGTGTTGCAGCACGCGGTATCGTATCTCAGAGCCTGAACGATAAGGGGACAGACAGAGAGAGATAGAATGGGGGAAAATAATAAAGGAAGAGAGGGAGTCAATGCTCAGTCCCCGGAGAGAGGCAGGCATGTCTCAGCCTCCACCCTTTTTAATCTTTCAGGCTCTCCATGGGTAGAGCATCTCCTCTGCCACTCACCCCCGCTGTTGCTACAAGCTCCTCTCTCGCATGCTCTTGACATAACTAGGTCTCCCCGTGAATAATAAACCAGCCGCCAGATTCCTGCCTTTGATATGCAGCCCTTGAAGTGAAGATCTGCATCTGATTGAGCACAATCACTGGCTAATTAATGAGATGGAAGGCCCACGCTGGCCCAACACGCTGCTGCCACTGTCCGTCCCAGCTGGTCCCCAGTGAAGAACCAAGCCAAGCCTGGAAGAAACTTGAGGAGCACCCTCGGGGATGAGCAGAGCGGCTTATGCAACAATTACGGAGAACAGACTCAGCACTGCAAATGATGTTTAAAAATAGGCTCGTTTGGACATAGGTGAAGTTGGCAATAAGATGTATGTGCTAAAAAGCTGTTGCTGAAATACAAAACTGATCCTGAAATTAAATATAACAAATTAGTCTTGCCACATAAGCTTACATATATCTTAAATATACCATTCTTATTTTTTCGTGGAATAGTGCAGTGTTTATTATAATGGATTTATCCGTGCACATAATTATTATTATTGATTTTTTTGTTCATGAGCCCTAATAATCTTCAGTCAAAATCTGAAAATTTACCTCCCCTTTGAAATGATGATCCGTCTTTAATGAAGTCAGTCTGACGGCTTGGGCGGAGCCAGAGCCATTAACCACTCCTCTCCAATGGTCAGTCTGCTGAGAGCTTACTTTTCTAGATCAATTCCCAGTGGGGAAAAAAAACAAGCCACGCCCCCATTTTTCCTTTTCATTTTGAACTACATCACCATGCTGAAGTCAAGTGCAACTTCCGGTTCACACAAACTTTAATATTGTGTTGTTTCCTTGAGAATCAATGACAGTATATTTTGTGAAAGTCCCTGATGTGCCCTGAGCAGTAAAGCTACCCTCTGTCCTTAAGAAAAGAACTGCATGTTCTTTTGATTTCCGGCATCTTCTGCACATTTGAGTTCTTCTGCACTGTGGTTATATGATGCTGAGATCCAGCTTGTCACACTAAGGAGAACAGACAGACTCATACACAACGATAACACAAGGCACAAACACTCACTGATGTTCAAGAAGGCAACACACTACAACTTATGATATTAACACCAGTAACATTTTACGTTTCTCAATAGCAAATTGATACCACAGCAAAATATGCTTTTGAATGCACATTTAAGATATATATTAATAATTCATACTCATAGTATTATGTTATTAATAATTCATATTTAAATATAAACAAAAATTACCATTTTTGTTAATATTTAGCTGAGAAACTGTTAATATTTAAATGAACACTGATTAATTATGAATTATTCATATCTAACTTTATTATTTTGCTATGGTATCAAAATTGCTATTGAGAATTGTGCAACTTTACCGTAATTAAAATAACAGCACAGTGACATCTACCGCACGACTTGACGAGCCACGGCTCCTACGAGTAAGACTTCAAGTCAATAAGTCAGTATAATCTGTGCTATGACCTTTTGTTCAAAATCATCGTACCCTTCTTAATAACCAAACTATTTTCACCCACCAGATGCTTTTACACAGAGACGCGCTAATTAAAAGCAGCTCAACCGCCCCGCTACGCTAATCCTCTTCCTGGTGGATCTGCAGATGCAAAAACAACTTCAGGTCAAAATCCTAAAGCCACTGAGAGACACGGAGCCTCATCAAGGGAGAACTTTGTTGTGCGGTACAGACAAAATATACTCACTGGCCCAGATGGGTTTTGTGAGGAAAACAAGCGAACCTCATGGGTATTGAGAAACAGGCAGCCTCAAAACGCTAACGCTGGCTGGCAAAGGGAGTATAGGCCAATCAAAGAGGTCTCCAGACGGTTGCCCTAAAGCTTCTGTTTTCACAACCCCAGTCATAAACGTTTTCATTATGACGGTCCATGCAACAGATAGCAGCTCTGTCTCTTTCTGCCTCGCTACCCCACTGGTTCGTTTCACTTCCCCTGCAATATCTGATTTGGCCCCGGGTTCGAAGGCTCCTCGGAGCATTGCAAGAAATTTCATTTCTATTTTCCTACTCGCCGTCCTTCCACCTTCCACTCGCTCTATCTTTCTCTCTCAGACCGCTCTCCTTCAGGTCCTCTTGACACAACAGACACACACCGGCAGTCAAGCAAGACGGACTGCACGCTTAAAACTAGGTGGGAAAAATGGGAGTTTGCCCTGCAGTGCGTATGAAAGCAACTCCTAAGTCATCTCCATTTGTCACAAGCTCCACGTTGAAACTGCCAGGCCACTTCTCATACACTCAAACCTCTGACAAGAACGAACTGCGGACGGATAAAAACTGAATAAATGGGACGCTGTGGAGCTTAGCATAGCTCTGCAATACCAACAGTCATTAGAGAAGCCCACGGCAATTATTGCTTTAACTACAGATTGTGCCTGCCTATACATCATCTTACAATGCTAAATGGGGATTCCAAACAGCTCATTTGTGAGCACAAATGCCACAGTTTCATCAACTGCATTGTAATAAGGGAAAAACGTTCTCTCAATGTTCAACATGGATGACAGCGCTTGTTTGTTTCTCAGCATTTCTTTTCAGATTAGATTAAACTTTTCTCCATTTTTCAGGGTATAAGTACAAAGCCAATGAATTACAGTTCTTTGCTACATACAGTACAGTTGTTGCCATATTAAAGCTGCAATCTGTAACTTGTGCCTCTCTGTCACCATCTCTGTTTGAAACATGAAATTGCAGGTTACTTTACGTGCTTTTCTTCACATATGTTAAAGTCAAATAAAGCCAAACATGCCCAGGAAATCATACCCGACATCTTAAATTGTACACCACTGTAAGCTTACCATTGTGAAGTAAGGTAAAGAGATTGTTTTGAACACTGACCGGTTATGTACGTGCCAATAACTGATGTTTGTTTATTTTGAACCAAATAAAAGTTATGGATTGCAGTTTAATCAATACAGCACTTCTGCATTCCAAGAAAGCCCAGTCTCTTATATAAACTGATGCACATTTATGGAAGAAATCCCCCACCATTTCACACACAACAAAAGCTAAAAATACTGAATATGGGTCACAGTTGCAAACAGAGCATATAAAACACATTTTTAGGATACCAACAGCAGTGCACTCAGGAGGAGTCTGGCACTGGAATGGTTCTCAAACTATTTGGCCAAACTCTACTTCACCTTTGAGGGTGATGGCATAAGTCACGTGCTACGCAACAAATGGCGCTCTTTAACACGGGTCTGTAATCTTCAATAGAGCCTCTCAGCATGCATCAACGAAATGCCAGCCGCAACAATGCGGTGAGCCAATAATACTGACAAAGCCAAACAAATACTCTGTGAGCGCACTTGACACATCAAAGCAAAGAACGAGAGTGTGGCGTTCTTTAAATCTCACCCCTGCAAGACAATCTGACATACGGAGCGCACACAAACGCTGCGTTTGAGCTCGCAGGAAGAGCATCACTTGAGAACGGGCTCCACTGGGACGGACTACCTGCCAGCGCTTTAAAACTAGAGAGAGTTGCAAGATACAATCTGCAGAGGGTGAACCGGGTCAAAATAATCCCAGTGAAGGCTTCTTCATGGAAGAACTCCCTCTATGAACCAGAGAATTGGCTTCAGACAGTCTTAAGACTGATGGTACCGTAAAACTGATGGAAACTGTAAACATTATTGAGTAGGCCGCATACAGCACACACACCAATACATGCCTGCATGGACCGAGCTTTCCAAACAGGTGTTTTATGGTTTTCTTTACATTTACACCTTTATCCAAAATGTCTTACAAGGAAAGAGAGCATTAAAAATTTTGTCTTAAGAACCAACAAGCCAAGTCTACAAAGCTACATTTACAAGTGGAAATCATATTCTAATGCTACATTTATATTTCTTTTACATTTCTTTACAAACCAGTTAAAACTCAAACTGGATTAGGTTTGTTCCATTGGCTATTTAGTTCTAGAGCAAATTCAAATAAAAATTCATGACACAACTCATAAAAAACAGGAGAAAGCAGAATCGATTAGTGTTTACATTTTATGAAAGAGTAGAAAGCGCTTTACTTCAAAATGAACTGGCAATAAAAAAACAGCACTACAATCCATTTTTTTCCAAAGGCTTCCTGGAAAATTTCCATCCGGAAATGAGCGCCGAAATTTCCCCTCAAGTAAAAATCTGTCACTATTTTTGTAGATGTCTGAAAATTAATTATGCGTATACATTTCACAATTATTCATGCATAATTGTATACCTGCAAGTCATGCTAAGACACAAGTGTTCATATAAAGATTCCAAGTGCGTTATTCAATCTTCTGTTTAGCCCATAAACCGATTTCAGATTAAATGTTTATGTGTGTCCGTCTGAGCGTGTGTGCGTAGGTGGCTATGTGTGTTGCCAATTAAGTTGCTCTTCTGAAGTAAATGTCAATGCACATAGAAACACTTAACCTTCCAAGCAGACCTTCAGCGGAAACAAGCACATAAGACGCTTATCCGTTTATAGCATTCCACTCAGCCGCACATATTTTTCACAGAAACATTATCAACATCGTCATTCCGCGGCGCTGACCGATGCCAAATGGAATCCTGTGGACCCGAGAGAACATTCTATGCGGCGTGAAGCGCCAGAGGGCCGTAAACAAGCATGTTACTCTACAAAGAGCCATCTCAGTAGAAACGGCTACAATGCTAATAGTGTTAGTGTTAGGTGCAATGGATGTTTCTCTGACATCCACTCAGGAAGGACAGATTTCCTGACTCAATAACTTCCTTTTCAATTCCATCTATAAACTGAAAACGTGGTCATTTTTAATTCCATCTACCCAGCGAACAATTTTATGTTGTAGAAACATTCCCCCTCAACTTTCCATTTGGAACAAAAAATGTTCATGCATTAAGAATGTTGCTTGGAATGGTCTAGGAATGTTCAAAATTCTGTAACATTTTATTTCAAACGTTTTGTTTTAATTCTGTAACATTTTTAAAAGTTCTGCTAACAACTTAAAAATAATGTTTTGGATTTATGATATACATAACGTTCTACTAACGTTACTGCAAGAATGTTTTTGATAACTGAGAAAACCTTAAGAGAACTTTCAGGGACTGTTAGGCAGTGCTTTGGGAACGTTCCCTGTTAGCTGGGTGTATTGTGGAATCATTTACAAAGCATCCTCAGACGTAAGCTAAACCAGAAAGAAAGAAACAGAGGAAAAGAATGTCACACCTCTGTTTTATGCTTGTTGTTTATTGTGAAACATTTCAACATTTCATCCAGCCCAATGTTTGTGCTCTGGTGTAGGGGGACCGTTGAGAACATACGGATAATATATCCTCTTTAAGACACTATAAAAAAATTAAGAGTGAAAGACAGACTAAAGCTTAAAAGTTAATTATGGTGTCTATTCTGACTGAAGTCTATAGGCAGACCGCAAGACCACAAGCTTATGGTTATAAACACTCAAGACAAATGCACATACAGAAGTCTTTACTTCAAGTGCTGCATAAACATGCCGTTACTGCAGACTGAAGTGATTCACAAACAGCTCGTGTGCGGTGTCAGCACTCTCAACAGCACATACACATGCACAGACAGACCTGATACACAGCAGAAGCTCATGATCACATGCATCTATCACTTGCACTGACAAAGAAAAAAAACAACACACACCAGAGATGAAACACTTGCGACACACTGTCTCCTATGGGCATTTGCAAACTGTATCTCCGCATATTGTTACACGACCTAGATTCAAGTTTGTTCCCTCATTTTTTTTCTTTCGCTCTCTCGCTCTCCCTCTCGCTCTTTCTCTCACATACAGACACACACAGTACATAATCACACCTACACACACACATATACACACAACGTGTATATAGAATCACATACACACAAATACACACACACACAGAGCATATGGAATCATACATACATATAATTTTAAAAATATACACACACACACATTGGTTGGTATTTCATGTCTAATGGGAATATTCCATTGACGTAATGGTTTTTATACTGTACAAACTGTATATTCTATCCCACTACACTAACCCTACCCAAAAACCTACCTATCACAGAAAAATAAAAAAAGAGGATCATTCTGTATGATTTAGAAGCTTGTTTCCTTATGGGTACCTACAAATGTCCATGCAAGGTCAACATTTTCTGGTATTACTATACTTGTGGGGATATTTGGTCCCCATAACATAGTGAATTCCAGGACAACACACATACACAGTATGTTAATTAGAGTAAAACTTCAGGTTTTCGCTGCAGGAAAGTGTTGGGTGACAAGCATATCACCCCATACACTGAGAATATCTGTCAGTGTAAAACAAATTGTGTGTGTAGTGTGTGTACAGAACAGTTGTAGAGAGAGAGGAGAACAGTGGGGAGTTTTATCAGGTGATCTACGGAGGTCTAAAAACAGAATGCCAGTGCTAAACACCACCTGCAGTAAAATGAGATATGAGACAAGCGAGAGGCAAATAAGACAATAAATCATAAGGCTAAAAAAAGCCTTACTCTACTGTTCTCAGTCATGAATAAAACTCACTGAAATTATTTCCTTAAAACAGACTTGCAAGTAATATGTGTGTAAATATGGAGTAGAAGTTTTCCACAACAGTTCTCCTGATAAGAAGACCAGTGTAAACTAGTGTGAATGTACATGATGGTTCAGGATGGTATACTGTGGCTCAATGGGTGGGGTATTGTGTTAATAGCATAAAGGTTGTGGGTTTGATTCCCAGGTAACACGTGTACTGATAAAATGTACAACTTGCATTTTAACTCCATAACATTTTTAATATGTTCCTCTAAAAACATAAGAATAACATTTTTGATGTATATGATATATAACGTAAAAAAATGCATTATTGCAAGAATGCTTTTTGATAATGCTAAAAGCACTTTTAGGGAACGTTAGCCAACGTTCTGAGAACATTTCCTATTGGCTGAACAGAAACATGACCTCGCTGACACTTCACACAGCTAAAGACATGAAGGGTCACTAATGCAGCATCGCATTAATCTCTCGATGTGCAGGTGCATGAGGTCGGGGGGACGTCAGTGATAATTACCTCACATACTGTATGTACAGTGTCCTGCTGATCACATTCACTCTCATGCATAAGAGAAAACCTCTATATAGTTCACCACACCTTTATGCTATTAACACAATACTCTACCCATTGAGCCACAGTATACCATGGGATCCAGTAATACATTTACATTACATTTTTGCGTTTATGGAAAGCTACTTGCAGTGCATTTAAGCTATGCATTTTATCAGTATGTGCATTCCCTGGGTATCGAACCCACAACCTTTGCACTGCTAATGCAATGCCTACCAGCTAAGATAGAGGAATAGTGGTATTGGTGCTGAGTTTTGTAGGTCATATTTTCATGAAACAAACAAACCTCTATGCATTTGTTTAAACACGTAATATGCTAATCTTAGATGCAGCTTCTATGCAGTGTAGCTGTAGACAGGAAATTTAACCATAATATGATTGGATCATAATGCCGTGGGGGGACAGCACAAGCTGTCTCATATGCTAGTGGTTAGGTGACATAAGCTTATCACCCAATGTACTGACAAATCCTGTCACCATAAAACATGAATTGTAAGATAACAGTTGTTTAGACAGAGATAGAACAGTGGGGAGTTTTCGCAGGTGATTTAGGAAGGTCTAGCAAGAGAACACATTTCTAAACACCATCTGCAGTAAAAAGAAAAGATATGGGGAAAAGCCCTTGTTACCTGATATGAAAAATTATTTCTGAATAGTTAAATCTTGTTTGAGAATAGTAGAGTACCTTCCTCTTAGAAAATAGGACAAAAATGAGCAGTGTACAAACAAACTACTATGGCATGGCATGGTACAGTATAGTATAGCATAGTATAGTATAGCATAGTATAGTATAGCATAGTATAGTATAGCATAGTATAGTATAGCATAGTATAGCATAGTATAGTATAGCATAGCATAGCATAGTATAGTATAGTATAGTATAGCATAGTATAGTATAGTATAGTATAGCATAGTATAGTATAAGATAATATTTAGGATAATGTGGTGTAGGGTGGTACAGAATTATTAAGCAAAGTATAATACAGCAAAGTATATTATAAAAATAATAGGATAAAAAGAGGATAAAAACTAATATTCTCAAGTAAAAATAATTATTTCAGCTGTTATTTATTTGGAGCAAATATATAAAATTGTACATGCAATACAATTGACTCTTTGGTTATCTTGCTGATGCCACGGCCCTTTTCACTAGAGTAACTAGTGCTAATTCAACAGAACTGCTAGTGAAGCTATCTGAGCGAGGAAATGTTGTTGATTAACCTAATTAAGAAGCCTGGAGGGGACACGAGCGTCTCAACTTAATGGCTCTGTTCCAAATCTATAGGACCTTCCTCGCTGTCTGCTGTCTACATGGGCAGCTACCTTCTAAGACAGCATCTTTCTTAGACTGAATCGACGGCTTCCACCTATTACTACAAATTTATTAACAATGAATGTTTTTTGTTAAATGTTTTATGATAACTACTATATTACCACAGTTTTATTGCAGTAACCATGGTTACCATCGTACATTTATTAAAGCGTGCAGAGATCAGCTGTGTGTTATAAAGATCCAGTCTAAAGCATTAAAACACATTTTGTTGAATAAAGAAGCTTCCATGTCCTACATGGGATCAATTTGGGAGGATTTTTGATGCTTAAACTCCTCTTGGAAGCAAATGAGAGTGGATTTACTTGCAGTACCACCTCCTGCCAGTAGAGGGGGTGAGAGGAAGTGGAGTTTTGACCACATCTCTCCCATTCTGTGGTCACAAGCCAGCAAATTAAAACAATCCATCAACATTATGGCTTTTAATCCACACATTCCCCGTAAACACCTATTTCTTTACACTCTCTTTTTCTCCTATACCCTCTCTCTCTCTCTCTCTCTCTCTCTCTCTCTCTACTCCAGGCCTTCATTCTGTATTACAATAGACACCAAATCATTAACCCACTGCAGCATGTAAAGGGGCTCTTACGTGAAACCACCACAAATGAGCGATTTCAGCAGGCGGTGAGAGAATTGCTTGTAAAGGTACCACTGGTTAAAACAGAGCTAAAATAAGAGTAGAGATGATGTTGCATAAGTCTGTGGAGTTTTATACAATTGCGAAGCTAGACCTAGACTATAGGTCAAAAGTGTAGATTCTTAACCTCTGCTTAGCAGGTGAAAACACATTTAAAAACCAGTGAGCCGCGCTTGAGCTCTTAAAGCGCCCCTGCAGATTCTGCAGCCAGCTCTGCCTCACCAAAAGCAGGTAGCCCCGCCCTCATCTCACACCATTGGTTGAGCCAATGTTGCTATGTCAGACTGGCTGGCCTGACATAACAACAAACATAGCAATGAAACAGAGCCACAGTGTTTATACTTTCATTTCCACATAATTTTAACATCAAAAATTTTTTTTTGCTGATTTTCCCTTCACAATCAGCACAAAAAACTTAAGCGAGAAAGAGGAAAACAAAAAAGCACACATATACTGTGTAAGCATTTGGAATAACAAGCCTTGTTTTACCATTAATGGACATATATCTCTGTATCTGGCCTCTAAAAATGTTTGAGCTGCGAAATTAAAGCCCCTCACCCATTATGACCAGACCCTTTGAAGGGCTGAGAGGCTCCTTCTTTGAACCCAGAGCCCAACGTTTTGACACTATCACCCATGCCACAGCTGATTGTAAAGCCCTGCATTCTTCTGCCCCCTGCTTCAACAACCTTTGTCATGGCCATGCGGCGCAGGGCAAGCTGCAATGAGCCTCACTCCGCACGGTCAGCACATCAGCATGCGATAAGAAAGGCCTGCCGCATGCATGCACACCGCTGTATTCAGAGGTGTAATTACAAAGGAAACGATAAGCCCGCTCCTAAGGGACCGCACCACTAATTACAGAGCCACCAGAGCTTCAAATTGCCATTTAAAGCAGCTATACACAATTACACAATGCCACATTCCTGGTGTCGTCTGCATTTCCATGGCAAAACAGGGCAGAAAGGGCCACGGCTAGCCCAAGTCTGAGTTATGGCTGTTTACGACAACCCTGACAGCCAGAGAAGAGCAGGTCGGGGGAGGGTTTGGTGCAAGATGCCTCGGAAGGGAACTGGAGGGAGTTAAAGGGGTAGTTCACCAAAAAATGAACAATTTTCCATCATTTACTTACCCTCATGCCATTCCAAACCTACATGACTTTTTTCTTCTGTGGAACACAAAAGAAGATATTTTGAGAAATGTCTTGGTGGTTTTTGTGTCTTCTTTTGTGTTCCTCAGAAGCAAAAAGTCATACAGGTTTGGAAAGACATGAGTAAATGATGGAAGAATTTTATTTTTTGGGTGAACGATCCCTATAAAGGAAGTTAAGCTGAAAGAATACAATGTTTATTCCCACACTCTTGTAGGGCTAAACATATCCTAAAACTGATGATGTTTACACTCGTCTGGCTTTTATTTGAATAAAGTTTTCCTTCGTGTCAACAACGAAAGCATTGGTTACCACACCAAAGGCATAAATGCTGTGGTGCATACATCTTTCGAGTCATTACAAGAAGTGCCTAAACATTCAAGCTTATCTCCGCCCATGTCTCACATCCCCCATCTGAAGGGGTTGTGGGGGGGCGGAGTGCCTGGGAAAACATAAGCCACACATCCAGCAAGTGGAAAAAGGACTGGAGCAGAAAAGGAAAGTTAGTCATTTTGCGGTTGTGTGAGGAATGTCCTAACTGACATGAGCTTGCCAAAAAAACCAAGCCATTCCCCCAACCCCCGTTTCTCGCCTTCAAACACACATACACATCCACTACGTACAGCGAGGATGACCTGCAAGCTCTCCACGTATCCCAATTTACCAAACACATGGGAATAAAGGGGTTTTGATGCACACAAGCAACTTTCCACAAACTGTATCAGCCTCTCACATGTCTCGCAACAAAGAAGAGATCGCAAATACCCACTCTGACCATCAAAGGCCTAAAATGCACTGCAAGTGTAAAGAAACCAGCCGAGTAACCTGATAGACCACTAATGATGTGTCTCATTCATTCACTGGCTGCTTACAGATGGATTAAATCTGATGCATTATGGGCTGTCTGGTCTTTGGGGGCTTGTCCACAGGGAATTATGAGATCATAATGGCCCTATACAACAAAGTATAAGATAAAGAGCAAGTACTTGTGTGTGTGAAACCACAGCAGCCTCTACTAAATCTCATCACATCCTTCAATTCATTTATTTAGCTACAACGCTTACGAACGAGCCTGAATCAATCCGTCTATCAATAACAGGAAGTGCAAACATTAATCAAATCTGAAACCAAACCTGATCTTTGTCTCCAGCAGTGAAGGGGAAACCACAAAACTCGAATTCCCTGCCAAGAGTCTTGCATCCATCTCATCTCTCTTGTGTGAGGGTTACCTAAAAAGAATGACTTCGGAAGTTTAGGGCACCAATAAAACGAAAGTTTTGATCTATGGTCATCCGTAAAATTGAGTAGTTAAAGACGTTAAGACTGTACCGCAGGGGCACTTGTTTGATTTAACACTCGATGAGGAGAACAGAATATGTCAAGGAATGTTTGAGATTTTGGTTTGTTTTTTTCGTTCTCCATGAATAGCTGCCATTTTTGGCATGCCATCTCAGGATCTGTGTGTGTGTGTGTTCTGCTACAATAACTTGCCAGTTGTTCATGGAAGTGTGTTATGCACATGTGTGTGTGTACATGTCAATCCAGCTTTTCTCCCGCAGTGCCACACGCAGGTTGTAAATGAATATGAATGGCTACAAGAAGCCCTGGGAGGGAGACGCCGAAGGCAATGTGCATCGGGCACCCATTAATCTTGAGAAAACTGACACATGGGAATAGCTGAAAACTACAAGGCAGTCGGGACATAAATGCCCTCCTGCCTCCTGCCACCCTATCCAAATCACAGCCCCATGATGTTAGGGGCTAACTTGCACACACTCAGTAACATACCAACATTAAAAATGACCTAATAATGGACATTGCTTAAAACGTATTTGAAAGACATGTTTAATGCAATAGACCCTATTCACAGCTCATGCCATTTAATTTGCTGTGAATGTTAACAGAGTGGCTAGCCATTGTTTAGCCATAGAAACATTAAAAATCTTTCCACAGATTTCCAGTTGAATAAATGCAGAAAACAACCTACTATAGACTATAAAGAGAAAACCATCCCTGCCATTTCCCTAGACTTTTTAAAGCATTTTGTAACCGCAAATGATCAAACGCAGATCTGAGCTGAAAGGCAAATCAGGTTTATTGTCTTTAACACATCAAGGCAATGAAGAAACACTAAACATGGTTCTTTTGAGAAACTACAGTGCTGATATATAACAAACCCAACAAAAGTACTACAATAACAGACAATAAATACAGACAATAAATAAACTAGATGCAATGACACAGGCTTTGAGCTTGCAAAGGCAAACTGCGCGTTTTCTTCAGACAATTGAGATACAGCACAGCCCATTAGCCACACAGCGCGCAGGGCTTTTTGTTTGCCGTCATGGTAGAAAGACATTGTTCCTCGTGTTTGGAATTCCACTTTCCTCCCTTCATCAGCTCCCTTGTTCTCCGGGGGATGAATGGAAGGAGGAAAACTAAAGAGAGAGGCACTTGATCTCTCCAAATGAAGCCCAGACTATCTCTCTTAACACAACGATTGTGATGTAAGTCACATAACCTCATCACAGGATCAATGACTGATGTCAGGAGAGGTATTTTTTGACATTTTGATTTGACATGATGTTTATCCTTTGTCCAATGTGACAGGTGCAATGGTTTAGGATTATTATTAAAAAACAGAACAAACCAAGCTAACAATTGTAGGCTGTATAATTGTTTTCCTAATGTTTCCACTAAGTAACAAAAACGTTATACATTTTATTCTGAATGTTCGAAATGTTCAGTTTTTAGGCATTGTATTTACATTATTGCTTGATTATAAAAACATATTCAAACATTTTGTAATTCTGTAACATTTTTAAAAACTTAAGAATAACGTTTGTTGATGATGATATATAACGTTAGAAAATTGTTGTACTAAATTTACTGCAAGAACAATTTTTGATAACAATAATGAACATTTAGAGAATGTTAGCCAACATTCTGACAATGTTCCCTGTTAGCTGGGAAGGTGCGGCGTTTAGCAGCGTTGTAAAAAAGGGGACAAAAACCAGTTAAAAAGCCCAGGCCTGTTTATCAATATTACTTTGAACAAACCTTTAATCTTGTTTTAAAGGAAGAACATGAACCATATTTAACACCAGCATATTATAGAGATTTTTAAGTGGGCTATCCTGACCACCTAGCAACAACCTGCACCCTAGCAACCCCATAGCAATGCACTATAAACACTCAGAAGACTCTAGCTACTGCATAGCAATGCCCTAACAACCACCCACAACACCCTAGCAACCCCCCACAACACCCTAGCATTATGCCTTTGACTTGTAAACAGAAATGCTCACATATTCTACAGAGGAAATGTGAAATTCAAGCTCTACCTACAACTTAACCTCAAAGCCACACATACACTAATGCACACAGCCTGTGGCTATAGGAGAACCACTGCAGTGAGGTTACGAACCGTAGAGTTAAAATACTGAGGGAGTTAATGCATTGCTGCGACCCTGCAGATGTGCTTCTTATGCACGGATCACTGCGAGCGCTCAAACGAGAAGATGAACGTGTGTGAGGACATCTACATATGTCAACAAAGTAAATTCTCCATCCCACTTTAAAATTACCCTGGTTTCTCAGGCTTAAGCAATAACCAATAGGCTTAATCGCACTGGAGGCAATAAATCTGAATGTTTACTTTCTGTATGCTGTGGCGAATGTATTTCTGTAGTATGGATGTAAAATACACCACAAATACAGACTCTGTTCAGTACCCACACGCTGCCTAACTGACAGGTAGCTGCTGTCAGACAGTCACGTTATAATTAAACGACAATATTAAAATGAAAAAGAGAAAATCATTTACTTTACTTAATTTCTTTTAGGAACAGAATAACTGTTTAGAAAACGTAAAGAAATGTTCACTTAATTGAGAAACAGTCCATTGTCTTAATCTAATACGTTTAAGGTAGGGTAGGCAGTTTTAGCAAGGCTAGCAATAGCAACAAAGCCTTGAAAGCATAAAGTTACCACCCTCTGTTAACATCTCCAAAGCCATGCCTCCTATTTATATTTATACCACAAGTGATGTGAAGACATTCAAGGAGCATAACCAAAAATATTTCTGGAAAAAAAAACAAAAAAAAACGCCTACCCTTTAATATTTACATTAGTAACTTAAAAAATATGGAACAAAAAATAACATAACAAAAAGTGTGTTCAAATGTATATTAGTCTCTGCAGCGGAATTAAAAATTGGGATAGTAAAATTTCATGAGAATTAGCATTAACTACTAAAAATTGCGACAACCCTACAAAGAGCACGCCCTACATTCCCAAACACTTGTGTCGACCGAGCTGCACGGCAACACAACAGGTCGTCATTAAAAGAATTACAGTGGCTGACATTGACACGAAGTCACACATCCCGCCTGCGGCACGACACAAGCAGCTTTCCTCTGTGCCGGTTGTGTCGTATCACGGCTCGGCGGCTGCGATCGCACCGCTTGAAGAATCTGTGACACCAGCGCTGATTTTTACCTGCGTCTCCATTCAAACAGGACCTGGCATCTGTGTGCACAGCACAGTTAGACTGAGTTTAATGAGACTTCAGGCCAACGTGCATCATAACCAGAGATCTGTATGACTGACACAAGCACTTCTGTGCCCTGTCAGCGTGTTTATTAAAGTCCACGTGAGCTGAAATTTCTAAATGACTTTAGTGTTGTGATATAAATATGAGTGAAACAAATAATTTGGGGATGTGACTTTTTTCTGCTGGGAATTGATTGGATCTAGAAAAGCAGGCATTTAAAGATCATATTAACAGTGACAGATGAAGGGGAATGGTTAACGGCTCTGGCTCCACCCAAGTCGTCATTAGACAAGGTCTGCCATTTCAGAAGGTAAAGTACATTCTCAGATTTAGCTTCAAATTATGAAGGCACATAAATAAAATTTAAAAAATGATGTGCACGGATGCACCATTTATAATAAACACTGCAATATTTCATAAAAAATAAGAAGTGTGTATTTTGATTTCATGGTGACTTTAAAGTGATGAGGGTTACTGGACCTGTAATCTTTAAAGAAGTCGGTGAGACAGTATGTATTTATTTTTAAAATATAAAAGATGTTGTACCATGTAGACATGTTCTTCATGTGCATCATAATACAAAGCTAGTTCAACACCATTTATGAAAACTAAAGCTGTCCTCTTGGGATGTTCTCACTTAGGAGTTTGGAAAGCTAAATTGGGATGTAATGGGCGCTCGAGTGAATTTGGTCGGAATAAAATCCACTTGCTGAGCAATTCTTGCTTTTTCACTTCTCAACAAAGACTGGAAGCTTTTTGGCACTAGTTCAACACAATAAACTGCGGTGTGTGATTGATGCTTTCCAATGTATTTTATCATTATTGTGCCATCACAGATGAGTGATGGGTAATGTAATCACACCCAAAGATTAAACCATTAGCTTATTAAAGTCACCATAAAAGCAAAATATACTATTCTTATTTTATAGGACCTTGCAGTGTTTATTACAAATGATTTATCTGTGCTTTTTTTATTTAAAGTTCACACGCCCTTGAAATCTTTAAACAAAATCTGAAAATCAGAACGGCAGGCCTTCTCTGATGATGTCAGTCTGATGGCTGGGGAGGAGCCAAAGTCATTAACCACTCCCCTGCAACAGTAGTCTTCAGTGAGCTTTAAAATGCCTACTTACAAACTCCCAGTGCAAAAAAACAAGCTACGCCCTCCATTTTCCCATTTCACTCTGTATTAAATCAGAACAATAAAATAAAGTTAAATGCAACTTCCTGTTCATGCTGGCTTTAACATATGGCCACCCATGGCCAACAGGGTACATTAACAACAGCCTGTTTAATTCCAAGGGCCAAAAGGAGGGTGAAATAGTAATGTAAAACAAATTATGACCCTAACTAATATCTTAAAGGAAAAATAAAATGCAACAATGCTGATAGTTGATCAGTTTAACAAATAGCATGTGACGCAAGACAACAGTGCTACAAATCATATTCTGAGCTCTCTAAATATAACCTTTTCTTTACTCTTTGCTATTCACTGCAGATAACAAATGAACCCTCCCTTTAATCAAACCGCTGTAGACCATTATGAAACAAGAAAGGGAGACAGAGAGAAATATAATTGGGGGTGTGAGGAGAGAGAGAGAAGAAGGGAGAGAAAGAGCACGAGAGAGTAAGAGAGAGATATTTAAGAGTGATAGTTAAATGAATGACTGGGGTGTAGAAAGACAGCACAAAGCCCAGAGGAGAACTGGAAACAGTTCGCCCAGAGCTTGAACACCTCACAGCTGAACAAAACCAAACATAGACCAGTGAAAGTAAATACTGTTGGCAGAGAATGTGAAAAACAGCCAGATGAAGTAATTCTGGTAGACACTCGTGAACAGATGCTCCCACGATCCCCTAATGTTAAAGGACATAAGAATTACAATGATTAGTGTTGGTTTAAAGGTCACCCATGTCATTTCAAGACCTTCTTAACAGTACAGTGTTTTTTTTTTGGAAGAGCTAAAAGAAAATCGTTTCAACATGAAATGACGTTCACTAAATGTCCAATTGCTGTCTCTGTGGTGAATGATCCCTTCGAGATGCCGTCCACCTGAGTGGACTTACTCTGAACCTACATTCCCTCACCTGGAGCTTAAAACTAATCCAAACTTAAGCCCTCTGGTCGTCTTGATGGCCTCTAAAGAGAAATGTATCAAGAGGATTCCATATAAAACGTCATCTGCTCATTCCACACTTCACTCAAAAACCTCAACAGCACATAGACCTTCACAGCTAGAACAAGAAAGAGGGAACCCAGCTAACAGGGAACGTTCTCAGAACATTGGCTAACATGCTCGAAAAGTTCTCTCAAAGTTATCAAAATGTTCTTGCAGTAATATTAGTAGAACTTTTTCATATATCGACAACATTATTCTTAAGTTGTTAGTGGAACATCTAAGAATGTTACAAAATTAAAAAAAAAGTTGAATAAGGTTCTTTTAACCAAGCAACATTAATACAACGACTGATAGACTGGACGTTCCTAATGTTCTTAGAACCTTCAAAATAAAATTTTTAACGTTTTTTGTTATTTAATGAAAATGTTGGGGAAACGTTCTTGCAACCTAAAATTGTTAGCTGGGAGGATGTGCAAAAGGTGGGAGTTGTTTGCTAGCACTCCAATAGTATAAGCCACAAAAGCTTCATCAACTTTTAAAGCAGCTCTGGATGGGCGGCCTGAGCGCAATTCTCACACCAGTGAGTGACTGCCAATAAGCCTCAGCCTTGAGCCCAAGCCATGACAGGGAATAGATGACACAGAGCATGCATAAACACTCACAGGTAGAGCTGGGGTGCTGGGAAAGCAGAGCGCAGCACAGAGCAGAAGGTCACTGTCCAGATAGGGAGTTATTCTTGAATGTCTAATAAAAGGGATTTGTGATAGAAGAATATCAATGAGAATTGGTGTGATTGTGTTGGCAGGTGAATAGTTCAGTTTCTATGGCAACGATGTTTGTTTTATAATAAGTTGTGCTTGCTAAGTCTCTGTTAGGCATCACTGTGTCTCCTGCTTATAGTCAGGAGCAAAAAAGGATGCAAATCACATTAACAAATTTCAGTTTTGCATGGTAAGGACGCTTCAGAGAATGAAAAAGTTGTGTGGGCAGGGACCAATTAGATTTCACGGTAGGCGGGGCCACCCTTTAACCAAAAAATTAACCATGGTTTTCTTATAGTAAAAGTGTAGTAATCACGGTGTTTTGGCTGATGGATTACCATTTGTATGACGACACTTTTACTACAAATACCAACAACTCATGCGGTTGGTTAACTCACATTAACCATGTGGTTGCATGGTTAATTTGTGGTGACCATGGTTTACAGTATTTATAGTAACCATGTTTTTTTGTTTTAATTTTCATTATGCTAAGTGATTAGAGATACATATGGGGCAGATGACAATGGAAGAGATGCTGTGGCTTCATCTCTTGATGCTTTATCATATAATTCCTGCTGAGAATACAGTACTTGACATGTAGCCTTAGCATTTAAATATCAAACCAAGCCTCATTATTACTCATGCGAGTCCAAAAATAAACATCTCTCCAATTATATCTCTCAATATCTTACTCTTTCCTCTGGGTGCCTCTTCCCCTACCGTGGGTGTTAAAGTTTACTGAGTCTTTTTGAGCAGCTCCAATCGTAAGGCATGCTCAGCTACAGCAGTATTTGGGAGTGAAAGAAACCATGACCTCTCTTCTAAATCTTAAAGCTGGAAGATAGGAGAACAGAAAAAAGACAGATTACCCATAGGAAAGAGAATCAGAGATTAGATCTTTTTTGTTCTCTGCTGGTTTTCCTACACGGCAGTGAGATTTTTGCTTACTGTAGGTGTCCAGCTTCTCAGATTTTTCTCCTGAGAAACAGAACTCAATAATCTCATGTGTCTCCTCCAAACTTGTAGACGAGATCTTAGCTATGTCTCAAACTGTGTTCAGATGTGCCAGGATCTTAAAGTCTGTAATCAAAAGTCAGAGATTTCAAAGAGATTTCCAACCAGAGAGGAGCCTAACCTATAAGAACCCTAATAAGGCGAGCTTGAAAAGCAATTCTCCATTTTATACAATGTCACTGTGGGAGGAAAGGAGAGGAGAAACCCAGCTAACAATTTTAAGATGTCAGAACGTTTCCTTAATGTTTCCATTAAGTAACAAAAATGTTAAATGTTAATTTGAAAGTTCTAGGGTCGTTCAAAACGTTTTAGACATTTTAAAACATTGTGTTACCGTTGCTTGGTTATAAGAACGTTATTCAAACATTTGCTATTCTGTAGCATTTTTAAAATGTTCCACTAACGTACCTAATGCTTTTGATATGTATGATATCTAAGGTTAAAAATGTTCTACTAACGGTACTGCAAAAACATTTCTGATAATGTTGAGAGAAATGTTAGTCAACATTCTGAGAACGTTCCCTGTTAGTCGGGAGAGCGGAGAGAAAAACACATTAAACCAAACCACGTCCTTATGGCAACATGCCTGTGCTGGTATTTCCTGCTGTAGCTAAAAGCCGCCAAACAACTGGGAGCAGTATGACAGAGAACAGCAGGACTGGGATAAAGAGGATTGGGAATATCACAACACACTCACACATGCTCAGCGCGCATGCGGATTGACCTTTAATGCAACATCTGGGCAGCACTGTTTATTGGCCTGACATTATTTTTCCCACATGGATTGTAAACTAATCTGTTTGGTAAACTCCACCATGATTCGTCAATACTCTCAAAGATCAGAACTCTCTTCTGGTGTCTGACCTGGGATCAGCGCTCTTAATTAAAGAGACAGTCTGCCCGTGCTCCTCTGCACTAAGACAAACTGATCCCTGACCAGTGTCAAGTTTTCTTCAACTTATTGCTTGGCACTAATGTGAACCGCAGATGCAGAGATACGAGGAGAAAACATTTTTTTTTACTTTTAAATACGGCAGACTCAGAAATGTCAAGACCGTTAATACCTTTGCATACTAATACCCAATACCTTACAAACTAATCTACAAAGCTCAAATCACAGCAGCTAATCTAATCTAAAGGTCTGTTCTGAGACATCTGTATTTGACTGAGCCAGTGTACAATGTTATACATTACAGGAACCTGCATCCTGATTTTAAACACTTGGCTTAAGTACTTTTGTCTGGGTTACGATGTTGCATTATGTCATGCACACGGCCATTAATTTAGGTCAGGGAAACAGATTCACCATGAAACACTGAAAAACAGGAAGTGAAGCACTTGACCTGAACTTAAACCCATCCATTCCCCCATCTCTCATATGACTAAACAAGAACCAGCTGGTCTTAATACCACTAATCTCAATTTAATACCATTATCTGAGGTAATATTAAACAATGCAAAATAGAAAGCATTCATAACCGTGAGCACAATAAACTTCTATGGCATTATCAGGAGTATAAGCGCAGTTACAATGCTTGTGTTTGATTTCACCTGGCAGTTCCAGGATTGGGACGGCTGGGTAGTTGATTAGTGGCAGGCACAGTCGTCTTAACCAGGTTAGGGGCTCAGACAAATCCCCAAGGCCTAGCACCACCATGTCCTGCATTCCAGCACATAGCCTTCCCACCACATGGAGAAGTTTAGGGGCAGATGCCACCCACCAAGAAGTCTAACTCCCTACTGACATTTCTGCCGGAGCCACTGAAGTTTAAGAGCAGCTCACAGATGTCAACCATTTCACAGGAGCGAGAGGAAAAAAGAGGAAAGACACATGGACAATGTTAAGTCAAAACCACAAAAGCACATTAAAGTGCCACATTGGTTTTGATGTTCAAACGTGGTGATGAATAACCCAATAGTCTCTTTACAAGAGTGTGAACCTCCTGATGTTGTTTATTGATTGGGGGAAATCACTTGAAACACGGGTCTTCAACCTTTCCCAAGCCAAGGGCCCATTAGTGGATAAAAAGTTGGCAGAGGAACACACAGCGACATGTTGTATTAAAAGGAGTGCTGCATTTTTAAAGTATGGCCTCTTTAAAGAAATAAATAAAATGCAATATCACTTTATCTAAACATACATCAAATAATGAAGTTTGGTCAATTTTACATTTTGCATTTTGTATTATGCAAAATTAAAATGTGACAAAAGTATATGAATCTTTTTATAATCACTATTAAAATGATTATTTCCATGTGAGCATCAAATAATTACATACATTAATATTTTTATATGCCACATACTGCATATAGTTTCTTATAAGCCATGTACTGCATTGCAACACTCATTTTTATATACTATGTCACTGTAGATCCCTGTGCCATCTCTTTATTAAATAACAACATCTGCAGTACCCCGTGGACCCCCTTTGAAAGATTTAAATATTCTGTCAAAGCTGTGGCCCAGCAGTCAGTACATGCACCATACTCAGCACATATTGTGCCTTGCTGCTCAATTGGGAGATTCAGGTTTGAATTCCCATCACATTTCCTCTCTCTCCATCCCAGGTAATTGCTCACAAATGTACTTCTGGCATTATTGAAGAATCTTACCGGCGAAAGCTGTCACTCTCAATCACAAGAGGAAGTTGCCCTTCGGGAAACAGGAAGTTGATTAGGTCAGCGTGTCGGAGGGTGATGTCCGATGGCTTTAGAGAAAGTGGTGTGGAAATGTCAGAGGAATGAATTATAGACGCAGACTCGTTCAGATGTTTATGAGTCCAGGACGCTCTCACCATCTTACAAACGCTGGCACAACCCAGCCATCACCCCCTCAGAGAACAATGCATATCTTCTCCTGTCAGTGTGGCATCTTAGAAATGCTAATGAAATTCTGACAAACAGCAGACAAAAGAGAGCGAGGCGATCCCACTGACAAAGCAATCACATTCAATAAAACCTCTTTTTTAGTCTGTCATTTCTTGCCTGGTTACTTTATGAATACTCAAACAGAATGAATTGATGTTATGCATACATGGAACGACAAACGCTTAGAGGAAAAACAAAAAAATAAGAGGGAGATGAAAAAATAAAAGACTATTTTTCTTCCCTCAACTCTTTGGAGCTTCCACAAGGGGCGGATGAGAAAAAAAATGCAAAACGATTCAGCCATAGTGTAAAAACAAGCGGCAATTAGCTAATTAAACCTGACAATTAGCCAGCGCGTGAGTTAGCTGCCAGCAAAACAATGCAGAATGTCGGCACACAGCACCTGAGGCTGACGCAAACAAAACACGTTGCGATATCCTCCGTTTTGTCACTTTACCCCCATTTCACAATTTTGTTTATTTGTATTCATCAGTTTTTTCTCCTGTCATCACTATTTCTGAGAATGAAGAAGACTTCACACAAAAACAGACTTCAGCAAAACAAAACAAGTTTTTTTTCTCAGCACAGTAATAAATACAAAACGCATATTAAAGTGACACGTTCTTTGGACCTAGCATGATGATAATACCATGGTTTTCCTTCAACTATATGCTGTCATACATTAATAACGTGAACATTAAATATACCATTAAAAACCATACACGTTTTTGGTTGTTTTTCAAATTTGGGGGCTTAATAAATGATTTTTGATTCAGAATTTTGATTCAGTAACTGCTCTGTTTGTTCAGTGAATAATTCAATAGTCTGATTCATGATCAGAAAATCTCAGCTCATAAGATTTGTTCATTTATAAATCTTTCTACGCCATACAAACAACAGAAACACATATGGTCTTTGTTTTAATTTGCGACACCCAGTCTTCTCTATGCTCATTACATCCAATTCTGATCAAACTCGGATAATTCCATTTCCTGTGTTACTATTGATTCCAAAGAGAACCATGGTGGTGGAATTTGACTATAGTAAACATACCATTGCATATATATATTGAAGTGCCATGGTGTTACCATCACCGTACCACGGTACCACTACAGTACTTGTGTGAGAGAGCTAAAGCACAGGCGACATGACACAAAAGCGAGTACATTCATGTGGAGTTGATATGACGGATGTCACCACGGAAACAGAGTGTCCTCAGTCATTCAAGCCTCTTACAAAATGTCTAAAGCTTCCACGACTAAAATCAGCTGTGGAACCATGCGGGAAGCTCATATTCCCATAACTCAAATCCAGTGGGGTCGCTCTCAGGTCTTCTCCCATTAAAAAGACCTAGGAGTCCATTTAAAGAGTGACAGGGTGAATGGAGCGAGTCTCATGACTTTTTCGACAGTGCCCTTAATTTCTTGCATCGGCATTCTGGAGCTTTCCATTATTCCTGCCTGACGGGGAATAACGGCAGGCACTCCACTCTGTAACAAGCTCCTTGACCTTTCTCTCACAGGGATGGAGCCTTCCACCCCTCAAACGGCTCCAAACAGCCAATCACATGCTGAGAGCCACTGTAATAATATTTGGCCTGATATGCAGGCAGGTGAGAAGAAGACAGACTTTGTCTTGCTAGTATTCAATTTACTTTGACTGATGTGCCTTGAAGGTATGATGTAATAATTAAGCCATCTATGAAAAAGAACGACACTACACAAACCCAAAGTCACCATGAAACCAAAACATACTGTTGTAATTGGAATATTGCACTGTTTATTATAAATGTATTTTTCTGGCTCATTATTTTGTTAAATCATGTGCCCTCGTAATCTTTCATTATAATCTTAAAATGTACTTCCACATTGGAATGGCAGACCTTCTCTGATGATGTCAGTCTGACAGCTTGGGCAGGACCAGAGACATTAACCACTCCCCTCCACGGACGTCTGCTGCGAGATTTGAAAGGCCTACTTTACTACAGCCAATCAATTCCCAGTGATTAAATAAGCCACACCCTCCAATTGTTCGTTTCAATTTTAAAGTCAGAACACTGAACTTCCGGTTCAGCTTTACAATGATCTACTATAACTAAAAATAACCTAACATTATTCTGATATGTCTCCTTTTTCGCCAGTTGAGTTTTTATCATTTTTTTTGCCAGTTGTAAGTATTTATATGAATGAAGATATAAATTAGCGATTCACAGCACTGTTGTACTTCCAGTCACAGACTCAGGACCCACTTATTTTCTATTGTTGTCAGGGTCTAAAATTAGCACTCACTAAGTGCCAAAAACAATTAAAAATGGGCTTTTGGGAGTAAATAAAATGGAGTTACTTGCCAGTTGGCTGATAACTTTAGCAGGATCAGTAACATAATGCGTTATTTAAATCATAACGTTATTCCTACCCTCCCTAATGGAAGAAACGTGCACATTTTAAATCAAACACCACAACTGTCTGCTAAAGAAAACAAAAGTCATAATTCATCCCCTGATTACTTTAAGAGAAATTTTAAGAGGTGGAAACTGGCTAATCTCATATAACCTTTGATAATTTTGGACTTTCAAAGAGGCTTGCAATAGCAAGCTACCTTTAAAAACTTAAGATCCCGCTCCGCATTCAGAGCGCCACGCCTCCTGCAAAACATCGAACTATGCACTGAGGTATGCAAATGCATACATTGACAGACAAGTCGGACTTTGAAATCCTATCAACCTATTATTGCATTCAGACCGAAAGCAATGATTGGATGGTTTTAAACATTTTAAATAGTCCTGCGCCTTCCATAGTAGATATACGGTATATATACAAATAAATATATTTATATCACTTTAGTTAGTGATTGCTATCAGGATGTGAAGAGACTTCAACTAGCATAACAAAAAAGTGTTTCTGTAAGTCTCTTACCCTGCGTTTAAATCTTACTGTTGTAAAGGACAAAAGCAAAAGGCTTGTGTTAAATCCTGACTGTTATGCTGCATTGCATTCACAGGTAATTATGGGATGTTTCTTCAGTACGTGATATCTCTGACTTTGCACCATATGGTGCTCTGTTGTCCAAGTCCAAGACATATAAAGAAAAAATATGGCAACGCTAGCATATGGTTAGCAGATGTACGATTATCAACAGAGGAGATCATTTACCGTGCTTTACACACATAAAAACGCAAACAATTTTAAGTTACGTCACGTTATAATATTCACATGACTGCATTTTATTTGTGTCAAAATGAATGTGTACATTTCGGTGGAAAATGCCATGTTCACGCTACATTATGCATCTAGACAAATTCAAAGACATCAAATTTCACATCACACAAGTTTTCGAGTTGGAAGTCCAAAATTACATGGCATTGCATTTTTCCCAATAGGTGGTTTCACAGAATGGAATGCAGCTTTAGGCCGGGCTTCAAGAGGCTTTTGACTGGCTTATATTATGTCTCTCCTCTCCGCTCTGCTCAGTTTGGATTCTGAGGTTCTTGCCAGCTGGGTGTTTCAGGCCCAGATAAAGCCCAGAGCAGTCCTATGGTGGCCCGGAAGCAGCCAAAAAGCGGCCCAGTGGCAGAAACCTACATTTGCACCACTGTAATTAACCCTGAAAGATTGCAAATAATCCAATCAAAGGCCCCCATTGGTTTCCAATAAGCCACTAAGAACTCTTTTTATAAATTGCATGGGAGTAAATGAGCGCCTGGATAATGTCAGGCAATCAATCAAGTTACCTTTAGCAAAGCACGCCACTCAGCTAGATAAGAGAGTTACACAAAGAGAATCTGACACAAGCCAAAACAATAGCTAATATAACGTTATTGTATCTAATCGAACACCATTCTGCCACAAAACACAAATTTATCATTAAAAATCAATTAAAAAACACACTTTATGGGTTATATTTGATCATTGCCTAACATTTTCTAAAAGTTCCCTCAAAGTTATCCAGAAAGTTAAAGTAATAATAGTAGAACATTTTTAACATTATATATCCAAACAGTTTTTCTTAAATTGTTAATGGAACATTTCAAAAACATTCCAGAATGAAAAAATGTACGTTCTTATAACCAAGCAATAACGTTAATACAAGATCTAAAAAACGGGACATTTTAAACATTCCTAGAATTTTAAAAATAACATTTTTAACGTTTTTGTAACTTAATGGAAATGTTAGGGAAATGTTCTAACAACCTAAAACTGGGTTGATTCCAAAGCAACCTTTTAAACGCACACAGATTCAAAATTTGTATTTTTTCCACAAACAAAACAGCAGCAAGACTAAATAATGCAACAATGAGGACAGTAGCTCCAGAGACGAGAAAACGAAACATTATTTTAGTACATTTAAGACTGTGCCAACAACAACAATCCCAAACACTTCCCTTGTCCTTCCTGTGATACTAACAAAACAAAAATAGTGATTCTGTGATGGAAGCTACAGTGTATAACATGCAAAATAGAGGTCGACCAATGTAACGTTTTTGCAGATCAATCCGTGCCAATAACAGCTTTTTGAAACTATCAGAAAATGTCAAAAATGACAACAATAGTAATTTTGTTACATTTCTGTAACCTTTTTAAAATGTTCCACTAACCACCTGAGAATAACATTTTTGATATATGATATATCTTGTTAAAAACTTTCTACTAATGTTACTGCAAGAACCTTTTGTTAACCTTGAGAGAACTTAAAACTAGAGATATTAGCCAATGTTCTGAGAACATTCCCGGTTAGCTGGCAATGTAACAGCCAATTGTGACACAACCGCCTGTAAACTGTGAGACTGCCTGTAGACACAAAGGCATCCTTCTAGAAAACAGCTGTGAAAAAACACATCAATTAAGACAGCGATTGATTATTAGAGCTATTGATTGGCTGGCTGCAAGAGATTGATGAATTCATCAAAGGCACGTTGATCGTGTGATTTTGAAAGGTCAGGTGGTTGATGAAGGCAAAACAAGTGTCTGCAAAGATACTGTGAAGAAGCCACAGAATATGTCCAAGTTATACAGGAACTTTAAGAAACAGACACAATTCGGGCTAAAGAACATTTTTTTTTTACCATTTTATTTCCCAAAGTATTTCATTGGTGGCTTGACACATATTACAAAAACTTAGGCTTGGCAGAAAACAGTGCAGAGATTTCTGTCTTTCCCCATTCAATTAGATATACACTGAACTTTCCTGACCAAAAATGGGGCATTTCCAAGATGGCCACCGAGTGGACTGACTTACTTTAAAATCAAACATATTTAAATCATTCATTCCAGTGGCCTACGTATTGCCAAACAGTATCTATATGCACAAATAAGTAAGAGTAATCCGTAAGAACTTTCTGTGGCTCTGGTGAACAGACACAGAAGTGACACGGGGTCATATTAAGCTTCAGCTTGAATATTTCTGTGCTTGTTGACTGTCAGTGTGTATTAAGTTTGCGAATAGACGGGGATGTACTGTTTCTCCAGGATATTTTCTCTGCAGTGTGCACTGAGAATGTAAACGGACAGTAGGACGACCCTGTTTAAATAGTCCTTCTGCAGGCTATAATGATGTCATCTGACGTTCGCTTGACTGCGAGTAAAGAGTTTGAAGAGAATACATATTAAACGTATTAATGAGTGAGCATGTGTGTGTGTGTGCCTTGGCATGACATCTCGGCTATTCAGGGCTGTGAGAATGACCTCATTAAATATCATTGCATTAATCCGGTTTTATGCATTTAACAAAGTCCCTGGTCCACTATTTGCCTGCAAATTTGATTAAAGCAACATTCTCTTCTTGTTTGGGGTCTTTCAATTATTTTTGGAGGGCGTCTCAGGCAGGAAAATCTAATGAGCCGAGACAGCTTTCCTCCTTTTGACTGTGTCTACAAAAGGTCTGAGCCAATTAACAAACAGCTTCTCCCCACCTAGACAACATCACTTCCAGGGACAGACGGTGATGGCATACGGATCTCTCTGGCAAGCTTACCACTGGAGGCCATTTTGAAAGTCTCACAGAGATCACTTTTTTTAAACAGCTGATTTTAAAACAGTGTAGCCTTTAAATCAGGAGAGATGTGGTATGCATGTGCTGCCATTTGTGTTTCCCCAGCTAACAGGGAACGATCTCAGAACATTGGCTGATGTTCTAAAAGTTCTCTCAAAGTTATTAAAAAGCGTTCTTTGAATAATGTTAGCAGAACATCTTTTTAATGTATATATATATAAACTTTATGTTAATACAACATCTAAAAAGCTGGACGTTATGAATGTCCCAAGACTATCTCAAATTGTTAGCTGGGTGTTTAGCCTGTAAACAAATGAATGAATGTCTGTATGTATGTGTGACCCCAGGGATTAGGTTGGGAATGTCATTTTAATGAAAGCAGTGTGGTGGCCCCACTGGGGCCCTTGAGACACAGCCTGGGCGTTCAGTGCAGAGCCAGCAAACAGCCAAACTCAGGGGGCTATTAAAAAGAAGCAGACGGTTACCACTTTTTTACCACCTTTTCTGTCTTTCCCAAAACAGTTTTCCTTCTACCCCGAACATTTAGCACATGCTCTGATAACACTTTTAGGTTGTAAGAACATTTCCCTAACATTTTCATTAAGTAACGTCCGTTTTTTTAACATTATTGCAGTTGGTTATTCAGACTTTTAAAACATTCCACTAACAACTTAAGCAACATTTTTGATATTTATGAAAAAAAATTCTACTAATGTTATCGCAAAAGCGTTTTATAACTTGGAGAGACATTTTAGAGATTGTTAGCCAGCGTTCTGAGAATTTTTCCTGTTAGGAAAATTATACAAAATTATACACAAATTATATACTAGGTATACACTGGCAAAATAGCTGCTGAATATTGTTTTAGGAGCACATGTCCTAGCAAAAGACTACAGATAAGCAAACGCATATTGCACTGCATTGATATGTCTATGCTTGTATATTTTTTTGTTTAAATGTTCAGTTCTTTCCTACAAACCAAGTAAAGAAGCAGGTCATTCACTGGTTTAACTGGATGACAAGACATGAAATCGATAGTGAATCAGTTCTGAACTCTGATAAAGGAGATCAGCTGATTCAATTCAAAAGTGTTCACCGAATTCACTTCACATCAAATCCAGAGTGTGTGTGCATGCAGGTTTCTAAGACAGTTGAGAAAGCTGAGAAAGGTGCTGGCTAAACCAAAGTCAAACATCTTGTGTCAATGCTGGACTTTTCTTTTTAGATGTACTATAATCACAAATGTAAAAAACAAGTCTGTGATTGCAAAAGTAACAGAGCAACAACACGAGCAGGCTGTGTGTCAATCAGCAGAAACACAAGTTAAGCCAAATGGCCAACGCAAAGTAAAATCACACCCAGAGGGATTCATTCAAAAACAGGATCCACCTAAAGACCCACAGCACTAAATCTCTGCATCTCACTGTGCTGGCACTCTGCTGGCCAGCCCTGCTATACAAGGTTATTAGTATGAAAATGGGCTTGACCACCAAGTGCTGCACTCTTAGGCTCAAAGCATAGCAGGGGGCATTGAAAAGGAGAGAAGAGAGAGAGCGAAATACAGAAAAGAATAAGAATGTGACGAGGAGAGAAGAGAAAATGTCAAGATAAATGAAAAAAGACAAGAAAAGAGAAACTGTGAGACAATACAGGATAAGAGAAAAGAAGTGATGTGAAGAAGAGAAGAGGCTGGTGAGATCATTAATGGGTGTTGTACAAGACATTCCTGAAATTAAAGCAGCTTTAAAGTGACGTTATGAAGATATGGGGCCATATGACATCAGCGATGGAGGGCATCCAAACCCGCCAATACATTCAGGGCTGGGCGCAGGATGACATCAGCACCAAGTATGGGACATCCGCATTATGTCACAAACACGGGCCATACATCATCAGCAAACAGAGCCCGAGTGTGATCGATCTCCTCCGTGTGTCTGCAAAAGAGATGAAAACTAACCCATGCATCCATCCTCCACCAATCCCTGCCCTCCTCTGCACACTGTACACATAAATATCATCTCCCTTCCTCTCTCTTCTGTCAAGGTCAATTCTCCTCTCATTTGAAATCCACACCATCCAGCCAGGGGGGGAAATACTCAGCGGACCGCTTAAATCCAACCCCAGATCGTAATAATGATATGGACGTAAACGAGACACAAACGGGATTACGCACCATCAGCACAAAAGACTTCCGGTCCAACCTGCTTATCCCCAGCTAACTGGGAGCATTCTCAGAACGCTGTCTAACATTCTCTAAAAGTTCTCTCAAAGTTATTAAAAACGTTCTTGCAGTAAGGTTAGTAGAACTTACATGTAAACTATTCCAAACTAACAATTTTAGGTTCTAAGAACGTAACATCTCCATTAGGTAAAAAAAAAAAAGTTAAAAATATTATTATAATTCTGTAACGTTTTTACATTACACTAACAACTTATGGAATAATGTTTTTAATATATTTGATATATAACGTTTAAAAACATTCCGCTAATGTTTCTGCAAAAACCTTTTTGATAACTTCTGAGAACTTTCCCTGTTAGCTGGGTTAACATATCTTACATCGACGGTCATCTTTCAAGTCATATAACCTCTGGCTTGCAGTTGTTCTGAGAAACATCCACTCTATTGGGTGGAACAGCGATATCTGAAGACCCAACATCACAGCAGGTCAACAGACCCAATCGACTGCTAATGCAGTGAGGGGTGCATCGAGATGTATGTGAACTACCTGAGGGGATCACAAAACAAACCCCTGCAAAGAGAACACAAGATCTGTATCAGGCCTACTGAGAGAGAACACAGGAGAGACAAACTCAGCGCGAGCAGCTGACTGGGTCACGCTGAGGCCCTTAACAGTCATAGAGAGAACTGAGGTATCTGATTAAAGTAATCTAACAAGACAGCCCTTCCCTGCACCCAGAACAGCTCGGGGGATTAAAACCCTCTGGCCTGCTGTTGACGAGCATGTGAGATTGTGTTTATATGTGTGTGTGTGTGTGTGTGTGTGTGTTTCCCACCTTTGCATCAGCCAGTGAAGCAACAGTAACATGCCTGTGACTCAGTCAGCCAGTGCTGGGATCCTGACCTCCAGCTGTACTGCGTGCAGAACCTGTGTGTGTGTGTATGCATGTAGACACACCAGACAGTGCAGTGAACATATTACTCTGTATGCCTACATTGATTATGCACTAGTGAGTATCACACACAAAGGGAAGCCTGTGTGTGTCCTGGTATTCACTACATTATGGGGACCTTGTGGGGACATTTGTTGCTCCACTTATAAATCATACAGAATGATCTTTTTTGAAAATCTAAAATAGCAGAAAGTTTTCTGTGAGGGTTAGGGTTAGTGTAGGGGGAATATTCTCATAAAACATGAAAACCCAACGTGTGTGTGTGTGTGTGTGTGTGTGTGAGTGAGTTGGTCCAAAGCAGGTTAGTCTAACCTGTCAAATTTACTAATATGTGACAGCAGTACACATCCAAAACCACAAAACATGCCATAACAAAGCCACAATATGGGCTAAAACTGGGCTAATGGGCTAAGTCCTGATTTACCAATAAGACTAATATACAGTTTAAATCACAATTTACTATGTTTAAATCAATTGCCCAGTTTTTTTAACCCAATTCAGCAGAACAAGACCTGTAGATTTCATCTTGAGCCTGGTTATCAGCCATAGCTCAAACAACTGCGGCTATCCAAACTTTCTATGTCAGGAGAGTACTTAAGTCTGCTTAAAAACAGGCCCACTTAATAAATATGCACATGCTGGAACACAAGCGGTCCAAATGAGGAAGTGTTTAAATCAGGTGCAAACCCACCAACACGCACACTTTCTACTACAAAATACATAAACTAAGCAGCCAGGTCTGTCTTTATGTTTTATGGAGCTTGGCTGAACAAACAGATCTCCACCTGTGAGATGGTTTTGTGAAACGTCCTATTTTCCTGCAGTCACTATTAAAAGAGCCTCAGGATCCAGCGGCTGGTCCTGGCACAGAAGAGAGATGCTCTTTGAGGACAAAGAAAATCGTTATTGTGTGGGTCGATACATCGGTGGAATGGCTCGTAAAGAGAAACTACCTGAGAGAAACCACAGCAGCGTTTCGCTACATTCTGCTCAATAATGGAGGAGAAAGAAAAGGCGGCTAATCAAGCAGGTAAATAAGCTTTTAGTCTGCATGAGTCTGAGAGCTACAACTCCCCATCTGCACAACACATCACACCAGAGTCTCTCTCTCTCTCTCTCTCTCTCAAGACTTCAGTGAGAATATTAAGGTTTATACATCAGACTGTTGTAGCTACTGAGGGTATAATGAGATGTGATAGAAGATTCAGGTGAGACAAACATAATCAGATATTTATAGACAGACAGACAATTATCAGACAGCAGGTTAGGCAAAGAGGCAGACAATGATCAGACACCAAATAAGACAAACACAGGGACAATAATCAGACCTCAGATTAGACACACAGACAGACATTGAGATAAACAGACAGAGTACACCACACATTATCATAAGAAACTTAAGACAGAAAGAGAAACTTAAGACAGAAAGACACACAGATAACAATCAAGTAGACAGGCAGGCAGGCAGGCAGACAGACAGTTTTATGGAAAGACAGATATACAGACAGACAGACAGAACTAGAAAGACAGACAGATGCAAATGTAGGAATGGCTTCGCTGGTGGCATTCGATCAACTACATTATGCAAATATGTGCAGTCATAGTGTGCTACAAATAATTTGGCAGCATTGTAAACAGTAATCACATTTAAGAATGAGCGAAAAATAAAACCGTATTTATATCAGAGCGATGCCTAATCCGATAAACCCTGTTCATTTACTCAGTCAGAGCGCTAAACATGTTTTCCAAAGAACACAATGGAGACGCTAACACACTGCTTCTATTTCCATGCCGCTAAGATGAAGATAAAGAGACATTTATCACTTTTATTGTGCCTGTCTGCTCGCTATAATTAATAGCAGACGATAATTTGATCTTTTCTCCTCTTTTCATTTTGCTCTCCTGACAGCTTTCGGCGTGGAATAAAACGGAGATGAGGAATCTGTACTTCAGAGGCACACCGCAGGGTGTGTACAAAGTCTGTGTGTGTGCGCTAACTTGTGTTCCTGTAGCTCAGCTGGTAGAGAATTAGCGGCACAAAGGTCGCGGGTTCGATTTCCAGAGAACATGTATATGCCAAATACATAAATGTACATGTAAACTGAACTCTTTCAAGTTTACACTGAATTGTGTACTGAATCTGTCACATAGAATTATAAGGATAAATACACTGTACATTCAGAATTACAATGGGAGAGAGACAGAAAGCAAGACAGACTGAGAGAGAAGTGGAAAATATATATATATATATATATATATATATATATATATATATATATATAAATATATATATACATATATATATATATATATATATAAGTATATATATATATTTATATATATATATATATATATATATATATATATTTATATATATATATATATTAGTGATTAGCACTATGGCCAAAACCAAAACTACTTTTAAGATCCAAGGTTAATATCCAGAACTAGTTTCTTACTGTAACAAAAGGTATTACACTTAAAGAAATTAATAGTTCTTTTGGCAATTAGGTTTAAAGTGTTGTACACACATAAGATTAAAACTACAGTCATATTTCTTGCCTAGTAAAAGCCGTTTTATTCTACACAAAGGAAAGGATCTGCCCTCAGGGTGTCCAACAGTGCTGAGGAAAATAAAAGGTTGAATATTAATCACTCTGTCAGTAATCAAACACTTTTGGTCGCAGAATAAATTAATTATGGTTAACAAATACACCAGTAAATGGGGTAGTTTATTGTCTGATAACCAAAAACTATATAAACAAATACTGCTGCATTACTATGGCTGCATGTATACGATCTGCTATATTTATAGTATATATATATAGTTGCAGTTTTTGTTTTATTTACATATTCAGCACTGGTCAAAAGTTTGGAAATACTAACTTATTCTTCATGAATATTTTTTTCACATTTTAGAATAATAGTAAAGCCATCAAAACTGTGAAATAATACAAATGTAACTTTGGGAATTATGTTGTGGCTAAAGAAAACTTAAAATAAATTAAACTAGGTTATATTCCAGCATATTCTATGTAGTCACCCTAGATTTTTTTTAATTTTAAACATTTAAGCAAAAATCTTTTCATCTGAAGCTGTTTAAGATGATAAGAAACATTTCAGTCAAGTGTTTCCAAACTTTTGACTGGTAGTGTATATAATGTATATAATATAAATAAAACTGAATGTTAAGTTCACATTAAGAACATCTCAATGCTCTCAAAGAAAACCGGCCAATAATAACTTTGAAAGGATCCTATAAACAGACAGTGAAGGACGGCGAGATGATTGTAATTTGACAGGAAGTGAGAGGGAGTGGGTGATCTGACTGGTTGTGGCAGCCTTACAGTTGATGTCAGGCCCAACAAATACTGAAGGGTTTAGTGTCAGATGTGACAGTCTACGCTGAATGAGCCTTCCTGTCAGCCAGGACTTGATCCAATTAAGAGGTTAAAACAAAGGGGCCACACACAGGAAGAATGTGGGTTATTCAGAGACAGAGAGAAGAGACCAACTTAAAACAACATCTTAGCCCAGGCTGTTTAGTGCTGATAGGGTTCTGATGGGCCAGCACTGGCATGCTGCGGACCAGCAAAACTCAGTCTTGTTGGTTATTTGAGGAGCTTGGTAGGAACATCAGCAAATTCCCAGCTAAGAGGTAACGTTCTCAGAACACTGGCTAACATTGTTCTTTAAAAGTTCTCTCAAAGTTTTTAAGTTAAAAACATTTGTGCAGTAACATTAGAACTTGACATTATAAACTTTATTCTTAAGTAGTAAGTGTAATGTTTCAAAAATCGTACAGAATTAAACAACGTTTAAATAAGGTTCTTGTAACCAAGCAATGACATTAATACACATCTAAAAACTGGACCTTCTCAATATTCCTAGAATTGTTTTGAAACATTTTTGTTACTTAATGGAAACAATCCTACAACCTTTGCTTACCATCCAAACCACAACATATGCTAGAAATCTGAGCAGGGAAATTAATAAAAAAATTTGTTTTGTCTATCAGAGCCACACGCAAGTGTTTCAGAGCATTTTTCAGCATCTGTCAATGAAGAAACAACCTCCCCCCATTGCTAACCATGTTTCTCGATACACTGTTACCTAGATTGACCCTAAAACTCCATCACAACACCAAATCTATGATGTAAATTCACAATCATTAAGGCTATGCTTGAAGTTTGTTTGCCTGGGTGTCCCTGCACAGCTATGATGCACGACTCTTGGCATCCAGTCTGGAGATCTTACAGGACTTGGCTGGGAAACTAATAAAGCCATCAGTATGAGCTCTGTTAGAAACGTTTGGGATACGTGTCTGTCTTGCAGGGCAGAAAGGCTGGCGAAGAAGGCCAGCCAAGACACCGCTGGGGTCTCAATTAGGGAGGTGAGGGTTGGGGAAGGTGGAAGAGCCACAGGTGCCGGCAGGATCAGCCAGAGCGGGCCGAAAGGTGACGGGCGCCTGCTGCGGCGACATCCGCCGTCATCCTGTCAGGACGTTTTTGCCAAGTCATCCTGCAGTAACCTCTGCCCCTGTCATTCTGTGTATATTGTCTAATATTATATTTTACTGCTTTGTTGGAGGAAATGGACAGACGTGCTTGCTGGAAGATAGACAAGGAGAGCAAGGGCCACGTATCCAAGACCTGCAAGGGTTAAGATATGGCAGTTAGATGTTGGGATCTTGGTCCAAGTCAGCTATGAGGGTTGTGGTACCCAGTCCAGTCACAGATGGTCCTGGGGGAGGGAAAGTTTGGGTTACAGCTCTATCATTCATTTAACTGCCCTACTCTTAAATACATAAAAAAATCATTTTTGAAACTTTTGTCTCGTCTTACAGTACAGATATCTTAACGTCCTTAAAGCAAGATACATTTACTTGAGAAGAAAAATGGCATTCATTGAGAAATCTAACAACATTTTGGGAGGTTTGCGCTTAAAAACATAAAAAATAAGTTTGCCAATGGGGTTTAAAAAAGCAAAAAACAAAAGCTAATACAAGTTTGTTTTCTTACCCCACCGGCAAACAGTGCTTTGATGTTTTATGCGTAAACCTCGCAAAACTTTATTAGATTTCTCTAAAAACAAGTCTTTATATTTCATGCCATTCTGTTTCCCAAGAACACACATCCTTGTTTAAGGATATTTACTTTTTTTTACTGGAAAACAATACAAAAATACTAAGCACAATAAAAAAAATGTAAGTAGACAAGCCAAAAACCAGAGCTATTGACACAGCCTCACACAGTGTTTTTTCTGGTCCATTTTTGGCATAGATTCACAACATGAATTTCATTGTGCAAGACAGATGGAGAAAACGATTGGAGTCGTATTTCTGATCTACAATCGAGGCCATTTTGTTCTTGTCATTTTTCTCCATCCTTTGTGTCTGAAAGGAGAGAACACAGTACAGAGGTCAATATAGCCAAATAAATTAACAGCTGATAATGAAGTTGGGAGACAGGGAGAGAGAAACTGAATTGAGAGAATGGCGAGCAGAGAGAGAGAAAGAAAGAGAGAGAGAAACTGAACTGAGAGAGTAAGGGGCAGAGTGAGAGAGACAAAGGGAGAAAGACAGTAAGAGAGTGAAGGGACAGAGAGAGAGAGAGGAGAGAGAGCAGGAGAGAAAGGAAGAGAGAGTGTATTGGGGGAGAGAGAGTGAGCATTAACCTGAGCAGGTGAACAATGCGGGGTGGGAAGAATACGAAGAGCTTATTGAAACGACATCTGTCGGGCATTAAGATGGCTTTTTAACATGACACTAAGATCCTATCTCAAACTCTTTGTTGACATAATGTCACATAGACTGTTGATTAGCTTTACAAAAGGACACATGGTGGGTGCTAATGTCTCGTGGGCTTCACGGACAGACACAAGGGGAGGAAGTCCAAATGCATTACTGAGTACGTCATTTGAGACGGGGCCAGATTTCCATGCCATGCCCTCTGGATGGACGAAGCTTTAACACATCCAGAAAGGTTCATTTGTCAGTCTAAGTGGCTTGAATTGGCGCGTCAAATCCAATAATGGCACAATAGACCCACTGGTCAATAACTCCAATCTTCAACTAAAAAAAAAACACGAGAAAATGAGAACACAGAGTCATTTAGCGATTCATCCCAATTGCTCAGACTGTTAACAAATGAAGGGATAAATATAATATCAGGAAACAATTAACCTCCCCGTGTATCGCAGAGTCTTTAAGTAAGGTATTTAATCCTTCTTTTGAAATGTATCAGAGCTCAAACAGTTATCTATTCATTTTCAGTACTGGGAAATCTGCTTTAATCTGTTAGATTAACCCCTGTGTGCTGTGTTCATCAAAGGGAAGCTGATGCTACACGACTCCCGCAGTGCACTAAGCTCACAAAGTGAGAGGAAGTGCCCATTTTGGGGAAGACAAGATGGAGGATGAAGAGTATACGATAACAACCTAACATGCTTAACATACATGCATCAGTTTATTACAATACGTGCACTTTAATGTCATAATTACAGCACGCTTAAATAAAAGCAAGGCCTGTGAAATCAAAAACTCATCAATACCCTGCTGAGAAGACCTGCATGGTTAACACCAGCTATGGTCTTCTTGAAGAAGGTTAGTCCAGAGGATAAGCTTAAATACCATCACAGACAGCCAGAGGCATGACCGCAGGGTCATGAAGTCAACACATGACAAGAGAATCACCCTCCTCATACATTCCACCAACTGAATCAGAATGCGAGAGCAAACTCACACAGGGTCTGGAAATAAACTAAAGTGATTAACTCAGTGGCATGAGGTTACATAAAGATGACATTTAATGTAATGAAACCTCATCACACTCTGTCACGCCCTGCCCTAAGTGTGTGTCTGTGTGTGTGTGTCTGTGTCGCTGCATAACGTTTGTCATATGAGATGTGCAAAACTCAACACTCACAATATTAACTTTGTTGTGATAAAGAATGCTCTATAATCCGTGTTGGAATTGAGTGAAAGAGCTTCAGATCCAAAAGCAGACCCCCCCTCCAAACCCTTGAGGGTTGATTATGGGAGAAACTGCATGACTTTATGTGACTGGAATGAAAATGGGGGGGTGGAGAAAATGAGTTCAACCCTGATCAGCTACGAACTCACAGTGCAAAAGAAGAGTGTTTTTCAGCTAACAGGGAGGAATGTGATCTAAGTGTGGCATACTATAATTTTACATGGTCTCTCACACACACATACACACTCATCATTGGCCTGCTTTTGACCTTGCTCATTTTACAGCACAAAGGGTTCCTGTGTGATATCAAAGGGAAAACATCTCACACACTGCTCAGATGGTCACCAACACAGACTGGGGCTCCTTTATTTTCAAACAGCTGTATGGTCCACAGACAGACCTTAGCTAACCCCTAACCGCAGTGTAAACACATACACAAACACAGGAGTCCTCTGAAATGCTCTTAGATACTTAAATATGTACCATGGTACTGAAATGCATGTACCAAAGTAACACCTAAACCATCATTTTACCATATTAAAACCAACCCAGCTAACAATATTTGGTTGCAAGAACGTTTCCCTAATGTTTCCATTAAGTATAGTGTTGTTTTGAAAGTTCTAGAAACGTCAAAACGTCCAGTTTTTTAGACTTTGTATTAACATTAAATAGTGTTCTTATAACCAAGCAATAAACATTTTTTTAATTCCGTTTTTAAAATGTTGCACCAATAATTTAATAACATTTTTGATAAGTTCTTTATAACATTACTGCAAGAACGTTTTTTGATGACTTTTAGAAAACATTAGCCAACATTCTGAGAACATTTCCTGTTAGCTGGGACAGTACGTTTCTGTGATGGTGGTACCATATTATTAGTGGGTGACACATCAATGTGAACAAAAATAAGACAAACAGACAGACAAAATGTTGAAGATGGGTGAAAGAGCCTTTTCATGACCACAAGTGGGTTGTTAAATTGTAAGTTATCAATGTGTGTATGTGTGGTAGAGAAGGCAAACTCAAAACACACATCATTATCTATCTACTGCGGTTTTGGTGGTTTCAAGCCAGTATGGGAGAACATTCGTCTCTGTCCTAGCCAATGGGAATCTCCCAAACAAAGTGTGCTTCCTCATCCTCTACCAATCCTTTCCACACACACATACAAGGCCACAGAAAAGCAGTGTGGGCCCCAGCCACGCTTCCTCCAGGGCCTGGGGCCAGAGAGCTGGTCACACAAACACACCACAGCCTGCCATAGAAGATCAGGGTGGCCCACATGGGAGGGGGGAGAGGACACACAGAAAAGAGATGAAGGGGAGGATAGTGGAGGATAACATGAGCCATACACAAACACACACACTCTGCTCTGAGGCCTGTCAGGAAGTGTGCCAACTCGGTGTACTTTAATTATGAGGATGCCTGACCATAAAAGCGCCCCGGATGGTAATGATGCACAAAGAGAGATTACAATCTAGTCGCATGGCTTTCCACAGACGAGATCTGGAGAAAGACGGGGGTGGCGTGGGAGGCGGAGCCTGTCGTTTAAGCCAATCAGTAGCCGAGAGAAACATCCTGGTATCACACACTGTAATCCTGCCCCTGCCACAATAAAGAAGTTATGAATCTTGGCAAGAGGAGGATCTATCCATGTTTTCCCTCTCTGTCCTGTTTTTGTTCCTTCTTTTATCTTTCTCCCTCATATCTTCATCTTTCTGCTGTTTTTTTCTTCTGTTCCTCTTCCTCTCAGATTTAAAAGGAATTTTAAATCAGTCAGCGAAGGAAGATTCAAATGAGAGGCTGCACAGCGCTCATCCGCTGCTGGTTCTCTTACAGATGTGGCCTCACTCTCCCCGGGCCTCCTTTTATGACAGACTTACAATTCTGTGGAAACTAAATGCGTGAAGTGTGTGTGTCCACTGCCTCTTCACCCCACTGACTTTGAAACTCAAATGGAAAGGCTCACTCTTAAACGCTGAAAGCTGCTAATTCAAGATTGCAAAGGAGGGATTCAGCATGCAGATCAGTCTGGGCAGCAGGTGTGTTGTGCGTGTGAGGGAGTCTATGAGTGTGTGTGGGTTTGTGGCAGAGGGCCTCTCTGTCCTGATTGCAGGGTCCTCTCGAGGGACTTGATGCCTACTTGATAATCACTATGTCCGGGAGTGCTGAGGCCCCCAATAGCCTATCTTAGGCCAGAGTGGCCCCCTCTTCCTTTACAGCACAATGATTACCATCTCAAGGGCTTCGAGAGAAACCAAGCACGGGAGGTCAGAAGAGACTGAGATCTTTGATATGATAAATCTCCTCTCAAAGCATCTTGTAATTCAAGACGGTCAGACGAGAAGCTCACAAAACCTCAGTAATGGGGGGAACACTCCTGACCATGCATGCTTCATTTAAAATATGGAATCTTTGGTATGCAGGCTTTGCAAAGAATATCAAACCAGCCAAATGTGGAGTGGACGCGGGGATTGTTCACCCAAAAATGAAACTGTCAGTCTGTACTCCAAATTTTCCTTTGTGTTGCTCCAAACCAATGTGTATTTTTTCTTTCGTGAAACACAAAAGGAGATGCTTTAATGTTGTATAGAAAAGAGCAGCCAGGAAATGCTGCTAAACTTCACACTTTGTGTCGCACCTAAGAAAAAAAACACACAGGCTGAGGATGACTTGAGGGGTGTAAATGATAACAGAAATTTAACTTTTGGATAAACTAACACTTTAAGAAGAGGCTGCCTACTACAGGACAGCTAGCTATTGGCCAACATCATCTCTAAGTCTCAACTTACAGTACCTGAAACTACTTTACCGTAAGCTCTAGCAGCCGGTCTGCGGAGAAAATAAGAGTCTGTCAGCATTAAGGAGTCATTACCTTAAAAGTTCCCCTGAAGAACTTTCCTACCGAGTCTCATCACCGAGACAGCACTTGAAAGGAGGTCCCAAAGGGGCCAAACGTATCGCTTCTGATCATGAAACGTAACAAACAGGGGAGCACATTAGAATTCTAGAGGGCTGGAAGGACGCTGGCGTGAGGTGCTTTCATAAACACACAAAGAGAGAGAGAGCGACAGAAGAGATGGCAGACACCCCACATATGCAGATTAGATGCATGACACACTCAGTTTCCACAACAACGGAGCCCAAGGGAGAGCTGCCCTGGTGACAGAGGCTTTGGCAGTCAGAACACCAAGACCTGCTCACAGACGGAGCTTCATCTAGTCATTTGGAGAAGACACAATGAGTCTGCACTGACCCAATGTTGATTTATCAACAGAAACAGCCAATTTGATTTTAAATTCCATTACTGGTAACACTTCACTTGAAACTTAAAGGTAGGGTGGGCAATTTCAGAGAAGTGAGCAATACCAAGCTAGCTTTGCAAGCATAAGATCCCAGCGTCCCTTCGGAGCGCTCTCCAAAGCCATGCCTCCTCCAAAACTCATGAACACATACATAGTTTGACAGGAAAGTAGGACATCCTTCGGCCTGAATGCTATGACTGGACAAATATGTTATGGTCCTGTGCCTTCCACAGAAGATAAATATTTATATAAATATATTTAGACCACTTTACCCAGTTATTGCTATCAGGATGTGAAGAGACTTTCAACCAGCAAAACAAAAAATGTTTCTGGAAAAGAATCCTTTACCCTGCTTTAAGCAGTACTTATAAGTGCATTATAAAACACCTTTAAATCAGTTTTATGTTCTCATAAATATGTGTAGCTGCAGTTAAAGAACTATAAAAATAAGAATATGTAAGTGGTGCTTGTCTATGTTTACCTAGGTGTTGCTATGCAGTTGCTAGGGCAACCTAATGTTTCATAGCATGTTGGAATGTGGTTGCTAGGGCGTTGTACATGCTTGTTTACTGACCCCAGCCAACAAATGTCTGCTCCCTAGATATGACTAGATATGGAAATCTTACACACTATAAGGCTTGCCTAAACAAACCCTTCTAATAACTGTCAGGGCACATTTGGATTTAAAAATGAATATATATGTCATTGAATATAAGGCTTAGATTGCTCTACAGTAAGCTGTTTCAGAATAGCTAGCTAGATAGACAGACGTAGGTAGAAAATCACTTTTATTTTTCAATTTTTTAAAATATGCATAAGCTCCGCCCCTTCTTTCGATCCATCACCTGTCCAGTGCCCAAGTGTGCTGGACTCACAGTGTAACTGATGGACGCTGGCGTGATGTGGCGTGGCCCGAGTGCACACTGAGTGTACTGAGCCTTGCAGTCTGCTACGCTTCTACACGGCCCCTACAAGTGTGGCAAGTGCACAGGGCCACACTCCAGGGATCAAGAGTGCGGTGTTAATGTGTGTGACTGACCGCAGTCAGAGAGCACCGAGTCTGTTGTGACGAATGGACAGATGGTACCAATGAGAGGAAGCGAAAACGAGCAGCTGCTTCGGCCCTTCGCAGCGGGTGGAGGATGGGGGCGTGTCTGCAGTTGTCGTACAGCGGAATGACATCAGGGGTGGCGGCAGATGCCATGCGTTAGCCGTTGGGCGGGCAGCTGTCCTTCCCTGGCATCAGGTGATGTTGCACACAGTTGCCCTGGACGCAGCTGTGACGAAAGCTGGCAAGCGGCATTCCAGGAATGCAGCCGGTCATATCCGCTGTTGGCATCTGGTAACTATTGGACACACACACACATACACTGTCCAGAGAACACAAGCAGCCGGCACACATCAGCGCGCCTCTGTTCCATTTGACAGTGTCCATTGCTGCAGGATAAAGTCATGTCTGTTACATCCACAGCTGTCAAATGAAAACACGCCACCTCATCACAACATTAAATAAATGAGGCAGAAAATATGAGAATACCCAACATCACCATCCTCCAGTTTACAAAGACACAAAGCCACATCAACACGAGCTGCAAACTTCTGGAAAATTGTTAATGCAAGCACAGCCCATTTATTACTCCTCCGTGCCTTCGCTCGCCTGACGATAGCTTATTGGCATTTGTTTTTCGCTGCAGTTTGCAATAGCACGAGCGAGATTGTGTACAGTCACCATCCGTTTCTGGCTAATTTTAGCCTCATTCATAGGTAGAGATTTTCCCCCTGGACTCCCAGGTTAAGTGCTTCTCAAGGGCAGTTCTGAGCAAAGTCAGGACTTTGGGGAAAAAAACCTGCAAGCACCTGGTTTAAAGCCTGCTTTTCTCACACAGATGTCCAATGAGCTTCATAGCCAGGGGCTGATTTTCAATCAGACCCATCTGCCAGCTCCTGAAAACGATCATGTAGAGCTAGTGAAGGCTTTGTTACCAACTCTAGTGAGCTGCTCTGCTGTCTAATGCCTACATAGACAGCTGCCTCCTAAGACAAAACTATTGAAACAAAACCTGACAAGTGTGGCAAGGTAGTCGATCTTCCACAACAACATTTTTCACGATGCTCATTTAAAGACTGTTCACAACCTAACAGCAATAAGCAAAGTGGTTTATATAAAAAGATTTATATAAATATATATATTCTGTGAAAGCCGCAGGACCAAAAATGATTGTCCAATCATTGCATTCTGCCCAAATGCATAAACTACACATTTGCATAAACTGACACAGGAAGAACATACAAACTACACACAGAAAGACCTCCTGGCTAAGCCGGGACTCAAACCAGGGACCCTCTTGCTGTGAGGCAACAGTGCTACCCACTGTGCTCCTGTTTTTCGTATTTATACGTACATTTATAATCAACATAACCTCAGTTTGTGCACAATCTGGAATGTCTATTCTTTGAAGCAGCCATCTTGTCGGAACGCATCTGTGATTACAGTGTTGCGCAGGTCAGCAGCTCACCCGTTTTGGAACAGAGCTAGAGCATTCAGATAACAAAAAAAGCTTTAATTGCGTTCGGAGAGGTTTTGAAATTGAGTCAGAGCACAACAGAGGCAGAGATTGAGAATGTAAATTATCAAATGGATCTTGTACTCATGCTGGTACAAAAACACTGAAGAGATACAGACAGAGAAGGAGAGAAAGAGCGAGAGACATGGGCATAGTGAAATGAAATGCTAGATGTGACACTCATTGTGCCTGACTCTGTCGGTGTGTGAGAGAGAGTTAAAGAAAATTGAGATTCTGTATTGGCACAGACCCAGCTGACAATTTTAGGTTGTAAAAACATTTCTTTAATGTTTCCATTGGTAACAAAAATTAGAAAAATGTTATTTTGAAAGTTCTAGGAACGCTTGAAACGTGCATTTTTTACATGCTGTATTAACATTACTGCTTGGTTATAAGAACATTTCAAACTGTTCAAATTGTTTTCAAAACATTTTAATAAATATGAAAGAATAATGCTTTTGATATGATATATAACGGTAAAAAACATTCTACTTACGTTACTGTAAGAACTTTTTTGACAACCTTAAGAGAACTCATAAAGGCCGTTAGCCAACATTCAGAGAATGTTTCCTGTTAGCTGGGGACCCAGCACTACTTTGACAGTACGGTGAAAAAAAATCTCAATACCATGGAAGCACACAACAAAATCCTGAAATTACCCAGCAACAACATAATTAACATTGTCATTGTGTCACGGATCTAGAACTTTTCGCACAAACGCAACAGTAACACGTTGTAGTTTTCCTCTGATTTGCTTCTCGCAAGCGTGACGTATCACAACGTCTTTCAGAGCAACTGACCGTGTAACAAACTTAAGATTTGTTTGGTCCCTAATCACGGCCACCAATCACGGCCACCAATCACGGCCACCAATCACGGCTTCCGTCGTTCATAGAGAGGATTACAAGATGTTGTCAATCATTAATCGTTCTCAATCAGGCGAGATTTCCACAAGGAGAAATCACTTCCTGCCGCACCCCACCCGCATCAGCCGTCCCACTTGCTTATTGCTTCCAAATGTTATCTGTAATTACCATTTGCTCTGCAAATGAGCTCAAATCAGATCATGCTTCTTAATTAAAGTGACATTTCAGCAGTGGAGGGGGTACACATGTGGCTGCACTAACATGCTAATGAACCACACTAACATGCTAAATGATAAGTGACCTGCAGCCCTCAGCCAGCATTTAGCTTCTCTCGATAAGAGATTCAGAGATCTTCTCTCGGTCATGCTACATCGGAGCGCAGAGCGAGTGCAGTCTTGCGAATTTGATCTGCAGAGGCAGACAGGTGGGTGTCACACAAATGTGACTGGTTGGTTATTCACAGCACCATATAGGCAGGGGAGGCGAAGCATTTTTTTGTTATGCTGGTTGAAAGTCTCTTTACATTCCTCTTTGGTGCAATCACTAAATGAAGTGGTCTACATATATGTACATATCCTCTGCAGAAAGCACAGAACCATGAAAAGTTTGTCCGAATGCAATGATAGGATGTCCCACTGGCCTGTCAGGCTATGTTTCTGCACACCTTATTTGCATACTATACTATTACTATATAGTTATAGTTATAGTTATATTTTGTGATATACACTACCAGTCAGAAGTTTGGAAACACTTGACTGAAATGTCAGATTAAAAATCTTTTAATCTGAAGACGTTTGATTAAACGTTAAAAATGTAAAAATAAAAATACAATATAATTGTACCAACATATTAATTTCAATTTAATTTTTGTTATTAGAAAACTACAATTTAAAAAAATGTTTTTGAAATAGATGATTTGGACCAAAAAAATGAAGAAAACAGCAGCCAATGAGAGCGCAGGACAGAGGGGAAGTCCTCCAAAACTCTTTTAAAATCTTCTCAGGATGATTCCTCAAGAAACTGGGTGATGGAAAATGTCAAGAAAATTTTGGTAAATTCTAGACGAAGGGTGACTACATTGAATATGCTAGAATATATCCTATTTTACCTTATTTTAAATTTTCTTTACACTTCTTTACACTTTACATGTTTCTTTACATTTGTGTTATTTCATAAAACTTGAGTTGAGTTTTCTCGTAAATTTTATATTGTAACTTCAAATTATCAGACATATGCAGCCCTGAATCAGATGTAAGGACAGAGCGCCAGACAGATTGCAAGCATATGGTCTCGTCCAACGCATATTTTTATCTTTCTTTATTAGCTGTTGTCTTCAATTTAGAGTTGACCAGGCTGAGGCGCATAAATGAAGAGTTCAAGTGATGTCAAAGAGGCCTGCATATTAATGTGCACAACAGAAATACTATTTCATAGAGATTTTCACTCTCTTGAACCTCAGTAGTGGGTTGGGTCAAATCTCAGACTATGACATGCAGTGAACTGGGCCCTCAGGGGTTGTACGGGACACTTAATAAATCTCAAACACATACACATTTATAAATCTCACAGCCTTCAGAATCTCGGCCTACATAAGCCACCTGAATAATAAATGAAATACCCACAATGCACCTCTCTCACACATGCACATTCAACAAGAACTAGGGTTCGTTTTCGCTACACAAAAAAAAATACAATAAATCTGAATGAAACCAGTCAAACAGACCACAAGACATAGCCCAAAAATTCTGCTCCCCCAAAACAACCGATCACATCTAAATGAACCATAATTGTGTATACATAAATGACACCTACTGATGCATCGCAAAATTACAGATTTTTTAAAAATGAGAGAACAAATGAAACGCACAAAGACTTGAAACCATTACAACTCAAAGAAAACAATCTGGCACACTGCAGCCTGCCAGCCGTGGGTCTTTGCTTCACAAACAGCATTAAACCACACACCCCCTCGTCCAGCCGTCTGCAGCCAGTAAGATTTAGGCCCCTGATTATATATTCATACAGATGAATCAATAAGACCTCGCAGCACAACTGGAAGACTGAAGGAATTACAATGAGCCCACGTCAATAGACTACAGCTTTACATTTCATTAGGGCCAGACCCACACTTTAGCACTAAATGAATAGCAATAAAACAGCACTGTCGGCACCAATACGCACATGGGCCCGAGAGCAGGCCTGTCTCGTCCAGCTCGCCTCATGAGGGCGCAGACACAGCTTAGCTGAGATCAGAAAACCAGGCTGCCATGAGTTTAGACAGGAGATTTTAGAGCAGAAACATTACATCAGTGTTTAGTGTTAAGACTTATATATACAGAGCTACAGTATAGTACATTCTGCAGTAGTATGAGTGTAAGAGTGTTAAAGTCACCGGAGGTTGTGGAGGTTATTTTTCCATGGTGACGCATATCTTCTGGAGTCAGGAAAAATGTAGCACAGGACTTGATTTTGTTGATTGGATCGTTGGAGAGAAAAAAAACGCCTGGTCATTGGACAGTCAATATAGCTCCGCCCTCATGGAGAGACGCACATCATCAGGGTGTGTCGTTTTGTTAGGGAGGTGAGGTTAATGTTTTGGATTAAAAATTACAAGCGCACGTTAAAAAAAAAAATAGACTTGTACGTATAGCTCATTTATAATAAACACTGCATCATTCCATAAATAAATTTTGATTTCATGGTGACTTAGGAGCTAGAGCATGGAGCTAGCCACACCCAGATAATGAGTTAAATTTCTAGATTACAAACACTGCGTAAAAAACTCTAACGCTAAATGCACTGTAAATTGCACTGGATGAAAGGCATAAAGATACATTTAGTACTAAATAGTAAGCAAGCACACAGGGGATTGTCTCACTGTGTTTTACCTGCCAACCCTTAAGCATTCCAACTGCACGTCTGACTGTGACATCAACATATGTACATGCACCTTCTAGAGTACACCTTATTAGGAACCTAGACACACACACTATTTGCACACGGGCATTGATTTCTGTCTAATGACACAGGCAGCGCATGTCCGGAATAGGGCCAATACAGGAAGAGAAGGGGGGGGAAATGTGATTCTGATCATGAGATAACACCCGACATCCGCCGATCTCCCCTCACCACCCCCACCCACACATCCCGCAGTCAACGTATGTGGTTTAGACATTCAGCCAGGGGTCAAATACAAGGACTGAGACAGGGTTACTGCATACTTCAGCACTAACATGTGTGTATTCAGTAGACAGAAGTGTGTGTGTGTGTGTGTGTGTATGGTTTACTTAACCATATATTGGGGATAAAACTGTACCCAAAAGCCAGCAAAACCTGACAAATCTAAGCAAAACCTCTTTATGGTCTATGGAATGTCCTCATTCAGACAGATAAGTAAACGTGTGTGTGTGTGTGTGTGTGTGTGTGTGTGTGTGTTAGATTCAAATTCTTGACTCTAAATACCTGAACACACTCTTACCAAAATTATCATTGCAACCTTATTATATACCGTGGTACTGCATAACTGCTATATATAATTTACCATAGTATCTAAACGGTTCTGTATATTACTTCAAAGAATACCATGGAATTACACTCATGGTACATCTCATGGAAATAATTTTATGGTAACAAAAATCAAAAACTAATGATACTAATGAAACAAAAATTGGTAAAACTATGGTTTCCAAGGGAATAATATGGTGATCTTTAAAGTACCTTAAGATACCATACACCATAAAAGTTTTTGTAAGAATAATCATGCAGTACAATGCTATATATTAAAGTAATACAGCATTGCCATCAGATGTCATCATGGTATTTCCACAGTATTTTTTTTTGTAAGGGAAATTTCCACTAATGTGAACAACTTCCTTTTCCACATGCAGTATTATGTTATATTTAAAATGCTAGAAAAACAAAACTTGTCTAATTCAGTCCTTTCAAGCTCAACAGACTCTCCATCCAACAAAACCACCATTATCTCCTCAGAAAGTTTACAAACGCCTCCACTGACCTCCAAGTACAATCACAATGACTCAACTGAACGCAATAGAAGCTGAAAAAACATGCTACTCACCTTCTTCATCCTTCCGCTACGGGTGCCAGTGAAAGCCACGGTGTGTCCGCGGTAGTCGTATGCCGCCACGGATGTCATTCCATCATCTTTATCCAGAAACAGAGGAATCCCCTCAATGGTGGTTGTGCCCCCTAGAGGTTGATTGAAGTCCTGGCCGCAAAAGTTGTCGTCAATCTGCAGCGGCTGCGAAAAAAGTGAAAGATCAGAAAATGGCAGTTAGCGAGTGGGCAGTTAGCGAGCAGAAGAGTCACCCTGCAGCAGCGTGGCATTTTCCCTCGCCTTAATCTTCTGCAATACCAATCCATTCTTCAATATTCCTCTGGGTCATTAGAGGCCATATTCTGTATTTTCTGTGCTAATGAATCAGCCTGAGGCCCACACTCATGGATATACGGCAGGCTGAGTCCCTGAGCTTGCACTGGTAAGGAAACGGTCTGAAAATACAGAGGACCTGAGGGAAAATCATTCTCGGTTCTTTGCATGAAAATGCTGCTAACTAAACGCGGCCAACACCAAATGTCGCACGAGCGTGCACACAATGCCTCACGATTCAAAAGGCATTCACACACACACACACACACACACACAATCTCTAATCGTCCCACACAAAGACAACCACACAATGCCCGAAGTGTCCCAGGAGAGGTCCTCCCCGCTCTGGCCGACAGACTGGACTCATTAACAGAGACAAAAGTGGCCGTGACCCCCAACTGCCCCACATTGCTGCCCAATGGTGCCCCTCATTCTTCACCCAGCGAGGGGCAACACTGCTGCCAAGGATGACCCGATCCAGGCAGCAGGAGGGATATTCAAGCTTGCTAACACTGTAGCCTATCATGGACCAATGCTGTGCCCTACAACACAAGAGAGTGTGTCCTTCCCTGCACCCGGGGGAGGCCAGGATTTGCGTCTGGAAATAGACCAAGCAGAAGGGGATTGGATAAACGATGAGGAGCACAACAGCATCCCTAAGGTTAAAGACCGTCTGGGTTACACAGACCATCATGCTGCAGTACTGCAGTACTGTAATTACAGTAGGCCTGTGTTTGAGCATGAATTTTGCTTAGGTTGCAGGGATAATCTTCAGGGAGCGACTGTTGGTTGCAAACTGTTTGCAGTTATTGCCACTAGGTATTATTTTCAGTTAGATGAGGTAACATTATCTATGTTGACAGAGTTAATGACGCTGGTAATGGCGGTAAATGTAAGCCAACCAATGATGCTGGAAATACCACTTACACTAGCAAAGCTTGAAAAGTGCTGGCAAAGACAAGGTCGTGGGGACAAACTACAGCTAATGGTGTGCACTGAATGAATGAATCCAACCTGGATAACAGCAGTGCCCCAGTACAGTCATTTATACAACGCTGGGGAAATGTTGCATTTGTATACGGGTATACCAGTTAACAGGAAATGTTCTCAGAACATTGGCTAATGTTCTATAAAGGTTCTCTTAAAGTTATCATAATTGTTCTTCCTGTAAAGTTATAATATATACAGTAAACATAATAAATAGTGGACTTTTTGAGTGTTTTGAAATGGTACAGAATTATGAGTTTGAATAACATTCTTATATTCAAGCAATAACATTAATACAACATCTAAAAACTAGACATGAATGCTGGAATTGAATGCTCCCAAAACGTTCCAAATAACATTTTTAACATTTTAGTTATTTATTGGAAACGTTAGGCAAACGTTCTTACAACTTAAATCAAACTTGATCATGCTGGAACACTGGAATGCAAGACTGTTTTACGACCCACTGCAGAACTACAGAAATAACAGGTCAGTCATCCCTGCCCAGTGACCGCAACCAAAATTAAGCACAACCAGAAACTATCAGAGGGTTTTTTTTTTGGCCACTTTAGCCAAATTAACAGACTAACTTTGGTGCAAAAAAAAAGAGAAGGTAGACGCAGATGAGACTCAGTGAGGCTGTACGGTTGATCGGCTACACAAGGGAGGAAATTATCTAAATGTTTTCAGTAGGAGTGGAAGGGAGGAGGGTGTCCTGACCCAAGAAGGAATCTCATCTTTTCCCCCACGAGCCTCTAGATTTGGAGCAGGGCATTGAGTGACACCGACATGTTAACAAGTTTTTAAGACAGGCACCATGCCACCACAGCTTCTCGGGCCGAACTGTGACTGTCATCTTCAATATCCGCGGAATGTGAGGGGGACGACAGCTCAGATGGAAGAGGTTGAAAACGCCTTTGACAGGCTGGACAAGGAGGAGATGCCTCAGAATCCAGTTCTGCCAGAGAGAATAAACTTCAAAGTGAATTAAAACAAGGAGGCTCTTGTGGAACTACATCAGCTGATAAAAATAAGCACTGCTTATATAGAGCCATCTCAGAACATTGGCGTTCTCGTTATGAAAACAAAATAAAATATATAAAAAATGTGTATTCTTAAATTGTTTGCGTTTTTAACACGGTTATAAGAACGCTATTTAAACTTAAATCTATAACAAGCATGTTTTGAACCTTTCTAAAACTTTTCAAAATAATATTTTTCTTCAGTTTTGTAACATTTTTAACATTTTTGTCACTGAATAGAAACATTCTTTACAACATAAAATTGTTAGCTGGGATTACCCATAATTCTGTGCAATACCTTGTTGATTCTATGCAGATGACTAAGCTTACACACACACGCCTATGAGAGTAGCCGTAATTCCTTGTGTCTTATCGTTACACTATCTGATCAATATCACAGCAGGCACGATCCACCTGTCTCTTCTATCACTCCATCTTTCACTTTTCCTGCCTCTCTCTCCATCCGTCCAATGATAGCCTTGGGAATCGATAAGGGAGGCAGGGATGACAGAGCGGGATGTGATAGACATAGACAGGTCTCAAGGGGTTAATTTGGCACTATGTCTTAGGGACACAACAGGCCTAATCCAGAGAGACAGAGAACTGATAGGCAAGGCATTATGGGAGAACATAAACAGGAGAATAACCAAAATAACAATGACATGTATAAACTGGATAGTGCCAATACTGGATGCTGATTGGTCACTAGCATTCCAGTCATGCTATAAAATACAATATCGTAGGTTTCAGAAGTGTGAAACAAAACATTTTTTCACCTGCTCTGTATATTCACATTTTTTATTTTGTAAGAACATTTCCCTAATAGTTTCATTAAGTAACAAAATGTTTTTTCGAATGTTCTAGGATTGTTCAAAACATCTCTTTTTTCAGACACTGTATTATTGGTTATCTGAATGTTATTCAAACACTTCCGTTATTCAAATCTTCCACCAGCAACTTAACAACTTAACAAATATATATATATATATATATATACATTTATATATATATATATATATATATATATATATATATATATATATATATATATATATATATATATATATATATATATATATATATATATATGCAATATGCATATATATATATTTTTTTTTTTTTATAAAATGTTCTACTAATGTAACTGCAAGAATGTTTCTTGATAACATTTAGGGAACTTTTGTCATGGTGAACAGCAACTGCATCCATGTAACCGTATCCAAACTGGAATCTAGAATCCCTAAAAAAATGTTACTGGTTTTGCAATCATCTACTAAAATTTGGCATCGTGACAACCCCATTTTACAGTATCGATTTCTCCCCACTCCTAGTGCATATTTGTCCTCAAATGTGTTTGTGTTGATGTGTGCGTACATTTGTGTGCTTGTCCTTAAATGTGTTTGTAGATTATGGAACACATAAATGAAGATAAAGAGAGGCTGCCAAAATCTTTGGATGCACGGTCTATGAGACTATGAGAGAGAGAGAGAAAGAGAAAGAGAGAGAGAGAGATGAGTGGAGCGTTGGCAGGCTGCCAGCCTCCTGTTTTGATTGGTGACGGTGGAAATGCTGTGGTTCAATCGTTTGGCCTTTGTTTCCTCCAAACAACCAATGGAAGCTCTCTAATTGGGTCTTAATAGTACAAGCACTAAAGCAAGCCAGGATTTAGGCGTTCTGTGCTGCTCGCACATTCTCTCTGGAATTAACAGCATTAGACAGGAGAACATCATAGATTCCCAGAGCATCTGAAGCTCATCTAAAAATACACGTCATATTAGTGTGGTCATCATGACCCATCGTTCAGCTTTATATAATGGTGTTATTTATAAAGCTGACTCCTCTGAGCAATCCCACTGACCACCCTCCATTTAAACCCAGCTAACAATGTTAGGTTGTAAGAACATTTCCCTAACGTTTCCATTAACAAAAACATTAAAAATGTTATTTTGAAAGTTCTAGGAATGTTCAAAACATCCATTTTTTTAGATGTTGTATTAACATTATTGCTTGATATAAGAACAGGGAACAGCCTGTAGTAGAAGTTTATTTAGATTTACGAACCTGTCATTTGATTCAGGAATACACCACAACCAGTGGAGCGTAGCGCCTGCATCGCTGAGGGAAATACGTTTCTGCAATATGCTAACCATTGTTCTGCCAAACTCTCAGACATTCTCATAACGCTGCTTTGAAGATTACAGTTAGGCAGCGTGCAGAGAACACGTTGTTATTGTGGGATTCCAAATAAATGCAACATATGCGTCGCGCATGTAAATCTCACAAGAGTTTTGCAGAAAAAGTGCTTTAGAACAGCATGTTTCGGAAAGCTGAAATTCCACTACAAATACTAGCAGGACAGGCTAATTTGGGCTGTAAGAGGTCATCACACAGATGGGCCTCAGGGGCCCTAATGGTCTATGATCTATGATGACAAACACCTGTTTATACAGACAGACAAGTAATCAAACATTCATAATGGTAGAAACTCCCAGAATAGCCTCATACATGCCCCCGCAATGTCTTGCGTGTGTTTTGTTGCTTTAAGTCGGGTCCTGTTATTCAGGTGGTGTAGCTTGTGGCGTGTCTGTAAGTCAGAGCCATATATCAGTCTACACTTTCACCTTTTATTACCCCTGGACTCTCGCTCCTGGTCTCAGTTCCTCTCGCTCGCCCACTCCATCCACTTCTCTGGCACTAAAACGACACTCGCGCTCTTTATTGTTTGGCTTTATAACATCTTGCATGAGACTTGGTCGTGGAGAGAGCGCAGGTGTTCACCGCATGGAGGCGATGGAAAATATCAGCAGAAATCATAGCAGAAATGTGCACCACTGATCTGGGATGACTTTCAATGGTGGGGTAGACTGGGTGTCGACAGAAATACCCTTCACAAAGCTGATCTTAAAACAGCAATTTATGTGAAAGGTTATACAATGAGTTAGAGAGTGAGAGTCATTGAATGGGAGGAATTCAGTGCTATGCCCTGTGGAGTCTCATATAAAAAGACTACAGAACTTATTCTGGCCAAGAACCGCCCACATAGTTTTAGACCAATCAAGCACCACGTTACACCAGTTCAGCTTCAAGGACACTATTTTAAAGACCTTATACTAAAAAACAAGCATATACCAGCAAATTCAGTAACTAGCTCTTTAACAGAAACGCTGTGTATTTTTTACACAGGGCAACTGAAGTACGTCGCAAATGCAAAATTCTAAGCAACTCGAAGCTGCGATCATGCTAATGTGTAACGTGGGCTTCTATTGGGGTGTGTGTTGTGTCATTTAACTAACAGCAGGCTAAAGCTGTGAGACAGATGTTTATATCCCCTTTCAACTGACCTGACACTGCACACGCACCCTACACACTGCCTGTACACACTCACACACACACATTCCTCAGACCAGTGTCACACAATGCAATAGCGCTTCCAAGCAGAGCATACAAGCGTGATTATGTGCCTGCCCATGAACTGTTCTCGGCCCCATGGTATCTGGCACAGAACACACACAGACCCTACATCCTTCTCTCTCTAACACACACTGACTTCACAAATCAGAAAGGGAAAAACTACATGCAATAAGTGGTTAATAGATTTGAACTGACAAATAAATCAAGGATTTGGCAACACTGGTATAAAGGCAACATGAATCGGTTTACACCTTTGTTAGTTTGGTGAGTTCAGTCTCTTTAAGATAAGTTCATTCAGTTGGCAATAGTTTTGCTCATGCCCCTGGGCAGCTAGTTTATATGCAGACAACAGGCAGACAAGACATAGTTCCTAACTGCTTTTACAGGGAAGGACCAAAATCTCATAAATTGTTTATCAATATTACAACGATAATTTCCTACATTCATTACAGCAAGATAACTTTGAGAGACCTTTAAGAAAACTTTGAGAGAAAGTTAACCAACATTCTGAGAATGTTCCCTGTTGGCTGGGCTGTAGAGTCAGCATGATTTGCATCCTTGCTCTGCAGATCACATGTATGTTTGGCACACCGATATGTCAGTGCTTTCAAAAAGCCTCTATTGAAAGCAGCTGCTCCTATTCTTAATGTGCTGGTAGGAAATGCAATTTAGGCCAATTTCTCAACATTACTGACCCACTTCCTGCCTGATCGCTTCCCCTTAAGAATCCAGTGAACCTGAACATGTCCCAAAAAACACATGGGTTCACACACTGAGGGTAAGAGAGTGAGTTTGGGTGAACATTTGTATATGTGTGCATGCACGATTAGGTAAATATTAAGGTTGCAACTAATGTTTTTTAAATCAGTTAAACTAATGATTTTGTTTTTGATGAAATCTATATTATTTGTGGATTATTTGAAAAATCTTTTGGTTGAATAAAAAACATTCCCAACATAAAAATTTACTGTGTGGAGCCTATATTATTTTCTGCCATTAGTTGCCAAATAGTGCAAATTGTAATACACTTCTAATGTGAGAATTCATTTGCATTATTTATTTCCAGACTGTTGCTTATCACGATGGCAGTGATAATTTAAATCTACATTGTTTAGTTTCATAGGTCTATATGCATAAACATAAACATTGTTCTGGCCCCAGTGTGTATCTGTTTGTTTAAGGTTTGATATATATGTATATATATATATATATATATATAAAACAGTAATTTTGTATACAGTGAAAAGTATATGCTTCTGGGTTAAATCAAAAACTGTCACATAGTGTGACTTAACGTATATACCCAAAAACTTCATTGCTCATAAACATACAACTCAGATGTACTGTCTGAGATCCTGAAATGGGGTTATATGGGCTAATAACAACATGGTCTAGATTAAACACGTTCTGAGTCATAATACATGAGTATTTGTGTATCTGACTTAGCAGTCTGATCTATAAGCCCATGAAGCTGATCTGAGGTTTTTAACATTGTTGTTGCAGCAAAAGCATCAGATTATAATCTCCTTAATCTAAAATGAAGCATCCCATAAACACTAATCCAATTACAGCTCAGATGCAGCCCGTCTCCCCAGAGCGGTGTGCTTGCGAAACCACATTTCCTGCTGAAAAATTGTGTGTGTTCAAGAGCTTCTGTTAGGCTACATTCTCATACAGCAACAGGGTAATGAGATCTAAAATACATCTCTGTCGTGTCCGTGCTTGAGTGCATGAGCAAGCAATGAGCGATTTCATTAGCTCCATTCACCAGCTCTGTGGAAGCCATTGGAGGTCCTGCTGAGTCCATTCTCAACAAAGAGGCCATAAGCATAACGTAACGTTGAGAGAATATGGGTCGGCAGTTTGAGGCCCACTCAGTGAGTGAGGCTAGAAAACCTGCTCCAAGACTCAGCATGTGGCACCTACAAGCCTCCAAGATACAAACTGCATGAGGGTTTCATAAGCCCCATGCTAAAGAACCCTGATCAGGCTAACATAATGTTCAGCATGCTGTTGAACTGCCTTATGCCAATAACATGTACTGTATACAGTGTGTGTTCCTGTAGCTCAATGGGTGTTCTTGTAGCTCAGGTGGTAGAGCATTGCGCTAGCAGCACGAAGGTTGTAGGTTTGATCCCCAGGGAACAAACATACATTGAATGCACTGTAAGTTCTGTAATCTGGCAAATGCATAAATGTACATATAAATGTATAGCATGATTGGGTTATATGTCAAATATCTATTATATCTTTCAGCGTTATCATTTATGTTAAAAAAAATAATGCCACAAGTAACTGCAATTTTATGTTTTAAACAGAGATGGCAGTAGAGAGGCAAAAGTTACGGATTGCAGCTTTAATGTAAAAATGGCCTCCAGTCAGCTTTGCAACAGTCAAAGAAATTCATGACTCAGCTGTTAAGATATTCTCTGCCTGCCATCAGTTGTTTTGATGGCTGCAGTTACGGGCCGGATCAAGCTGGTAAACTAGCCTTTGTCTGGTGGGGAAACAACAAGCAATCAGTTCGATATGAGTCATGGAAAATATCAATGAAATCAAACTGCATCTACAGGCTCATTTGCTAAATGTACTGTATCATGGTTATCACAAAATATCTCCCAGGAGCAGCATGAGTGTTTTAAACGAACGAAAAACACACAGAACTTGACTTGCAAACACTGACTATTCGAATACACCGTCGTCAAAACCTTTAGTGAGCATAAACTCCAGCATCATAAAGTAAACTGTCCTTCCCACTCACTTGAACAAAAAGCACAGTCATTTTGGAGCCATAACTGTTGGTTTCCATTAGTGGGTATTATTATTGCTCCGTTTTACTGCACTGGATCCACCCCCTAAAAATGCTGCAAGATTGTGAAAGCACCAAAAGGGACATCCAAGCCTCATTACGCATCCAAAACATTTCCCTGGAACCTCTGACCTCAGTGTCCAGTAATGCTCCATCATCTAATCATACATCCTCTTATTACAAATGAACTCCATCTATAAAGCCTGCTTAGAAACATCTTTGAAAACACCAGGCTATGGGGAAAAAGTTCTGAATACCAGCACAACCTCTTCTGGGTGTTACGGTGCTCCCATTGGCTCTCCAACTTCAGCATAGGTGCCAGGAATGAGAAATGACTTTGTCCTTTCGAAAGTGGTTCACCATGTTTCTTTCCAGGTCATGCTAGTTATGCACTGGAATTTGCTTACCAAAAGTGGCCGGCCATAATTCATAATGATTTAGTAAGTGTTCATCTGTAGAAATAACACTGATTATGGTTGAGTATTTCCCATACAAGTAATACATATCAAGAGTGTTTGTGGTTCCCTAATGACCATGCTAAAAAAACAGTGACCGTGGTTTTCCAAACAGTATGTGATTCTGGAGCAACATCTTCATTTCTGCATTCCAGTAAACCCCAGGTCTTAACTGTTAATGACCCCAAACATCAATGCAAGTACTAATAATGTTAATAAAAATGCTGTTCAAGCCCCAAACCGTGGACTATTACTAAGTCTAAAATCTGATTTGTTGATTGGAATGCAGTCCCTGGAAAAACTGTTTAATTAAATTTATTATCATCATGTTACATAATACACATTGTGGAAGACAGCTTTACAGAAAATATAAAAATAAAGGGCGGAAAATAAAGAACATTGTGCCTTTCAACCCCCTAACAAGCAGCAGGATGGAAACACGAATGCTGATCCAGGAACCTGGTAATCCAGCTAACGATTTTAGGTTGTAAGATTTTAAACATTTCCTTTAAGTAACAAAAATGTTATTTTGAATGTTATCAGAACATAATATAAGAACAGTATTCAAAACAGTCTAACATTTTTAAAACGTTCCACTTAAAACTTAAGAATCACTTTTTCGATATACAACATTAAAAAAATGTTCTACTAACAAAATGCTCTGTAAGAATATTTTTGATAACATTAAGAGAACCTTAAAAGACTGTCAGCAAACATTCTGAGAATGTTCCCTATTAGCTGGGAAAGTACCTGGCAAAATCATGGTCCCTTCGAACCTTGTCAAACTAGCAGGATTTTCTTTGTCATCCAATGCACTGAACCTGCACTAACCAGCCTGCACCAGAATGAAAATGCATGCTGGCTAAATCTAAGCTAGTCTTTTCAGCAAGGAATCCCTAACTGGATTTTCCCAGCTTGTGTATGTGGCTGTTTTCAGGCCATTGTGGAATATGAAACAGAATAATGTTGTCTGGATCCATCCCATTGCCCACCACCACAGGAAACAACAAATACAGCTGCACTCGCAGTCTGGCAAATAGCACCGCACACAAACACACTCTGAAACACACACTGCGAGCTTGATCACAACCACCCACCATCCCACACACACTCTCCATGTGGCTCCCACACAAACATGCATCAATAAATAATTACGCCAACAATTAGACGGGGAGCACTCCAAGCCTGACCTGTGAAGAGATTTGCAACCTACACACAGTCTCCATCTGAATGGCTGGGAGGAGGGGGTCATTTTTCTTATGGCCCAGTTAACTTGCTGACTTATTGATTTAAAATTACCATCACAGTGAGTTCATATTATCGCCTACACATTATTTGGCCTCTCTCAAGACCTAGTTTGATTTGAATTGCTTATGTTAAAGAAATTAGTTCTTTCTTCTGTGTCTTTTACTGGTCTTTTCAACACAGGAATTAAATCGTGACTACGACTGCAAGATTTTTAAAGTGCAATAATAAACAACAACTCACATTTTGGTCCAAACCCAGGGACTTGCAATCTGAACTTGTTTTCTGATGTTTTAAGGTGATATTTTGTCTTTGTTGAGGCTTGAAGGCCACAAGTCCCCATCCACTTTTCCTGTATGGAAGAGACCCAGCTAACAAGGAACGTTCTCAGAATGTTGACTAACATTTTCTAAAAGGTTTTTACCTTGCAGTGATAATAGAACAACCTTTTAAATGTTATATATAATACATATCAAAAACTTTATTCTTAAGTAGCTAGATTAATGTTTAAAAAACATTACAGCATTAAAAATGTTTGAAAACATTTGTATAACCACACAATAATGTTAATGCAACGTCTAAAAAACTGGACGTTTTGAACATTCCTAGAACATTCCTCTATTCCAAAGAGGAAGCGGTTCCTTTAAGCTCAACTTTTGCATCATTACAAAAGCATTCTTAATGCTTTCATCCACATGTTTGGAACGAATGGTTATTTCCCGTCCATTCTCTGTCTCTCTTATTTTAAGAATTAGAATCACTACAGAGTTTCCTTAATCTCAGACCTGTATTCCAAAGCACAATAAATAATACTGTGGAGAATCGATTAGCCCAAAGGCTGCTGGGATGGATACAGTTTCGTCTATATGATTTTTCAATATCCAGTCATCTCTGATCAATATTCTGCAGGGAAGCAGGCACAGATGGGAAGACATTAAAATGTAATCCAGTACAATATCTTTTTCCCCGTCTGTAAAGAGCTCCCACACGGACTTGTTCTTTCATTTTCTCGAGCAGGTCCTCAGGGAGTTCCAAGAACTAAAGTGAATACTAACAGCAAGCAAATGATATTCAATGTCATGATTTAATAGCAGAGTCTTTCATCTGGGAAGTTTTCAACAGGAACTGAGATTAGAAGACAAGACAAAAAAATCTTTCAGCCATCAGTCTGCAGGAAACAAGAATATAAGTGAATACAAAAAGAAAAACTGTTAGCATTTAAAATCACCAGCCAAGTGATCAACTGAGATAAGTGATAAATGTTATTATGCAAAGGAGGGAAGGTCGAGGAGTCGGTCCTGGTGTATTTTCGCTCATCAGTTAAACAAAAAATTGTCTCTGTGCCATGCACAAAATCATCTAAAAATCCAAAAGTCCAAAATGGAAAACATTAAGCAATGATGTAGCGAGCGAGTTTTCGTTTGAGAACGATTCATGCTGTGTTTTCACGTATGGAGGTGACGAGAGTGTTTTGTTGCTGTTGTTGCGTTCTTTAATATCACCTGCGGACATGCTGAAAGGCTCATTAGCAATGCTAATTAGTTTGTTTTGTTTTTTGTCTTTTATTTACGAGCACAATTCAGATCGCTGGAAACCAGCTTGCATCTGGCATGGAAGGTGACCTGGAACTTTCAGAAGTTCTGCTGTTGTTATGGCAGCCGTAAATTCAGAGCTGGAGATGAGTCTGGCATGCCTGCCGCATGGAAATAGACAAAGAGGCGCCATCTCAAAGTATAATCTCTATATCCTCCAGATCAATGCCTGTATCCTCACGTCATCCGAATAGCCACTTTGGCAGCAAAACACATACTGGCCACACAAACAATGCAGTAAAATACAGTTGTCACTCTTCTTTTGAGTGCTTAAAGTTGCAATCTGTAACTTTCGACTCTTTAAAGCAGTTTTAATCCTGTACACACAGAGTTAGACTATTTACAGGAGTGATAACTGCATTCTGCAACTGAATTCACAACTGCAAAATGAGTGTGACACTGAATTTGCATTAAATCCATCTAGTGTGAGTAGAAACTGAATTGACCACCATACTGACAACTAAGCTGTAAATGGCATATTTAAAAGCACATCACAGAGAAAGTCTGTCAATCATCATGATTTTGACTCCTGCATTCAGTACATTCAGACAACAATAATTTAGAAGATTTACTCCTGCAAAATATGCGGTTGTCACTCACAACACCTCGCAGTGTAGATGTGGCCATTGTGTCAAATCTCCAATATATGCTGCCTCAAAACACCACAGCTTCATAATGTCGTACTGAATACTTTTAAAAACTGTACCTTTGGCACATATAAACAAAAGCTCTGCAAAAATCATTTTCCTAATCAGTACTTTTGTACAGTAAAAAGTTTAAACAGCCCTAACACAAGATAAATGTACTAGACAATCAAAATCCAACGTCTTTTTTAAGTGTCTATGCTTTATGTTTAAACCAAGAACAAATTGCTCTGCTAAATGTTTTTTATTAGGTTTATTTTTCCTACTCCTTTAGTAAATAGATTTTCTTGATTAATGCATAAATCTCACTAAATTTTGTTGAACATTTTGAAAACAGAAAGACTGTGACTTGCAAAGCAAAATTACATCACAGATTTTCTCAGGTAATTTTACTGGAAAACAAAAACACTACAGTAAGAATGATTTTTAGCAGCATCTAAGGTAAACATCAAGGCCAGTGAAATGGATTGCAATGGTAAAACAAGGCCACCACCAATAGGTGTTGAATAAAAAGCAGAACAGTGAAATCACGTATGTATTATTTGGCTGTGCTGACGTGTCCTTGATGGATTCCAATACGCCGTCGCAGATGGTAATCAAGCACCATCATGTACAGTGTCTCATTTACATATATGCATAGCTTTACCATGGGCAATGAGACAGGTGGGCAGAAGAAAGACGTCAAAGACAGTTACACTGTCTGTCTGTTATAAACAAAGCCTGTCTGTCTGTCTGTCTGACTGCCTGCATGTTTCCTAGTCTTTCCATCTGTCTGTGCGTGTATCTCCCCCGAAGCTTTCTGAGTTCTGAAAGTGTGCTTTGTGATTGGAAAATGACAACATTAATTGCTTGTAAGCAGAGCGCAGCGGCAGAGAGATTTTTGATCATGTGCTGATTGTGATGGGATATAAATGAATAACACAAGGTGAGTGAGGGTGAATTATTCATAAGCTGGATCTACTCACTAGTGGAGGACCCTCAGAGCTTTATCTTTTCATCCAATTCAGCCAGCCGTGCCGTCATCATTACCCAGGCAGATTGCTCCAGGCCTCTTATTATAATGGCGGTAGTTATTATTGTTAATGTGAGCGTCAGTTATTCATTGGTGGAGTCTACCAATGTAGACTCCACCAATAGACTATGCAGACTCCACCTAAGCATAATCTCATAAAAAGACAGAAACATTCTCTATGCAGGTGTGACAACGTGAACACTATTAACAGAAATGAATACATTAACAGAAAAGTGCAAGAAACACACAGTAAAGTGGCTTGTTCTGAAAACACTAAGGATCTCTAGTCTCGCATAGCCAGACCTTCAGACTAATGGCAGTAAGTCTGGACTCCATCGCAGCTTTTATTAGCCAATGACCGCCCAAGAGGCCTTTGATTGACATGTAAAGCAACCAATCACAACACACAGGTCTTCCGGACATCCTACAGAATTCATCCAATTCATCAGATGACAACTTTAAAACTTTCTGAAGTGTTACCAGTAAAGGGTGTCATATGTATCAGACTTTCAGCCAATGGGGGTGACATCTGAAACTGAGACTAAAGAATCCCTAACTACAGTACTTTAAAAAATATTGTGTGCCTTTTTTCACAGAAGTGTCCAGTAAGTGTTTACTAGACCAAGTAAGTCTTTCCCAGTTTTGTGTATGCATCAGACAGCTGGTTGGAGAGACTGCGGGCTGTCTGTGACTGAGAATACCTGAATAACAGCACATACGGTTTAATAGTGCAGACATTCAAATGAAACTATCACTCCTCTGAGAACCTGGAATGGATGTGCCGCATATATTACACCATATGCTTGCATTCACCATAGACATTTATCAGAATGCGCATTTACGTAATTGCTAAGATGTTTACGGTCAATTATAAAAGAAAAAGTTTCTCCCAAAAATGAAAATTCAAATCCCATTATTTTCTTACCCTCTGACTTTTCCAAATGTATATGACTTACTGACTGCAAGAAATATTCTTTAAATATTAATCTTTTTCTCATACTTATTATTTTATTGTTGATGGCTATATGCGCTATTTTGGAACATTTCGGGTTGACAAACCGAATATTTAAAAAAAAAAATTGTTCAGTTGAAGAGAAAGGTCATACACAAAAGGGTGGCATAGGACATTTCTATTTACATTTCATTTACATTTATGCATCTGGCAGACTTTTAACCAAATCGAAATGCAGTTTAAAGGAATATCATAAATCCCTGGGAATCCAACCCACAACCGTTGCGCTGCTAACACAACTCTCTACCAACAGAACTACAGGAACACTAGAAAAGAGATATTTTAGTGGGATGAACTATTCCTATAAACTGCATTTCTCTATTAAATATGCACTAAAAACTTACATAATTCTAATGCTCTTCTTAGACAACCAATAAAACAGCATTAGTATTTCTACTGCACCCAAAATCATGTGCTTATGAGAGCTGAATATCTCTGAATAATACTCAAGTCTCTCAAAGTCTCTCTGTTATCTGTGATATGTGTTCTGATAGTTATTACAATTCAGCATGTGATGAATGGAAAAATGAATTACTGTCTAGTTTGAATGTTAGAGCCATGATGTATTTGCCACTGAATATGTGATCAGATATTGCTGTTATAAACTGAAGCCAATATTACATTTTCTCATTTGGGGCATTTAATAAAGGTTGGCGGAGAAACGTAATAATTCACAAAGCACCAGTGTTACGACAAAATACTTTAAATGAGATGTCATGGCAAGGGAATTGTGGAACGATAACTGCATCTCTGAGACTGTATCATAATACATCATAATACAACACGGGAAGTCGGCACACTGCCTCGATTTTTATCTGACTCCATCTTCTTTTTCTTAATCACCAGTTTCATCCTTCCATTCTTTTATTGCTCTCACAAGTCTTTCACCATCAGCCAAAATGCATTTCCTCCTGTATGACTGAGTACAGTGGAATCACCCAGGAACACGCTGCACATATAATCGAGCGCAGGATTTGAGTTGTTCTCTGAAAATAATCCCCTTATTTTGGGTGAAAGTATTGTATTTTAGGTAGAACTGCAGGCTTGGCTATAGCTAGGAGAGCCTACCAGCTATCAATTTTAGGTTGTAAAAACATTTCTGTAATGTACAAAAACTGTAAAAATGTTATTATAAAAGTTCTGGGGAAAAAAAATCTTTTAGATGTTGTATTAACGTTACTGCTTATGTTATTAAAAACATTTTTCAAAATGTTATTAAAACTTTTTTCAATTCTGTAACTTTATAAAAGTTACACTAACAACTTAAGAATAAAATTTTTGATATATGCTATATAACATTGAAAAAATTCTAATGTTACTGCAAGAATGTTTTTGATAACTTGAGAACTTCCTGTTTACTGGTTATGAGGAGAGCAGAGTAAAAAGTGCTTTCGATTAGCAAGTACGCTACACAATGTGCATGCTAACCTCTTTGTTGATGTCCACAAATGTTCATACACCAAAACAAAGGTCCCATGATAAAAAGAGAGAACTTTAAGAGTTTAAATAAATTGTCACTTGAGAGGAACACGTGAGGCAAGGATGTGATGCTAATGGTGCTAATCTCAAGCACTGAGATAATGATGTGGTCAGTTAATTTGACTGGTTAGCTGAGGTTTCCTTGTTAAACAAAGACACGCTTGTTTCCATGCACATTCCCCCCAGTTTTACTGCTCCATTGATCTGGAAATAACCTGCGTTCTATAAATGTAAAAAGTTGTTATTGGATTGATTAATTGCTTCTACATCCATCAACACTATTACAATAACAATATTGATAGCAACATAAAGGTTCAACTTACTGAGTTGATGCAGTTCAGTTCCTTGTTGAGTAGCCAGGGCAGGGACAGTTTGCCTTCACCCCGGTAGCAAGACTGAATTCTCTCCTTAATCTTTTCCTTGATTTTACGTAATGTGAACAGACACAGTGCTGACTCTTTCGGTGGCTTGGCCCGGTTCTTTTGGCCCTGAGCAAAAACAGTAAACAGCACTTCCTCGTGTTCAGAGATGCCCAACGATCTCGCCAGCTTGGCTCCAGGCCGACTTAGGTAGGCATCTTGCACCAGTCGGTATTCCACTCCATCCTTGGTACAGCCAATAGGAAACTCCACGTAGGAGTAGAACTTAGGGTCATCTACGCAGAGGCGGACAATCTTGGAGGTGAAAAACTGTTCACCGCTGGCATCCGGAGAAGTAAGTTGGGTGTCCAGTTGAAGGGTTAGATAGTAGATGAACTGCTCACTGCTAAAGCCATAGATGTAGTAGATATCAAACGTAGGGAATTTGGAAAGTGTGTCGGATGGAATTTTAAGCTGCGAGGAGACAAACTCATCCTGGTAGACAAAGCTAAACATATCTGCGTTCTCCTCATTAGCCATCAGCTTACGACTGGAGAGAGTGGGGAAGTACTCTGATTTGCCTTCAATGGGTGTTCCTACAAATAATTTACCACTGTCTTCACCTTGGGTTCCACTAATAACCACTCCTGACATGGTGCCTGCCTCAGACACGCTGGAAAGGTAGTGCTCCTTGCGGTGATGCGGTTCACCTAGTTTGAAGAGGTCATCCAGTCGCAGGAATTGGCATATACCCTGCGACGTGCTGCCACATGCGATGAGCCTGTTCTGCCCTGAATCCAGCAGCAACAGCTTGTTGACATTGCTGGTCTGTGACAGCTCGTGGGGGCAAGACTGGACACCGGGTGGTGGGTAACATTTTTCATTATCTACCACAGGACCGGTAACATGGCTTCGGAGTTTGGTCAGGTTGCTGGAGAGCTTGTAGATCCAGTTGACAGCACCGACATAAACTTCACCCGTTTTGTTATGGACGACCAAATGCGTAAGCCCTCCCTCAGGTGGGACGAAGGTCCGGAAGGAAGAGAGGTTGACCTCATGTCCCCCATGTTGAGGAAGGATAGAGAGGAAGAAGACAAAAAGGAAGGCCTCGCAAAGAGAGGCGGGAAGGGGCTTCTTCCCAAATGGCAACATGTTTAGTATCTTTTTTTGACAGGAAGAGTTAGACCAGTTGGTTTTCACCTTTGTGATTCTGGGCCTGAATAACCTGGACAGCGTCTGTCAGTCTACGGTGAGGAGAGCGACTTATTGACCCAGTGTTCTCTCTGTGCTCTCTCTCTCAGCACGGTGCTGTCTTCTACACCATCATCTGCAGCGCCATGGCCTGTAGCCCTGCAAGAGTAGGAAAGGACATCATGAATGTTTACGAAGAACATTGTCTATTGATTCAAATGAGTTTCAAAAGTTCTGCCTGCCAGAAAAGGAACTTATAATGCATAAACATAAATATCTTACAGTGGGGCCTTGGGTGGAATCCTATACAACATTTAATGAGTGTGTCAAGCTAGCAGACAGCACTGCACTCCGCAAACTCCACACTGAGAACTTGTCTGATAGACCCGCTGTGCCCTTAAATATTTCACACAGTCTGTGCCAACCCAGCTGGCAGAAAAATGAAAGAGAAAGTACGGGAATAGACTGGGAGAGAGACAGAGAGAGAGAAAGAGAGAGAGAGAGAGAGAGAGAGAGAGAGGGAGGGTACAGAAGGCAAGGAATGATGAAATAGAGTGTCTGTAAGTGTGTGCAACAAACAGAACAGTTTACCAATTCACCTTGAAGAATGCCATAAGCGTTGAAACATCAGCAATAAACACTCCCATTTCCTCAAGCTTGCTTGGTGAAGCCATTCAAGTTGACCCCGTATAAAACAAAAACACTTTCCTTGAAGCACAGGAAAGCGATCAGGTTTTAAAATACCACAGTACCGATAACATGCCCTCTTGACTGTACCACGGGGATGTGGAAGAAGAGACGATCCATCAAATCCTTTCTAATTGAAAGTCTAATGACATTCATGTGATCACGGGCAACTCAGAGGAGCTTTGGGTGTCCACTGATATCCCCGAAAAGCAAAGCCATTTAAACAAGGGCAATCTCAGACTTCTCATCTAGCCGGCAGCAGAGACTGTCTGCTGCAGTGACCTTCTCCAGTGTTCCAAACAGAAGCATCATTGTATCTCAATGACATTTATCTCACTTCACAAGACTATTGAACGAGAAGACTGTCTCTGGGTCTCATTCACTGCTCAATGCTGCGAGCTGAACTGTGGGCTGACTGTCATGTGTGAGGCTACAAAACCACCGTGCAAGAGAGCAGATACATATACGGGAAAAATATATGCCTTAGAAAACTCATTCATGTCCAATGCACACATTTTATACTGAGGCCTGGGTATCGCCAAACATTTCCCAGCTAACAATTTTACATTGTAAGAATGTTTTCTCAATGTTATCAATGCAAAACTCCAAGATACATAGTTGCATTTTAAATGAAATAAGTGTAAATAAGTTCAATTGTCAGTTATTTTAAGTTTATACTGTATCTTAAAACATATTTTTTTGTGCAATGTAATGTTGATTGGGGCCTAATTTTTCATTTATCCTAATCATCACAGCTGAGCTGTTCTCAGCTAAAGTGACTTTGAGTCAGCAGTCGGAGATGCTTTTGGGCCCATGATAAAGAACACTGTCAAAGCAATTCCCTGCTGTAAAGAAGCACCGAAAAATTGCCTATAAATAATCAAGTAACTAACCAAACAACTCCACAACATGCCTAAAATTGCATCAAACAGTGCTGCCCCTGACCCGTAATAGAACTATTAAAACAAATCTGTCAGGGTTTGGACTTATCTGGGACAACGATATGCTAATAAGGTAGCAGAAGCAGTTTTAAATGCACATCCAAGTGTCCACTGTTTCAAAAAAAAAAACGAAAAATGAAATACAAAGCAAGAAATGATCAGAACCTGAAACCGCAGCAAAATATGTGTGCGCTGCAATTTACAATACTGCACAGCAATGCTATTTTTATAGGATAGGGCAATTAGGAGGTCCCGCCCATTTGCTCCAAACATTTGAACGCAGAGACCCACACAAGGACAAAGGTGAAATTAAATGAATCAATTAAAGGAGGTATGGGAGTCACACGGCACCTTCACATGGACAGCAGAACCTGCCCGGCTCTAAAAATGGCTGGCGGGACCAAAGCATCCACAGTGATTTATTACTTGTGGCACATAAATTACAGCACAGCCCATGAAAACGGCACCTCATGCTTAAGCAAATTTATACACAGCAACTCTTTAAAATGGAGGTCACATCTCTGAGCATTGTGGGGTAGAAAAGAGGCAGGCCTCAGTGAAGGCCACAACTAAACCACCCAGAGCGGCTCTGCTTAGCAGGATCTGCTTTTTATTGCAGGCACGCAAACACGCTCACATGCATCAATTCATAGGGGCCTTAATCCTTACACACACAGAGACCCTTGCATAGTGGGCAGCATAGTCTTTCTGCCTTGCATATCTTTATTTCTGTCTGCCCACGTGTCCGTTTTCTTGCTTGCTATTCTGTCTGTCTTGCATTTCCTGCAATTCTGAATTTTTGTCTGCCTGTCTCACATTTCTGTTAGTCTCCCAGCTAACCAGGAAAGGTATTTTAACATTGGCTCTTTAACAACGTTCTCTAAAAGTGCTCTGAAAGTTATCAAAAAACATTCTTGCAATAACTTTTTTTACACTGTATATCATATATCAAAAGCTTTATTCTTTATATATAAATAAGTATTTACTTAAAGTTTGAATAACGTTTTTTATAATCAAGCCATAATGTTAATATAAAGTGGCTGGATGTTTTGAACATTCCTAGAACATTCAGAACAACATTTTTAATGTTTGGTTACCTAATGGAAACATTTGGGAAACCTTAAATTGTTAGCCGAGACTGTCTTTTTTGTGTCTACTTGTAATATAGCCACAGCTGTTATCAGGCATCTCAACAAGAAAACACACTCTGGACTCCATTGTAAATGCAAATCTGTTAAAATATCCAATTTATGTCATAAAAATTAAGATGTCAGATTAGTGTAATAAAATCAATGGAAAAACAGTGTACAGAACAAATATTTGAAAAAATATTACTGCTGGTCCAGGCATATACATGCAAAACAAAACACTGGTTGTTATTTATGATTAACAAACAAGAACAAATCTATATTTACATGGCTAACTCACAAAATAGTTTCATTCCTACAAGTCCCCACACAATTCTACATATATTTGCAAAGATGTTGGACAAACTGTAGAATAATACAGCTGGTATATTTTGATTTAAGCCAAGATATTAAAAAAAGACAGCCTCGATTTACCCTCCAATTTTAAAAAGCAATAATAGCCTCAATTCAACAAGACCTCCCACGAAAGCGATACTTTAACAGAGCCAAGCTGTGACTGAGAACACAGGGGGATAATAGAGGAAACAATGAGTTGTTGATGGTGGGAAATGATTTGCAAAACAGAGTCTTCGAATGACATCCCATTCTGCTGAAAAGATGAAATAACAACACAAGTTTGTTTCTGTCGTTGTTGCCAATCTTCAGTGTAAATGGCACAGTGCTAAATCACAGATGAATGCACGAGTGTTATGAGCGTGGCGATTTAAAGGGACGCAGCGGGCTGCAGGCACCGTGAAAATAACTTTGGGCCAGAGAAAAAGGCAAAAAAAGCCAAAAAAAATGGCCCCTAGACCTACATTGAAAGAGGAACCAGAATGCCATGAAGATATTACTGTGCCAGTAAGTAATGACCTAGCAACCACTCAGACCACCCTAACAACTGCATAGCAACACACAAGAACCATTCAAAGCGGCTTAGAAACTGCACAGCAATACACTGTAGCGGATATGCACTGTATTTACATGTAGTTTCTCTTAGCATACATGTTAACTGCTAGGAACTTTTCAAAACATCTGGTTTTTAAGACGTTGTATTAATGTTATGGCTGGGTTATATAATGTTATGCAAACATTTCTTAATTTGGTAACATTTTTAAAACATTCAACTACATTGACATTTCTGATATATGAAATATATTGCCAAAAGTTCTACTAAACGTCACTACGAGAATGTTTTTGATTAGTTTCAGAGAACCTTTAAAGAATGTTAGCCAACGTTCTGAGAATGTTCCCTGTTAGCTGGGGTAATGCCATCAAGACTCGAACTCAGGCTGTCTGGGTCACACCCTGATCCAATCCCCCCTTCTCTCCACTATTTTTAAAAGTACATTTAAAAAGCTGGCCCAAAAAAGAAACCACTTTACACGTTTCCCAGAATGCACCTGTTTATATTGGGTTGCTGCGGAACCCGCTGGGTGAAAGTTTTGGTGGTTTGGGTTTTGAGGGGAGGGGGTTCAGCTGTCAGGGTGTCAGAGGGTCACATGCTAAAGAGTGATGCGATAAATGAAGGACTATGTTCTCTGGTTTTGGCACATGCACAGTGCAACAGGCCTGCTGCACAATCATCTCCTCAGTGTCCTACACTCAGGCAAACACCACCCCTCCTCACTGCACGGCCATTACTCAAACCCAAACAATACCCACCCTCAGCCCGAGAGAGTGTGCTGTGGAGTTAAAAGCCATGAATGGAGGCGGAGTCCAACTTTCTGTGGCCATTTAAACAGGGCAGGACTAGTCTGGCTGTATAGATTAGCAATTAAGCTACCAGTAAGAACTCTGGCTTATCTTTTGTTTGTTGTAACAGCCGTAAAATCTAGTCTTTAACTGACTCAACTTAAAAGTCAAAGCGATTGTACAGTAAAAGTGGCACTTCTACTACTTTTGTAGACAGATGAAGTAATGCAGATGGTGGTCTTATACATATCCCTAAGATCTGTTCCAGAAACAGTTGTATTGTTGTATGTGTCACAGCTAAAGTAAAGACTACTGCAGTGCAGAAAAATCTTAAATCAAGAGTTAAGGGAATCTTGGCTTATAAGGTTACAGTAGGCATAAATTGAGAGCTATGAGAGAACACAGGACACTCCATGGGAAAACCCATCAAAACTAATCACTGACTGTTTTCTCGCGGCTGCAAATGTTGCTAACACAGCAGTTCGAACAGATGCGTGTATGTTAACCCCGCCCCTGATGACCAGCCTTATGTAAACTCTTATGATATAAAGCAGCTAGTGATAGCAGATTAACACATACTGTAATGACGGTAATATTAATGTGAGAAACCATATGTTTGGTGCGACTGCAGTGGAGTCATCTATATTGAAACCTATACACAAACATGCTCCTAACAAATATGCTATATAATAAAGCAAACAGTAACTGTTGGAAGAAACAAACAAAATGTGCAGAATCACAGTCTGCAACTGCAACACCAATAAACAACAAATGCAGACATTACAGACACATCCCGTTCCATCTCTGCTTGTGTTAATAGATCTACATCCATTACCACACACCTTTGTGTCTGGACTACAGCTCCCACGGAGCCAATAAAAGCCTGCAAACATTGCTGACTCAAAGTTCAGCTATCAATAAAAAGCTTGCTCTCTCCTGGGAAGTGTTCGGTTGTTTCTTTCCACATCTCACAGAAGTACGTCCATCATCCCCTCTCGCTGGCTAGCTCACACGTGTTGTGCAACAAACTTTAGGATGATAAACGCCCATGCAAACTCAAGTGTTTCTAAATTCCACAATTACAACGTAATTTCTGAGCTAGCTACAATTATCCGCAAGAAATACTTAGCCGTGCCAAAATTGGATGGCAAAACGCTCTGTCGATGTGGTGTGGTGCTTTGAACTACAAGGGGAAAAGAAATCAAGACTTAAAATCCCGTAACAGTAGCTTCCACACTCGTGGTGTTTTATGTTCTGCAGGTCGCGCTAAGCTCACATTCCATCAAGATCACATCATTGGGCAGCGGCCATTCTCTGGCCTGCCACCCTTCGCACATCGCAAGCGCAAATATGGATACATGTGTTTATGTGCCGAGCTACTCAGCTAACAGGGAATGTTCTCAGAACACTGGCTAACATTCTCTCAGATGTTCTCTCAGATGTTCTCTCAGATGTTCTCTCAGATGTTCTCTCAGATGTTCTCTCAGATGTTAGTGAAACATTTTAAAAATGTTACAGAATAAAAATGTTTGAATAACATTCTTGTAACCAACCAACAGCATTAATACAATGTCTACAAACCATTCCTAGAACATTCAAAATGACATTTTTGTTACTTAATGCAAACATTAGGGAAAAATTCTTCCAATGTAAAACTATTAACTATTTACACTCACTACATTCACTCATTACTTTCCACCCACACAGGTACACAAACAAACATCTTTCGAGCGCTTTCATTTTAAACGACTTATCAAGCAATGAAGTGATGAAGTCATCCGTGAGAAGAAACGTAGCACGGCTCGGTGTGTGCGCAAGATTGCGCTTCCACCGTGTCATCTGCGTGACCTTTCCAGTCAGATATGCGTGTTCCTGAGGAACGCATTTGCGCTAACACAATTACACTCGGCTAATGAACAGTGCGGTGAGATAAAGCCGTCTGAATGCTAGCTTCGACCCTGCATCTCAATCTTCTTTAAAGGCTACATTTGCATCTTTAATAGAAATGAAATTCCTCATTAAATGCGCAAGCTGCTGATGAAATATGCTCAAGGAAGAAAAAAAAAAGATGAAAAGAGCAAACAGATTTAAATCAACACTATTTACCCCCTCTCACCCATAGGCTTAAGCAGCAGTTTTAATGCTAATCAATAGGGGGTGAATTGTGGGAAGTTTAACAAATCTGATTCAGGTTCGCTTAATAGTTGTGGCTCCTTAAAGGTAGGGTGGGCAATTTTGGAGAGGCTAGCAATAGAAAGCTAGCTTTAAATGCTTAAGATCCCATCTTCTGTTCAGAGTGTTCCTCCAAAGCACCAGGCATCGGACATCCTATTCAGGCCGAATACAATGATTGGATGAACATTTTATAGCCCTGCGATACATCCTTCCACAGAATATATATTTTTATATAAATGTATTCAGACCACTTTACTTATTCTTTGTTAAACTATACAATGTCATCAACCAAACCAAACCAAACCAAACCAAATTAGCCTTACGAAGCACTGCAAAAATTAAGCATGTTGAAACATCTCTCAAAGAGCGCACTATGGACCTCCTACATTAAAGAGAAACCTGATCCTAGGTCAGCAATTAGGGCACCTTGTCCCAAATGTGTCTGAATCCCTACAAAGAAGTTAATCAGTCAGAGTGTGACAATTATGATGAATAGCCTCGGTAAGCCAGCTGTCTGACTGCTCCTTTAGCCATTAATATTACTCGCTACTCCACTGCAGCAGAAAGCCACCCAAGCCCTGCACACTGCTTTTAAGCTCTTTCAATTCAGGAATGCGTTGCCATGACAGTGACCGATGGCTTGGCGGCAGCCGGAGAGCCCGCTCATCCCAGCCAAGGGTTGAGGTTGGTGTGAGAATGTGTCAGGACCCTGCGGGTGGAGGATCAGAGAGCGAACCGCTGGAAAACTGAAAGCATCTGTAGATGTGGTACTGATTAGCGACGGGTGTGTGGGAGGAACGCAGGTGCCCAGCTAACAGGGAATGTTCTCAGAACATTGGCTAACAATCTCTTAAAGTTATTAAAAATGCTCTTGCAGTGATGTTGGTAGAATTTTTTAATAGAGCATTTCAAAAACATTTTTTTTAATTCTGTAATGTTCAATTAACATTTCTATAATCAAGCAATAACATTAATACAATGTCTAAAAAAAAAACAGATTTTTAAATGTTTTTAATGTTCCTAGAGCATGAACATTGTTAACGTTATGGAAACAACCTAACATTGAACATGAACATTGTTAATGTTATGGAAACAACCTAAAATTGTTAGCTGGGTATTTCAACTATGCGCCACAAATACGGCACAGGAATTCAGCCAGCGTGACCTATGAGCAAATTTTAGCTACATGAGAGGAAAGAAAAGGAGAGATGTCAAGTGCGTGGTATTAAACGTACTCTCTTTGCGAGACCTTCGCTTCTGGGTTAGCATGCGCATGAGTTGTAATTGCAAACAAGCGTAAAGCTCTCAGACGACAAACACACTGACAGAATATACTGGCCAGCCTTATTAATCTGCCATTTTTAACAGAATTGTTTGTTCTTGCTTTTGTGCACATTTCATTAAAGAAAGTGATGTCATCTTATTACATCAGAATACTTTCTCCTGTCTCAACTTAATAGGCAGAAGACTGTAAACAATAAAGGCTGATTTGCTTCCAAAGATTTTCTCCAATGCAATCAAAACAGCTCAACAAATGGCTATCTGCTCGTCTGACCAATCACAGATGTGGGGTGTGTTTAGGAAACCTGCTTAAAAGCAATCACTACAACAGTTTTGAAACAGCTAAGGGTCAGCCACTACAGAGTTTTGACCTGGAAGTTGGAACAAGATCACTCACGTTGAGGTTCACTGCTTTTGCCATCCAGGACAGGAGCAACAACAACACTGATACACCAGATCTGGTGGACAAGAACAAAAATACAATTCACTTCTGGCATCCCTTAAAGACATGTGAGCAGATCTGTGGTTATCTGGAGATCAGGATCTTGCAGAAAAGAGCTACAAAAACAACAAACAGAATCAACTTTGCCCAGGCTCTACTCAAATCGACACAGAGGCATCATGATTGTTTTAAACTCTTCAGGATTCATTTCTTATATTGTAGCGTTTCTTATTTATAAGTCGCTCTAGATAAAAACATCTGCTAAAGTATTAAATGAAATGGGAACTATCAGGTTAAGTAATGAGATTGAAATTCACTATACAGAGCGACTACAAACAGCCATAAAATATCAGCTACAGCTCATGTCAGCTAATGTTGACATGCAGAGTAAATCATAATGCTTGTTATTAGTAAAATACTTCCTGTAATACATTTATAATAGTTTTAAAATAACAAGAGTTTAATGTGCAAAGCAGAAACCCAGCTCACAATTTTAGCTTATAAGAACGTTTCTGTAATGTTTCCATTAAATAACAAGCAGTAAAAATGTTATTTTGTAAGATCTAGGAATGTTCAAGTTGTCCAGTTTCTTTAGACTTTGTTTTAACGTTATTGCTTGGTTATAAGAACATTATTCAAAAATTGTTTAATTCTGTAATGTTTATAAAACGTTTTAATAACTACTGATTGAAGAAATGTTCTACTAACAGTACTGCAGAAACATTTTGATAACATTTTGATAAAGTTTTAGAGAACATGAGCCAACGTTCTGAGAGCTTTCTTCGTTAGCAGGGACGTTCCAACATTTTAGACATTCCACATTAGTTCATTTATAGACAAGAAACTTCCGAAAATGCATTTAATGGATATTTTTTGTTGGCCTAATGAGTCCTCAGGGTATGAACTGTTTAGCATATTTAGCATCTTTTCCCCTGAGGGGAGTCTGGACATGACCCCAGGCTGGTGGCCTACAGTCACACTAGGGCCGGGCCATTTTTCCATCCATGTTTGCAGTCCAGGCCTTACTTATCTGAACCTGAAGAAAAACAAGAATGAAAAGTGAATAGCACTGCACTCTATAAAACTCTCAGAAACGTCTAAGGATGGACATTCTGCAAACACAGTGTCTAAACACAGGCTGTCACATTGCACACGTGTTCTTGGCAAACAAACCTGTAGTCAATCAGATGAGCAAACAGTAGCACAGTATCAGTAACACACACAACTGTGGCAGTTAACTGATAAGTGGACCTTAGGTAAAAACTAAGGCTGTCAATTTATTGTGTTGATTTAGTTATTATATAAAACATTGTTTTTTTTTTTATTTAATTATTAACCAAACATAAATTCCGTGATGGAAGGATTTCAAGAATCCGGGTATCTCAAGACTCTGAAAAAATGGCATGAGAAAACAACGAGATGAGATGGCATGTATGCGTTGGACATGTCGTGTAACGACTTAAATTAGCTTAAATTGGGGCTGTTCTCAACAAATACAGATGTATGCAATATATTTTGTAATTACTTCATCAGAATTGATAATTAATTTGATAACAGCTTTAATTGACAGCCCAAGTTAAAACACAAACTTTCTCTTAATGGCAGTGAGTACAGCCGCAGGTTGCGCAGCTCTGCAGACAGCATTAAGGCACGGCACGGACATCACTCACAGGGTCACGGGAGCATGAGAACTGAGCTGGAGAAACAATGTAACAAGAGGCTGAAACAGAGTAGTCTTATCTGAGTGTGTGTGTGTAAAAGACAGTATCATCAGCTGCTGTAAATACCAAACTCAAGAGGATCACACTCTCAATTATACAGTGACCCGGTCGCAGCCACAAATGCGACCCTGGCGATGACTGCTGCGGCATTTGCGCCATCACACACACAAAATGCGTCTACAGGACAAGAAATAAAGCTAGCCATTAACCCACTCTCTCTCACACACACAGATTACTGCACTTCAACAGCTTTGAAGTTAAAACCAGGGCTGCACAATTCCAACGATTATTTTCCCTGATCATGACAGTCATGATTCATTTCAATTACCAGGCTTTAAATTCAGGCACTTATTTTGTGTGGGGCAACAGCATGCTATATCAGTTATTTAAAGTATTCCTATAACTTTGAACTTCACATTGGCCTTCTAAGCAGCAGGAGAAACGTACTGAATAAATCATATATAAAGCAACTGCAAAAAAGCTCCCATCCCTGTATACAATTACTAAAGCTGTCCATTATGTTTCCAGCTGTGAAGCACTAGTTCACTCCAACGTAAGCTAAAATCTGACACACTACTTTCAACAGATAAAAAAGCAGTCCTGGGACAACAGCACATTTATAAAGTGAAAGAGTAGATATATCTATATTGCACTGGGCAGCTCTCCAATACTCAGCACATCTCATTCTTCTCATGATCATCTGGAGCGTTCTGCTGAGCATTTATATCAGGCAGCATCTGCTGCAGCTCACAAAAGCCCTCATCCACTGAGAGACTTCCAGCCATGACAGCTGCTGATGTTCGGAGAGATGCGCTTATGTTTCTGTCCTTCTGAATACTAAAAACTGAGTGGCTTCATTTTAGACCCACAGAAGAGGGCGTGGTCGTTCAGACTCCGCCTCCTTTTGGTGTCAATAACACAGTTACACAGTTACAGTTAATTAGTAGTGTGTGTATTGCTAAAATTTTAGTTTTTTTTAATGAAGTATATTTAAGATATAAACAAATATACTACAGATATATACACATATTTCTTAAGATAATATATTAAAGTTAAGTACACTGAATGTCCTAAGACACCCACCTCACACCATGCTAACGACTTAGAAAACCTTAGCAACTACATAGCAATAACAAGCATAACAAGCCCTGGCAACCTCTTAGAACACCACTATTATGGTAGTGACTTTTTGCATGGGGAAAAAAATGTAAAAATGTTTTACAGAAAATGTAAAATGTTGAAGGGTTTGCTCACAAATTACACTTGTTGAAAAATGGGTCACTCTGTTGGGCTTTTGTTAGTTGTTATTGACGGACACAGGAGGAATAATAAAGACATTTTGCAGGCCAGATTTAAACCTGCACCTCCCACATAAGCATGTCAGCTAACCACTAGGCCACAGCTCTAATGAATGGGACATGTTTGTGTAAATATTGCATATTACTTCACATACAGAAAATACAAGTACATACAGGAAGAACCCAACACTACAAACACTGCACTGTGTTTTGCATTCATCAGGTATACTTATTTAGATTTTCCATGTTCTTACTTGAAGACACTCTTGAGTGCTTTAAGGTTCCTAATCAGTCTACTGACAAGTGTTCCTCAGAATGAGCTACTCTCATGAGTTTGTTTTCCAGATACAGTCTGAATTTACTGGCTGTCAGAGGTTGTATCTGTTGAAAAGCTCCTTTGGGAGACAACAAGAGGTGGCAAAGACAACACCTCAAAAATAGCAAATCGACAGCAACTCTAAACGCATGTTAAAAGCAGGTTGTCAGAAGAAGTGTAAAGACCCACCCCAACACCTCTGTGGCTGAACATCTACTCATTCCATCACTTGGAATGACGTGGAGTGACACTTTCAAACACAAACATACACACACAATATCCCATACGTTTCCATAAAGCAACAAAAATGTTAAAAATGTTATTTTGAAAGTTCTAGGAATGTTCAAAATGGACGTATTAACATTTTTGTTTTGTTATAAGGTTATTCAAACATTTATTCTGTAACATTTTTAAAACATTCCACTAACTACTTAAAACTTATAACATTTTTAATATATGACATATAGTATCTTTCTACTAAAAACTTTCTACTAACCTTACTGCAAGAATGTTTTTGGTAACTTTAAGAGAATGTTCTGATAACATTCCCTGTTAGCTGGGATCTTGCCTTCTCCCACCATGGACATCATTGCTGACTATCTCTTCTGAAAGAAGCTGAAAGATTTATAGTAGCATGCAGCACCACAGACACACACTGACCCACTAAAGCAGGAGGACGCGTGCTGCCGTCCCCCGCAGCACCTCCGGGCTCCGCAGTGAAGCATGTCAAGCGAATACCATCTGAGGAGAGGAATTTGACCTCTGACCTCTGTTTATGACCCATCAAAGGGAAGGCTGCTCATTGGTCTGGCAGAGTAATCATTTCCAGAATGGGCCAGTCAAAGAGAGTGTGATGATGGGAGAAGCAAAGAGACAGAGAGATTTTTCAGGGAGAGGGAGAGACTGCAGTAAGCCATGTTAAAGGAATCAGACTGCTGATGTTCAACAGAACTCCAGAGACCTGCCCATGTTCAAATCCAGATGTGCCTTTAACAAGCTTTGAGAACGAGATGAAGGAAAGAAAGAAGAACGAAAGAAAGAAAGAAGAAAAGAAAGAAGGAAAGAAAGAAGGAACGAAGAAACTAACTATAAAGGACAGTTCACACTGACAGTACTTTAAAGTGATCGGATTTCATTGTTCAACTTTATGCAAATGAGCAGCAATGCAATGTGGCAACTACCAATGGGGGTGCAGACAGTGATCTACCAGCTGACTCAATTGGATACTGCAGTCAAGTAGAAATGCTACTAGCAAGCAATCATGGAGACAGCGACAAACAACAATCCAGAGACAAATTATGATGTTTCCCATCTTACACACCTGAGTATTTGAAAGCATTCCATTTACTTTTCATTCAGAATCAATCCTATTTATTTCCGCATCCCTGTGGAGTTTTTTAAAGCTTTTTATTTGTTTGTTTGCTATTGTTGGCACCACTGCATTTTATAAAAAAAACGTACAGTCCATTTGCTCATTTGCTCACTCTCAGAATGCTGAAAAAACATAATTAGGAGGCTAGAAACATGATTAATTATTTTAGTTTCCCCTAACTGCTCCTCTGTCAGGAAGCACCATTGCAATAAATGTTTGCTCAGCTACCAAGAAAACTGCCACGCAACACTGCTGTACTGCAGCGGCAAGGAGGCCCTGATCAAAGACCTCCCACAAGGGTCGAGGTCAAGGAGCACCTTAGCATTAGTGAGACATGTCACTTCGCTTTGGGATTTCAATTAACCCTTTCACAGTTCTCTGTTACTCGGGCAACTGATAATCCTGCTCAAAACAACCCTACCCAGCTAGCAATTTAAGGTTCTAAGAACATTTCCATTAAGCAACAAAAACGTTAATGTTATAATGTTATTCTAGGAATGTTCAAAATGTCCATGTTTAGATGTTGTGTTAACATTATTGCTTTGTTATATGAACATTATTCAAACTTTTTTGTAAGGATGTAACTTTTAAATTTTAATATGTTCCACTAACTTTACTACAAGAACATTTTTGATGACTTTTAGTGAACATTAGCCAATGTTCCCTGTTAGATGGGTATGCACTGGTTTCTCCCACCCAGATCAGACACAATCGTGAATAAAAACATCTCACAATGTGAGTTTCAAATTAAAACTTCTCTAATCCTAAAACCAGTCTATCAAAGATATTCTAAACAGCACCAAATGGAAACCAAGGGTCCCAATCTATAATGTCAAAATGAACCTCAAGAGACAACAGCTGAGATTATGAGGTCAGCTATGAGCAATCCAAATCCATTCTGACTGCATTAAAGGATGAACATTACCACGAAAGATCAATACACACAGTCTTTTAATGAGATATTAATTAAAAGGCTACTGAAAACCAGAATTAAATATACTTACCGCTCATCTTAAAACCATATATACAGCTGGACATCAATATTAATTTCTATTGATTTTCCAAAATGGCTCCATAGAAAACTGTAATAAAAACCATACCGTAACCTTTAAACCATTACAAACCAGTCATTTACTCGTTTCTTATGCATTAACAAAAATGCACCACATATGTGAAGACCGTTGACCTCTTTTGAAATCTTTTGGAGCTTCTACACTGCCTGTGGTCCTATGAGAGGAACATCATTCCCTTGGGTTCCATCACTTTTAGTGTCTTACTTACATGGCCAGTCTAGAGATGTTGCATAATTTAACCGGCTTTCAGTACACAAACCACAACTGCCCGCGGAAGTGCTTCAGCTGTAGTTTCCAAGGAGAGACATCAGCCAAATGAAATGAACCGGACAGTAAATAGTCTATTATTGAGTTCACACTGCCTATACCATAAATTGGAATCATGTGACAATGGTCACACAGCCTTTGAAACTGAATGAGAAACTTGGCACTAGCATGGACCTGATTTGCATACATATCCACAAATAAACCTTCACTTTCCTGATTGCATCTATATATATATATATATATACATACACACATGCAAACCCACATAAACACACAAAGCTATTCTTATGACAGAATTTATGGTCCCTACAGCTAAGCTTCCAAAGTCAATTTCAGCAGAAAGTGGTAAATAAACATATGATTCAAACCAGATCCGAAGAGATGTGTTGTAAAGGATGGCTCTAAGTATGGCAGCTGAAATTTGGCTCCAAGATGCTGCCGGTCTGTGACTTCCATTACAAGAGCCCCAAAACCTTATATACACCAACACAGGCAAGTGAAAAGGGGGGAAAACACTAAGGCACCAGTTAATAATACCCTTAACAGCTGGTTTGGCATCAGTGAAACCAACCCTATGCTTAACATAATACATTGTGAGTGGCTTGACAATGCTATCCTGAAACAGTTGAAGGGCCATAGAAAACTCCACAGAGGGTGGTGGTAAAGCTGTAGTCTGCAAGCAGATGGCAGATAGCATTGATCGGATCCAAGACCTGATAAGGGTGAGGGATAGATGCGCTGGTCTGGAAACAGAAAGAAGAGGTGAGAGGAAAGGTCTCCCCTGACCTGCAGAAGAGAAATCCACACGACTGCTATCGACATACATTAACAGTCCCAGACATTGTAATTTAATTCTAATGGAACGTTTTGCTAGTAATGCTAAATGATGTAATGTTCAATATGCGCAAGGGTCAATATGCAGGTCTCTGGGGTCAGGGGACAAAGCCAAGATCCAAGAAATCTGCAAAAGCTCATTTGAGGGCCCTTGACACTTTTGTTCACATTGGTGATTGTGACGTGACAATAGGGTCAAAGGTCACTCCTGGTATTTCAAGAGTGTGTCAAGTAGTTGAAGTAAACCTCAATCGCTGGTTCAAGACATAGCAGGTTCATTCTTTACTAAGAGGGGAAAACAATTTGTTGGTAAGAACCTTCATCTACACATACATACAGATATATAGACAGCAACTCTCTTACACAAACACATTCCTAGCTAACAATTTAAGGTTGTAAGAACATTTCCCTAACGTTTCCATACGTAACAAAAAAAACTTTAAGGAATGTTCAAACCGTCCAGTTTTATAGACGTTGTATTAACATTATGTGAATGTCATTCAAACATTTTTTAATCTGTAACGTTTTTAAAACATTTTTGACACATATGATATACATAATGTTAAAAACGTTCTGCTAATGTTTCTGACTTCTAACACTTTTGAAAGAAAAGTGAAAGAATCATTTTGAAAGAAGTTAGGAAAAATGTTTCAGGAACATTTCCTGTTAGCTTTTAGCTCTTCCTGGAATTAAGCACTATGTAATGCTGGTCAGTAGGTGCTGACCCGTCATTTTTGGAATGAGATGCTTTTAGTCATGGTCAAGTTTCACTGGCCACTATTGGAAAGCTCCATCTTACAGGCGGCCACACACACAGACAACAAAACACATAGTAGTAGATTTTCACATTTTCTAAAAGAAAATACACTGCCTTCGTGGTTGCTAGGGTATGCTGAGTGGTGTTTTGTTGCTATGCAGTTGCTATGCTTTTCTGGGTCATTGTTCACTCGAAAGTCAAAAAGCCCACCCCCAAGTGTCTATGATATTCTGGTCTCTAGAGGTGATTCAGACCTCTCTTTAATGCAAGTCTATGGAATTTTTCTGCCTGTTTTATCGTCTCTCAGGCAAAAATTGTAAGTCTGCTAAGACTTACTTGTCCCCAGCAAGCCCTATAAATGGAGGGCTTGTGCATATCATTTATGCACAAAGCACAAATGGGTTCCAAGCTTAAGTTAAATATGTAAGGTTTGGTTTTGTTCAAATTCTTAATGCCAAGTTTGAGTAACAGTAGAGAAATAGTCATTTTTATAGCAATAATTAAACAGTAAATAATTTTCAGACACCGCATCCTGTGCATATAGGTCAAGCTAAGAGGAGATTCCATTAGATAATGTGTCATTTTTCTAAATGTACTGCATGGCCTTTTCTTTTGACTGTGGGTGAAAAACAGGGAAAGAAAGAGTCGGGCTGTCTTGAAATCATGATCATCTGAGCCGTACTAGTTCTAATATTGACGCTCCCAGCCGAGACCTCCAGTCTGGTGAAGGACAGCACAGAGCTGCATCTTCTCTGGACGAGGGCCATAACAAACAAAACTTGGTTTGACCCTTCAATCTCTAAACCTAGCTCAAGCCAAAGCACTATTTTTACACACTCAATAACGCAGTAAAGAAAATGTTAATGAATTAGTTGCAACAGCAGTCTTTTCATGTTGTAATAAGGCACTAAAAATAAACAACAGAACAAGCTAACTAATAAAAAAGACAGTAGCCTAATTTCCATTCCTGTCATATTCTAATAGCCTAAAGTATCTAAATATCGCATGGACTTTCTCGGCGGGATAAACATCTGTCTGCCTGCCAACAAACGCTTATAGAAATGTACAAGCAAGAGGAAAAGTGAAGGAAGAAACAATTTTATTATCTCTTCCTCTGATCTGATACAGACAGCTTCAAAACACTTCAGGCCTGGCTGCCGTTATTGTGTTAGCTTGACGTCCCCAAAGATTTAAGGTACAGACAGAACTGATAATGCATTGACAAAGCAGTTTAAATCACTTGTTTTATGATAAATTCAAATCAAAATCCATCACTAGCGGAGGCACCCAAAAAGACAAACATATAAAAGCTACGGTGTGCTGAAACGAAAATTAAAACGCTAAGCAAATGGTAAGAACTGTGAAGGAAAATGAAATGGTAAAACAAATTGCATTACTTTACTACACCGGTACTACGTAGGTTATGACGACTTTTTTATGACGACATATAGTTGTGACGTACCGTGACGTCACAGACGTTATTTAGCGCGGGAAGTAGGTAAGGGCGTCAAGAGTGAGCAAATACTGAAGCTTTGTCATCGATATTGGATGTCATCGATGTCATCGATATTTAACACGTCCGTCCATCACGACAGAGGCGGGAGCGCGCGGAAAATACCGAATCAGCGCGAGATTCGCGCTCGACGTAACGGTGCACGTCGACGCCCATCAACTCCGTTAAACGTCCGGTGAGTCCTGTGTCAAAGTTATAATACGTAATAAGATCACCAGAACAACAACTGCATGTTCATTTTACATAGTTATTTCATATATATATATATATATATGGAATGAAACATTTAATATAGGAATAAACCGGTTACATATGCGATGCAGAGGACGGAACAAAAACCAGTTGCTTCGTTTTTATATCGATTTATTGTACCGTAGAGTCACGGTCCTGTTTCTAGTATATAATAAATAGATAATAAAGAAAGAGTTGAACCCTGAGGAGAAAGACGGAGCGGATGAGGAGACGGAGGAGAGCGCGCGAAAACCATCCAGATGTACGTTTCTCTTACAACCAAAGAGCGCCATAACGCATCAAATAACCATAATCGTAACCTAAGCGCTTACTATTCAACTTTAAACATCGCAATTTGTTGAGAAGAGACTGCGACTACATTTGATCTTTTTTTACGACACGTACCTTTCGGCACACCGTGAAAGAAAATCTTTCAGCCCCGTTACGAGGGCTTTGACGCCGACTGAAAGTGGCCGCAGTGTGACCAGATTTCAGCCTGGGTCGATCGTGGATCCGGCACGATTATCTACCGAGCTTTCCCAATAACAGAGCCCAGAAAATGAACGGGAAACGTGAAGTATGAAGACCTTAAGCCAGCGGCGAACCCTCCGCCTGCGGAAGCCAAGCGAGGAAGCCCGAAGCGCTGACAAAATCTCATCTTTTAGTTATAGTATTTCAGACCCAATCTCCAGTCTGCTGTTTTGTACTTAAAAAGCATCACTAGGAAAAAAAAACACACACACATTACGTAAAAAACACTTTATTGAAACCAGATGATCCAACGAATCTCATCCACATTCCCAACATAAACATACAAACGCACCTTGGACCGCCAAACAGTTGCATATGTTGCCATTACATTTTACATACAAATAGCTGCGCTATGTCTGCTTCGCAGAATGTGTTATTTCATCGTAATATAAAACGTACAATAGGAGATTGAATTAACCCAGTTGACAGAGCTTTATTTGTTGGGGCAATGCGGTGAGAACATGCGCGAAATTTTAATTGTCTGCATTATAACACCGGCGCTTCTGGTAAGAAATTGGTCTGATGTTAGATGTCGCAAGCTGCCTTTCTCATGTACCCCACCACTTCTAACCTACATCCAATATTCCCGAATTCCCAACTGAACAAATCCTGGCGAGATTTTACAGACAGCCAACCCACAGTTTCAACGAGACTGAGAAACGCATCGTAGCTAAATAACTGAGCAATTGAGAGGTGTTGGATAGACCCTGTTTAAAGAGCTTAAAAATATCCAACCTACAACACCTCTTCCTAAATGTTATTGAACCATTTTGCCCAAAGTGTGCAGGTAAACTGAGCTCCCCTAGAAATGCATCGTTTACATTGAGATTACCTTCAAAACAAGAAGCCTCACATATTCTTAGAAAACGCCCCACTACACACAAACCAACGTGTTACTTGTTTAATGAAAACAATTAAACGACGGAGATTTACTCCACGTCAATCTGAGAGCCTCTTCCAACACTGCTGCAAAATGCAGGTATCAGCTTGTGTTTAATGCGTCAGTTAATAGACAGTAAGGTGTCAAAAACCGCATATGCGATGCCCCTAACGCAGTCTTTCTATATTCCGTCGCAATCCAGCACCAAAAACACTCACAAGACCGAAGGCAAAAGAAAACGGGATGGGAAGAGAGACCGCGACAGAACCGGGACGTAGTTCAAGACACGGCGAACTGACCTAAAATGCATTTTCTTTCCCAGACGAAACAGCGATCAAAAGTCACGCTTGTGCGTAAAGGTCCGAGGTTACTCACTTGTGCGTTTGATGCCTCGGTTTAGTATCCGTGCCATGCGTAAAATCTCAAACTTGGGGACATTTTCTCGGCAGCAACGTGTAAAGCTCCGCTTGCACTTTCCGAGTGTGAAGTCTTACCACGGCATGAATGAAGAGGAATGCGGTTCGTGCTCCGGGTACGACAGGCAGCCTCGTTTTGACTATCTGGGAACGCGCCGCCGGATACATATTACACGCGTCACAGCTAGGCGGCGACGTTGAGCGCGTTTTGTGGTGCAAGTTAAAGGTTATATGGAGACTACAGCGAGCCTGTAGTCTTGAATACCGGTGCACCACCTGTCGATGTGTCTGGGCACATTTGTTACCATTACAGAGACTATATATTTTGTACGTCGTTGTGTGACATTTATAAAACAGCCTTTTCATTTGTTTGGTTTTAGAAGATTCTTTCCGAGAGAAATCGGACATGATTGCGCTCTGTATGACAGAGAGGGACCAGTGCACTTCATACATTTTATACTGGGATATAATGCAGGATTTGCTGTGTTTACAATAATATTATTTCAGCCGGAGGGGGTCTGTTTTGTGAGAATGATCACATGTACACATACGCTTTTATCCAAAGCAACTTGCAGTGTATTCAAGGTATACATTTAATCAGGGAATCGAACCCATATAATATAATATAATATACTATAGTATAGTATAACATAACAAACATTAACATTGTATCAGAACATTTTTAAAAAACCCTGTGTCTTACAACCCCATGATGTTTCGCACAACTTCAGCAGAATGAAAGCTTTTCTGATAAACACCGTGGATTTCAGATCAAACAAAGTCTGAATGCACAAACAAGGCTGTCAGAACAGTCAAAACTTAGACTAAAATAAACTTTGGCAGGCATTTTACTCTAACCTTTAAAACACTGCTTTGCTTAGTTGTCGTATTTCTCTGTAGACACAGTTCTTCGCCGCTATGAGGGTTTCTGGTACATTGTATCAGCTTAGCTGCTGGTTTCACTGGACTTCAGCTTGAAGTTGTTTACAAGAAATAACAGCACCTGCCCTTTTTTTGAACATGGTAGATGCTTTCTCACCAAAAACACCTTCACAAGCATTGTTGAGTGTTTCATCAATGTTTGAAACAAACACACAGATAAACAGGTAAGGCAAAAGAAAACTTTCTTCATTTCTTGAGCATCACACTGAGGTGCTCTGGGTCTCACCGATTTATTAATTTGCCACAAGTGGAGGAGCTTTAGGGATTGAATTGTGAACACCAGGTTTGTCGGGGGGTAAGGTTGTCAATCTGTGGTCTGTCCGCAAGAGAGGAATACAAAATTGTAAGAAAAGCAGAAGTTTTCTGTTGTACTGTAGCATTATAATTTGTTGTGCTTTAAAGGTTTGAGAACTTTTAATAATTGTATTTCATATCTTTAATTTGGCATTAAAAAACAAATACAGTCTACATCTATTTTCCATTCATTGTTCCAGGGTCATTTTTTCAATCTTTCATACCTCTTGACAGTATCATTTTAATAAGGTTCCACTTTTTTGCATGTCATCCTAATGTTGATTTTAGTTTTAACCATCCTTATACATTGAAAAAAATAACTGTGGTTAGTCATTTTTCATGCATGTCTGAATTGGCAATTCATGGCTAGAATAAGCTACAGTAAGGACAACATTTTTTGCTGTCAATTTTGTGGTGATAGTAGCCAGATTTTTGGCTTGCAAGACTAATATCACTACAAAATAGACATCAAGCCGTGCCAATCAAATCTCTCAAGACATCATCAACTCATTCACAAGCACACTGAGAAAACGATTGGAAACGAGGGGCTCCAAATGACAGTAAGTAGGCAGCTTTATTAGAGTCACAGAGTTCAACAAGCAATTTTGAATTTGAGACCCGAGTTTCAACAGGTGTTGATCAGGTGTCAGGTGCCCCCACAGCCAGGTGTACAGGGATGACTCAGGTCATTCAGAGAATTGGCCTTGCATCTTAAAAACAAAGTGCTCTGAAGGTAAGTGTGCCACTTCCCCCTGGGGATGCTTGCAAGGTCACTGGTATTAAGAAAGTCTGACTCAGATTGATTAGGGGTAAAACTTTTCTCTCAGACTCTTAAGAGTTTTAGTGAAGCAGGCAGAGATGCTACTTATTTTTGTCTAGTTTCGCAATCTATACCTGAAATGGATTCTTCTGCAAATAATTACAAAAACACTCCCACTTCCCAGTGTATAATCATACACATATCCATAGACGTCCAGTATGTGGTCTGTAACAGAGCCTCCCCGGTCACCAATTCAAAACCTTTCAGAGAAACATGAATTCAGGTGCCTGCTGTGATGACTGTTGCCTTTACAAACACACAGCTGCATGTTGCTGCTCCATGCCTCCAGTTTCATGTCCTGTGGTTTGAGGCCACATTTTTCCTTACAGGACATTGTTCCACCAAGAAGCGAAGACTTCCACGCTGCTTGAGGGGCTCATGGCGTATCTCTCCCAGCCAGCAGTGCCTTGATGTCAGCCATGCATCTCTTCTGCATCCACCGCAACACCCAATCATAATTAAAATCTTGTGTGGAAGCGAGAGCAAGGGAAGCTAATTAGGGACAAACACTTTCTTTTTTCCTGGCACAAATCAGAAAGAAAAGAGAGCACTGGCTGTTTCTGCACCCCTGTGATGTGTGGCTGGGGCATGGAGGGTGTGGAGCTAGTAGGAGGAACCGTCAAAAACTGTTTTTTCTGGTCTATTCTTCAACACATTTTTTTGATCATGTGGAGGATCACAGACATGGTGCTCACGCTGCAGTTCTATGTGAATTACAGCATGTCTGTGTAACTCACTAAATGATCGGCGTGTGGACAGTAAAGAGCAGCGAGCAAAGGCGTGTGGGTGTGGGACGCTGTCTGGAGTCTGCATCTAGAAATAAACTTTTTTTTGTTCCTCCCTGGCTGGATAATTAGGCGTTACACTAAGTGGATGTGTGTGTGTGTGTATGTGTGTGAACTGTATATACATGGTTGTGTTTTGTCTAATGGACATAGTGTTACCTAATGTGATATACAGAGCTTTAATGTTTCCCTTTATATGTCTTGTAAATTGGCAACATTATCCACCCTTACATAGCAACTTATTGTTGCCAGTATACAAGACATAAGGAGAAACAATGGCAACCTTAAGGCCTTGTTTATCAGGTAACCTATATATAACATAGGTAGATGGATGGACAGACGGACGGATGGACAGACAGATACTGCACATTAGGTTTGTCTCCCTCATCTGATACACCCAGTTCAGGTCTTGCAGTTTCTACTAATGAGCCAGATGTCAGATGAGGGGAACTAGAGGTGTTGAAGAACAGGTTGAAAACCACTGCTTTGTGTATTTCAAACAATTTTTTGTTTTCCCTTAAAAGTCAATAATATTGATACTGACACTAAAAATAAAGGACAACCTGCAACTGGAAGACATACTGATGATGTTACAATAATATGTGGTGATGTATCAGATTTGGTTGGTCAGCAAATACACCAGATTACCTCTCGTTGCAATATGATCATGCAGAGATTGTTCACACTATGAATACACAGTGTGCATTCAGCACAGCAGCCAGTGGAAGATACAACAGGAGTGCTAACACAGTCAACAATCTCAGATAACAGTTTATAATTTCTCGTATCCGGCTACAAAACACAAGCAATTTCGTAATCGTATTTAAACAGAGGATAAGACTACATCCGCCTCTGCCAAAACTGTTGTAATTGCTTGCCCATTCCTGTCCTAGTAATTGGACAGTGCATCATCCGAATGTCACGTCCTTAGTTTTAATTGCCTTTCACGGTATGCGCTACATGCATGGTCTTCCCAACTAAATACTGCACCTTATATTGAGCCTTTCTGGCTGCCTATTATGTTATGTATAAGACATTGTAGTCTAACATCCCTAGACACCAATTACTTTCTCATATCAGACCGATCATTAGTCCCGACCAAAGTCAAAGACTGAAGCCTGACATGGTGAGTTTAAAGGGAGTCTTCTTCCTCTGCATTTCTCCTCCCAAGCTCTTTCATGTGCCAGGCCCTGATCCTCTATTTGTGATTCATCATCGGGGCATTGAGCGTTCCTACTGTCCACAGAAGCCAGTGAACAGGACTGGCCATTGCTTCCTGTTTCGTTCAGCGATCTATCGCTGTAATACATTGCTTCTTACTGTCGCCACGGCAGCACTTACCAACACCCGTCCCCTCGGCAACAGCCCTGTACTGGTTTCTGACAAACAGAAATGAATTATTGAGTTGTGACAGAGACATTGTTATGCTATAAATACAGAGAGAAAGGGGGCTGGATGCATGAAGAATAATAACAGTTTAAGATGCACTTACTCACCAACACATCATCGATCAAATTCGTCATGCCGGCGGCTGTCAAACATTCGGTAACAACTTAAAAATGCATTTGGTAATATAAAAATCACAAAACGTGACATTAGATCAACGTTATTGATTGACTAAGCAGGAAAAATCACTGCTGTTTTATACAGTTTAGGTTAAATAATGTTGCTTTTTAAAAGTAGAACTGACCTGCATATATTGTACTAAATCTTTTTCTAGCACACTGCCAGAAATTTCAGCTTCCTGGCAAGGCATCCATACCTGTGACATCCCTTTGCTCCTTGCCAGTTCGGTAACAAAGGGCTCCTACTCAAAAGACTACTGTAAAACAAGATAAGAGGGGGTGTCCATGTTATCAATTCCAGCATGCACCAGTGCCGGTGTAAATGAGTGAGGAGAAAAAGAGGGCTTGCAAAGCCCTCGGGGAGCACACATCTCTGAAAGCGAGCGAGAGAGGGAGAGAGAGGAAGAGACAGAAGCAGTAAGAACGGCTAAGAGGAAGAAAGAGAGAGTGTCCCATTGCCTGTCAGATCCCATGACTTTCTCTGTCCTTGCAATAGTATGTTGTTATTTTTGGAACCATATCTGATGAGAATTATTGCCATGTGTTGGGAGGAGTGAAAGAGGAATTTAACATGGAGCTTGTGATAGGCTGGGAGAACCAATGAGAGCACTGCTCTTACTCTGTTTGTGCTGCACTTTAGTTACATTGGTGAGTGAAGAGACGCCGCCTGTGTTTCTGTTATGGATTCAGGTAAATGTGACAACAATAAAACCATTTATCCAAATAAATCATTCTCTTAATCTCAGAGATTAAACATTTATTAGTAAATTTAAAGAAGCATATTTATTTCTATATCGTTTCGAATATTTATTAATTGACACATAACCAGGGCTGGTGGAATTTGTTTTTCCATACCTTTATTATTGTGATGTCGCCATAGATCAATTTTGTGAACTTCATAACCTCCTGGAGTAATCTGGGGATATATGCCTTGCTTAGGGCAAGTATGATGCTGTAATGGTTTATGACTCATGATTTAAGGTCGCCATGAAACAGAAGTTGTGACTGTGTTATTCTTCTATGTGGTGATGCATATCCAAGTGAAGCAGCTTCTGAAATGAGGAAAAAAAACACAGGACAGGACATAATTTTGTTCTTCAGAAATTCATTGGATCATAGGAAACTGCATGGCCGTTGGATAGGAATTAAACAGGAAAATTCAGAAAAATTCAAATCAGAAATTTTAAAATAAACTCCATCATCCAATATGACCAAATCATCTAAAAACATGCTGGGTACAATAGCTAAAACTTGTACTGCATCTTAACCTTTGTCCCATTTGTTTCTATTTTTATTTAAAAAGATTTTAGAAAAAACAAGCTGATGCCCAAATGAATCAACCTAGAACTTCATTATGTGCCATGAGCAACCTCTAAAGTATAAACATTCCCTTCCTGTGACACTAACTTGTCTTATTTTGAAGGCTACCAGACAAATACACACAATGCATTACACATACTCAAACGGAAATGAATATTTCCTGTTTTTATGTGCATGACGACAATATCAGCCTGAGCCCAATGGCCTATATGTATCTCAGCTTTATATGTGTGTGCGTTTAAAAGAGAAACTGAGGAGTAGATGGAGATGGTGATTTGATGGAGGGCTTCAGTCAGGTGGAGTAACCCCCCTCCCTCTCCTCACCCCCTACAGCTTTAAAGACTGACATGGATGCGCACAGTCACCCGATTTTAGGTATGCTGGCAGTTATCTAAATGCAAAGTGATGGCGTAATGGCAGTCGTAGCTTTATGTAAATGGTCAGAGAGGTCCCTGCTCTTCCCAGCCCTCACTGGAGACCCCGTTGCAAAGCATTACACCAGCCAAATGTAGCAGAAATGATACGCTGAGACAAAATATGGGGATTATAGCCTGTCAAGCTTGAGGAAGGACGAAAACAGGAGGAAGTTAGGGGTGGGGGATGATAGACAGAATGGGATGATGGGAGAGAAAAAACGACAGTTTATCATGTACTTGCTGATAAAAATAAGATAATAAGAAAAAAACATTTTTATAGGTTTTTAATAGGTTGTTTCATCAACATACATGTATTGTGGTGGATTAAAACAGTCTGTGTTGCAAGTATACAATAATAATTGTATACTTTAAAGGTGGGGTAGGCAGTTTTTCCCAGAATTCAGTCCAAATGCAATGATAGGTTGTTCTACTTGCCTGTCAAACTATATATTTTCATACCTCCACGTGCTTTTGGTGGAGGCGTGTCTTTAGAGATCGCTCTGAAGTGAAGGTGGGATCTTATGCTTTTAAAACTAGCTTGCTAATACTAACCTCTCCAAAATTGCCTACCCCACCTTTAATGTGTAATAATTCAATAAAATAAAAATACAAACACATAAGGAAGTCTTATATAGAATGTTAGAACCTGACACCTTCACTTTCAATCTATAGCAATAAGGCATTGTCACCATTTTAAAAAACGTTTCTTTTGTGTTCTATTGAAGAACGATCATCCTATAGGTTTAGAAAAACATGGGGTAAGCAAATGACAACAGACACAACATTTTATTTTTGGGTGACCTTTTAAGGTCTACGTCAACAGAGAAAAACAGGATAGGAAAGTGTGTCAACTCCATGCTTCCTTAGCAAGGCTGAGCTTCTCTGTGAATATCGGATTTAAGAAATTGCATTGGGCAAATTGATTTTACATTAAGAAGTCCTGGTTAATTCATAGCTAGGAGCCACAGAGCATTCACAGTGTGATAGAGTGTAGCACACTTGATTTGCTGTGTGTGAAGTCAGGTACCTCGCCTCAGTGCTGCATTGCTTGGGGTTGTTTCTGAGCACTTGCAGGAACACCAGCTCGAGATCCTAAAATCAAGTGATCGGTGAGCATTAGAGGTATTTCTGCCGTGAGAAAGGAAACCAGATCAGTCATTGTCTGTCACTTTCGGGCTAAAATATGCTGCTAGCTAATACGATGTATAGAAGATTCCATTTTCCAGATCCCATTCCACAAACATTCCATTTTACTGTCAAACATGATGTGAACAGAGCCGTGTATTAAAAGAGCCAAATGAAGTCAAAGTGGTATCAAATGTGAAGTTTATTCAGGCACACATGAATCACAACACGTGACTCTGTAGGAGAGCTGTAAACTACACTTAAGTGTGTATTCATTGCTTGTTGTGCCATCTGTGTGACTCAGCAAAGACCAGGCAGCATCACTGTTTTTCGTCTCCTCTCTCTCTCTCTGTCTCACTCTCCCTGGCCTGTGAAGCATTTCAGTTTGTAGAAAGCCACATAAGCCCTCTTATTAACACCCATCTTCTGCTTCCCGACACATCAGCTCCTAAACGAGGCGTGCCACATTGTGCAAATTTTGGTAATTCATCTTCTTTTGTTTCTCTCTCACGTGTTGTCTCTTCTTTGCTTTTTATTAATCTCTTGACACTCTGCTTCTAAACCCGCCCCCCCACCCACCCTCCCCCATACTGATCACCCCATTCTGACATTTATTTTAATTTTGGCTGGTCATCAACGACTTCCTCATATCTTTAATTTTATCAGGTCGATGTGCACACTTTTCATGCCCACTTTCAATTTCCCCTCCCTCTCTCTCTCTCTCTGTCTCTCGCTCTCTGACTTCCACCCACTCAACACCTTTCCATTTTCTTCTTTCTCTTGTTGTTTTACGGGGACAGAGCAGAGGCAAGGTTACAGCGACAAAGGCTGTGTGGTTTGTGCACTCTGTTCACAATGATTAATACACGAGCAGACGCCCACAGAAACTCAGTATGGATGAGAATGGTGCTCCACTTTAGCGGCGTGTCATGCACTGGAAGAACGTTGGTTGTGATGGGGATGCAGTGGTGTCTCTCTAGGGGTTTGGAGAGTTGTCCTGCCAGAGGGAAGAGCAGTGGCTTGTGTCTGCATTTTGCTTCACTTCTCTCTGTGTTAGCCTCACTCGGCTTCTTCAAGCTGCCTTCACCTCCTCAGAACCAATCACAATGAAGATCTGAGTTGATGGAGAAAAGAATAAAAACACAGAGTTCTTCAATTACAGATGCCAATCAACTGTGTATTATGCAAACTGTGTAAAAACTAATACCTGTGTTTTAATTGAGTTGCGTGTATGAGGAAAGCTATAACTGAGAGACAATAATTGAATACACAAATATGACAAATATTCGCAAACATTAGAAGTATATAGGCACAAAATGAATGTGGATAGCATAGCTCAAATATTGTTATTGGAAAATCTGACGTTGATTTCATACTCAAGTCTTAATTCAAATCTAGTATTTTGTCAGATCTGATCACAGCTGAAAAGACATTGCTGAAATCTAATTTTTAACTCTAGACGAGACATATTGTGAGATTACTGGGGTCAGAAGAAAAGCTGGAAGCTGAAGACTTAAGCAAAAATCTCCACTGGCTTTCCGTTTAATCTCTTTACTGTCTAGGAGAAACAATTAGACATAAGATCTGCCATTTTTCTTTCTCAGGGAAAGACCAAAACAGGGTTGACATGAAGGTTTATATTCTCTCTCTACCTAAAATAGAGAGATTGATACAATGATCTTAACTTAATACAAATGATGGTGTTGAATTGCCCACTAAGGGCAGGTTTTAAAGTTAGAGGAGGTTGCTAATACCTTGACACTGCCTGCTCTTAGCCCCAGCACACAATGCTGCTGATATGAATGAATCATGATTAAATGAATGACATGAGGCACAGACTTAAAGATCTCAAGAGCAGAAAGTCTAGTTGGGTTGAGACAGAAACATTGACAGAAATGTTGGAAGCTTCCTGGCTGGTGAATGACAGGTCAATCATATTCATTTCACATCCGCATGCAATGCCTCGCTGAGTGTTATTAATTGAAATGCAATTGCTGAAGAGAAAATGAGTCGGAAAGAGAGAACCGCTCCTATCAAGTCCACATCACAGCAATTAAACCAAATCCTGCCACTGTCTGCGCACGACTGATACGAACAGCGGCTCGCCCCAACAAGAAAGACTTCAGACGTACTGAGCAAGAATTGGAATGAATGAGCAAAGAGGAGCAATTCATTTGAGCTTTGATTTCACAGCTACGCTCGGAAACGGCTCGCGGTTCTGAACGACGCAATCATGAATAGTAATTTTGCAATCGCAGGTGTACGTATTCCCAAAGTTCCCTAAGACAGAACAAGCTAAAATGATCAGTCCATCATCCATTCCCCAGCTAACAGGGAACGCTGGCTAACATTCTCTACAGGTTCTTTCAATGTTATCAAAAAATGTTCTTGCAATAAAGTTTTTTAAACATTATATGTCATATATATCAAAAACGTTATTCTTAAGTTGTTAGTGGAGTATTTCAAAACTGTTCAACAGAATTAAAAAACGCTAGAATAAATAATATTACCAACAATAACTGAACGTTCCTAGAACATTTAAAATAACATTTTGAACATTTTTGTTACTTATTGGAAACATTAGGGTAATGTTCTCACAACCTAAAATTGTTTGCTGGGTCCCCATGTCAGTGGACTCTCCTGTGGCCCCCGCTGCAGAGCAAGTCTGCACCCGTCACTGCACGGCTCGCCTGAGACCAGAAAAAATCCGCAACAATCCACACATGCATAATGCATAGTGACTGCAGCACAATGTGACGAGCGCTCAGAGAAGCCTGTGCTGCCATTCATGCAGGAGGTCAGGTAATTCAGGCTCACTGCGTCTATGGAAATACATTGCTGTTGTTGAGCCTGTGTGTTGTGAGTCTCTGGAGTTGACATATTGCTTGAATGCGAGTAAGTGTAACGTCTCAGCTTTGATTGCCTCATCTGAAGTCTTTTTATTCACATTTGTTTGTGATGCATAAGCTGAGATGATTTGAAATTTCACAAGGGCAATAAGATTTCACCAAAAACCTATTTACTAACGTACGTGGGATGCAGATGCACAAGATTAGTTCAGACAGTTACCACAATCGTTATCATACATCCATATTTACAGATGTATTCAGCCCCTGTCAGGTTTTCATTTGCTTAGACTTTATATTTGTCCATTCAAAAAGTGGTGTAGTGGTTATCACGTGGGCTCTCGAGATGCTGGATCTGTGGTGCTTTATTAGTACAAAGTTTCAAGTCCATGTCTCTCTCTCTCTCTGTCTTTCTCATTCCCTGCACTGTTTTGTCATTCTGTACCATCCTGTCTAATAAAGTCGGTGGCACAGGAAACAAAACAAAACAACATGTCTTTCTTAGGGTTCTTGAGTTGACTACATGTTCTTTATGTTCTTTATCCGGGGTTTTTAAAGAACTAGAGAACAATATTTTCTTTCCACAGGCTCTATGACATCAAGCTGTAAAAAGCGTCAGTTACCTGGTAACTGGAACCTTTAAGAATGTGCTTATGAAAGCAGTGCAATCATAAATCACGTCTAAATCACAATCTCCCAATAGATGTCTATGAAAAGAGTTGCAGTATAAAATCAGCGCCATTATTGTGAGATCTGTCGAGATCTTTGCAAGCAAAAGTTCCAAACTGTCGTGCATTCGAACAAACTAGACATCTGAACTATTCGGAGCAAACCAAAGACAGACTTGAGCAGCAGAGGCTGGACTTTTCTGAATAAGTGTTTGTTCTTTATTAAGAAGAAACATATGTAGTGTCTGGGCACCCATGTGTGAAATTCAATTCTTATCCTGAAATGGTGTTTTTAATAGAGCAGCACTATCACAGAGGAATCAGCCGGGCTTTGCTCTGCAGCGTAGCACAGAGCGCTCGGAGAGCCATTGGACGGTTCCTCTCGCTCTTTTAAACCCTTCTAAGTCAAATTACACCAATAAGCATGCAGTTCTGTGAGAAATGCTTGAATTTAGATTCACAAAGGTCACCTGTACAGACGGACTTAAAATGTTTGCGAATGTATCTCTGAGAACTAGAGTACAGAAAGAATAATGTTATGAGAAAATACACAGATTTATCTTTTAAAATCCGTCTTGTGACTTCAGGAGTATTCAGATATCTTTATATTTAACATTGCCTTATCCATAATATTTGCAGTATATATGTATCAGCACCTAAAATGAATTTATGATTTAAAGCTGAATTTAAAGACATGTAGCTACTATAAACGCATCATTCCTAAAATACATATATTTAAAAATACATTTTAAAAAATCTTAATAAACTAGTTAACCTTACTAATGAATCACCCAACAACTAGTAGACGATCATGATCCATCCCTACTAATGAGCAAAGATACATGTTTAATAAGTAACATGGGTGACTAATAATTGTAATTTGCCAGTTCACTTATCTTATAAACTTATCTAAAATATTTTATTATTTAACATACTCCAAACTGACAATGTCAAACTATTCATGCGAACATGGGCTGCTTCTGCTGGCTAGAAGTAAGAAAACAGGAGGAAAAAAACGTCTGTTCTAGACTCCTGACAACTCTGCCCTTTCTCCACTGGAGGAGGAAGAGGAGAACAGCAAACAGGAGATGACAGGAATCTGAAAAGCCTGTATTTATTATTTATTCTCTGTATCTGCTGATGTGGGTCAGGGCTAGCAGAGAGAAAGAGAAAAGAAAATACAGAAAAAAAGCCATATGGATTCAGAGGAAGACACAATCAGATGGTGATTGTTTAATCGTTTGCCCCATAAGCAGGCAAACCAAGTTTAGCTTTATCAAGTTCACCCTGAAATAAGGGGAACGGTAAAGTGACCCAGACTGTAAGGACACCATCTGTGTCTAGCGAGTCCATTCTTAATACACTGAAAATGCTGATGGTGCAGTGTGAGAGGAACAGAGACTGATCAATAGGACAGATAGAGCCGGGCAGCTAATAAACAGTAAAGCCCAGGAGAGTGAGGGCATGAGGAAAACATCATTTGATTTGTCTGTAGGAAACATTTATTTAAATGAGAGGGAGCTGTAACCAGCTATACTTCAATGTAATGCTTATACAATTACATTATCAAACAATTTTAGGTTGTAAGAATGTTTCCATTAAAAATGTTTAAATGTTGTTTTGAAAGTTTTAGAAACATTCAAAACGTCCATCTTCGTAGACGTTGTATTAACATCATTGCTTGGCTATAAGAATGTTTTTTAAACATTTTTAAACTTTCCATTAACAACTTAAGAATAATGTTTTTGATATATATGATATTTAATGTAAAAAAAAGTTCTACTAATGTTACTGCAAGAACGTTTTCGCTTACTTTGAGAGAACGTTTAGAGAACATTAGCCCACATTCTGAGAATGTGAGAAAGTCTCTTCAATGCTAATCTGAGTTTTCATCTCTCGACAGGGACAAATGGCAGGACATTTTGACGGTCGCTTGGTATTACGGTGAGTAGCCCCGCCAACATCAAAAACTACTTGTGTATGTTAAACATGAATCATAAATGAGGGGAGACTGGTTGTGGAAGCTGCATATTACATAAACACTGAATATTATATGACAACATACTGTACAAATTATGCTGACTGGGGAAGCATTAAACGTCATTTTCACATTCACTGGAAACTTACTACACACAAACAGGCCTTTCAAAATTAAACTGCGTTTCAGAACTAAGTTAGAATTAAATTTAGAATTAAACTGGCTTATATAGAAGTAGGAAATGTCTTTGCCGCAAAACAACAACAATACAAAAGTTCCAGCCGAGTGGATAACATCACTACCTTCATTTAATGTATTATGTAGCTTTTATAAGGGACCAGATGACAGTGCTTCAAAAGTGCTTTCATTTAACTGCCTCTTATCCATTCCAATAGCATTATTTATTTTTGGCTTTATACTCAAACCTAAAGCTGTGCATGCATGAGGTTTGTTTAATAATTACTGCTTCACACTGGAGTACTTTTAATTTTTTCTTCTCCAAACTACACAAATCCATATAATGGACATAGTCTAATTCAATCCAAACACATTTCTGCACACTGCTGGTGATTAATGCATGTTACTAAACTGCTGCGACTGCTATAAGCATGTTGAATAAAACAGCTTTTCTAGGCGATCAACGTTTTTATTTCGTGTGCATCATTTTAATGATATTTCTAAATGCACTTTATGTTTATGTGTAAAAATGGTTTAATTAGCAAAAAATGTGCAATTCTAAGTGCACCTTAGTCAGTCGCAGGACATGATAATGTGCCTCTGCTTAGCTGACACAATACCCACAAACCTCAGACAGCAGAAGAATTTGAGACCAGAGAAGAGCATCACTGAAAGCTCTTGCCTTCAGACCTGTCAAACCTTTTCAGGATGGCTAAGATGGAAATGAACTTCCTGATGGAGACGGGCCTCACATCACACAGCCCTGCTCTGTTCCACAACCTGGTGTGAACTTGTTTCAGATGAGGTGAAGGATTAAAGCTAGTGATTTTCCTGCTGGAGCACTGAGATGCTGTAACCTCAGCCTGCGTGATTATGTGATTGGATGAGCTGGGGGTTAATCTTATCTGATTGGTTAAAGCCAGGGATTGGTGTCACAATGGAGTGATAAATCTGAGACTCTCAATGTGTTACCAGAACATGTCAGACCCAACTAACAGGAAATGTTCTCAGAATGTTGGCTAATGTTTTCTAAAAGTTCTCCAAAAGGTTCTTGCAGTAATGTTAGAAGAACGTCTTTTCGAACATTATATGTGTTATATCTCAAAAACATTATTCTTAAGTAGCTAGTAAACATTTTAAAATGATAGAATTAAAAAGATGTTTGAATAAAGTTCTTAAAAACCAAGCAATACCTTTAATACAACATGTAAAAAACTGGACGTTTTGAACGTTCCTAAAACTTTCAAAATAACATTTTTAACGTTTTTGTTACTTAATGTAACGTTATGGAAACATTCTTACAACAAAAATGGTTAGCTGGGGAATGACATAAGACTGATAATGATGAATGAAAAACATGACCAACCGTACATACTTCATACCTTATGCTTAATGGGCTTTACACTAGCATTGACATTTATTAAATAACATTTGTAATTTATCAAAATTCTTAACATAAAAATTAAATGTGTAATCTATCTAGGAATAAAAATATCAGGGAGGTTTGGGGGTGGCTTGTTGACATGAACCACTGAGTAACCCCTTAGCAACCACTCAGATTACCGTAAGAACCAGGCCACGCACTAACAACCTCCCAAACCACCATAGAAACCACAAAACCAATTCCTTGGCAACCACCACAAGACTTCAGCATTGTGGCAGTGAGTTTTTCTCAGGAACCTGAAAAATCTAGTCTAGTCTGCAGTTTGTAAAGCTACTGCTGAACAGCAGTTATTGAGATAATGAGCTGTACCTTATTTATTTGCTTTTGCTGCGTGGTCTAGTACCTGTTAAAAAAATGAACTGGTTAACAGTAAACAGCTTGACAACAGTTTGTGCTGAAATACCAAACTGTGCTGTATTACCAGACTACCCACATACACAAATGAATCAAGCAACTCAGAATTCAGAAGAGAATAAATCCAAAGAAACAGAGACACTAGGCCAATGAAATCATCGCTGTCGGGTGTTATGCCCTGGCCGTCATGTCAACCTGTCAAACTGATGTTTTAACTCATCCACTTCCTGTGTGTGTGTGTATCTTCACAATTCCCCACATTGGTGCCTGAAAACTCACCGCCTGCCTGTCATACCAAATCCAATCTCTTCATTCCGGACCGCTACAGTTGTGGTAGAAAAAGCACTTAATCCATTTACTGCAGAGTAACAGCATCTCATCCATCAGTTCCTAGCTGCCAATGGGAAGACTGCACCAATCCTGGGCCAGATTGAGGAAAAGAAAAGAGAGAGAGAGAGAGAGAGAGAGAGAGAGATGCATCTTGAGCAGCATTATGAGAACAGCCTGTGACACACCTGTACACACTTGCATGTCGATGTGATCGATGACTGCTGTGGTTCTGGCAAAAGTTACCGTTCATCATACACAGGGGACATGCTAACACTAAAGCATTTGTGTTAAGTCTCCGTCCAACAATAATGGACACGCTTAATTACCTCATAGAACCACATCAGAGAGCCTGCATATGTACTAATTTATGCCCCAGTCCAACATAGTTGACATCTACAATTTATTAAGGGTTGTACTTGGGGCCTCCAAATTCATGTGTCATCATAAAATATGCACAGCGTCAGAGAGAGCTGCTTATGCTGACGGTGCAGGTTTGAGTTTGGCTCTTGTCTTGTTTTTTTCAGGTTTTCTGCAGCTCAATTGGTAGATTTGATTCTCAGGGAACACACATACTGATAAAATGTATATCTTGAATGCACTGTATGCCAGTTCGGATAAAAATGTTTGCCAAATGCATTAATGTTTTGATTCTGTTTCCTGTCTCTCTTCCCCTACTGTGCCCATTATTAAAGGAATTAATTGATATATGTGCTACATTTAATATTTAGTTTTTTGTGACAAAAGACACACACACACATATATATATAGTGCATAACATTCTTGCAGTAATGTTAGTAGAACTTCTTTAACGTTTTATATATCAAAAACGTCATTCTTAAGTTGCAAATGGAACATTTTAAAAACATTACAGAATTAAAAAAACATCTTTGAATAACGTTTGTGCAGAGAAGCAATACTGTTAATACAATGTCTTCAGAACTGGAAGTTTTGAACATTCAAAATTACATTTTCAACATTTTTGTGCTTAATGAAAATGTTAGGGAAACATTCTTACAACCTAAAATTGTTAGCTGGGAAGTTGTATTGACTACTTGTATTAAAACATTCCATTCATTAAAAGTAAAGTGTATTTAAACAGCGGAGTTGTGTTTAAAAAAAAATGCAGTGGAAAACCAAACACTACCTGAGATTATATAGCTGGAGAGATGCTTCCATGTCTCTCTGCCAGAGGGGAATGCTAACAATTAGCCCCGGAGCTTGGCATGAATGTCTAGGGAGGGAGCCAGCAATTAGACCCAGGGAGAGGCATCCCAGCCAGAGGAGAGATCCAGTGATGAGGCCCTGAATCTGGCAAATGGAAAAGTGCTGCATTACTGCTTGATGTCACACGGCAGCTACAGCCAGAGGGGCGGATACTGGCATGTACTTGTATGTGCTCTCGCACAATCGCACACCCAAACGGCACGAATTCCAAACAGAAAGCTGATTCAAAGAGCAGAGGATGTGTGTGTGAGCATTGAGGAAGGTTAATAGAGAGGATATAAATGTGGATTTTGGGCACAAACACCTTAGAGATCTCCTGACCTGGACCTTTCAGCATGAGCGCATATGATGTCATCAGCGTCAAGTCCTCTCTCTCTCTCTTTTACTCAATCTTCTACTCTCCTTCCTTCCTTTCTTTCTTCTCTCAGTCTCTTGCTTTCTCTCTGCCTGGCCAAGGCTCTCGGAAAGGATAAAAATTAAAAGAAGACTTACTCAAAGTGACGTGTCTGTCATTAATGTAAATTTTTCTCATCTGTGGCCCTAACTAACGCTGTCCATTGCACAAGGTCAGAATAGAGGGACAGCCTCTCCATTTGCCTGAAATATTACAACAACAACGAACGAGACACTCAGTATCCATCCCAAACTGCTTTTATTTTTTAATCGATTGTCATTACGTCACATTTGTCCCCTAAAACTTCAGAAAGTGTGTAGCTGCTGCAGGTCTGTGGTCCTTAAAACATCCCAACTGGAATCCCAGCTTACAATTTCAGGTTGTAAGAACATTTCTGTAACGTTTCCATTAGGTAACAAAACATTAAAAAAGTTGTGTTGAAAGTTCTAGGAACGTTCAAAACGTCCAGTTTTTTAAATGAATTAATGTTGAATTAATCAAATATCTTTTTAATTCTGTAATGTTCTTAAAACATTCCACTAACTTAAGAATAATATTTTAATATGCAATATATAACATTAAACAAACGTTCTACTGACGTTACTGCAAGAGTGTTCTTTGATAACTTTAACAGACCTTTTGAAGAACATTAGCCAATGTTCTGAGAATGTTTTCTGTTTGCTGGAATGTGAGACGTTTTGAGGCCCTGCCAATTGGTTGGATCACTGAGCCAAGTGCCGCTTCGCATTTCAACTGGCGTGTGAAAAACTCATACAAGGTACATACTGGTGGCGTATCTGTTTTGCCTGAGGAGACATCCTAGTCGAGTATGACTCATTTGTCTCCGTCAAAATGACAGCGCAGGACCCGAAAAGATGCAAAACATCCCCAACATATTGCTGAAACCAAGAAAACAGTCATTAAATTCTATTTCCTTTTCCCGGGGCATTGGTGTTTGGACGTTGACTTAACGGAAAGAGCAACTCGCTGAGTTTTGTTGGCTATAATAAGCTTACGGACCAAGTGTGTCGCACGCTGGCCGGCTCATGTGCGTAAAAGCGCGAGAGCACAAGCTACTTTATAACTGTAAGCTTTTTAATACCACTTCAGCACAATGCCTTCCTTTAGCGACCAGGATAAAAGCCAGAACGCTGTGTGAATGAGTAAACAGCTGAATATATCAAGATACGGACAGCCCCGCTGTGGCATGTGTCTTTGTGCTGTTAGCAGCAGGGGAGAGGAGGGATAGATGTTTGGCTAACATGAGCTGAGACAAATGCATAACAAATGGGTGATGGGACGAGAGACAAAGAAAGCTACAGACAGAGTGAAACGAAACAGTGTTCTTTGTTTTCTTCACAGCACCCGTGGGTATAGCGAAAGTCTCACGCGGCGATCCAAAAACATGTAAAGTCCTTTTCACACATCTTGCATCAGGGCTTTGACGCGCTCTCACGATGCTTCAACCCGATCAATTTGACCTCTGTTATAGAAAAGCATTGCGGATAGTGTCACGGGAGGCCGATTTTACGAGTATAGCAGGAGAAAGGCAGCAGGAAGGTGGAACGTGTACACAGTGCTCAATAAAAACAGTGAGATAACATACATGAGCTCAGGATCCACTTCGATTTTTAAACCAACATGGTCTGTGGCGTTAATACAGCTTGAATGTCAGATCTACGTTTAAACTATACAAACCGTATGAAGTTACTTTATATGCAATACAGCTTTAATCTATAGAGTTCAATGCATTAATGAATGTTAGGATGAGGTCATATAGGCTCCTCTGTAGGGACTGTAGAATGAAGCTACAGTGTACATGTTGTCATATGTTGTAACTTCATACCCTACACACACAATTATGGTATGTGTAGTGTATATGTGTACAGGTTTGGCTATACATGTAAGAGCCTTACACCTTATATTCCCTAAAGGGTCTTATATATATATATAAGGGCCTTGACATTTCTTATAAATCCATCATAATTTGCTTCCAGTCTAATAATGTTACAGTTTCTTAGGGGTGTAAGTTCATATTATTCTAGTATGATAACCTGTATGTTCTGTCTATGAGAGGTCCCCATTAACATAACTCCCAAAGTTTGTGTGTATTTGTAAGGACACCTATGCTTTACTGATAGCTAGACTGTTAAAATGTAAGACAGTGATAAGACAGATTCTAACACCAATCAGAATGACAGGGAATAACGGATGCCATACACCAAGTGCAGCTCTGCCCTTCTGTTAACCTCACAGTCCTGCCAAAAGCAGACAGACCAGGGCGTTCCAGGCAGAAACCTTGACTCAGAGGAGAGAGAGAGAGACTGCAGTCAGCCATCTCGTACCCTGGTCACCAGTTTAGCCACCTGCCAACTCCAACACAGCTGCTGAATGGCCAAACAGGAACTTGCATTATTAGCCTTTTCGCCAAAAAAGCATCAACAGGGCTCGAAGGCAATAACAGCGCATGTATTATCATTTTGCTTGTGACAAACACTCCTCAACTGTTCACCTCTGTGTGCTGCTTTTGAAGACTAAACTCAATGAAGTGTAACCGGAGATGTGAGAAACTGAGACTCTCCACAGTCAGACAGTCTTGTCTGTTGTACTTTGCAATGCGATTTGTAAAATGTTGTGTTTTATTAAGGTTGCTTTGTTCACAGCTCAAAAGATTTATTGGATTTTTTTTTTGATATCTTTGGTTTACACGTAAGTATTGGAAACACTTTTATCCACTGTGACTTACAGTGCATTCCTGGGAAGGCAGAGTATACAAACACTGGTGTATGCTGGGAATCGAACCCATTGCCTTGGTGTAGTAGCTGAGTTACAATGCTGAAGTATAAATATTGGCTCTGATGTTTCTTCTGGAAAGAGAGAAAATAAAAAAGAAACATTTTCCCTTTTAAAGCTGCTTATAGAAATAACATAAAAACAATTGTTGACGAATGAAATATATTATAGAGCTACAGAAAGAGACAACTGAAGAATAAATATAATACAAGTGAATGTGGATATCACAGTTTAGATCAGATCAAGTACCCCGCCGCACAATAAACATCATTCTGTGTACCCTTTAGTGTCTTGTCCAATATGAGCACAGATTCTTCTAGAACTTTAGAGCCCAGCTAACAATTTTAGGTTGTAAGAATATTTCTCTAACGTTTCCATTGAGCTACAAAACCATTAAAAATGTTATTTTGAATGTACTGGAAGCGTTCAAAACATCCCTTTTTTTAGACGTTGTATTAACATTATTGTTTGGTTACAAGAACATTATGCAAACATTTTTTAAATTCTGCAATATTTTTTTTAACATTCCACTAACAACTATATATATGATATATAAGGTCAAAAAGGTAATATTAAAAAGATCATAATAAAAACTAATATTTCTACAAGAAGGTTTTTGATAACTTTGACAGAACTTTTAGACAATGTTACTGAGAACGTTACCTGTTAGCTGGGGAGGAGACATAGGAGATTACAGGGTTTTTTCATGGTTTAGGAAAACACTCTCAATGCTCTCTGTTTATTCTCATGGCTGTGTAGGAGAAAGAACTGGAGATAGTAAAGTGATGTCATTTGTGATGCAGGTGTGAGCCCAAATCAGTTCAACCAGACACACACAGACCTCAACATTCAACACACAAATCACTGACTCAGCTCGCCCAGGCAAATGCAGTTAAATCACGCGCATTGTACTGTCCATTGTTCTTCAACAACAGAGCTAACCTGTCCACCGTGTGAGGAAGAATAATGAGGCACAACCTGAATCATGTGATCACCTCAGCGTGTTCAGCATCCTCGCAGCCTTTGATTATAGCGCGTGGAGAGACAGACAGCACTAATTGCTGCATTTCCAGCCCCCTGTGCTGCTACCGTGCTGAGCTGTTCAATGCCACCCTGCAGCAGTGCATTCTGGGATATCATTTTGCCTGACTTCAACCCCTCCCTAATCCCATGACCAGGGGTAATTTTAATAATACAACACAGGCTGGTCAGAAAGATCAAGAATCGGAGTGAATGAGGACAGATGCAGTACCGAACATCTACTATATTTCTTCAGGACCATCCTTAGTGCCCCGCCTACTCCAGCGGCACCATGATTGTCATGGAAATGATCCAGATGCGACCCTCACACTCTCGGTCACAGCCATTAGTCGGACGAGGGCCCCTGGAGAAGGAACCCTGGTGATTTGAGAGCCATTAAACTTGAACCAAAGCCATTGAACTTTGGCCACCCATCATCCCGGCCCCATCTGAGGTCATTTGTGTGTAATTAGCAGCCAAAGACGGTTGTGTATCTCCAAGCTGGTTTACACTAATAATTGCTTGGTTCATCTTTAAAGGGACAGGTCACACAAAAATGCAATTTCTGCCATTATTTACTCCCCCTTGTGTTGCTCCAAACCCAAATGACTTTATTTTTTGAAAAACGTCAGAAAAAAGTTTATCAAAATTTCTGTAGCAGAGCTGCAGCCGTCAAGCAAAATTTTCAGTAAATAATCATTTTCATTTCACAAAATTGTCTGTTCTTCACAAAAACTGTCTTATGGCTTCAAAAGACTAAAAGAATAAATAAAGAGCATAAGTTATATAAACTTTAATTATCCTTTAATAGTGTTTATTATTTAAATTCACTTGCATTCTATATAAGAACACAGCTCATACAATTTTTATACCCATAATAAAATAAAGTCATACAGGTTTAAAACAAAATGCATTAATGATTGTTGTTTTTTCTATTTCTTTTTCTCTATCAATAACACAACAGGTTCTGAACGCAGGGGATCAAGAAAACAGAACTTTTGTTTGGCTATAGATTCGTTTTTAGCTTTTTGGCTTGTTGGCCAATAACGATGCACCTGATTAGCCGAATGAGAGCTGGTGGCCTTTGCAAAAGCAAAGGCACTTCACAGTATGTTTCCTGGTGTAATACTGTGTTCTTTTCATTGCAGATGATTAATGTAGTGACTTGTTTAGCCGGGCCGCAGTCTCATGCTGAAAGGAACGTCAATAAACATTTCCAGTGATCGATTGGCAGCATTTTCATGCAGATTTCACAGTCAAATGTTAATCCATGTGAGTTGTATATGATTGATCTCTGAGGGAGACGCGACACATTCATCTTTCAAAGCCTTTTACTTGTCTAAGTGAATCTTGGACAAGCGTTGTGACTTCCTGTACACCTGGTGATCTAATCACTACCCAGCTAACCTGGAATGTTCTCAGAACGTTCTCTCTTTAATGTTCTCTAAAAGTTCTCTCGGTTATCCAAAGTTTGCTATTTATATATATATATTTATATATATATATATAGAAGAAAATGCTATGTTTGGGTTGTTAGTGAAACGTTTTTAAAATGTTATAGAATTAAAAAATGTTTCAATAATGTTCTTATGATACAACCACACATTAACATTTAAACAACATGTTAAAAACTGGACATTTTCCGGACATTCAGAATAACATTTTTAAGGTTTTTGTTACTTAAACAAAATGTTATGGAAACGTTCTTACAACCTAAAAATGGTTGTAAGACGAATTATAATACCAGGTGCAAATGGAGCCTGTGTCACAAAGAGCCTGAAACAACCATCCTGCTGAGCAGACCAGCAGAAATGTTCATGAATCACGCTGGTTAGTGTAGGCTTGAGGCTGGTCTAGCTGAGCTATACACCAGCCTAGCTGTTAGCTGGTGAAGGTGGTCTTTCTGAGTAAGCTTTCTAACCAAGAAACTCCTGCTGGTTAAGCTAGTTAAGAACCCTAATGGGAACACAGGCATCAAAAACCCAGCATATGTTGGCGATCAACAATTCTAGTCTTTTCAGGCGAGATCTCAATACCTCTCTCTCTCTCTCTCGCTACATATATCTTTAATTTCTTCACCCATTCTATCTTTCACACTCCCTCTCTCTCCCTCCCACTATTCTCCTGTTGAGAGAGCTACTGTGAAGCAGTTGTGCTCCGTCACAGGCGAGTGGTTGCATTGTCTCCCCCTCCATTACCATTCATCTCACTGCAATCCTCTCCACTCTGCCCAAAACACACAGCTTACCGCTGTCCCTCCATCACGGTAGGGGGGCCACGCAGAGTGAGTCTCAGCCTCTTGAGCCCTACAGAGCTTGAATAAGCATGCATAAGCCAGAGAGGCAGGCTGTGGACCACCTGGAGCAACACGCTACTCTTACACTCAGTAATGGAGGCTGGATGCTGCGTGTGCTTTATGTGAGGGCTTCAGACGGAGCTTACCCTGCTAACAGTTTTAGGTTGTATTTCTGTAACGCTTCCGTTAGGCAACAAAAAAAATAAAAATGTTATTTTGAAAGTTCTAGAAACGTTCAAAACGTAGTTTTTTAGGCGTTAGCACTTCAGATGTGTAACATTTTTTAAACATTCATTTAGGAATAACGTTTTTGATAGATATGCGATGTAACATTTAAAAAACATTGTACTAATGTTACTGCAAGTACATTTTTGATAACTTCGAGAGAACTTTTAGAGAGTGTTAGCCAATGTTTTGAGAACATTCCCTGTTAGATGGGTAAGCTCTGCACCCTGGCTGGGGATGCTCCTCAGAGGGCAGCCGGCCTTTCACAATGACCAGATGGGCACTTTCATCAGTCAGGCCTGGTTGGGTGTCTTCAACATGAATTGAAATTGAATATTTTTGGTTTTGTGTTTTTGGAAGCAGTGTGACAAAACGATGACAGCTTTAGCCATACCTCCTTCAAAGTCAACACGAAAAATAGACTTAACGGGTTACTTCCTAATACATACGCATAGTTTTATTGCACACAAGCGCAATATAAGACATAAAAATCCAAAAAATCATTAAATATTCATAAAACATTCATTAAATTATTGATTAAATATCTGGTTTCATGCACAAAGATGTTAAGTTACATATTTGAAATAATTGCAATGTATGCACTAATGCACACGCAACATGCGGTAACACTACAGATTAGATACATACTGCGACATACTGTGATGTAACTCAAAAGAAGCAAATCTGGTCTTTGCAAATGCAAAAATATTAATGTAAATCCTGTCCTACATTCGACAATTTTACGCTGAGTAATGCCACATTATAGAAGAATATTGGACTGAAATATCACATCATGTTGACTTCCACATCACTGTTTATTATCTTGAAAAGACCACAATGCACCTCTGCTCACATTCTCTCACCCAAACCCATATAACAGGGAACGCTGGCTAAGGGTCTCTAAAAGTTCTCTCAAAGTTATCAAAAACATCCTTGCAGTAACGTTAATAGAACGTTTCTTTAATGGTATACATCAAAAATGTGATTCTGAAGTAGTTAGTGGAACATTTTTAAAACGTTACATCATTAAAACATGTTTGAATAACATCTTATAATCAAGCATTAACATTAATAAAACATTTAATAAACTGGACGTGTTGAACATTACTAGAACTTTCAAAAGATTTTTTTGTATCAATTTTTAACATTTTTGTTACTTGATGAAAACGTTCTCAACCTAAAACCGAAGCTCCTCATCCTGCAGTCTGCATTACAGGTTAAACGTTATGAAGTAACGCGTTGCTACCTCATAAATGCACTGTGTGTTTCACTGGGCAAATACACTGGGAGTGATGAACAGGATGATGTAGTACCACCCGCTCTGCTCACTCTGTCTGTCTGAGTCACACGCACAGAGCAGAGCTTCTTTCATAAACCCGGCCGGATGACATGATTCATGGCTCCGGTCACAGCTGTTTCAGGAACAGCAGCACAGGCCGGTCACAGCTGGGTTTGCTGCTTTATTCATGCTGTCCGTCGCATTAATGACACGTTGCAAACTGCGAAACACTAGATCAACATCCTTCTCGGTCGAATGTCCATTACAAGAGTTCACCAATTACAACAGGATTAGACACAGAGTTAAGACACATCAATTTAAAAAGCATGACTACCCAGCTAAACAGGGAACAGTTTCTCAGTTTTCTCAGTTTTACAGTAACGTTAGTATATATTAAGTAGTAGTTAGTGGAACCTTTTAATTTGAGTAACGTTCTTATAACCAAGCAATAAGTTGTAGCATATGATACTCTGAGCAATGTCTGAAATTTGTATTATGAGCACTTATTGTGTCTAGTTGCCTCTTCAGGTTGACTCGCTTGTTGTATTCCGCACTTGTAAGTCGCTTTGGATAAAACCGTCTGCTAAATGAATAAATGTAAATGCAATAATGTTAATGCAATGTCTAAAAAACTGGACATCTGAACATTCCTAGAGCTTTCAAAAGAACATTTCTAACGTTTTTGTTACTTAATGTTAGAGAAACATTCTTGCAACCTACAACTGTTAGCTGGGTAATCGTTTGTCATTAAGTTTTTATCTTTCTTTATGTAGATTCACACTGTGTGTTATTAGAGTAATCAGATTATTAACATTCATGACAATAAATTCCATTTCTGATCTACTACCGTAACAGATAAATTATTTCTCATGAGTTGTTCTCTTAGACACAGAGCAATGCAAAAAGTCTTTGTTAATCTCAGTAAATGGTGTCTTGCCTACATAATTCATCATTTTATCGGGTACCGTCTGCACAAACAAAACTGTGTCAACTGTGTCAAGACTCACGAAACAAGGCGAAGATCTTTTATATGAGCCAATAAGGGATCCTAACCTCATTTTAAGTTCTCCTGAGACGCGTGCACCCAAACCCCTTCAAAAATCTCAAGAACAAAGACAAAAAAGTTTGAGAAAGACTATCCAAAAACCCAGAATAATATTTTCACTTATTTATATTAAAAATAGGTTAATTGGTAGATTAAACGATATGTTGATTTATATATTGGTATATTTAATCACAATTTAATGTTTCCTTCCAAAAATCCCCAATATGATGATCATTTAAAGATATTACGTTATTACAGGAGTAAATAATTGAACACACAATCTTCATTATTTTTCGATATGCACGATCAATATGCACATGCATGAGATGGATATCTTGGCCGTTGGGTCACATCTCGCCTTATTTTTAAAACCTTGCACCAAGAGCATCACATTTTTAACAGCGTCCTGTGTCAATGTAAAAAACAGAGCTAAATGCGATTCATTTTTTGATAGATTCAATTTTTCGGCACTAATCACCAAACTAATGCGATAAATTGACAGCCATAATTACAAACATCATTCTATTTTTGGATGATGTTTGTAATTAGGGACACATTTCCCACAATAACCTTCAATAACATTAGCCTATCAAAAATGTCTGCAACACCTGTTGCATTTCGCTGAGTCACAGTCAGACGGTGTCGCAGGAAAACTTTAAAGACACGCCGATGTGCATCATTAGAGACAAACATTGATTGGCTGCTTGACTCGCATCGCCCCCGTGTTTAATAAAACAGTCAGTGCCGGAGAGGCTGAAGTAACACAGAGGTCATAATCAGGGTGAGAGCTCCGCAGTGATGCTTCTCATAAAAATATTCATATTCAAAGCTTTATGTTTCTCATTAGCTCCTGCCAGCAGCCAAGGGTAACCACTCACCGTTATATAAAAACATGCATCTTCTATTCTTGGCATGCCTTTAACAAAGACACAATGGGAAAATGGTCAATGAGATCGCAACCATTGCAAAAACAAATGCACTTCGTAAATTAAAACAGCAATTATGTTGAAGTCTGCTGGGATGCAAAGGAGCAGCTGACACACCCTTTCTATTTACATAGCACAGAATAGTTGCATAGTAACGTTAAAGCTGCAATCTGTAACTTTCGCCTCTCTACTGCCTCCTGTGTTTTAAGTATAAAATTGCAGTTTACTGTACATACTTTTATGCAAGTTAAAGTCAAATGAAGCCATACGGTTCCCAGAAAATCTGATTTGACAGCTCAAATTAAAAAATTATTAGAAGCTTACCTCGGGGAATTGGGCCAGTTTAAGGAGATCATTTTAAACACTGATCTGTTATCTTGCTCAGTATAACTTGCTCAGTAATGGGCAAGTTTTTGTTTATTTTTTAAAAAACGCTGATATGAGTTTCCAACAGACCAAAATTAATCAAGGGGGCGCTCATGAGCACTCTTCCAAAACCTAAAATGTCCAATTGAAGACCCTTTCAAATTCTTGCCATACTTGTCAAAAAGGTGTGCAAATCCCAAACGGCCTACCGACGAGTGGCGCGCACAAAACCTGACAGAACCTTTGGGAGAGAAATCTGCAGAATTCTGTAGAATGGACTTAAAACATCATAACATGGTACAGTATAGTTATATGGAGGTGACAATGCTACACACTTGGGAGCTGAAAGCATAGTTCGCATGGCTCCTTCATTTTAAACCACCAAATGGGCATGCCAATTCACATAGCATAAAAGAGAACAAAACTTTTTACATTTTGAATCCTATAAAAAAATATCTCTTATGCTTGAATAGAATTCTGTGCTGTGAAAAAACCACAGGGGCTTCATTTCACAACCCGTTCTTTCCAATGCTGTGACCTCTTAGTTTTGTCTGCGAGAACAAACAAAAGCCCTCAAGTCCCCTGCACACACTACCCATAAATCACAGAGAGAAACACTGAACTCAGTGCAGGCGGAGAGCCAGTCAGAGCCAAAAAACTATGGATACAAGACTGCCATCTATTGTTAGAGAGAAGAACCCTGGCTGAAACAAGGTATGAAGGTTACTTTCCTGTGCTCTGACTGAATATGCGCAAAAGTTGGCACTCTTAAATTCAGCCTTTATCCTCTAACTTTCTCAAAGCAAAAGATGTTTAAAAGATACAGGAAGAGCAAATCGCAGCCAAAACCCACAGTAAACTTAGTTACTTCAATAAAAGAGAGCAGAGGGCTGGGTACATTGGAGAGAGATGCTTTCAACAACGTTACGATTAAACAAACTAAACTGAGTGGTGCGCAGAGCATGGTGAGTTTTGTCACTGGTTATATTTTGCCCCCCCCCCCAAAAAAAAAAAAAATGAGAAAGTATACTTTGCATAAAGACAATAAATCCTATTTCTCATATTCTCATGATCCAGTCATGTTCTGACATGAGATTCAACAAAAATTTAATGATCTTTTACGTGACAATGTAAAACAGGAGTTCAGATAGCAAAAATCAAGTACAATTAGTTACTGCCTATGAAAAATTAATGTGTGTGTGTGTGTGTACATTAAAAGAGAGACAGAGAAAGAGAGAGAGGCAGATAGAGAGAGCAGGGTACACAGCTGCTCAAATCTGCCTTTTAAAACGTGAGGAAAACGTACAAATGTACGAAAGAGCTAAGGTACGCTGGCGAGTTGAAGAAAGATTATTGTTTTTATGTAAATATTTCCCATTTGTAAAAGAGCTCTAATTCAAGTTGTTTGGAGCATGACATAATAAAACAAAACAAACCATGAATTATTTGTGACTGTGCGCCTGTGTGGGAGAAACGAAGAAATGATGTAACAAACAATGGAGCTTGTGAGAGCTTTCACTGGGGAGGGATGAATCCCTGTCAGCTGTGACAGTATGGAGGAGTGAGTCTGTCATTCACCTCAATGACAGCTTTTCCCAGATGGTGGCTTTCATCCACGATGGCACCAGAGTTCGAGCTTCCTTTGGTTTAGCGGCACTGAACAAGTAAACACAAAAAACACAGAGTGAGCTCACGACGGCACTCTACGAGGGCCATTGGGAAGATCTACAACGGTGGGTTGTGCATTATTCAAATAAACATGGAATTATAGGTAGAAATGGGCACAGAATGGGGGCAGGCTTTGGGAGGCCCAGCTGACAGGGAACGTTTTCAGAATGTTCTGTAAAAGTTATCTCAAAGTTATCAAAAACATTTTGCAGTAATGTTAGAAGAATGATTTTTAAGATCTTAGTGGAACATTTTGAAAATGTTCACAGAATTAAAAAAGGTTTAAATAATGTTCTTATACAACCAAACATTAATACAATGTCTAAGAAACTGGACGTTTTGAACTTTCATAGAACTTTTAAAATAACATTTATAATAACATTTAACGCTTTTGTAATTTAATGGAAATATTAAGGAAACGTTTATACAACCTAAAATTGGTAGCGGGGGAGTTTCAACTTCCTTCTATTTCATCTGAGCGCCAGGAAGGATCTACAACGGTAGGTTGCGCGTTACACAAATAAACATGGAATTATGAATAGAAGCAGGCACAGAATGAGAGCAGACTTTATGAAAGCTTATTGTGAGGAGAGGATCCAAGGCGGTCTTTCACAGGGCCCTCAATCGCTGGCCCCCCATTGGTCTGACAGGAAGTGGTATGATAAAAATAATGAGTCTGGAAGCTGCTAGCAGGGATAATTACGCAGCGAAGAAAGGGAAGATGACAATGCGGCTCGCCACATTAAAGCCACGATAAGAGGACGGTCTAATCCACAGGACTATGGAGGGATTAAGGTTGTGAGCTGGTCTTGAGATGAGAAGGTTAACCGGCCAGTCCTCTCCACAGTCTTCTGTCTCTTGATGCTCTCCAGCGCTGTAATTCCATTAGAACGAGGGCAATCTCTTTATCCCGGCGTGCAGTGGAGAGGAGGAATGCCGACAAGCCTCGCTGACGTAGCCATGGACATCAGTTTTGCTGAGTAATCTGATGAGGAAGGTGATAAAACACATTTGGATGTCTGATTGATTTTTCCTAGTGCTCTGGGGTTAATGTATGTCAGCAAGGGTTGTCCATACTGTACATTTTAATTGGATCATCAAAAAGACAAACACACTGTAGCTGAATCCTACAGCAGTTATTAAGAAGTATTCAGACATGCAATGCTTTTCATTTACCAAAAAAGTATTGCACGCATTAATAAAAGTCCATGCAATACTTTTATTAATGCATTTGACAGACGCTTTTATCCAAAGTGACTTACGGTGCATTCAAGCTATACAGTATGTGTCCACTGAGAGTCAAAGACACAAACCAGTTGAACTTCACACTTCTGATCACAAAGCCATTCCGCTGTCCAATGGTCTTAAGATTACATATAAATAAATGAAATGTCAATGTGACCAGTAGATTTGCAGATGTTTAATTGTCAATAAAGCAACATCCTAACAACTACTGTACATAACAGAGAGATAAATGATGGTATGCAATGCTATGATTATCAACAGAAACATTATTGTAACATTATCAATACATTTCATTTGCTTAAAAATGTTTATCACTACCTAACATCTCTCTGGGTAACATCTATCATACACCTGGAACACAGCATTAAGCCATATTTATGAAATACCAGAATATTAAAATCAGTGGCTTTTTAACATAGGACACTTTTCACTTGAATCGATTTCAAATGATGAAACAGAATATATGTTCAAAATGACGACTGGATGATTTCAGATCGTCAAATGTTAATGGACCATCTCCATAGTTACTGTACTGAAGTAGATCTGTGTAAACTTCATACACACACTACAACTAAGAAGCTCTTGGCACAATAAAAATCAATTGTAAAATGGCTCTGAAAAGTGAAGGTGGTTTTAAGTTCAAGCATCTTTTGCTGCAGATGCCCTTTGGTTTGATGTTTTGCAATGCATGACATTCATACATACATCAGTGTGGCTTAAAGGTCCAAACACTTTAGTGTTCTTTCTATTTTTCTTCAATATACAGTATCACAGCTCTGCAGAATGAGGACAGAAACAACCCAGAAACATCATGTTGTGGATCAAACCATTGAGTTGTCCCACATGCTTCACCCCATTTTTATCCTCTCACATCAGTTCTGAAATCTGAGATGTATGAACACATCTTGCTTCAGTGTTTAGACATAAGCAAGCACACTCAACAACCTCTCCCATCCACTTGAAATACATTCAACGCTAAAATCTATCACACATGGACACGATCTCTTGCCTACCATTGCTGAAAAGCTCTTTATATGAAGTCCTCTTTGCGATGTTTTCCATTAGCTAATTTAATAAAGTCTCTTTAAAGCACACTCAACAGAACTCTGCATGATGTTTAGAGGTCAATGTGCCTGCTGAAATATGTTTTAAGCAATATTTATTTTAAGAAATAGTAAGCATTCGTAATCAGACATTTCATCCTGTCAAAGGCAGGGTGGGCGATCTTTACCAGAAACATGTTTTGTTATGCTGCTTGAAAGTCTCTTCACATCCTGACAGCCATCACTAACTGATATAAATATATTTATATATAAACATATCTTTTATGGAAGGTGCAGGACTATAAAATGTACGTCCAGTCATTGCATTCGGTCCGAATAGGATGTCCTGCTTGCCTGTCAGACTTTGTATTTACATACCTCTGCTCGTACTTTTAGGTTTATTGTTGTTTTATCAATATTTTCAATTAGTTTTTCTTTTCATGTTTTTTTCTTTTCATGTTAATTTTTGTGCATGTAAAAATTCCCAAAACGGGAAAGTCATTAAGGGACTGGATTGATATGAAGGTGAGTAAATGACAACTGTCCCTTTAAGGAGGGTGAAATATGAGATTGAGGTACTTTATCATGGGGCAGCTTCTTGGTTCGGATGTCAGGCTTTTAATTTGCAGCCTCTGTAATCATAACTGGCTTGAGTTTATCGTGAAGTAATGACCTACACGATGGCCTTGATAGATAATGTGATTCATTCAGTCTGCCGCTCTCTCCTACATCAGCTTAAACTGAGTGCAGGCTCAGAGGAGATGAGACCATGATGAATAGATGAGATGAGAAAGACAGAATTTGATGGGGTCCTCAGTCCACGGAGAGCGACTGTGACTGGGCATGTGCAGCCGGAAGTCATGCCTAACACACATACACACACATATAACTAACAGAGGCACTTCACGTGAGAGCCTGCTGCTGTTGAAGTACCAGGTGAAATATTTGTAACTGAGCTGTAGACAGAGAAAACAAGAGATGGAAGGAGGATATGAATAAAGATGGAATGGAAAAAATCTGTCAATAAGAATCTGTTTAAACCACCATGGGTGAAACATTTGAGTCTTTATATGCAATATAACAATATAAGAATATTTTCAAAACGTTGGACTGCACCCATTGCAATTTGAATCTTTTTCACCTAGATGGCAGGAAACGGCAAAATTTGGAATGACAGAAATTGGAATTTAATAAGGAATACTATGATTTTTGGAAATACCCCATATGTTATGTATGTTTATGAGTACTTCATACATACTATACATTCACTGTTAAAACACAGTGATCATATGAATTTCCATTTTAATCCTTTTTCAGTTTCACTGTGATTATGACTTCAGAACGCTGAAGTCAGGTGCAATTTCAGGTTCAAGCTGACTTTAAACTAAATTTCAAAATTACATCTTGCATGTTACGTCAATTCATATTCAATTCAGAAAGCAAACTGTGGTAAATAAGGTCATTCTGAATGGTGCACACCCTGCTAGATGGCTTGTTCAAATATACACACAGCAGCATTTTAGCTCACGCTCTAAATCTTACAACAATCTTGAGACTGTTTTCTCTCAGTGGTGCGTCTGTGTGTCTGCTGACGTCAGGGGAATGTTCGGATGGTGGTAAATGTAGCTGAGGAAGCCGTTAATGAGTGTATGTTTAGTTGCAGCATGCAGCATGTGTTTGTACTTCTTTAAATTGTCACAGTACGTCGCATATTTCTTATCTGTACAGTGTCACCACATGCTGCAGTGCATATTGGCACAGCACACATGATTAGTACACATGAAAGATTACAAAGACAAACATCTTGTCTCTTTTGAACAAAGTACATTGTGCATAGTACATCGGAAATGTGTTAAAGGTAGGGCAGGCAATTTCAAGACGGCTAGCAATAGTAAGTGTTTAAAAAGCAAAAGATCCCGCCCTCTCTTCAGAGAGCTCTCCAAAGCCACGCCTCCTCTAAAAACACATGCAAATACATAGTTTGACAGGCAAGTAGGACATCCTATCATTGGATTTGGACCGAATACAATGATTGGACGAACATTTTATGGTCCTGCGCATTCCACAGAAGACATATTTTTATATAAATGTATTTATACCACTTAGTGATTGCTAGCAGGATGTGAAGAGACCCTGCCTTTAAGTGTTGATTCTGTTTTAATGCTTACATTAAATGCAGACGGATGGCAAAATTAGATAAAAAAAACAGACATGTTTAACCAATCAAGCAACAGCTGGCTGGAAACTGATCACCCGAAACGCAGCCTCTCACTGACCTGCTCACAGCAGTGAGTGACCTGTCAGAACATGCTAATCATTCCACTCCATTTAACCGGAATATTCTGCCCTGAACGAACAGTTTTCTGACTGCTGAGACAACGTCATTAATGAATGTGAGAGAAATGGAATCGCTCAGCCATACATGTCTCACCAACCGGTTACATGTTGTCGCAAAAGAAGTGTTTCAGTCTCTCATGAAATTGCAACATTTAGGGGAGAACACAGCAAGGTTAAAACTTTTAGGTTGAAAAAAGTTAATGATATACCTACCTAGTTAGGTAGGTAGCTACCTAGTTAGCAACCCTGCACAGCCTGCAAGCCACACAAAAGCATAACTTTCCCACCTGGTTTGAAACAGCCTTTGCATCAAGCGCTTGCCTACAGTATGCCCTAAAATGCTGTCTAGGTAGGCAGCACACTAGGTTTTGGAACAAAGCCTATGAGCATCTTCCAAGAGCCCTGACTGCCAAATGTACTTTAGGAAAGATATTTGGCGATTAGACTCTTTAAAGATATCAAATGAGAGTTGCTGCAGGTTCGACATTTATGTGTATTCATTAGCAATCTTTTGAACACCTTTTGAACAGCCTACGTCTGTGGAACAGCATGTTAATGCTGGTTGTCTGGATTTCTTGCCTCCAGGCCTATAGAGAGACCCTTCAGGCAATTTTCTGTCTCCACACAGTAAAAAAGCTCTGACAGATGTTTTCCATCATGTGGAGAGTTACACCAGGAGGTGCTGGGCCATTTTCCAGCCAAAGCTGCCACTCGGAGTCTTTGAAACGAGCTTTACCAGTGCATGGACACACAGCCTCAAGCTGTTTTAATTTCTGTGTAAGTGACACTGGATTTCCAGTTTACCTGTAGTGAGGTTCAGAAAACATTCAGCCCCACACATACAAATGTCACCACAGCACCACAGTTCTTGGTTTAGTTGTTGTCTTTTTGGTATTAACTAGTGGTGTCATAAATATATCTCATATATTTAAAAAACGTTACTCTTAAGTTGCTAGTGGAATGCTTAGAAAACATTACAGAATTTAAAAGTTGTGTGAATAATATTCTTATAATCAAGCAATAATGTTTATTTAATATAACATCCAAACAACTTGACGTTTTGAATGTTTATAGAACTTTCAAAATAACATTTAACATTTTTGTTGCTTAATGGTAACGTTAGGGAAACATTCTTGCAACCTACAATTGTTAGCTGGGTATCTGCTGGACCAGAAAAAATATATCGGTCTTGTACTGTTATTTTATCTGTCACTGAGTTTAAAGTGAGTTTTTTTCAAATAGTTCCAAAATGCAGAAACCAATTAGTCAGTGACAATATAAAATAACAGCAATAAAAAAGTCTAACACCAGAATCCAGTCTTCCAACATGTCTAATTGGATACTAAAGTATGATCGTTTCCTCTGAGCTCTGACAGTTTTATTAACTTACTCTGTTTGTTTTAACCTTTCAATAGAGTTTGCAGCTACAGAGACTGTAGATTATTCATCAGAGACAGAATGCAATTTTAGAAACCCATGACTTTCACTGTACACATTGTATTTTTTTAGAAACACACACACACACACATACATATATATATATAGAGAGAGAGAGAAAGAGAGAGAGAGAGAGAGAGAGAGAGAGAGAGAAATATCTATAATTGTCTCGGTCTGTTTTTATCTTCTGGGAGTTTTAGGAAAACTTTCAGACAAAGCTGATACTTATTAAAACATACTGGAGGACCTATGAAGGACCCCCAGGGCCACCAGCAAATACATTCTAACCATTATGGGCCCCGGGCCCCAGACACATACAGTAGGAGCTGAATTTGCCACTCCGCAACCTGACCACCATTCAGAATCACAAACAGTGAAGTGAGATATGTTTTAATAATATATTTGTCAGTGATATGTATAGTTAGATTATTATTTAAATTCTTAGTTTATAGTTTAGGTTTAGCTATACTGTTTGCTAAAAAGTATAGGTAAGATTTGTGTATAGTTTACTTATATATGTGTATATTTATATACTGTATGTTAAATGTGCAACACCGTGGTCTTGTGAAATACGACATTTTGTTTCTTTGTATGCCTCCACATATAGCGGAATGACAATAAAGTTCTCTTGACTTCAAAAACAGATAGAAGCCCACAACACATCCCACAAAAAACTATAACTGTGCTCCTACTGCACACACACGGTGTACGGACAACACAAAAGAAACTATCCAAGAGACCCACTAGGTCGCGTTTACTTCCTGTCACCCGGAGCTTCCATTAAATCTTGCCGGTTACACTTAAAATGAGCTGAGATGGGATGAGTGTGGATTGCACAGGAAGGGAGGCGCACTTAAACGGGACACAGTAGAGAAGAATGGGCTCTGTCAGCCCACAGCATGCTTTAATTAGGGCCTATTGTCAACCATGTTCCCCCTGGTGAGGAGACTTGGGAACGAAACAAGCATAAAATGGGTTCAGGCAGTTGAAAGAGGCTGAGCAAAAGAGGATCTGACTATGTGGTGCTCAAGCAGATCTCGGCCGTGTGCACACATTTCAGGAGAAATCAAACACCTGTCTGAGATTTCATGGGTTGTTTCCGTCAGGTTAAAATGTGTGGGGGGTGTAAGAGTTTGAAATGCATGGAAAAGGTGAGTATATTAAAGATGTTGTGAAGAGCAATTCACTGCTGGCTGCTCACAGTAACAAGCGATAAGACGGTCAACATGAAAGAGTGCACAAAAACCTCAGGGGAGCTTCTGATATATCGCTAGTTCTGCTTTATTCTCTGGGAAGAAAAGAAACTATTGATTCCCCTCAAACAGATGATTATAAATCAGCCATGCAACATGAAAAATACCCCTCACAAGCGTTGATCTGGGATAAAGGAACAAATCTGAAGAAGCATTGATTTTTTTTCTCCTGTCACAATGATAGATAATTACAGTGGATATTTAAAGATTATTACAAGAGTCTGGTAACTCTTTACAATAAGGTTCTAGTCATTAGTTAATGCAACTATATGCAACTAACACAAACTATCCAGGAGCAATATGTATTTCACAGCATCTCTTAGTCTTTCTTACAGTCGCTTAACGCAAATGCAACTGTTTGTTGTTTGCTCGCGTTAGTACATTGTGCATGAACCCATGTTAACAATATTTGAATTGAATATTTAAGGTTTTGCAAATATTGAAATTAACATTAAAGGCAGGTGCATTTAAAGTTTTAATAACCTCTCTGAATGTGAAGAATGGTGGACTCCACATCACCTTACAAAGAAACGATATCATGGGATCACTTTTTCCAGTCTTAAACTTAAAGGCTGACTCGTTTTCAGCAGCTCGCCATCGGTTTATTTAGTTACGGTTATAAGCACCTTTATAGTTAGATGGCGTAGCGTAAACAGGCCTTATGTAAGACCAATACTTGTTATGGAAATATTCATAATTACGTAGTTTTAACTAACAAAGCAATCGTATTGTAAAGAGTTTTTACAAGCCCCTCTCCACGCTTTCCTATTAAAAGATACAAGACGTGCTGATTGAAACCTGCCTGTCAAACATCCTGTTGCATCGGGTGCCAAAGGATGCAAATGTGGGACTGAATTCATTGCTTTTATAAAAAGTTTTTCAGGTCTTCAGGTTTATTTCTGTCAAGGGGAAAATGCGTAAAATGGCACAGATTTTAATCACCGCACAGTGTTAATAACATCATATATCACAGTATAATTTGTCATTTACTAATTAGTCATTTAACTGAGCTTCAGTTCAGAGCAACCTGCACTTATTACAAGGACAGGCTTTCTTGGGGCAACCGAGGACAATAACCAACCCTGTTTACTTTGACTAGTACCTTATAATCCAGATCTTATAATGCACAATTCAACAACCAGCAATAAACCAAAGAAGCAATCTTTCCTTGTTGGCTGACATCATCTAGGCAACACAGGCAGAGACATTTTTTGAATGAAGTTAACATCACATAAAGTTAACATAACACCACAGAAAGTCTTACCATTGGCATGCATTGTGATGCAGCCTTCCAATCACAGACAAAATACCTCCTCAAAAGCAAATGCCAGCTTTGTTTTAAGGAGGCGGGTTACGAAAACCATGTTGACCTCACGTGTCTTGATTGTGGATACACTGGTGTTGTTCCTTAAAGTCAGCATGAAATCAAAACATGCAATCTTTATTTTTTATGAAATATTGCTGTGTATTATAAATTATTTGTGCATGTCATTATTTTTTACAGTTCAAGTGCCCTGAACATGTACTTCTCCGGCAGTCCTTTTCGGATGACATCAGTCTGGCGGCTTGGGGACGGAGACAGAGCCGTTAACCACTCCCCTCTGACCATCAGTCTACTGCGAGCTTTGAAAAACCTACTGGTTGAGTTCCAGTCAGTTCCCAGAGAAAAAACAAGCCGCATCCCCATTTCCTGTTTCACTCTGAATTACATCCCAACACTGAAGTCAGCTGGAACTTCCTGTTCACGCACACTAATCAGTTCCTAAAAAACTTTTGCAGGATTAGAACCTACAACCTTTCAAAGGCCAGTGCAGATATTTAACCACTACACTGTTACAAACCATTATGGATCCACCACAGTCTATGACCACACTCATAACATTTCCACAAGAATGTGCAGCACAGGGCGGAAATCCTCCACACCTGCAGATCGCGTCTCAAATGGTCACAGCAGTTAATAATCAATTCCGCTGTCATTAAAAGAACATGAGGAAGTTTAGCAGAGCAAATAAAGGCACTGTAGCATACTGATGGCAGCAATAACAGGGGTATTAGGAGGAAGGACCACTTAAAAGGCCCATCTCTGGACCCTTCTGATATATTGCAGCAGACAGGCACTGAAACTACCAATGTGTGACTTATAGCTTTGGGAACTAAAACGAGGCTCTTGAAGATGTAATCAAAACATACGAGAATCTAAAATGCAAAGTTAATTTAGAAAAAGAGCTGGACTTCTCATTAACGCATTATGCGCTGCAATTTAATGTGTTGATGACAGTTCATAACAGTTTAAAGAGAAATAACAGTAATTGGCAGTGATATATAACCAGGAAATCACATCTAAACAACCGGTGATACATACCCAATGTGACATCCGTACAGAGATAAGTAGCTTTTATGGAAAGCAATGCGGTACATATTTTAACCAGACTGTGCTCGTCACATTTCGTAGGCTTTTGTGCAGCACTTATGTATACACGTACTTATGTATATGTACTTACGTATGTACAAGGCTCCCATAAACATTGTATGTGAACTTTGTAGCTAGTTATACCAATCTGCAATATTCTGAAGCATAGGATGGCATGGGAAAGCTCATTAATATTTATGAGGAGAGCACTACCTGATTAGAGAAACCTAACCCTAACCAATCAGGTTGCTCTTTTCATGAATATGCAATGCCTTCATAATAAATCTTTTCTACAGCCTCTTAATGTCTCAAACTGGCTGTTCCGGTGTGAAGAAATTGCAGTTAAGGTTTTTAGTTATATTTGTCAGTAAATACACTGAATTATTAATACAGTAAAGCACATTACTCAGGCATTGTGTACATTCTCTAAGTAGCTTATTTACATGTAGATTATAATATGCAGATAATGTCAATGTCATAAGCTTGTTTTTTTGATAAGTGGCCTAGAAACGGTAAACAACCTTGAATATTTCTGTCATAAAATTTTTTTTTCTGTCATAAAAAAATCATTTTTATTTCAATTAACTGGAACCTATGGAAGAAACATGAGAAAATACACTATCAAAAGTTGAAGAATCTCACATTGTCACTGAATAGAGCTGAAGTGAGCAATAAAACACAGAATCCAAACTTCACATGAAGAAATGTGAAACCTCACAAGTATAACACGTAACAGCCTCACCTCATTCACCGTGTGTGAAGCAGCTCTGCTGAAAGCCACACAGTCTCAGCTGTTCTCTTGTGAGGACGCATTATGCCATCATATGCCATCATAGACGAGTGAAAAGCAATAAAAAGGGACGGAAGAGAGCGGGGGCCGTTCCTCTCTAATTACTCTCATCTTTGCACAGCGAGAGGATCTAATAAAAGACGACGACTATCATGGTATTTGAAGATAAATGTCAGTGTGTGTGCAGGCGTGAGGGACAGACTGCATGTGTACGGGAATGTAATGTCAGCTAGTTGTGGTTATATATTTCTCTAAAGCAGTGCTGTGCTGGGGCTCCAATGCAGAGGGGCCCACGCGCACCGGCGCGGGTCGGCCACTGGAGGAGGGTGAGCAGAGCGGTGACGGCGCACACGACATGATGGTAATAACAGCATGCTCAACAACCACAGCCAGACTCTGTTTGTCTAAAGGGCTGCACGTTAATGCAATCCAAATGTCAGGGGAACATGCTCAGGATGGACTGAGGCCTGGGGACACAGAGTGGATCAACAGAGACTGTGAGGTGGTCACCAGAAATAACAGTTCATTTGTTACAACCAAAGTTCGCTTACATCTGTGTCAGTGTTTCTCAACCAGAAGGCTGAAGCCCCAATTTTTTTGGGGCTTTTAAAGCTGCAATCTATAACGTTTGCCTCTCTAACGCCATCTCTGGGTAAAACATAAAATTTGCAAGTTACTTGCACATGTATTTTCTTAACACGAATGACAAGTTTAAATTCTAAACAACTGCTGTAGAACAAGCTACAAACACTGCACCATCTACAGCACCCGGACATGCAACATATCCCGCGAAATCAGACCTGACAGCTCAAATTATAAATCCTTATTATAAACTTACCATTGTGAATCAGGGTAAGGTAAGGACATTGTGTTGAACACTTGTCATGTACCTGCTCCAAAACTGATCTCTGCTCATTTGTAACCAAAAAAAGTTACAGTTTGCAGCTTCAGTAGCTTCTGTTTGCACGTTGCACAGTTTGTAATGGCGACAATCAGTGCGTATCTGACAGCATAGGAGATTAGCATGCCTGTGTCAGAGGTGTGCACAGTGAAGCCCAGCTGCTCTCTCTCTCTCTCTCTCTCTCTCTCTCTTCGTGTTGTGTATGGCTGAGCTGTCACACCTCATTGGTGTATGATGGAGCACTGATTGTGTTAACCTTTGCCCTCTCCTCAACTCGCCTGCCATCTTGTCCTCACCACACAGAACAGAGCACTTCTGCTGACTCTCATCACAGTCTAAAGGGCCTGTACTAACAGGGTCCCACGGGTTCTCGCACACTCATACACATGAGAACCATAAATCATTACCTGCTGATTGTTTTTCTAAAGTGATATGTCACAGTGTTTCTGCTTATCTCAGTTTAAAAGGCAAACAGCAGTGACAAACATTCCAGCAGTGACATTATTTACTCGTTATTACTTATTTGTATTGTGCACAATTTATCAGTGCATTTTGTTCAAAGAATAAATGGCTTTATAAATAATTGGGTTATATTTGTATGTTAACCAATAACAAAATGAATTGGGTTTTGCTTTAGGCTACAGTTGCGTAATGCATCCTTCCAAAAATGTTACATTTACATTTGGCAGATACCTTTATCCAAAGCAACGTCCAGTGCATTAAAGCCATACATTTGATTAGTATGTGTGTGTGTTCCCTGGGAATTGAACCTACAACCTTTGCATTGCTAATGCAATGCTCTACCAGCTAAGCTACAGAAACATCCCAATAGTTAAAGCAATCTAACGCTTTTACAAAAATAATAGCACATTTGATTTGAAAAAGAATTACCATCAGGATCTATTGAAACGCTCGCTTGTAGCCTTCACATTCTGGTCCTGGTAAATACTGGCGCTTCATCACGGGAATTTTCCTCCACAATCATCTGCCATCTTACGTTCAGATCTGGCTACACTCTGCTATTGAACACGTGTTGTTACAATACAATCAATTCCTGGATACAATCAAGCCTCGTCCTACATTTGATTTCCTGTTGAATTTTTAGCTTGGCTCTGAAATATGTCACAATGGCTTGCATGTGCCATTTTTATGTCAACGTTTTGCAAAGGTTTTTGCACAGAAGTAAACATGACCTAAATAACGTAATAAAGTAATAATAATAAATAATAAAGTTACCCCTAAATAACAGATCACTGCTGGCTCCCTCAACACTGTATAATGACAGACCACCAACACGTACACAGATTCAGTAAAGGAAACCTGCCTCAGCTCGGCTGTATCCTTAACAAGGTAATTCCCAAGTCAATCCTGCTAGCATGAATTGAGAACCTTATTAGGCCTGACAGAGAGGTGTGTGTATTCTGACACGAAGCCTGTGTGGGTCTGAACCGAGCGGAGGGATGCAGTGTGTGTCAGCTGGATAATTGAGGGTTGTGTGTGTGTGTGTGTATGTGTGTGTGATGCCATCTCACCATAATTGCCTGAGCTCACATGGGAAACCCGACCATGTCAAAAGCAACAAATTGAAGTAGTGTGTGTTTGTGTGTATGACACCAAAACCGTGTCGCATCTCACAGATCAATCACGTCTTCATCTTTCTTCTCGCTGCGAACGACATCACTTCATCTTTAAAAAATAGGTTAAAGTCGATCTGACTACGACATTGTGTTCTCGTTTCCTCTAACGTTCAAAAATGTTAATGTCGGTTTGATTGGAGAAACAGTTCACGCAAAAACGATAAATCAGTCACTGTCTGCTCTCCCACCTTACTCCAAACCCATACGCTGTTTATATTTATCTCCCAGAACAGAAAAACGTGGGAACGGACGACGTTTTTTTTTCCCGTTCACAGTTTCGATGTTCTTTGTGTTGAAAGGTGCCATATCTGATTTGAAAGCTACTGCCGAGGGCAAGATTTTCACTGTCAAACAGCTTCAAAACTCGATTTGGAATAAAAGTCATAGGAACGACTTTTACAATATTTTGGTAGCTTAACAGACATGGTCATTGTAAACTGTCGTACACACCACAGGACGATTCCGTAAATCGTTAAATAATAATAACGGCGCAAAGTGAACAAATAAAATGAACAAATAGACACACTGCTCACGGTTGTCTGTTTCTAAAGATATGGTTTTAATGAAATACAAGGCATAAATAAAACCCTGACAAATAAAAGCATCAGGATTTCCTGAGTGTACTTCTATAAAAATCAAGCGTCTTCCATCTCACTCTCAGTGCTGTTACAGATAATGGAACACTCATAGCCCTGTAACATAAAGTGGTTTAGTACACTGCAGTGCCACTGGATCAGATGGTAATTGGTAAAGGCTGAAGCGATGAAGCGACCGGTAGAACCCAAACACAGATGAACCAGAGCGACTCTTTATCCGTGATTCACCAAAAGATTCTGTTTAGAAACAAAGAGAGAGAAAGAGACTTAAATATACTGAAAAAGATTAATCAAACACTGGTCAAAATGTACATAAAATATCAGCTTAAGCCATCTCGATGTTTATATCTCAACTAAAACAGAGGCTCTTACGTTAAAGCTGCAATCCGTAACTTTTTTGGGTTAAATTATTTGTTATTATTGAGCAAGTGCGTGACAGATGAGTGTTTAACACAATCTCTTTACTTTTACCACAATTCTCAACGTCAAGTTTATAATAATGATTTATAATTTGAGCTGTCAGGTCTGATATCCCACAAAATATCAGTCTGGCTTCACTTGACTTCAACATACATAATAAAAAGTATGTAAAGTAACCTGCAAATTTATGTTTGAAACAGAGATGTTGACAGAGAGGTGACCATTATGGATTGCAGCTTTAAATTATTCAAAATGATTTTCATGGGCTGCAACACTGTTAGCAGTTACTTGCACATCACGGCTGATGTAAATCTGATATGATTTAAATCAATATGACATTAACATAATGCTAAGCTAACAACTCTATACTAAAAGAACATTATCCATGTGAATGGCCACTAAGACTGACAAACTCTACTGAATGGATTGCTGCCACAATATGTTTTTTCATTCAAAGCTCTTTATTCAGGAGCCTTCTCAGTGAATATTTATATGATATGTGATGAACAGCAACTAAGGTATTATATGATAAATTAATCAGCTTTTTGCAATTTATCATTTAAAGATTTAATTGATATATATGACCTTTTTTCTTTTGTGGAACACAACATTTTGAGAAATGAGATATTCTGACACATTTTGAGAAATGTCTCAGAGGTTTTGTGTCCATACAATGGAAGTCAACGGGTGCCACTATATAGTCAGGTTACCAACATTCTTCAATATATCTTCTTTTGTGTTTCTTAGAAGAAATAAAGTCATACAGGTTTGGAATGACATGATTGTGAGTAAATGATGGAAGATTTTTTATTTTTATGTCAACTATCTCTTTAAGTCTCTGCATATCTTAAATATATGGAACAGTTCGTTTAAAAACATCAAACCATGTGGTGAAGGCCCTCAAAGGCTAAAAGAAACCCAACTGAAAAAACAAGATTTCAGAGGGTTACAGTAAACATCTGCAGTCACTTCAGGTCCACGGGTGAGGGGGTGGACTACACTGCCTGGGTAATCATCACCCACCAAAGGTCAGAGCCCTTAATTCCAGTGATACGAAGGTTCTCCATACATTACAGTGCATGTTTGCCAGAGAGGAGGGCAGGGGGAGATGGAGGGAGGACAGAGGAAGAGAAGAGGAGGGAGATGAAGAAAGAAACAAAGAGAATCAGGCAAGAGGGAGGACATTGCGATGACATCCCTCACATTCATAGCGACCCACATAACCATTACTTCAGAATGCCGGCTTTGACCTCTGAGGTTCTGCAGCATAAACCCAAGCAAAACGAAGACGGAAACCATGAGGTAATTAAAGGTAACCTGCCAGCCACTCCAAGGGCCGGTGCTTTATCCAGGAGGTGCTAATCGGCCCAGGTCAGTAATCTTTGCATTGATACCAATTATTGTAAATGGTTCCCGAGAAGTCCCAGACAAATAAAATTGGTTTTCTATACAGTTTAAAGGTTATTCCTAATACACAGTGTGTCATAAATACAGTCTATATAGGGGAAAAGAGACACTATTAATTCAGTAAAGCTCGCTGTCTATTACTCACACAACTTACTAAACGTAGTGAGTATCAAAAGAGCCACAAAGAACTCGCCCAGCCGTCACCTCCTACAGCTTCAGCACTGGCCACTGTCTGCTCAGCGGGTCTGAATAAGTTTCAGTCTCTTATCGATCGGACTGTCTTTCCCTGTGGTCGAAGGCAGCCTAAGCTAGTGTTGGAGTAGAGAATCAGATTCTGATAACCCCCACGAGGACCTCCTGGATCACAGCAGGGAGCTAACCGCCAGTGGAGAGGAGGCTGAACTGTGAGTGAGGGATATACTGATAATTACAATGGGCCCAGCAGTGGAACCGACCGTGCCACTGTGGCGTATTGACCTGTGGCTGATGGCGGTGGAGCGAAGAGTGGGTGTCATAAGAAGGTGCCGGGCAGAGAGACGTTTGACATAAATAAGAAAGCTGAGAGATCAATATCACAGCCGTGACGGACTTACAATGTAAACTGCGTGAAGGACAAATGCCAGACAGGAAGAAAGAGGCAGGGAGCGTAAATGAGTCAAAGAGTGAAAGAGAGACATTTTACTTGTGAGAAAATAATACGTTTGATATAACAAGTCGAGTATGAGAACCATTTGATGCCACATTTAAAATATCATATAAAATGCATTATGTCCTTCAAAGAGGCATGAAGGAGACTTTACTTTAGTGTTCCTGAAACTCAACTGGTAGAGCATTGTGTTTCCAGCGCAAAGGTTGTGGGTTCAGTTCCCATAGAACACAATGTTGATCGTCAATGCACTGCGAGTTGCTTACAGCATGTTATAATGTTGTAACACTTCTCTAACTCGCAAGTAAAAGCTATAACCATACTGAGGGAAAACAAACGTAAACTACCACTGCTAAATGCAATATTTGTATTATTTACCATACTATTTATGCAGTACAAATCAACCAAATGTTACCAAATGTAAAAATAAGTTGTGAAAATTTATGGTAAGTGACTTTGCTTATAGATCATGGTTGTCACTCTGTTTATAAATAAACCGTGTATGAACATAACCATATTTAGCACCCAGTCAGGAATGACAAACATATTCAGGTACTGTGTGAACATAAGCCCTAAATAGACACAAATTGGATGTCCACCAAGTAAAGTGATGAAATCTGTGGAAACAGTTGGACTGGTGTTAACTGCTTGCTAGTGTTTCTGCCGCGTTGTCTAAACTTCCTCATTGTTAAGAGCAGGGAGAGATGTCTGCTGTCGCTACCATGGCAAACAAGACAGAAGCAGATGAAGAAGAACGATCAAACAAGACAAACAAACAAGGCCGAGAGGGAGCTGTTCTCTGAACTCTGCACTGCGCAGAGCGCATGAAAAATAGCCAGCAGCGACAGGGAGCAGGTTCAATCTAAGAGCAAGATCTGCTGATTTTACCTCCCTAACTTCTGATGTACTGTCTGATCTGTCGGCTCCTTTCATTTCTGACTCAGATAAATCACCCAGACACGGGCAATCAAATATGCAGGAGGAAGCACTCCACAACACATCTGGCATACAGCACGTCCTGAATAAAGAATTCAATGAGCCCGATAAGAGCTGATTATGGGTTAGATTTGCCTCTTTTCTGACTTCACCTTTCACTGAGCAGGAAGTTTCATTGAGGTATGTAAATTTATATATGAAAGAAAGCCAGCCCGGCTTTGACATCATGATGGTTGCTAGGGGTGGGCGGTGTGACCAAATAAATCACAGCATATATCACAGCATGGGTCATTTTAAACCACAGAAACATATATCACAAAATAATTATTTGTGCTGGAAATTCAATGTTTTATACATTATATAATCATTTAGTATTTGTTTTGTAATTCATAAAACCATTTACATCATACAATAAAAAGATAAAGGTTATACGTAGGGACTTGTGTCGCACACACACATATCTTTGTTATATCTTATATCTTACAATATCTTTGTTCTGTTGCACGACACACTGTCATACCATCCAGCCCTAACGGCTGCACATACTGAAGGAAAATGTATTGTTCTCCTGAGAACTTTAGAACATGTGCAAGTCAAGCACAATACAAGCACAACTTTCTCAAGGGTCAGGTGGGTTTCATGACCCCAAGCTAACCCGGCCACTACATCATGTCCAGTGTGACAGGACATTGTGAGGCGGGGCTGAATATATGCATGACCTCTGCCCTTCTCATCTCTGGACATCAAGACAGAAATGCCCTTTGCTCTTATGACATCATCATTATCGTCCAAAAAAGTCCATCTGAATATTGTGAACTATGTAGAAAAGCGGTTCTGACTTTCAGAAATCAGTAAATTTATCTAGCGATAAGTTAGATGAATTTACTGATGAACTAATGATGAGTTAGGAAGAAAACGAATTCAGTCTCTAACATTTATCTAATAGCATCGAATTTCATCGAATAAACTGTATAATATACGTTAACATGTAGTGTTCATAATAATGATGTTAAAAGCTGTAACACTGACATTAAAAGAGAACTAAATATATACTAAATAAATATATATATATATATATGAATGTGTTTGCTACAAATGCTTTTTGAAGAGAAACCCCTTTGGTTTCCCTACAAATCGTGTAGAATACAACAAGATTATTCTGCAAACAAAAAATCTATTTGTTGTAGGTAAAGGAACCCACAGTTTGGTTGTTTTTCGTATGATGTCTGATGACAACCGTAAAAAAAAACAGTCGTCTTTTGAAGCCAGTCCGTGGAGGTACTTCAAACTTGCCTTTATGGATGGAGTGATGGGCAGCCCAAACAATATCTGTCGCTCTTCCCAACAGCTTCAATAGAATAAAACAGAGGAAAGAGCTTTTTGGAGACCAGTCAGACAAAGTGAACCGCCTTGTTTCATTGCCAAATGGGAAAAGGCACAAAGATACATTCGGGGTAACAAAGCAAAATAGCCGTGCCTAATGCACTTTTATCACACCTGGAGAGCACGACAAAGACAAACAAGAGCCAAATCTAGCCTAGTTACACAGTCAAATCTACAAGAGTTCAAAAGAGAAGAAGAAGAATCAAGAGTTTTTTTAGTCTGAGTCTAAACTGCTTCTGAACAGAACAATGTCTGTTCATGTGGACTCCAGGGTCAACAGGAGTTATCAGGAGGAAGGCAGAGTGGTTCGACTTCAGCACAGCTAGAGAAACACAGCAGCCGTTGTGATTCAAACTCTCGGCCTTGGATTCCCTGCTGACTGTAGGCCATGTGGCATGTCTGAGTCAAAATGAAGCCTTTAAAATAGGCTTGATATACCGTTTGAAAGCAGAAAGTGCCCACAATAGTGATGGAAGCAGAGAGGAGAAAGAGAAGTACAGATTGAAAGATGAATAGAGAATTACGGCTGCAACGAGTCGTGAGCCAAGCAAGTATTAATCCTTTTCTGATCGGATGTTTTTGAATTGAATGAATTGTGTGTAGTCACATTTGACTCCAATATCCTTTCACTGAAAAGGCAGCTAGACGCAAATTGAATCTATTTTCACAACAAAGCCCTTAAAAAAAGTCAAATGAAAACTAGGGTGAAGATTTAACAATGTCTTGGAGGATAAAAGCACGTTAAAGTTTAAGTCAACATAAAATGGCATTCTCAACCCATTTTATTACTTTTAAGTGTAATCCTGCATATTTTTATTAAAAAAACTCGCAGGTGATTTCATAAATCAAAATATAATGTTTTACAAACAATTTTGATGGCCATAACAAAAAGGCCATAAACAAATGTTTTTTGATTAATGTCTTATGGTGTGTGATTTATGAAAGTAAACTGGTATTTTTTTTTAGCTCTGATTGACATCAACCTTTTGAAGACTGTAGTCATACGGGGTAAAGCACAGAGAACTACCCAACCTGAGGACCATGACAAAAGTAAAAAAAACTAACAAACAGACACCAAAATAAACCTTTCTGCCTCTGTGCATCGTTGATCACCCTTGATCATGAGGGGAGGCAAGCAGAAATCTTGTAGTAATCCCTTTAGCCTACAAACAAGCATCTGGAAAACACATCAGCTACTAAAACCCATTTTTGTGTTTCTTCAGCTCAGTCCCACATGTTCAGCTAATCATCAACACAACCACTTAAAGATATCTTATTTAGAGGAGAAAGATTACAATGAGAGAAGAAAGATTACAATGAATTTTAATGCACTCTTTCCTGCGGCTTTGATAAAGGCAGAACGTTGTAAACAAACAAGCAATGCAAACGTCACGCTTATATGCCATGTCTCAGAGGCTGAATACATTAACACATGCAATTGCGTCCCTATAGCGATATACCTTTTCTTTGATTTAAAGAGATTTCAGTACAGTGTTTTCCAGTCCACCCACCCCCATGTGCAAACGAAATTAAATCAAGAAAAAGTCCCTTCATATTCCTCAAGGTCTTTCTCTGTGCAAAAATGTGCGGCCCCGTGAAGCTTTCTGAGCCATTATCGCAAACAAGATAATTCCCGCCATCTATTATGTTGTGTAAATGTGCAGCTGGAACAATACGTTTGCTCTGAATTCAAACCACTTTAGCGGGGCACATTCAACAAACTTTTCAAATTCAAGCCGCCAACAAACTCGCCATTAAACTTGATGTTGTTTGCCAATGCGAGCGCTATTATTTCAGGACACAAAAGAAAGAGAGAGAGGGAAGAGTACGTCTCAAAAAAAGGAAGATAATGATGTTCACTTTGATTGTTTTTTTTTTCTAACGCAGGCAGACTGAGGATCAATTCACTTTTTGAAAAGAGGGGACGGTTGTTTACAATGGTGGACCTCCAGCAATATGAAAATGAAATCAATAATCCGCACAGTGGGATGGATGGGTAGAGCCTGGAGGGATCTGGTCTTACAACAAACAGAACGAGAGAGGGATGGAAAGTATAAAGCAGAGTTTGGGAGAGATTTGGAGAAGCCAACTTGAAATGATGGCAAATGATCAGCCTTGTGCCTGCCGGAATATTTGAGAGATATACCAAAGAGGGAATATCAAAAGTTCTTGTTTTTGACAAGGCTCCATGTGATTGAAATTTGAGTTTTGTGGCTTAGGTTCATGTGTACTGGCTTTAAAGCCACATTTTAGCTAGTGTTTAACAGATATAAGAACTTTAAAGTATCTTTTGGAAATACAGTATTCATACACTATTTTCTGAAAAAAAAAAAAAGAAAAATATTGATGACTCATCGTGCACTACACAGACTGTTCACCAATCAAATGCTCTCTAAAATATGAAAAACACGCAACCGACTATCCAGCACCAAACATTAACAAAGGAACCAAACTTTTCTGAGAAAAACTCACTGACCAATTTCATACAATTTCTTCCAATTGCACATTCAGAAATTGAATTACGTTGTTTCTTTGTGTTAAAATTGGCTAAAAAAGAAAAACTGACAGTCCTTCCATAACATGCACAAAAGGAGAAACTCACAGTCATAGTTTGAGACCGTCACATGTGACTTAACAGGACTTTGGCTTGAGGGATTTGTATTAGATTAAAGAGGAGTTCCTCGCGCCTGCAGCTGTGCTTCAATAAGCCGCAGCAGAATTGCGACTGGTGATTAAAAGGCTCCTGTGCGCGAATTCTCACATTCTGTAATGAGGGTTTTGGAGAAGAGGAGGTCCAGAGGGACATTAGCTTCAGCCTGATACACTCACCGCATCTGTACAGCTGCCATAGTGCATCTCAATGTCTGTACTTACAGTATATTCAAGTATGACTGCTGGATATTTTATATAACACTGCACATCACATACAGTAGGTTACAGTCAACTACTAAGGGCCATAAAAATGCACTGTACTGTCAACAAAAATGTAATGCACTGCTTTGTTTATTTAGATAAACAAAAAAAATTTCAGATCTGTACATTGCAGTATATAATACAATATCGCAATCAAACAGCACATATTTACAAGCCAATATTTACATTTATGCATTTGGCAGACTTTCAGTGCCCTCAGGGTATACAATTTTTTATCAGTATGCATCTCCTCTGTGAATTGAACCAACAATCTTTGCGCTGCTGACACAATGCTCTACCCATTGAGCTACAGGAACTGACATTTTTTTTACATTGCAGTCCTTCATATAGCACAACCAACATATGAGTTTTTGATTTATTAAGATGCATCAATCAACCACCAAAACAAAAGTGTTGTAATTTAAATTTTATCAGTGAAACCTTTTAGAATCCAAATTACATTCTGCTGTGTTTAGACTAGGCTTGTCAATTCACATCAACTGACATCAATTCAGTTTCACTCTGAATCAGTGTAGCTATATCTAGTACAAAACATCACAACCATCTTGGGTGTTTATCAGAACTTTTTTGAGGTCACTGGACAGTTCAATGATTCTGTACAGACAATAAGATACAGCTTCACTGTTCTGTCAAAACACTATTCACTTCTGAACAGAAGATTTTCAGAGTGGTGCCCCTACCTTGACCCTGTGTCTCTACTCTTCAGGTCCCAGCTTTCATCTCATTCTGTTTTCACTTTCGTCTCATTGGAAGAGCCAAAAAGACATCATGTAAGTGTAGGTTAAGACCACACACAACATAAAACATCTCATTTTATTGTAATGTCTAACTGAGGCTAATTTATTCCAGAAAGACCCATTTATTTGCATAGGGTATCAATGCCCTCTTGGTGGCGCTAGTATTGGCGATTTGTTTGTGGGTGTCAGAGATTTGCCAGTCGTTGCATTTCTGTTTTGCTCTACATCCAAATAAATAACAAGCTGTCATGCAATATTCCAGCAACACTGGGTATGAGAACACACACTAATACACACACAAACAGCCCCGAGTCGGCACAGCAAGGAATCATGGGAAGGCCTTAGAGCACCTGGCAGCCTGTTCCTTTGAGTCAATCTGATGAAGAAATGTACCGTCTCTGGAGCTTACTAGAGACATGCAGCCCCGGCCAGTAATACACTCTGATCTGGGTGAAGTGTTATTGCGATAGCCATGCCAGACAGGATGTAGGAGTGAAGGTTCGAGTAGAGCAGATGCTGAATGTGTGTGTGTGGGGGGGGAGTTTACTTAACCATATATTAGGGACAAATTTGTAGCCAGAAGTCATTAAACCTGACAAATCGGAGCAAAACCGTCCTCTTAGGGACGTCCTCATTTGTATAAACGCTATAAAAAAGTAAATGAAGTTTTTTATTGTAAAAATGCAGAAAGTTTTCTGTTAGGGTAAGAGTGTGGGTTAGGTTTTATTGGTTAGGTTGTATTGTTTATGTCCCTATTTGTATTTGTCCCTATATGTGTGTGTGTGTGTGTGTGTGTGTGTGTGATCTGCTTAAAAAATGTGCTTAAAAATGTTCCCAAGAGTTGTAAATCTGACAACGTATATGCTTTTGATTACATCCTCAAAGTGTCTTATAAATAAAGCAATAAACCATGAAATGCTGGATGTTACATTAATTTTACCATGGTTAATGGTCTATTAAACTTTGAGTTTAAGTTTTTATTAATTTAAAATGTAGTGGGATTAGTCTGACATAAACTATAGTATAGTATATTTTAAGTCTGTTTTAATGTTTTAAGTCCAGACTTCTACATACTTCTAGAAGTTCCCATTCTGATATACAAAATGTCTACAAAACAAAAACACTTTTTAGATGAGCAATTTAAGTACATTACAGCATTAACTACTGCATAAAAGACACTAAACCTTCTCATACTGACCATGTGGCCTCATTATAATAGAAGCATGCTGTTAATCTGAGCCCTGCTGCCTTTCATTGTGTAGACAGATGCTTTGAAGCATCTGTTACAGGAGCACGCATGGGCCTGAACTGTCACACACGTATCCACACACACACGTATGCACACGTGGGGCACTGGCCCTTAAGCCAGCAATGAGGCTGATAGCAGGGCTGGAGCTTTGGGGGCAAATTTAGTGCTGGAAGAAACAGCATTAAAAGTTTTGGGCAGCTTCTCAGAAACTTTAGCCTTGACACAACAGCCCTGCCGCCCCACCGCATCAATCCAGAGTCAGACACACAGCACTAACTAGCCTATTCCCCTCTCTGTCTCTCTCTCTTTCCCTTTGTTTCTTATCTCCTCTCTGTATCTCCGCCTTTCTATCTCTCTTTAAGAAGCTGTCCACATACACTCTGCGCTGAATTTAGTAAACAGTCGTATCCAGGGTCAAAAATGCACTTTTGTTCTTGCAGTTTTTGTCCCCCAAGATTTCACTGTAAAAAAATGTTTTTAATTTAATCAACTCGGCTGTGCACGTCATGTCAGCTTACTTTTTTAAATCCTGACTGGTGTTGAGCTGCTGTAAATTATAGAAAGGTAGAAAATTTCTCAATATTTTTGTTAAGTTACAGCAGCTCAACACCAGTCAGGATTTAAAATACTAATCTGACATGAATTGTACAGAAAAGTTGATTAAACTTAAAAAAAAATGAAGGCAGGAATTTTTTTTACAATGTTATAAACAGCTCAGATGGAAGACTAGAAGACTAACAGTGGATGCAGTTCATTCTTAATAAACTCTTTATTCCCTCACCATGTCCTTTTCTCCCTCCTTCCTCTTCCTGTTCTCCTCTGTGCTTGAGCGAGAAAGTTCAAACCATCAATCACTGTGTCGATGCATCTGGCCCTAAATGAGCGGAGAATCCCGGCGCGGGGTGGAGCGTGCGGCATGGAGGAATCAGCCAATTTCTGAGTCATTATCCCAGGCAATGCCCAGAGAAGCGTGAGCGCCCCCTCAGATGAAGAACGCAGGGTTTGCTCCCGGCACAAATGTTTTTGCTTTCTCCTCTCTCTCCCCTTCTCCCTCTATCTTCCTTCATTCCAGGGCAGGCGGTTTTCCCAAAGTGAAGGGTGTCAAGCGCAAGAGAGACTCTCTCTCTAATAAGGGCTTCTGTAACCTTTAACTGCTGTCGGGAAGCTGCTATGATGAGAGGAACGGTCTTTGATCTGCGTTTAAAAAAGGAATGCGCAAAAGCTACATATTTTCAAAATCGACCACTTTGTGGGTTGCTTGAATGACTACTCGACTAATTGGTATAAAGGAAGCACTGTATAATTAGGCTGATTCGACCGACCCGGATCGAAAGCATTTCTTAGGGGACGTTTGCACAAGACAAACTCTTAAGTTTAAAACATTTCAAGTTAGCGTGCAACAGAAAGCATGACTTAAAAACATATAAAAAAATACATTAAAAGTACGCATACACACACATGCTGGGTTTTCATGTTTAATGAGGACAGTCCATAGATGTATACTGTAGTATAATACAGTATGTATACATATACTATATATTGTATTCCTATAGCTCAGTTGGTAGCTCAATGCAAAGGTTGTGGGTTTGATCCCCAGGGGAGCACAACGTACTGACAAATGCAGAACTTGAATGTATGGTCGCTTTGGACAAAAGTGTCTGCCAAATGCATAAATGTATATTCTATTCCCCTACACTCTAAACCTAACTATCACAGAAAACTTTCAGCTATTTTAGATTTTCAAAATACATCATTCTATATGATTTAGAAGTTTGTTTCCTTATGACCAAAACAAAATGTCCCCACAAGGTCAATATTTACCATCATTACTATATTTGTGGGGACATTTGGTCCCCATAATGTAGTAAATACCTGGACACATACATATGAACACATACACACACATATACATATATATATACACTACAAACACACATCAACTAGTTTTTTGTTGAATTACTAATTGACCATCATAACTCATCCCAACTTTAAAATAATCAGACACCAGAACCACACGGTCCTTATTATTTCCCATCTGCCAAGACCTCAAAACCCCATTTCAGTTCATTTAGCTGATATGTAAATATATAATATACATTTCCTTGTAATAAAACCATATGTAGTTAAATCATGGCACTAAATGCCACTGCTTATCATATGGTTAATGGCTAAATTTTAATTAAAAGCAGCCAGATTATAACAAGGTTGACTGCGTTTTATTTTACACTTCCAAGCCAGCTCTGTCTGTTCTGAAATATTGGCAGGTAACACAAGGACTTGGCTAAAAAATACATTATCTAAAGGTGACCCACCTCACCAAGTGTTACTCAATTTAATAAGCTGACATCTCTATCGTTTCAATTAATAATTAACCCAAAAATGAAACTTCATTAATTTTAGCACCCTCACTCCTTTTTGAACTAACACGACTTGATTTTGTCTTTGGAACTCAAAAGATGGTAAGCAAAATGTTCAGTTCACGCTTTTCTATACAATGAAAACTGCTTCATTACATAGAAAAAGCTCATAGAAGAACTGAAAGGACTATGAAGGTAAAGACATCATCACTGCTGGTGTTTTCATCACACAAAGCTATCATATGGCTTCTAAGTTGTATGGACTTTATTTCATTATATGGAAAAACAGAAGCTCTGATATTCTGATTTTCTAAAAGTCTTCTTTTGTGTTCCATTGAGAAAAGAAAGATATATATACAGATTTAAAATGGCAACTGGAATAATAAGAGTAAGAGCAGGAACATGCATTATTAAAGAAAATAAGTCACAAAGTCAAATAAGTAAATAAGTAAAAAAATAACACTAATTTAAAAGTTGTTGAAAAGCATGATTGAGTCTCTCAATTCAACAGGTAGGAATGCTGGGAAATCTCGTCGTCGTATTGTGCAATCTCTTTGTGTGCATTGAGAATGAGGTTCGATTAACCAAATGAAAAGCATTGATCAGAATTTCATGTTTACCACCCACTGCTTTAGTTGAAATTGCCGTTCTCTGCCTATGTGAAAAGTCACAACGGACAAAGACGAAACGACTGTGCGTACACACCCGCGTGCAAACAACATTGCTTAATCAAACAGGATTCAGAAAACCTTTTATTAATAATATACATACTCAAGCCTCAGGTCAAAATAAATGCTCACGGCAAAGAAAAAAATCTATTTTAGATTTTCCAAATACATCATTCTATACGATTTAGAAGCTTGTTTCCTCATGGGGACCAAAAACAAATCGGCCAAACAACACAGCTACTCAACAGCAAACATTTGGTGTTAAGAATTAGCAATTAAACGGAGTTCAAATCAACCGTTCACACTTGCATTTAACAGTTATAACATAATACAGAAAAGAGAAGGGGGATTTATACACAACCACAGAAAAAAAAATTAGGATGGGGGATGCGAGAGTGATAAAACCACCAGGAGCAGCGAGCGGCCAGATCCACATCCTGGTACTGAGAGCCGTTGCCATAGCAGTGATTATCACACACTCCCTGAGTGCAATGTGTGCTAGTGAGCCAACAACCCCTCTACGCGCACACACACACAAACACACACAAGCGCACCCTGCGACACTAGGGGTGTGATGGAGTAAAGCCATTATTCTGCTGTTGCCTGGCTACAACTAAACATCAAAAGTAAAACTTCTGAAGAATTAATACCTTCAAAAGAACACATTTAGTAACAGCGGTGAAGGTACAACAGACCAACAGTGGATAAGCTGATTGTTTGAAATAAGCTAGCTGCTTTAAAGCCGTGTGTAATTTGGATGCTTTAGGTCACGCTCAACAAAAACAATTAGACGCGTTTCTTATGTTCTTATGCATTTCTTTCGAAATCCGAAAGACGCAACAAGAAACAATCTAGAAAATCTCACTAGTTGACCTCACTAACCAACTTATTAGTGGTTTGACGACTAGTCAGTCATTCCAACTCATCACAATGCACGTCGAATCAAACTTAAACCAACAGGTGAATCATGGAAGTACACATATTTGGACAAAGGGTGAATGTTTAGTTTCTCACCTTTTTGGCAGCATTGATGCACTGCATGTACTCTTTGGCCAGGTCGGAGCACTGAAGCGTCTGCCCGCGGTTCTCTCTGTAGCAGTTCAAGATCTGAGCCTGCAAGTTCGTGCACACGGGCTCCGTGTTACGTGGCCTGCGGAAAGGTCAAAGGTCAGCACAATAGAAACAAGAAAAAAGCACGATAACAAAAGGCCACAGGGATATTTTTCTGATCTAAATCCAAATGGAATTCTGTACACGATGGCAGTGAATATTTCATATAAAGTGCACCAAAAATTCGGAGGCAAAATAAACCTCATGACTCACTCTCCCCTCCATTTCCACCTCAGTTCTGCTCTTCTTGCGCACGCTTTAGGAGAAAGAATGAATGCAGGGAGACAGGTTAAACTGAATTACCGGCAGAGTGGATATTCATTAATAACAGCCGTGTCGAGAGTGGCAGTGACTAGCACAACTATGATAAATAACTCGCCGAGAAGGGAGGAGGAGGTGGGGGGGTGAACAGACCTGGTTTACTCCTCTGTACATCTGTACAGTAGACCCTGAGGAAATAAAGTATGCAGCAAATAACCTGTCGATCATCATTACGACAGACAAATGCCTTAACTCGAACTAATAGCGCGTGACAGAACAGCCATTGTTCGGATAAATGTTCAAAAGACAGTTAATTGATTCAGATCATTTATTTTGTGAGATATGCACGAGTATTATTGCTAAGAAGGATCATTTGAGGAAATCAAATAAAAGTGAAGCTTAAAACAAATTCAGTATAAATCAAATTTATTCATATAGCTTTTTTTAAATGTTGCATTGTTTAAAAGCAGCTTTACATATAATGAAAAGAAAAACAGAAAACAGGAAAATATTATGAAACTTGAATACAGAATACATGGTATTATTGCTAATTTTATTGTTCATTATAAGATATTAGTATATTAGTAAAACTAATTAGAGACACTAAGATTGGAATTGGTTTATGAATATAGTAGAATATAGACTAAACTGATAACTACAACACATCTGAACCATTTCAAGAAACGGACACGTATCAAAAATCCCTGTCATCGCATGCGAAGGCTCAGTGGTTTATGAGAAGGCAATTTATCCAGACAGCCTACTAAAATGGTATGTACTTTTACACAATATGGAATTTATAGAGCAATTTATCTGATTCAGTTCAGAAGCTATTCTGTTGCAGAATGACAAAAGCTTGAAAAGATGTACAGCATCTATTGTTGAACTTGTTGTTAAAATGTATCTGACTCACATAATGTCGTGTGTCGTGTCAAAACTTATTTTAAAACAATAAGAAAACTGTAGACAAAGAATTTAAGAGCGATTTATATTTATCCAATCTAGCTAATCAGTTTGGCTGTCAAGTTTAAAAAAGACTTGTCTTTCTAGGTCAAACTGAATGTCTTACTTACAAGTAAAGGGATATTGGTAAATGATTAACTGTTGAACTGGTGTTATTGTTAAAATGATGATTTCATGCAAAAATCTGAATTACCAGCAACTGTATATGGAAATGTCTGAGCCACTTTCTTTGCTCAGACAAACCAATAAAACCAAAATGCAAAACCAATAAAATAAAAATGTGTTTTTGCGATCAAATTGAGTAATGCTAGAAAGGTGTTCAGACAAATATCACCAGACTGATTAAGCAAAGTGAATCTGAGAAAACCAGCCCCTCTCCAGCTTAACAGCAAAGCGACAGCTTCTTTGAGCAGATCGACTGACACCCCATTTAATCGAAAGCCGATTTAAAGGCTCGGCCTGGCTTAGGTTTCACTTGCAAGTCGTGACGACCGATTCAATTAAAACCCATCAATGACCACGGCATCACCCTGATCCCCTTTCAAACAGACTCAAGCGTCTTATCGTTGTTTGGCGAAAGCAGACGTGGCCAAAAAGAGATGGATAAAGAAAATAAACGTGCATCAACATCGCATCTACACATGGTAGAAGGGCGCCGCGTATCAGATCCTGTATTTTTAATCAGCCTCTGAAACCGTTTTTTGTTTTAATTACTTGGTGAAGAAAAGAACGACTACAGTAGTCACATTCTTTGCTCTGCTAGATAAGAAACTCCTTTAATTTAAATTAAACTGCCTTCATCAGGAAAGGGAGAAGGTTTCTGATAGAGCCGAGGGTTTATTAAAGCAGTCTGAAGCAGAAAATTGGCTTGCTCAAACCCGAGCTGAACTGAATTGAACCAAATTGAAGGTGAGGTCTTTAATAAAAATATTAGCCAAGCTTCTTTGAAGAGCAGAAGCCGCGCATGTTTGAGGGACGCTCGTTTCCTCGTTTCACATCTGTAAATAAATAATGCGCCGCTTAAAGATTAAATGTTAATTACAAGAATTTCGTCTATTATTTGTAATCCCCTTAACGAAGCAGAGAGCTACAGAACAAAGCCTGACTTCAGAAACTTTGACGTCGAGACGAGACGTAAACGCACAAAGCACAATTCAAAAATATGGAAATGACATGCAAAGAAAAAGCAACTACAAAAGATTAAATTAGCTTAAAACACATTCTTTGCTTGTAACTTCCACAGACAAGCTCATTATTCTGATGCTAAGGAGCCGTATGCTGGCTGAAAATTGGTAGATACCAAAGGCCGCGCAGAGGTTTTGCTTCCACCCGCTCATTAATTATTTCCAATCAGCTCTTGTTGATAAGAGGAAAAACAAGACTGTGGAAATACAGCACTACAAAAATCTCGTCAAGATGTGGCTCTAACTTGGATTACTGTCTGAGCGCTCGAGAAATGAAGATAAACAAATAAAAGCGAGGAGGGAAACATAAAAACACGAAATCAAACTTGATATAAAGCGTAAGCCGCAAGCCTTTATCAGCTCAGAGTTCGGCTTAACATGTTTTTCGAATCGAGGGTCTAAAATTAACTAGATTAGAGGCGCTGTTGCCTTGACCTCGCCGGAGCTCATCTGGCAGATGAGAACCTCGCCTTATCTCCACAACTCTCCTTCCAGGGGCTCGCACACGCTCTGACAGCTTTTCAATTGACTGAGCACGAGCGTACTCCCCTCTCCACCTCCACCTCATCCCTCGCTCCAATCCTCCCATCCAATCTCACCTGTAGGGGCCAGCGTCTTCACAGCAATGGGCCCCACTTAAACCTGACAGGATGAGAGGAGGATGGGGAGAGTGACAGAGAGGGAGAGAGAAAGAAAGAGAGAGAGACTTAGAGAACTAGAGAGAGAAAGAGAGAATAAGTGAGAGAGTGAGAGAGCAAGAGTGAACGAAAAATGAGTGAGAAAGAAAATGAAAGATAAAGTGAGAGAGACAGTGGGAGAGAGAGAGAGAGAGAGAGAGAGAGGGAGGGAGAAATGGGATTCTGAGAAAGGGAAGAGAGACAGAGAGTGAGAGAGTATAAGAGAGACAGAGAGAGAGAGAATAAAAAGAGAGTGCTCAGAGGGATCTGACACAGCTGATAATTACTGGGTCTGGGTTTGCAACAGCAGCAGGTCAGAGCTGCACACCTCTCTGCAGGGTAACTGTGTCTGAAGTGCTGAGAGGACACTTCACTTCTTCCTAGTCAATCATCATATGGAGCTCAACAGTCACGCACACCTGCATAACCTTTGGCCCGCTGCACAGGGACAGGTGTGGAGAGGAGACGTTACTCTGCTGTGACGAGGTGAGGGGTTGCTGGGATGCAGGAACATTTCCACACGTCCTCAGGACAAGAGGTCACAAGGCAGTGTGAAGATCTCTTCCTTAAATCACTCTTTTGTACAAAACCCAACTTGTAGTAACTGTGCAGTCACTCCCTTTACTTTGTGGAGGTATCTTATGAAACCTGTCAAAACATGTCTGAGTATTGTTTCACCCTTCAGATCAAAAGAAATAAGAAACTCAATGTTGTTTCTTTAAAAAAAGCTTATTGTTAAACTATTTAAAGGGATAGTTCAACCAGAAATGAAACATCTGTCATTATGTACTCACCCTTGTGTGAGTTTTACCTTCATACTGTCTCATTTTGATTTCTTTGTGGGGAAAAAAACTGCAGCGAGAACATGCACGGATCATTACTTGTGAGGATCAAACCAGCAAACTTTCAGTTACAAGCCTGGATCTTTAACCATTACCCCACACCGCCTACGACTAAAGCCTATAAAGTTTAAATTCAACAGTCTGTAATTTCAAGAAAAAGTATCTTAACCAAAAACTTCAAATAAAGTTCTGTTCGTTTGAATAAATGAAGTGTCGACAGAAATGTGAGAGGAGACTGCCAAGCGATAATTATTGTCACAATTCAAAACCGAAAAACCTGTGGAAAACGTGTCATAGAAAAAGCCTTTATTTCTCACGAAAAACACACAGTCTGGTACTTTTATTTGGGTTGCACAAGACTTATGAACATGTGGTGTAATGCAGTTCCGTTAAAGCAAAGACTCGTGACCCGCAGTCTAGTCGCAGCGCTCTCCCACCCACCCTCACAGCCGACGGCTCCTCTAATGAGAATCTTTCCTCTGACAGACCACAAACAACATCCATCGCAAAATAACAACAAATGCCCAGCGAAGGCAGTTTAATTGGCTGCCACAGAGAGGAAAGTTTTCTGGGAAAGGAGACCAACCATGACGCTGACCAGACGCATTTCTGACTATTTTTGTTCGCTGCCTTTTTCTCTGCTTAAAATGCTTTTCAGGCATGATTCTGCATCACCACAGATGGCAAAAATCCACGGGAAGATGATCCATTTGTTTGTCAACATGCCATTTATTTGCGTTCGGTCTTTCATCATCAGGCTTATTAAAAATTACAAGCTCGGATGGATTTCACAGAAACTTTGAAGAATACGTTCAGGTCATATTTCACCACAAAATATATTAAAACGCAAAATCTATTAAAATATATTAAAACAACACAATGAATAATAATATGTTGTGTAACAGAAATTATGCAGATTTTAGAACCTTGAAAGAATTTTGGCCTATTATTTTAATGACTTTAATTTATAATGAATATTATAATTAAAGTGCCCCAAAATTCTAAGTATTTTACTGTATGTAAACCATCCCATTACTGTAATGTGAAAAGTTTGACACAGGTTTTGTTGGAAAGGGGAGGGCGGAGTTCTCCACTAACTGTACAGCTTAAACATAATGCCAATACAAAAGTATACTGCACATCTTGGTAGTATTTGCTATACTAAAAGTGAAGAAGTGAAAGTGACTTTGTCAGATATGGTAGTCCATACCTGAAATTTGACCTCTGCATTTAACCCATCACTGGTGAGGAGTGAACACACAGCAAATCATGACCACACACACACCCGGAGCAGTGGGTGTTCACCCGCAGCACTGCTGCGCCCGAGGAGCAATTGTTGGCTGTCTTGCTCAAGGCGCTTCAGTTGCCAGTGCTGGAATCAAACCAGCAATCACATAAACCAGTAGGCCACAACTGGCCCCATACTATTATACTTGTATATTGCTATACTTGTATGCAAAAAACAGCACTGTTTGAACAGGACGATGCGTATTGTTATATTACAGTAATGACCTTAAAATTTTTCTCACATTACAGTCATTTGTTTCACATAAAATAGTGTAATGATGCCATTTTTTGTTATGCTGGCTTAAAGTCTCTTTACATCCTGATAGCAATCACTATCAAAGTGGTCTAAATATATTTATATTAATATCTTCTGTGGAAGGTGCAGGACCATCCAATAGGATGTCCTTTTGCCTGTAGGACTATACATCTGCATACCTCCACACACTTGCTTGCGCAGGTAATCTTCTGTTAATGTGTTCATGTGTATTGGAGGAGGCGTGGCTTTGTAGCGCGTGCTGAATTGAGGGTGGGATCTTATGCTTTCAATACTAGCTTGCTACTGCTAGCCTCCCCGAAATTACCTACCCTACTGTTATTTTCCATTTTGAGATGTAATATGACCTGATGATTCACTGACAAGTAGTGAACCTTAGCATTGGCAAACAGATTCAAACCACTTGCGACACACTCAGTCCAAATACTCATCCTCATCTACACTTCCTAGACTGTATCCCTGACAGACGGCTCCAGCTGAGTTTCTTAACCGCCCTGTAAGTTAAGCAGTTCGCCTTGGCAAGATCGCAGTTCTTCAGCAGGCGTTTTCAATTTAAGTTATCAGATCCACCGCAGTTCTCGCCTGAGGACGGGGCAGGATGGCCCCGGGGCGTCTCGTAACTCTGTCAGGAGAAGAGGGCGACAGAGATTCTAAGCAGCTCAAAACTGGTGAGGATTAAACAGTGGCCTTGTCATGCTCCAGGAGTCGGGGGTCTGGAGGCTGCCGTACCCTCAGGGATTAAAACCAGGATTAAAACATCAGCCCCACGCAGGTAAAGCAGCAAAACTGCTTGCTAAAGCTGCCAGAAATACCAATGCCAACAAGTGGATTGGATGAATGGAACAAACTGTACCTAAGCCAGTGCAGAAACTAGGGGAAAATGACTTGGCACTTTCAAAACTCAAAATGAACTCAACATTGACCAAAATTACATCCCTAATCTTACCATGTATGATTGTGTTGAAGGAAAAGTTTGGCCAAAAATGAAAACTGTCATTATTTACTCACCCTCATGTTCCAAACCTGTCTGACTTTTGTGGAACAAGAAACGTCAAGTTATGAAGAATCTAGTGACCACTCTAATGGAACTGGAAGTGACTGGGACTGCTAAATTAATTTATTGATTTTTTAATAGTAGCGCAAAACGTCAGTCTGTTTTTCTCACAATCGCTGCTGTACGGCTTCAGAACGTTTAGAACATTGCACACAAGTTGAGTGGATCATTTTTGTTACTTTTTAATTATAATTCTATAATTAAATCAATAAATTAAATGTATTAAATAAATTCTATTCTATAATTATATAATTGCATATCATATATAATTACAATTTGATATATTAACATATATACATTTATACAAATATAAATGTATTTGTATAAATGTATATATGCTAGTATATACATTTTATCAGCACATGTTCCTTGGGATTCGAACCCACAACCTTTGGGCTGCTAGCACAACGCTCTACCAGTTGCACTACAGAAACACAACATAAAGAATGGAATAATGAGTAAATAATGACAATTTTCATTTCGGTATTCTACACATCAAAATAAATTAAGCAAATATTTTATAACATTAAAGTAAGTAAATAAGTTTTATCTTTGCATTCTTGTGGTGGCATCAGCCAATCAGTGTTGTGATTTTCCCGTAGCTTTAGAGTGATTAGTCACAGAAGCATTTACAAACAAAGTGCTCACAAACAAAGATGTTGTACTTTAAGCCAGTGTTACACCTGTAATCAGGCCCTCTTTCTTTTTAACCCTCTCCCTAACACCACCTGTCATATCACACACAGGGCTTTGGTGCATTTTGTGATAAAAAGCCAACTTTTCTCTCTGGTCAATTGATGGATGAAATCAATGTACCACGTTACAGCGTAAAACGGGCTGTAAATGCCATTGCATGTAGACTTTACAAAGATCCCTCCACTCACTTCTCATGCCAGCTGTTTTAGTAGCAGAAGGTCATTCACTGCCACCAAAGACAAACATAACAAAAGCTATGAAGTAGGCTAGTACAGATGTTCCTCCACAATCTGATTGGCAGATGGGTCATCCCCCACGAGAGCTCATTACCCAGATGCTGACATCATTTGTATAACCTCACAGAAGTCTCCTCATTCAAATTATCTTGCACCTATGACTGTCACTCAACGCCAGCTGGCGCAAAACCTGCAAGACGCAAGAGAGACGAGGGGACACAAGCTCACACAAACGCTTACATGCGTAAATCACGCACACCCCCGATGAGAGCTAGGCGGCGTCTCGCCACGCGATACCTCAAGCGCTGGAGCGGTCTTGTGCGATTATCCTTTCAAATCCCTTTTCAAATAGAGCACAAAGCATGCTGGGAAAAAATCAGCCACAAGCCATCTGCAGTTTTAACGGTCAAAAGTGATATTTTTGCATTGTCAAACAATCAACTATAAGAGTCGTCTGGCGAATTCCGGATTTTAAAAAACGTTTCTGAATGATTGCTACCATTTCTACAGATGCACAAAAAAACCAGAGTGCTTCGTTCAAAGAGAGTTTAGAGGGAAGCGTCAGACTGACAGATAGACAGACAGACAGTTCTACAAGTAAAAATGGCATTTCAAATATCCACAGAGATATTTTTTGCGATACTGTACAAACCTTCCAAGACAGACTAGCTGCTAGCTACAAGCTCTGAGGTTGTTAAACGATGGCACATGCTTTTGTGGAAGCCATCTGAACTTCATTAAAAAGAATAGGAAACAGGAGCTGTACGTATCTACAATCCAATCTGACCCTGCGGGCTAAATAAAGTCCATTTGAAAATGCCTGTGGAAAAAATTTACTGAATGTACTACCAGAACCCAGGCTGGCAAAAGAATAGGCCATGACTGTTAAACTCAACGGAGACGGAGAGACTGGCCGAAAAGTAGAAGAGACAGAGTACAAAGGTGGAGAGGAAAGATAAATGAGGAGAAGGAGAGAGATGTGATAAAGCAAAAGATGGTGAGCTCCGGGTGGCTGAAGGGTCGCGTTGAGCTACAAACAATCTGCATTAATTACAGCAGTGGGAGATTTCATTCTAACCCAGAGAGAATGAATCTGTTTCCCCTGCACAGGAGAAAGAAATTGGCTTTAATGAATCTCAACTGCAATTTAATCTCCCCAATTCTACAAGCAGCTTCAGAGAGGCCACACACGACTAGTCACGGGTGTAAATTCAATAGACAATTCACTTTCCCAAACAAACGTCCACTTCACCAACCACCCACGATCTGCTAAATGCGCTGAAATAGCGCAGCACTTGCATTTGAAATGAAGACTGGCTAATGAGGCTTCTTTTGTTTTCAATAATGAGGCTTCTTTCTGCATACCTTAGATAATTACAGATTTTTATTTCTTATTTACAAAACAACAATAAATAAACTGCGTGTAAATAAACAGCAATTCAGTTTTCACAATTTACTGTTAGTGTTTAACACTGTGTGAAAAACAGCTACATGATATCAAAGAATAATAACTGATATTGACGGCGGAGCCTCGGATGTTAGATTTAAGTTAGTCAAAATCTGTCTGTCCTTCTTAACATGTTCTACGCTTCCAATCCTCATTTTATTTTATTTTACCATGTGCCGAGAAGGGACAGAGGCAACCCATCTCCATAGAAACCAGGCCACTTTCCTTTGAAAGCAACAGAGCAAGGCTACAGCAGTGCCACACTTTTGACCTCATCATCAATTATAGACTATTTCAGGGAGTAAACTAGAAGTTCACAGAACGGCTTACCTTGCAGCTAGCATGATCATTAATTTAATGAAACATCTTTAAGGCACTAAAAACTCAGTTCTCTTTTCAAAAAGTTGAGGTTATTATGAGGTCGTTATCACCCGGAACAAAATAACTACTTTTATTATCCGTCTTGTTTGTTTAGTAATTTCAACATCAATTTTTAAAAATTGGCACCTTAACCTCGGAGACGCTTTCATGAAATTGCAAGACTTTATAAATGCACTTGACTAAAGAATTCTCTTTCAAGTCTTCCAATTACGATAGCACACCTTTATGTGCAAAGCAGTTACAACAAAATCAGACCGTTTAGAGAAACTTTTGTCTTTCAGGTTAAATTCTGTCTTTAACTTTGGCTGGACCTTTTAATCTTTTGAAATCTTTGGTATTCGGTTCAAGGTTGATCAATTATGGATATATTATGGATGAAATTACCGTGTGTCAGAAGGTCAGTGGCTTTATTTAACACACATTCTTACTTTATATTGGCTTCACTTCGGGTAGCGGCAGTGTGGAACTGTTCGGCAGACATCGTGAATTGTTCCTCATTCTGAAATACAAACAATAAAAATCGTCAGCAAAATTAAAGCGTAAGAGACAGAACTCACACAAGCATTGCCGTGGCTACTTTAAGGTTTGAAACTGAAGACCAGTGATGGGAAAGTAACCAAAACTTTAGTTTGCCAGTGTACAAGCTTGTACATTTTTAAAGCAGATAACCTTAAGCTACTGACAGAAAACAGGCGACTACTTTAAAGCAGATGAAGATCTCAGTTAAGGTGACAGCATTAAACTTGTATACTGTACATAAATGTACACTAATAAAAACAAACCTCATAGTTAATTACTTTCCAGCACTGGTTGTGACTGTCTGCTGCAGTAACCCCCCCTTATAGAACTTATAAAAACAATTTTTTAATTTCTAGATTTAATTGTGGTTATTTTCATGAAACTCCCATGTGAATTTTTTAAAAAGAGCATGAGGAGAGAAAATGTGAGCTTGGAAATCCTGGCACTTTTGACTTTTATTAAACAATATTCAGACAAACTAACAATACATTAATTTTAGAAAACCCATGTGACAAAAAAATATTCTGGTTAATTTATGCTAAGGCACTAAACACGATCTTCTATCCATTTTTTGATTTTCCATCTGCAAGACAAGAAAAAAAAATGACAGAAAAAAGGCAAATGATGAGCAAGCTTAAAACAAACCTTCTGGTATACAAAGTTTTGCTTATAACAAAATCTGCTTATGCCCCATCAAAAAATTAAAATGAAGAGCCAGGATTTCTGCCACACTGACCTAAATACATTTCCTGTATCGCTTTACGGATGTAGGGAGCGAGATCCCTGACAGATCTTCAAATCAGGGTCATTTTCACACCAGCGGGAAACATTTAATGCTGTGAAACAAAACTAATCCTCAATAAAAAAAAAAACTCCTGCCAGGACAAGTAAGCTCAGTGCCCTGATTCTACAACTAAAATACAGTAACTTACACATTTATCTGTTTAACTGTATACTATACTGGAAAGCCTTACTTGACATTTTAACATCTCTTGTGTCCAACATAATGACATCTGACCTTCATCACAGCGGCTATTCAGCACCATCCACTGGATAGATGGCTATATGGTTGAAATGAACAAGTGATTCTAAATGAGAGCATTTAAAGACAAGATAAGGGTTATCCATATGAAAAGCCCTCTTGCTTCCTAGCACGCATTAGCGCCGAGCAGCCTTTTCTGTAGCAACACAGCAGGAAGGGATTTGTTGGTTATAATCAAGCAGCTGGCACCTGTTTTGTCAATTTTACTGCCTGGCTCTGCCCATCAGTGGCACTCTTGCCCATTCAGACGCAGCTACTGCATTTCTAATCCAGTCCATGTTTTAATCTGTATCGGGTAGTTATGCTTCGCCACAGGGGGCGTTGCTGCGATGCTTCCTCTTAAAAACAAGCATTTCCTGCGACACGCAGAATTCAACACTAGAGAATCTGGGAAAAAACCATACAACAACACAAAGTATGAGCCATCGCTATTGGTGGACTACAATCCAGTTTAGTGTACTATCTAAAAGAACCTTTGGAACCTAACATGGTGGTCCAGAAAAGTTAAACATAATGCCTGTGATTTTGTAAAAGAGGATGTACTCCTCAATCAACATTAGTGTCAATAAAAACGTTGTTGACACGGATTAATATCATATGGACAGTGGTAAATAGAGTTCAAAAACCACACAGGTTTGAATCCCACCTGCAACAGGTATCAATCTCAGACCCGCCCACCCCTGCCCCCAAATTAATGTTTTGTACCCTCTCGGATTTCTGAAAAATAAAATAAATAAACAAATAAATAAGGATTGGTTTCACTTTTGTGGGGTACTACTCAGCAGTCAGCAATCTGGTAAGAAGCGTCGGCACCTGACTTATGCAGGGTGTGCAACTGATCGTCTGTGGGCGACAAACACTTTTATATTATCAAGTTAATCAACATTTATTTATATAAAGCCTCATACAATACAGATTGTTTCAAAGCAGCTTTACGGTGAAGTTTAGAATATTACAAAAACAAATGGCAAAGGTGATTTGTCTCGTTTGCCACAGTCAAAAAAAAGGGCAAGATCTGCTTGGTAAAGGCTACCTGAAAATACATAGAAGGATATCATCATCTTTTTGAACAGAAAATTGTTGGAAATAATGTCAGATTTATGATGTTCCATCACTGATCTTTTAAGCCTTTAAGGTTTCTTGTGTAAACCCACATCCAACTTCCTGCGTGTGATTAAATAACCGAATCAAGTAAGAGAAACATAAATATGAAAATTTGATAAGACCGAATAAGCAGACACAACATAATTACACATTTCCTCTTTTTAATGCATCAGAATTACCATACCGAAACGCAAGACAGCAAAAACGCATGCAAATAAAAACTCTACTCTTCTGCAGCATTTTGATTGTAATTCTGCTCCATCTCCTGCTCACGCCATTACGAAGTCAACAAGCTATTACACCCCTGGAGCCCTGACATGCACATATATTCCAACACAGCGTGCTGGACTGAAAAATTAAAATGAATTTTTAAATGATTCATTTTCCCAGCTTTGAAGTAAATTATAGATTCTGTGCTGGGTACAGGCACCCCAGGCCAGAGAGGGTGTTATCATGAGCTCGCCTCTCTGTCCAGGTGAAGACTACAGCAGCCGGTTAGGGAGTTTTTAGAGCAAGGTCTTGCGCTGACAACATGTCAGACCGGCTGCGAGGATTTCGGGAGGATTATTATCTCGTACCCACGCTCAAGTGCTTCAAAGTGCTTTGCAACTAGTGACAGGGGAGAAAAGCGAGGTGGGGGTGGGCTAAAACGGCGGGGCAATGAAAAAATACTTATCTTGAGAGTGCGAGGCAGCTAAGAGCAGGATGCAGACATGAGTGGAGAAGCTTTAGCGGGATTAGGAAGTGCTAGCTCTAATTCAAACCTGTGGCGGAATGCTGCTGTTTACAGCCTTCGCTTTCAGAGGCGCTAACGCTAACTCTCCGTCTTTGGCAGAATTTATGGATGTGAGGCGATTATGCGTGCCACCTTCAAAAAGACTAGGGGAAAACCTTACGTTCGCCACGATTATACGCATTTGTGGTGTGGAGAACCATCCTGCGGTGGTGAGATAGACTTCTCCAGCCACACCTGCCATCAACAGTGACTGGGAGGAGCAAGATGGATGTGGCGCTCCTCTACGAGGTCCCCCACCCCACAGCAACCTCCACTCCCCCTGCTGGGGTAACAGCAGTCTGAACAGACATGCCAACTGTCTGCATTATCCTTCCCTCGTCGGTCTAACTCTGTCACACGGCAACTAAAGCCCGACTGTAAACACTCTGCACGCCTTTCATTGCCAGGCTGTGATCCCTTTGGCAAACGGAGCTGTCTTGTAATGAGGTAAATATAAATACTGGGGCATCTGACACACTAGGTTGATCCCATTTGCTATTAGACAGAGAGAGAGAGATATCTGTAACTTCAGTGTGTGTGAGACAGCTAGTGTGTGTGTTTGGGTGGAGAAGGGAGCTCCCTATGTAGATTGTTTGTTTATGATGATCGCACAGTAATTAGCACTGGGTCGCCATTAATCCTTGCAGTCTGTGTCTGCTTTGAGCCAGCAAAGATGATTGATAGTATGCAGACCATCCCATCATGTCCTGACAGAATACTGGTGGCATAAATTTAGTTAACCACCTTCATCCCTGAAAAATAACAGCATGTTACACTGTGAAACACTGCTCAAGATTTCTTTACAGGATGCAAAGGCCAATTTTAGGTTTTAAGAACGTTTCCCTAATGTTTCTATTAAGTAACACAAACATTAAAAGTTCTATGAACATTCAAAACATCCAGTTTTTCAGATGTTGTAATAACGTTACTGCTTGCTTATAGGAACGATATTTAAAATGTTCCACTAACAACTTAAGAACAAAGTTTTTGACATATGATATATAACTTGATATATGATATATAACTGCAAGAACGTTTTAATAACTGAGAGAACTTTAAGCCATCATTAGCCAATGTTCTGAGACCGTTCCCTGTTAGCCAGGAAGAAATCAAAATTTATTTACTTTAATTTACATACCTGGTTTTAATGAGCAAAATTGTTTGTGCATGTAATACAGAGCGTACACACAAACAGAGACATACTTATATACATACATAACTGCTGCCCGTCCACACATGCCCTATAGAGCATTGATTTTTAAAACATGAATACTGCAAATTCATATGCGTGCTGCTTGCATCAGCACCACAACTCTAATCCACAGCCTTATAGTCATTCAAAATGAACAGAATTCATTTTTTACATTCCCATTCAATGACTTCCTCCAAGTTAATGGCCACTGAAATATTAACAGCACAGATTCAATACAGACAGGCAGACAAAGTGGAAACGGCATTTGGAACTGTATTATAAACCTGTCTCAGAGTCGAAACGAAACGTGAATTAACTCTCAAAGACAGCAGAGCGTAAATCTGCTGCATGCAAACAACGTTAGCTGTACACCACGGAACAAATCCCCTCTTTCGAGAGACACGAGCGTTAAATTATCAGCTCGGCAAAGCCACCGTGGATGCCATCCCAGTGTTAATATTTCCCTTTGCAATCCTTTGTTTTCACTTCACTATGAAGCATGTACCCAAAACATTCATCTCCATTTCCTGCCTCTGAATCACTGGGCCCAAAGTGAATAAACAAAAAGGCAATTCTTCAAGTCAGTGAGTGAGCAACTCTCTTAGTAAAGCTTATGTGAACAAAAAAAGGGTGTTTGAACACAGAGAGGAAGTCAAATAAAGAAGAATTATCACACTAAAGCCGTCAAGGTGGCTTGATTGCTATGAATAAGACGTTTGATAGGGAGGATACAAAAACTGCATCTAATGAGAGTTCCTTTAGTTAATGAATGTAAAATAGATGCCATAAAGTAATATAAATATGAAAATGGTCATGGAAACCATTTTGTTAGAACCACATTCAAGTTAATTCATTTAACGTAAATACATAACTGGGTTACAATCTTTCTTTGTTGACGGCCCTTCAAATATTGTTTTGAATACAGTGGTTAACCACTACAGTTACCTTATTTTCCAGAAAAGCAAAGCAATATTTGATGAACTACCAACAAAGAACCATTATAAATTAGTTGCGTAGTAACTTCAAATGAAAATTTGCCTCAATACAGTGGTTGAGTTACCCAGAATGCATTTCACTAGAACATTATTTAACATTACTATGCAACAAGGTTATAGTGTTTCTTTCTTAGCAATTCTTAAAAAAATGCTTTGCATTCTGGGAAATAAGGTAACTCAACCACACAGAAAAGTGCTTTTTTATGGACGCCCACTTCCTTACAGCACGGCCGCTGTTACACGCTGGACGGCTTTCCTGCGGCGTCTTGGTGAAGGAGGGACAGAAGCGAATCTCACTTTTTGCCTGCTGCATGCAGTCGATAAGACCTCAGAAAGAGAGAGAGTGTGTAGGAAAAAGGGCGAGGGAGGGCAAAAGAGAGAAAACGAATAAGACGGGGACTGAGGAAAATCACGAATCTTGGAGAGCAACTCTGACTTCATTTGCCAACAGCTGAATGGTTTTGAGGCTTTGGCTAAAGCACTTTCTGCACCATTGCCCTTCGCCACAACGAGCAAACCCTTTCCATTTACCGTCACTTTATTCTTTTTTTACACCAATGGAGGTCAATCAAGGTGTGAACTCAGTGGAGAAAGGCAACTGCCATTGCTGCCCATCCAATGGAGCCTGTGTACTTCAGATTTCCACTTTGGTGACATACAGACCATTATGATCTTTGTCCAGTCATTTAAAAACGATGGATGGTTGAAGGTCAGGTTGGGGAAAATGGCCCCGTTCGGGTATTATCTCTTACAGAAAGTCACTAAACACAAATCTGCACAGTATCTGCGGTGCAGGGAGACTGGCGTATGAACAGAGGCATCTTGCATCGCTTTGCACAAATAGGGAATAAAGCGGCAACAGCATGGAAACGAGTTTTTCAACCTCCCGCTGATCCAAAAACTGTCGTATGTTTGCGCATACCTTTCCTTGAAGCTCCACATTTTATTTCTCCAAAATGTCAGGGACCGGCTGTGAAAATTATACGGCATGAGGGAACTTAAAAGCCAGATTTTTCAAAGCTTTTTGAGATTGAAGGTTCTTGGAAGTAAAAAATGGCATGGGGGGCTGTACCATGATATTTGAGAATTCACACACTTAAAGCATGAATGTTAATATAGGTGAGCTATTCAGCCAGTCAAAACACCTGAAACTGAAACATCTGATCAACTTCCTGTTTGACAGGAAGTCACTAACCTTCCTCCGCAGTTGTGCAATCTGCTCTCTGTAGAAAGCATCCAGGGCCTTTAGCTCCGCCTCTTTCTTCTCCAGTTGTTTCCCCTGTTAATTAAAACACTGAATGAGTTTTGTGTCATTCAAATGCGCACATTATGCTCATCTTGTTATTCATGAATGAACTTTTATCTAGGGCTCAAAAAGGATGACAGTATTGTTGAGTAAAATTCTCATTTGAAATATCAAATCCACCAGCAAGTGTATTTATTCAATTAACACTATAGCAAAAATATACATACTCATAACTACTAACCATAAACAGAACAGTTGCTAAAAATATATTTCTTTCTGGCACATATAAAATATAAAATAAAATGTATCTTTTGTGGTGAGGCCAACGAAAATATTGGCAGAGCACAAATTTGAACTGCTGGCCCAGAAGCAAGTAAGAAAGGGATAAGAATAAAGCTTTGTTGAGCCTTGGTTTTACTTTGAAAATAACTGTGTGACAAACATAAACAACACACAGCCCAGACAAGACCTGTGATCCACTTGACGATATTATTTTTAAAACAGTTTTCTACCATAAGGCTTACAAGCTTAGGACATTCATGAGTGCAACTGTTGCCTTTGGAATTTCTGCATTTGTTGGCATTTCTTAGGGATTCGTCAAGGTTTAAGTTTTTGGGCGAAATTCTTTCAGCAGCATATGTCCAGACTGGCCCGAAACTGTTGACCATACTCAAGAGTAGCTGGACTGAGGAGGCTGCGCTTGCAATTAGCCTCACATCGTCACGTCAACAGCATGGACCAAAGCTCTTAAAACCGTTCTGGTGACTCTGCCAGACATTTTCGGAATGGACAGCTGGTGTAAGATTTTCAGCCCTTGAATAAAACAAATCACTGAAGAGGATTTACAAGATGGAGGCATTCCAACAAAGAAAGTGAGAAAAATGCAAGCCTTGAAAGATAATGACAATGTCTTGAGTTTGAAGGTGATTTCATCCATTCTTATAACAGTACACAGGTGTGTGAAAATTAAATGCAACCATCATGATTAGAAACGATTCTGCGTGCACAGAGGTAGGGGGTTTTAAAGTGTGAGATGATATAAACTGACACATCTGTGCGGTGGAAATAAATAGTGGTGATCATTTCACATTGCGGGCACACAACACTGAGGGATGGACTTGGCATGGCTCAATATCCAACAGGTAGGCAGGGGAATACCCCAGCTTTCTCAGAACACTGGCTACCATTCTCTAAAAGTTCCCTGAAAGTTATCAAAAAAGTTCTTGAAGCACTAGTAGTTACTAGTAATGTTAGTAGAACATTTTTAACATTATAGATCACAGATAACATAAAAACAAGCTATTCCTAAGTACTAAGTGGAATGTTTTAAAAATGCTACAGAATTAAAAAACAATGTTTGAATTATTTAACCAAGCAATAATGGTAATCCTTTTTCTAAAAAATGGGACTTTTTTAACGTTCTTAGAACTTTCGAAATAACATTTTTAACGTTTTTGTTACTTAAACGGAAACACTGGGGAAACATTCTTTCAACCTAAAATTGTTAGCTGGGACAGGAACTGGCATGCTAACACGCTTGCACATGCACGCGCCCTCCCTGTAATTAGCTTCCTTCATTCTGCAACTGTGTACGAGGCATGGATACATTAAGCCCAGCGGGATACAGCATTCACACAGTCATGCTCACACACACACCTGCACGGAACACACGCGCACTGTGGTGGAGACGTCCCGTGGTGCTGACCGGGAGAGAGGCGCATGTACTGCGGCAGCCAGACGACAGTGCACAACAAAGCACAACCCCAAATTACGGGCATACATAATCACCCCCTTCCTCTGCCTCCTGTCTAAAGCGAGCAGTAAATCACCTCCATCAGCACGCGCATCATATGCAATTTTCTAGCTGGGTAGCTCCGAAACCGCCACGACGGCCGACACGGTTTGCATGCTCACAATTGGGGCTTAATGCATGAAAACCAAAACACCATGTTTAAATGAGGAGGGAACAAGCAGCAAAGAGAGAGATGCATATAACGAATAAATGAATGGAAGAATGTAACAATGAGGGTGGAACAGGCCATGCTTACCCAAGCGTCCAGTTCACAAGCAGGCTTGAGAAAGAGAGAGAAAACAGAAAAACACAGATTACTTAACAGAGCTACAGAGAAATGAAACCCAACTGAAATTATGCCAGAGAAGCTTTGTCAACCCATCAGCAGACCCAGATGGAATCAGTACTTACATCTGTTTGACATGATTTAACTCCATAACTATATACATGGGTCTGAAGACATGAAATGACATTTACAGTGAATTGAACTCTTGTATATTATATTTAAATTTATGCATTTGGCAGATGCTTTAATCCAAAGTGACTTACAGTGAGTTCAAGCTATACATTTGATCAGTATGTGTGTTCCCTGGGAATCAAACCCAAAAACGTTTGTGCCGCTAACACAATATTCAACCAATTGAGCTACAGGAACACTATTGTTTATATTTATAGTTAAGGACTGGAACAACCTCCCATCTGTAAGTTTAAAATATTGGCGTGTAATTAACCCCACGCCATCTGTGCTGAGACTTATCTAAGGACCAGCCTATCAGGAAGACATGGTGATGAGCTCTTTAGGCTTGTGTCAGTGGCCAACCACCCGGGACACCCTAGCAACTGTAAAGCAACATCCTAGCAACCACGCAGAATACCCTAGCAATCACAAATCAAAATTCAATGTAAAAACCACCCACAACAGTCTGATGTCATGTTGGCCAATTGGGTGACTGAGCAACACACGTTTTTATCAGAAAACATAATCTAGTTATTTATTAGCATGCCCACCCACACAATCTTTGCTACAAATAAACATTTTGATGAACTATTACGTGACCTAAATAGATATATTTTGTTTCATGTTCATGTCTTTAGGCAACATTTTAAAACAACCTTTAAAAAATATTTGAGTTTAAAAAAAAAAAAAGAGTCCCCTCGAAACATTCCTGTCTACATTCCTTTCTGTGTTTTACCGGTCAAACATGGAAAAGAGAAATGAAAACTGTAAAAGGCTGAGCATAAATCTTCAGGGACTTTTAAAATTCAGCTGTAAATTGGGTGTTAACAAACGTATTATGTAGTATGGAATCGCGGCTCATTATGGGAGCCACAGCAGGGCATTTCACACGTATTTAATGAACAGGAAGGAGCGGCTAATCTGGTCTGCGAGCTGAAGCCAAGAGCTCGCACCGCCAGGGCTCACATGGATCTGCGGAGATAAGCGAAGAAAGGGTCGAGTTAAACCTAAGACTTGAGCATCTGAGAAAATATGGCTCATTTTGCACATTCACGCTGTCCAAAACATCAGCTCAGAATTAGAATCATAATTAATTTTTTCTCATTTTTGTATTTACTAGAACTGATTAAGTTTTCATTTAACCAATTGTAAATATCTAGCTTCATATTCTAACAAACTCCTTATTTAAGGTTGATGTAGCTATTTATTGACAGAAAGTCACAAAGTGTAAAAAAGCGAAAAATTAAACCATAAACAAAAAGTCACAAAGAAAGTTTATGTCACATTGCCTCCCTTTAGAACGCAACGTAACCGTTACGGTAGCCAAGCAACGCTTGTATGCGTATATCGTTCATTTTATAATGGCTTCGAACACGATTCATCCAATCAGATTTGAGAGCTGGAACTATTGTTAGCTGATCTTTCAGTGATTTAGAGATGTTTATTTATAAAAGTGGCATTTACAAAACTAAAGAGGACTGTTACCATGCCAGCAGAACTGCGTACAGCCCAAAATAGCCTCTTGAGAAACAAAAAACGACTCGACGACAAACTCTCAGCTGAAGAATCAGAGTCTGTTCCCTGCTGGTCTGATGACGACACACTCATCACTCCATCTGAAAGAACTCTCAAAGACTGTTGAGATCCGCACACACTCGTATCTACTCAGTCTTGTCTCCTGACTACACAAGCCTTGTCATTTCTTTATTTATTCTCTTTAAAATTCTCAGTGGTGACAAAGCCAATCTGATGGGCATGCTGTGCTCACGTAACGCTCTGTTTGGGATCTGGAGCAGTCTGATAATACTGAGGCAAGCATGAATTACACTGATAAGTCTACATATGAGTCCTGCTCCGAGCTGGGCTTGCCGCAAACAACGGCGCATGAGCGTGCATGCTAGGTTTTAACTTAGTATACAAGGCTGGATGGATGCTACAGGCTGTGTGCGGGAAGACGTTTAAAACACAGATGGAAAATGTAGCAACTTATCACAGATTAGCAATTATAACTAAAGTTTGAGCTTTTGAAGAGTTGGACCCACATTTACATTTATGCATTTGGCAGACGCTTTAATCCAAAGCGACTTACGTTGCATTCAAGCTATACATTTGATCAGTAACCATGTTCCCTGGGATTCGAACCCACAACCTTTTGTGCTGCTAATTGCTAATTAAAATTCTGCAAGTTAAGATACAGTACAGTATCTTACAGAACAGTGTTAAATGTTTAACAATGTGAATAATAAAGTTAAAGTAACATTAAAATAAGGCTAAATGTTTAGCAATGTAAAACGTTTTATAATCTCAAACACGGATAATGTTAAAAAGTAAAATAAGATTTAGATGTTTCAGTCACAAACCACATCATAAAACCTAATTAAATTGCTAATTTCTTTTCATGGCTGCTTCTGGTAATGACAATACACAATTAAACACTCTTTCCGTATGAAATGTCCAGATAACGATAGTAGCACACAGCTATTGATTAACCTGTGTCATAATAAAAATTGATTCAACTACATTTAATTTAATTTAACTTTTGGAGGCTATGTGACTGAAACTCATTACGAGTGATGGTTCTCATGAGTTCTCTGCTCCGTCTTGCAAAAACGTGCACGCACACGGTGCATCTGTCGTGTCCCGCGGTGACTGTTTATATTCCGTCGCCCCCTCTAGGCTGGATGTGCTGCATTGCCATCTGATAACCAGGCACAGCTTCCCTCCTGCGTTCCTCGTCTATTTACTTGTCTGCATTTATTTAACATGTTGCTCTGGGCTACGCAATAAATTAGCACTTAATATTCAAACTGACTACCCAGAGTGCACGCTGCTATGGACGTCTGGGCCACTTGCTTCTCATATGGCCTTGCTAGGAATAAATTCTCTGCTGAGCTGGGCAACATTTCGGCCCTTATCTGATCCCCATCCGGCCACCGTGCCAGCGAGGGCCGAAGGCTTGAACGGCCATGTAATTTTCGAGAGGGTCTTGAATGTGATATTGATGACACAAGGGGGAAAAGATTAGAGCAACAAGACGAATCTAGAGAAACTATTTGACAGAGGGTCTGAATTCGTTTGGTGCCAGAGGGAGAGACACAGGAATCAGCCCGGAACGGTCAAATGCTCACAAGGTGTAAAAATTTAATATGCTCATCTCCTTTTATTGAACGACAGGTAAAGTGTGTAGCCAGCGCTCATAATCCTGACCGCTTTAAGGGGTCACTTCTTCCTAAACTATAGCCTTCCCTATTATCTTGAGCAGCAGTCAGAGCTGTGCCTTAGTGGTTACCACACAAATTCCATGTATGCTAAAATGAGAAACGCAGATTCAAATCCAGATTGCGTTCTAATGCATAAAAGCACCAAATAAAGTTCAAAAGCAGACAAAATGTCTTTTAAAAAAATCTCTCACTTTAAAATTTGGTCTTGGTGCTCATGCAATGTACCCAAACGTTTTCCAGTATACACCTTAAAATGACAATCTGTAACTTTTGCCTCTATCACCATCTCTGTATGAAACACAAAATTGCAGGTTACTTTATGTACTTTTTAATTACGCATGTCAAATGAAGCCAAACTAATGTTTTCTAAGAAATCTGACCCAGCAGCTCCAATTATAAATCATTATTATAAACTTACCGTTGTGAATCAGAGTAAAGTAAGGAGACTGTTTTAAAAACTGATCTGTTATGTACTTGCTCAATAACTGAATTTCATTTCTTTTTGCCGAAAAGTTATGGATTGCAGCTTTAATTACACGGTCAATAAAAATAGCCAAAACATCCATAAACAAACATGTTCAAGAAACAAATTCCATACACTTTCATCATAACTATTGGCATTTTGAGGCCAGCGTGAAAACGACCAGAAAAATCACTCTCGACGGACACAAAGATGCTTAGCAGAGAAACCTGCGATGCATTCAAAAGAGAAAACCTCAAGTAAACACTTACAAACACAGAGACAACACAAGACCTAATCCTGCACATAATTCCTTCTTATCCCAGAGTCCTGCTCGGGAACGGCGCTAGAAAGGAAGAACCGGTGCAGGGTGCGAGGGATAACATCTATCCACTCCACCTGGTGCCGCGGGCCCTCTGGCAATTACCTGAGCAGCGGTCTGCCGTGTGCTCGGGGAGAGCGAGAGTCTTAATGGCTTTGCATGCAGGAAGATGTCAGGGCCGAGATTACAATTACTGATAGCACTCCGCTACCAGACCAGCTCTGTTCTCTCTCGCTGCAGCGGATTACTCACACTGAGCTCCTCTGATAAACTGCATACTGAGGACGGATGAAGGAACGCAAATAAATAAACCAATAAATTGATAACAAGGGGTTTATTGTGATACATCTGTGAGGGGAAAATGATGTTTGCGATGACGACAGCCCTGATGAGAAGATAAAGCTTGCATTTGTGTGAGAGATCATGACAGAACAAAAACCTACTGAGCTACAGTAGGTTAGCTACAGAAAACTACAGTTTTCAGTACAGACATCCTGTTCTAGATTTACAATACACACAAATACCCACTCACACATCATTTGCTCATCATTTACTCACTCTGTTGTCTTCTGAAACCTGTATGATTTTCCTTCCTTTGTGGAAGACTAAATAAAACTAAATAAAAGTTTAGCATAATGCCCACAATAAACAAATTGGAACAATATAAGAGAGAGTACAAGATTTAAGTTTATATTTTTTTATTTGAGTCAGCTTCAACGTAAGTATGTAGCTGTGGTGAACCATCAGCAAGACCAGACCAGAGGCAATATCTTAACATTTTCTGTATTGAACCTAGGGGGGAAATTTGCAGATTTATTCAACAAAAATATGTATTTAAACATACAGATGTGTCCACATGTTACAGACATGCCTCAGAGCACATGCACTAGGCTAGTCTAACTCAGTGTTATGCACATCATGTGACCGAACATCTGACAGCTGGAGTCTGTCCATTTACACGTATGTGTCAAAGTTGCATCACATTTTCTCGCTTTGTGAAAAACAAGTGACATGTTTTAACAATGCTAACAAAAACATTGAGTACCATTCCAAATCACCTCAGTTTAAATACCATAATCTATCATGCTGACACATTTCACAGCGTGAATTAGCACAGGAAGTTGAATCACAGAGACCTCATGGGTGTCATATTGAAACAGGAAAGATGGCACTAAACAAGCATTGTATTAAAGAGTTATTCTGCCATCTAGTGTCTAACTGTGGTATAAACACATTTTTCTAAATGTATTGTTATGTTCAAATTATAACATAGTACAACGTAAAACGCCAATGAAGTGCTGCTGAATAATCGCTAAACTGATCGATTATACCTATACAATATTGTATATTTATATGTATATTTATGTCAATTTTATTGACATAAAATTCGCCACAGTGTGACACGTTCTCTCTATATTAAATACTTTGCTAATCCTCTTACGATTATGCATGCAGCTGTTATGACCTCAAATTAATTCAATACTAGGGCATATTTGTACTTTTAAAAATCCATTCGTCACATCACAGAATTATTTAATAACCTAGTATATGAATAAAGGTGTTTAAAAAGGCTGAAAACGTTGTGGCCAAGACCAGATTTGTAGGTTGTTCTTAAAGCTGTTCTTTAAACTTTTCGTCCACTTTAACAAAATAACTCTGTAAGCACCTACTCTGCAATTTTATGTTTCAAACAGAGATGGTGGTAGAGAGACAAAAGTTACAGACTGCAGCTTTAATGAACATAAATACAATTCTGGTGATCACATTAACATGGTGAATTGAGTCACTGTACTGAATTGAGTCGTGATTATAAATGAAGCTTCTGTCAAGAAGCCCTATAGATCTGCCACCATTCACTTGCAGATGTAAAGCTTTGTGCACCCATGTAGCATCATCTGCAGGTACCCTTAAAATAAACAGCTTAAAATAACATCATTTATCTAACACAAAATCAGATGCGAGAGGCTGAAAAAGGATCAGAGCCCTTATCATACAGAGATAAGCCAGGCAGAGGAGAGCTTTGATTATTTTAGCATCTCTCATGCATAAGTAACGTGTGCGCCAGAGTAGCGGGCGGGCGGATGGGCGTTTTGGCAGAAAGCGTGAAGGGATGTTAATGAGACGAGCTTTTTAATGCAACTGTGGCAGGAAAGTGCCAAATGCAAATGTAACTTATCACCTCGCCCTGCCAGCAGGCCAGAGAATGGCATTAATGCATTTAAGAGCAAAGAAATTACCCACAATCTTTCTCACTCTCTTTCATTCTGCGTGAAGGTTTGGCATGTACAATAAGCACTCGTGGAGGGCACCGTGCGGACCCTGGCAGATGGAGAGAGGCAGCAAGGGAAGATGAAGGAACGTGTCGGGTGCATTTCACAGGAAGAGTGCCGCAGTACCGTCTGAGCGAAAGAGCAGAGGCGGGTGACACATTACCGCATTTTAACACCTTTGTGATGTGTTCTTTCTGTTAGATAATGCCTTAACATAACAGCAATTCCTTATGGGAACCAGCTATCAAATAATCCATGGAAAAACTGTAACTGCTGAGCGCTGGTACTGTAGCTCAAATTGTTTTAACAATGTCGTGGTCATGGGTTCGAAAATCATGAATATAGAGACTAAAAGAAGAATGTTTATACAGTCAGCCTATTCCCATCAAGGTTGAAACAACAAAGCAAAACACATCACAAATATAAAGCCATTTACACAGAGAGAAATGAATCAGTGAAACAAAAGCAAAACTAAAGTGACACACAAAGAGAGACCAAAACAAATACACACTGGAAAGAAAAACAATTCTGTTGTTTGAGTGGTCAGATCCATTGTTTCAAATTAAAGTCTTTTTCAATGTAACCATTTCCTCTTAGTGTTAATATGCCTGATTTTTGTTTCATAACCCTTGATTATTACTCTTTTTTCCTTGTAATCTACAACATCTAAAACTTGCAAGCTACAGGAATAGAAAAAAGCGAGACGGACACATGTAGCTCTGTCTAGATCAGTATCAGAAAAGCCAGATGATCTATCATATAACTTACAATAAAACTGACAAAACAGGAAATAAATGCCTGTCCAAAACACTTCTGACACTCAATTCATCTCCACTTTGAGAAATGCTGGGATACAACAAGAGTAAATGCTAAATCATTATTTATTAATTCACACACTCTTTTATATAGATGTATTCTATGGCAACATTCATAACAATATTTCAATGTGATTCTTTTGTGAGAAACAGCAAGATCAATTCATCTGATATCTGACCAGGATGCATGGCTAATGATAATCATGATTCTCTCAAGTACTCTCCATGTCAAGTCTCTGCTTGATTCTGATGGATGACGAGGAGATTTCCTATCATATCTACACCACACATCATCTAATATCAAAGAGAAACATTGAATCTAAACTAAATTGAATAACTAAAGAGTACATTTTTAAAGACTTTCATCTTGTGGTCATCTGTTCCTTTAATAATTTTGCATACTGTTGTATTGTTGAGTCTATGCCATTCATGGTGATGTTAATACATTTAAATCTGTAACTTTTTTGTGTTAAAAATGAACAAAAATCAATTTTTGAGCAAGTACATGCCAGATCAGTGTTCAACACAGTTCTACCCTACCCTGATTCACAAATGTAAGTTTATAATAATGATTTATAATTTGAGCAGTAGGGGCAGATTTTGCTGGATATCCGGGTACTGTAGATGGTGCAGCATCTAGCTTTTTCCTATGGCAATTGTTTAGAATTTAAACTGATCGTCCATGTTGAGAAAAAAACTCTAGTGAGGCAAAAGTTACGGATTGCAGATTTAAATGTTTCTTTAATTATAGTACTTTATTGGATCAGCACTTGTTGTCTAAGGTAAATTCTGCAGTGAATCAAACCCACAGAACCGCTGGTAACATCAAGAACACAGATTAAGATTTCAGGTGACTTCTGGCCACATTCGCACATCTGCTTATAAGACTTTCTGGTTGGAACAGAAACGTGTTTAACGACCAATAAAAGGAATAAGCCATTATTACCTCACAACCCTCGAACACACACGTTCTGCACTCTTCAAATCATCAGCCTTGGGGAAGCCTTTCTATTAGGTGTCCAGAACATGTCAAAGCTCAGATAAGACACACCAACATTAGATGACATGTCCCTTATGGGCCCTGGGCATCAGCTGTCATATACAACATCACTCGCTCACACATTCATCCAATCCCATGCCCCTGAGTGAAGACAACACGAGCCACATGTAACTCTTATAAAGCAGATAAGGTAGCCCTAAAGAAACCCAATACTGAAGTACACAATCCCTAAAGGACTTGAGGAAGTGGATGAGAGTAAGTGGGCTGTAGGACACAGGAAAAAAGACTGAGGCAATTTCACCCATGTCAAGACGGAGTGCTTCACTCTGACTAGATGAAACAGTTCCTGTCACCTGCTGTTATTTTACTAAGCCATTCAACCTAGAAATTCGAGGAGATAAATATACAAGCTATTCATTTTTTCCATTTTATTTATTTATTTACAGCTGAACTGTGGTTTGTGTACTTGCTTATATTCAGTAAAAATAATTGGTACTGAAAGTTAAAAAAATATTATGAAGCAGTTCATAAGATCTACTATAATGTGACACATAAATCCGTACTTTAGAACAGTGTTTTAAATGAACCTTGTTTTTCTTGTATTTAACAATCCATTACAGAGCCTACAAATTAAAATACAGAATGCGGATGTAATTGGTTGACAGTTCAAAGAAGAAAACATGCATATCTCTTTCTGTGAAACACAATCATTTGTCCTACACCTGTTCAAAATTCATCACACCACCTGCGATGCCTGACAAATGAAGATGTTGAATTACGCATTCCCGTCTTAGGTGCGATGGAGTCAGAATGCATTTGCATGCGTTGTTATACCTCAGTACTGAAGTACTGTGAAGTGCCTTACCAGCTGTTTGGCTCTCTCAGACTCCTGCCGCGTCTGTGCTCTCTCTCTCTGTATCGCTCGAGTGATGTCCAGACGCGCCGCCTCCCTCTCTTTCTGTGCGATGCGAGCCAGCTCCTCCTGTATTATGGCCTGCTGCTGTTCATACCTTTGCAAAAACACACTTCTTTATTTACCTGCCTGTTGCTGACTTGAAGCTTCAGAAAATGCAGTTCCTAATCTAACCAATGGGTGGTAGTATTTGGTCCTCTCTCTTTGTTTTGACTGTGTGATTCAACCTTGAACACCAGCCAGGAAAAAATGAGCACACTTCTAATTTACTGTCCTTCCCTTTGCAGAAGCTACAGATGTCACATATACAAGTGTTTTATTTCACAATTTACCCTTCAAATATTTTGTCTATAAATTTACTGCCATATTAGATGCTTGACTTGGAAAAATACAAAACAAAAAGATTCAATTGTTGTAATTCATTAATGCAACACAGATTTCTCCTGCATGTGGTTTTGGGAACAACAAGAAAGATCTTTTGGGGCAGTCATGGGTGAGTCATGTGGAATGAGTTTGGCTTACTGACGGTTCATTTAGAAACATTGTTGTTTGGTTTTTTACTGTTGAGTTGACTGATAATGTAACGGTGGCTGATCAGAAGTAGTAAAGGCTCTTGTAAAGTGCATTGAACTACAAACTGGACTACAATACCTCTTCCTGAGCTCCTCTTTACTGTCAAAAAAAGGCCTGGACTGAGATTTTGGAGGTGGAGTGTCAGATGCCTGTTGGCCTGCAAGGTAAAGAGAAAACGATTAAACTACAATTATGAGCAAAAACTAAAAACAATTGCAAACAACTGTATTGCTCAAAAGAGTGTATAAAGCACAAGAGGAGTTAGACAAATACCTGACCCCAAACAGAAAAACTAAAGCTACTTCTCTACTATCATTTGAGGAAACATTTACGTCACCTTGATTTTCTTTAGTGTTGACAGATGGTCTTGGATCAGGAGTTTGACTCTGATGCCTCATGCGCTGTAGGACATCCTCAGAGAGCTGAAAACACAGAGGTGAAGTTACAGTAACAGCAAAATGGAAACCCTTGTATCTAAACATCATTACAACATGAAGCCAGACCAATTGTAACTAAACCTCTGGGCTACGCTTTTGCGCGACTAATTTAAATGGCCATTTGAGGGGCCACTGGATTTGTCGCATCATTATTATTATTATTATTAAGTTAGCTTGTCAGATCCTTTTTATATTTTAGTGCTACTCCAATCAGGACAGTTTAAAGCACCCTTAGGACAAATTAATCGACACAAATGTCAAAGCACTGAACAGTTTCTCATTTATTCATTCATTTATTCATTTATTTATTCATTCATTTATTCATTCATTTCATTTATTCATTTAGCACATGCTTTTATCCAAAGCAGTATACAAAGAGAAAGAGAGCTTTAACATTTTGCCCAAAGACCCAACAAGCCAAGACTGCAAATCTACATTTACTTTGTTAGTTTCTTCATCAGAACTCGACTAGTCACTACCTTGCTAACAGGGAACGTTTTCAGAACGTTGGCTAACGTTCTCTAAAGGTTCTCTCATCAGTAAACGGTCTTGCAGTAGCATTAGTAGGATTTCTTTAACGTTTTATATAATTATCAAATAAGTTATTCTCAAAACGTTAGCAGAACGCTTTATAAACCTTACAGAATTGACTAGCGTTCTTACAACCAAACAGTAACGTTAATGCAACGTGTAAAACGTGGACCATTTCAACCTTCCTAGAAACGTTTTTGTTACGAATGGAAACGTTACGGAAACGTTCTTACAACCTAAAAGCGTTAGCTGGGCTGTGCGCGTCTGCAGGCGGCGAAAAGTTTTTGCATGGAGTTAGAAAGATGATGTGACGGTCATAATAATAATAATAATAAGAAGAAGAAGAAGAAGAAGAAGAAGAAGAATTAAGCAGGCCGGTGACATGATACATCGGAAAGCATAATGTGTCCAGCGTTGTCCCAACGTTGTCCTAATGTTTCACCTCGCCCAGTTCATTTAAGGACGGCCGGTTAACTTAAATCCGAGTGCCTCACGATTACAAATAAAACGCACACATCCATTATGATTATGGACACGATGAAAACATCCATTATGATTATTGAAAACCTCCATCATTCCGCTACAGGTTATAAATGCAGCAGAAATCATAAAGATGAAAGCGTTACCTTCACCCCACGCAGAATCCTCACTCTGTCATCCTCATCTAGGCCGAAAGAAACCGTCCTTGACGTGCTCTCTCCCGACCCCATCGCTCTTTATTACTGCCTTTAAGACTTTAATCTTTAATGCGAAATGAAAAGATTTGATGTTTATTTACAGCGATCGCAAATCATGCCCTACAAAAAGCGAAACGTTGACTGACTGACGTCTTACCGAAGCGTCAGTCTGAAGCGAGGCAGTATCTCGCAACGTGATTGGTCAGTCGATAAGAACACCGCCATCAGCCAATAGGATTGTAGGATGGAACATGGTGGCACGGGCCTCTGGGAGATGTAGTCCTTAAGGCGTCAAAATATGTCATGTGTACCTGTACTTTACGAAAAAGCTTTTATTTTGTAATGCGAACTATATCTATGAATTAATATGCGACATAAAAATTGTTGGGGTTCAGCAGAAGTTATACAGAACAATTAAAGCCTAGATTTAAATGAATTTGTTTCATAGAAAACTCAGTCCAGATCTCACATATTACTTGCCGTTTAGTCGTTCGGCTTCTTTGTTTGCTTGTAATATTAATATGTTCTGTCTCTTGTTACTAATATTAAGCATCTCTTGAAACAATCACAATGTGAAGGCATTCAATTCATATCAAATAAAGCATATCCAAGAGACCGGTCAATGTTTGTTTTTGGGGTATGTATTTATTTGCATATTTGTATATAAATAATGACGTCATACCGACACCTCACACCAGGCATCTTAAGTACTGTACATATGATCATATTCCTAATTTTACAGACAAATCACGAGCAAAATCGTTTATATGAAGACGAGGTAAATGACAGTAAATCGCATCTGTTTGCGTTTCACTTTAAAGTTACAGTAAGTGCTTAGAGACCAAGTTTCTTCTTTAATTATAGCCCTATTGTCATTGAATGATTATTACTATTATTATTATGTAGATTATTATATCAAAATAATATTCTGCCATTGGTGCTGTATATTGCAGTGTTTATAACCATGCATGTTCCCTTTTAACTTGAGTTATGCATTTCAACTAAACTCCACAATTATCAAACACCTAGAGAAGTAACAGTGCCATAGAAGGCGTTTTGGTCTAATGGTTAAATGGACCTCACAACACCACGCATAATAATTAAAGAATTCAACACCCCTTCTGTAGGAAACTGATTTGGAATTAACTTTAAGATTAAATCAGAAACATAAAATTATAATCACCGCTAGCACCACAACAGGACCCTGAACTGTCTGAGAGAAACTGAACTGAAGCAACTTTATTGGCAGCTTTACTGGCCAATGACACCACATTGAGGGTTTGAGAAGCATCCATTATGATTGGCTGGGATTGCAGGGGCGGGACTAGGAGTCATTGATTGACATGTTCTCCATGCTCTCTAGATCAGCATCACCGCCCTGTTTTTTTTTCTTCCCTTCTTCCTGTTTCTTCTGCTTTTTGCTCACCTCCTGGTCGATGGGAGCTGGCTTCACAAACTTAATCATTTCTGTTAAACCTAAGGAAAATAATAAAATACATATCAGCTGAACATCTGCTTCTTAGTATCACAGTAAACAAAAGCGGGTTGCAGAAAAACACCTTAAAGGAAAAATCCTTGGTGTTTCGTTTAGTCATATTACAATGACTAAAGCTTTAACTTTGGGTTTGTTTAACTAACTTTATGGTCACCTTGTTAGATAAATGGGCTGGCTGTACAGTCTTGTTCGCAAATCCTAACCTAACCTATCCAAACCCAACTTCCTCTACAGGTAAACAGAGTCACACTCAGTTGTGCTCACCTGGAGGCATGAAATCTCTGAGAGGTTCTGGTATAATGATACCCTCTTCTGTCTGATAGTTCTCCAGGATGGCACAGATGACGCGTGTGGTTGCGCACATAGTTGCATTTAGCATGTGCACAAACTCAGCCTTTATTAAAACAGACATACTGGTTAACCAAGCCAACCTGAAGCAGTAAACAGACGTGTATTACCCAACGGAGGTTCACCGCACCTTATCCATCATCTTGGTCTGGCCGTAACGAATACGCAAGCGGCGAGCTTGGTAATCTGTGCAGTTTGAGCAGGACACAAGCTCCCTGAAGGCCTGGGAGCCTGGGAACCAAGCTTCTAAATCCAGTTTTTTACTAGCAGCATGGTTCAAGGAACCTTTGGGAAAAGAGAACAACTTGTTGGAACCTGAGGTACAGCTTTATTATGAGAACAATTATGTCATACTTACACAGCCCAATTAAGGCTCTTTGAGTACATTTCAAACTGGGGTTATGTTGTAAGTATTGTTTCCCATGATTTTTATTCCTGTACAAATGCATTTATGCCTCATCAGAGCAGCTTTAAACAATCTGTGGAAATGCACACTTTAATAGTTTTATGCCGCTTCAGATTTGGTTTCTGTGGCTTTGCTGTGTAATCAGATACATTGGTGTTGTCAATGGGAAAACATGGTCACTTATACAAACCTGACACAATGTTTACGATGCGGTAGGGAATTCCTAACGACTGATAAAAACCCTCGGCTGTTCCAATCATTTCGTCAAACATCTCCCAGGATTTGTTGTCGTGTGGGGAGCAGTACACAAACTGCTCAATCTGGAAATTAATGAAAAATGACTTCATATTCAGTGCATAGATCAAACATTTAACCAAAAATGTAGCTTGTTCTTGTAATTAATGCCAGAAGCCCTTTGAATCATGTGTTTGTGGTTACATTGTAAAAACTCCCAGTTCATTTGGGATCAAATCACAAATGACGTTTCCAAAAAATTATCTAATTTCCTTTTGTCACTGCAGGCACTTAAAGCTACAATATGTAACTTTTTTTAAATGAACAAAAATCAGTTATTGAGCATGTATAAAAAAAAGATCAGAGTTCAAATTGTTCTCCTTAATTAAGTCACATTAAAACTCTTTTATTCAAAAAAGGTTTAAATGTTATTCAAATCACTCAATGATTACAAATGCAATACATCATTTGATGCAAATGACATGAAAATGTTCATTTTCCCGTGATACCTGTGTATACACTGTTAAACATTATTAGCAGACATTAAATAAACTACTGAGCATGAGATTGTATTATCATGCTAAAACAGCACTGACCTTCTCAAACACTGACCTTCTCAAACTGATGGACCCTAAAGATCCCACGTGTGTCTCTTCCATGAGAGCCCACTTCCTGTCTGAAGCAGGTGGAGATGCCAGCATAGCGGATGGGGAGGTCCTCCGGCTTCAGCCACTCATCTCTCAGGAAGGCCGCGATTGGCTGCTCTGATGTGGCGATCAAGTACTTCTCGTCCACTGTGTTGTCATCAGACCTCTCGCTGCTCTTTCCAATCACCTGACCAATCAAATTACAGGAAAGTTTTGTTTCACTAGTGGGACCACAATTTCACTGGTGGAATCAAGAGGACCCTGTATTAACATGGATAACACTGCACTCATTTGTAAAAGTGCACTATGCAGGGGTTTTACAATAAATAAATAAAGAATCCTAAATCATTACTTTAGGATCCACTAGATTAGGCATGCAGTGGTGTGCCTGTTTTTTCTTTTTTGGACATATCTGGTATGCAACCTTTGGCCAGTGGGTGCTGAGCCTCCGCCAACATGAACACTCATGCGAGAGGCAGGGGCGTGTGCTTCTTGCAGCATTACGCCCAAGAGGAGGGGCCAAGCTTGAATGTTGTGTTTACAAACAGTAACTGAAACTCCTGCACAGTGCACCTTTATGCTCCACCAAAACCTCACGAAATACCCTGACGTGTCAAAATAAACTTTCAAACTGTCAAATAAATTGGAGACATAAGAGAAAGATGGCAGGACAAACCTTGTAGAGTTCCTCGTCGAACTGGCTCAGCTGAGCAACCTCCTGCATAACTTCTTTCCTCATGAAAAAGGGTGTGTAGAGAAGGCTGTAGTTCTTGCTGTACAGGATCCGCAATGCGTAGTTTATTAAGGCCTGCTCTAGAAAAACTAAAGGCCCCTAGAACAGAACATTTCAACCATGAAATGAGATAATGATTGTTTAGAGCTTTACAAACCACCATCAGAAGAGCTGTAAATAAAGCACAATGCAAACCACATGCTATGAACTTTTGTTTTCAGCGTACCATGAGAGATTATTCTCTCACTTGCAAAAGGTTACAATTCACAAAAACTCATTTTTCTATGACACTGAGTCTGGAGCTAGCGACACCAGAGTCATGGGTTTGATTCCCAAGGAACAAACATACTGATAAAATCTTAAATGAACAACCGCTAAATGCATAAATGTACATGCAACTGTGAATTTGCTGCATAAAATACGTTATTCACAATATACAGGCTGCGTGAAATGATATGAGAGATGCGTCTAAATTTCAATGAACCTTGAGGAAATATCCTCTGCTTCCAGCTACTATTGCTCCTTTTTCCCCATCGTATCCATCCACCATGACCACCAGGTCCACGTGAGAGTACTTCTTCTGTACCGTGCAGTCACCCCAGGTGCGCTCTACCTTATTATCAGCATCCTGAGAAAGAGGAGCACCGTTGAGACAACAGAACAAGCTGAACTACACATTAAAGTCCTAGAGTTCATTTAACACATTCTTAAAGAAAACGACCACACCAATAAGGTTCCTCTGTGGTATAAGGTTATCACAGCCAGAACATTTAGCACATATAAATGGTTAAATGGCTAAAGCTCACCTCATCATTGCTGATGGGCACAGAGGGGTGTAGAAGGTTGCCAATCTCTCTCAGTTGCTCAAAACGCTCCGCCTCCAGCTTTAGCCGATCGCTGTCTGTCTTCTGCACGGCCTCGTCTACCAGTAACCGCACCTTCTTAATCTGAGTCACCGTGAGGGCCTATAACAGACAGAATGAAGACTAAGTGGTCAGAATTTGTGATTTAACCATTCATTTAACAAAACTAAAGACTACGGCTGTGAATCAATTTACAGCAAGATATATAAGGTAATAGCATTTGTCATTATTTGGTTTCAGCATCTCATCATACATGTCTAATATTTTTTGTCATTAACTGTACGAATAACACATTATCGCCTCACTCACTGATAGCGTTTCTGCAGTGATGGCTTCCAGGTTCTGTGCCTCTTCTGGAAGAGTCTCGTCATCACCAACTGGCTCTTTTTTCTGCAATAAAGGGCAAGAGAAAAACTGTAACGTAGCGTATTACTGTATGATAGGCCACCCTCTACATCATCAGCAACATAAATGCAAACAAGACACTCAAACGTCAGTAATTCTGTATGTACCTTCATTTTTTCACCAATGGCTTTGCTGCACAGATTCTTGGCTTTGTTTAGGTTATCTGCGGTAAAACGACCTGGGGAAACATCAATACATGACATGGTTTTGTTGTCAGGTTATTTAGTAATAATTTCATTTCACTGCTTCCAAATTACAACATAGATTACAAGCTTCAAGTTACAACAAAGTTCAACGTGCTAAAGCTATACAGTTTAATATACATAGTCATATATGTATATAGTTATACAGTTTAAAATAAATATATATATATATACATAAAAAACAGCTTCAGAGGGTAAATCATTTATGTTGCAGACAATGGCAACTTTGATTGAATATGAAACTAAAAGTACATAACCTGCCAAAACACAAATATTGAAATATTAAAACATAAAGAAGGAAGCTTCAGCATACAACACATGTGCACGTACATTGATTTGTTATTTTCAGGTCATATTGTCTGATTTCTCCTGAATCTTTGGGGTCGTTACGTAAAACACAGAAGAATCATTTTGCTGCGCTATTAAAATCTGTATAAAGAACTGGACTCGAAACCTTTAACGAGACTTTAAACAGATGTAGGGCAATATAAAGTAATAAAATAAAATCAACATGTAGTGCATGGAGACAAGGTAACTCTCCTCCTCCGTTTCGGTTTCTGTTTTGAGATTGCATCACCTGTACATGAATCAACACACACACACACACACACACACACACACACACACACACACACACACACACACACACACACACACACACACACAGACACACAGACACACACAGACACACACACACACACACACACACACACACACACACACACACACACACAGACACACACACACACACACACACACACACAGACACACACACACACACACACACACAGACACACAGACACAGACACACACACACACACACACACACACACACACAGACACACACAGACACAGACACACACACACACACACACACACACACACACACACACACACACACACACACACACAGACACACACAGACACACACAGACACAGACACACACACACACACACACACACACACACACACACACAGACACACAGACACACACACACACACACAAGCTTTATCAGACTTTACACAAGCTTTAGCGGGTTTTACTCACATCTCCTCCACTCCGTGTCCGCCTCAACCAGTTTGTCCACCAGAGATGCATCTTTAAACCGCTTCCTCTGGGTCTCTCTCACGGTTACAGGATCACAAAAAAAGCCACCTTTATCGGTACACGACACAGGTCCACATCCAGCACACATGACACCTACGGACGCGGACAGCGGTGCTCGGACACACAGAGGCACACAAAGCAGGGGCGAAGACAGAGCCACACACACAAAAAAAAAAATTTATAGACTTTGCACAAGCTTTACGGTTCATCACGCCGCCATTGCTGCGCCTCAACCGTTCCCCAGAGATGCACGGCGAACCGCTCCTTGGGTATCTAACCGGTTTCAGGATCGCCGCCTTTATCGGTACGAAACAGGTCCAAATCCAGCACCATGATGCCTGCGGACGCGGTGCATATGCGGACGACCGGAGGAAAGGAAATAAAGCGGGAGCCAGAAAGGAAGGCATATTTTTTTCGCGCGTTTTTTTATGGGAACGTTCCCTGAGTACGGCGAGCTCATGAATATTAATGAGTTTAAACGCGCGTTGCCTGGAAACGTTTCCGTAACGTTCCCTGAGTACGGCGATGACAGAAGGCTCATGAATATTAATGAGTTTAAACGGGCGTTGCCTGGAAACGTTTCCGTAAACGTTCCCTGAGTACGGCGAGCTCATGAATATTAATGAGTTTAAACGCGCATTGCCTGGAAACGTTTCCGTTTCGTCCAGTGACACGTAACCTAATTACTATTCATGAGCACCGTGGACTTTATTATGACGTCTCAGACATTTAAACCTCTATAATAATGTTTTGTTTTTTTTAAAAATATATTTTATATACATATTTTTATATTCGTAACTTTATGTTTATTGTTTTGTCTCGGTGTTTTTGTTATTGCTGTTCCCGCAACATTAAACGAGTTACTGTGAATATTGTCTGTACAAGATTCAATGGCCTGCTGTACATACAAGTTTTGTCTGAAAAGGTGAAGTTCTCTTTAAGAGTTAAATGATAAGTTTGTCATTTAGAGTATTTAGTTTGAGTTAAGATTAAATTAAGACAAGATTAAATCTTCATTTTTTCAAACAGGTTGGGCAAAGTTTGTTCAGTCAGTCAGGAAACTGATGCTGAGATTATAATGTCCCTATGTGATGTTTTGTCTGCTATTGATCCTGCTAACTCTTCTGATGGTATAATATAATGCAGAAAATAACAGACTGGTTTGTTCATTGTCTTGGGACGACATTGTCAGTACTCTGCGTGACTGTTTATTGTATGTTTAATATGTAACATATGCTGCATAAAGGTGTGGTCATCGACTCAGCAAATAAATAAAAGATGTTTCGTTCTGATCTAGTAACAAGCAATACCCCAAAAAACAAAAGTTCATTCCTGTTGGCATTGCCAGAAAAGCTTTAGACAAGATAAATTAAAATGTATTAGGGATTACACTTATAATAGGTTTACTTTATTGTGGAAAGCAAACCTTTATTGTGGAAAGTGAAAAAATCATAGACACGAGGAAGACTGTCATTACATGAAACTGATGGAATAAATAGATTTTAATATTGTAGCCAGACAAAACAGTACTGAGAGAAAAATGAAGGTTTATTTGTAAAACATTGTGCATAAACACATTTTGATAAACATTTTGTACAAGAGGTACATTCATTACTTTGTTTTCTGGAAACAAATACATGCTACTTTAAAAGAACAAAATACACTGGTACGTTTTCTTTGTTATGCTTGTATTATAAAATTGTCCATGCATAGATGTTTAGAGGTATTTTGTCATTTGGTAAAACTAAGTCATTTCCCTTCATATTATACAGAGGCAAACGTTTCAGAAACTGATCTTACAAAATGGAAAGTCGTTTGGTAATAAAAACAACACATAACCTTATAAAATATTTAAAATGTTAAAGGTTATTCATAAATTGCAATTCATAAACATTCTCGTGAATACACGTTTACCGTCAGTTTTTGGCATTTGAAGTGCTTACTCAATAGAAAAGGCTCAAATAACGTCAAACTTACAGAAGTACATGCAAATACTATGAAAAGTCACTTGTTTATGTTCATGCACTTAAGAGCTACACATATATGCAATAATAAATACACATCCATACTGTGACACTTAACTGATCTTAACTGATTTGGTTCTTACAAATCTAATAAGTGACAAAGCAGCATTTCAGGAAATTAGGAAATTAAGGAAATGTGAGCGATGCTTTCCCATGCAGAACACATTGCTGCAATGATGGGTAATTGTTGGTGGTGGCCATTGCTTTGGCCAAAAGTCAAAAGAGCAGACTTCCAAGACCCTAGATGTGGCTCAGCTCCCTACTTTAATGTCTATGGGATTCTTCCACCCATTTTATAATCCACCAAGCAGAAATCATCCATTCACTAGGAAAACATAATAGCAGTATGATTACTCTAGCAGGCACCATTATCCGAGTATCAGTAACTGCTGAGTAGCAGCTGGAGGTTCAAAATCTGATGGTCTTCTTTCAGATAACATCCCTTCCTGTGTTCCATCCACGGCATGTGGGTGAAATCTTTATAAGGGCTGCAGTTTTCTGCATTTCTTTGTCTTCAGGACCCTTATGAAATGGTCTGTCCTTGATCTCTTCAAATTGCTTGTTTGAGATCAGCACTTTCCCAGCTAACAATTTTAGGCCGTAAGAATGTTTCTCTAACATTTCAATTAAGTAACAAAAACGTTAAAAATGTTATTTTGAAAGTTCTAGCAACATTCAAATCAGCCTGTTTTTTAGATTAATGTTATTGTGTGGTTATAAGAATGTTAACATTAACATTAAACGTCCCACTAATAAGAATAACGTTTTTATTATTTATGATATATAACGTAAAGAGTTCTGCTAACTTTACTGCAAGAACTGTTTTGATAATGCTGAAAGAACTTTTAGAGAATGTTAGCCAACGTTCTGAGCACGTTCCCTGTTAGCTGGGTTGGCCTCCTGGATGGCCCGCTGTAGTGCAGCCCCAGCTGGGAGTTTGGAGTATCCACTTTCTGAAATGTTCTCCACCTGGAGGTAAACCCCAGGCTTCTGCAGAGACACACCATGAAGATGAGAGAAGAGCAAAGCAAAGTCTTGAGGAAGAGTGTATCTTGAAGCAAGGCTTAGAACCGCTGGAATATCAGACTCCTCTGAGTACTCAAAAATGGCAGCCATGTATTTAGAAAGGTCTTGACCCTGGGCTTTGGCACGACACATCTGCTGTCCAATCATGGCGATGGTGGTTAAGGTGCTGTTCTCCAAGGGTTCTTGGTCCTCATCCTCACACTGGTGTTTCTGGTTCTGAAGAAGACCTCTGGAGCATATGACCAGCACAAAATCACAGTCCTTCATTCTTCTGCAGTGCCACCCCAGAATACCATCCTCCATAATGCTCAGGGCTTCCCACAAGTCCAAATGAACCTAAAAATAAGAAAGACAGATTAGGTGAAAGATCTCAAAATAAACTCAGAAAAATATAAAGCAAAAAAAAAAGTTTTGCATTGACAAGCACCAGTCACATTTCCTTCATAAAACGTATTAATCTACTCAATATCTATTAATGTATATTAATAATACTAATAAACAAAAATAAGGAACACATAAGTCTTATCTAATAAATTAAGAATGTTTATGTATTCTTGATGCTACTTACCTGTGTAGCCATGTGCTTTTGCAAAAAAGCAGCTAATTGCAGCACGACTTTTACATGGGCGGGGCCATCATTACTTGAGTAGCAAATCAGGAGGCGAGGTGGGCGGGTATTACTGTCCAGTACACACTGTCCTTCATCCAGCTTTCTGTCACAGTACTGTTCAATTATATCTGACAAATAGAAAATACCAGCACAGTTGTTTTTTAGCACAACAAAAAGTAAGGCAACTAGAAAAGAAAAAACTTTAAGGCAACTAGAAATAAATTAACGAAGTGAAATATTTAACTGTCATCAACAACCTGCATATAAAGCTGCATATATAGATAAATTCTGGTCATGAGCATTACCATAGAAACTAATAACTTCAGAGTATGTGTTTCGAGTTGAATCACACAGTTTCGAATTACAGTAATTCTGACACTACATAAGTGCAGCAAAATGATATTTGATAAAATGACATATTTTACAGATTTACAGATTTTACAAAAAACAAGGTCCCATAGAGCCATCACTGCAATCATAACACAGCTAATACATATAAGTCAATATAAGTCAAATACGTTCACATTTTTTATTTAGATTATAAAACTCCAACCTGGTCTCATTTTGGTCTTCACCGTTTTCTTCAGTCTTTTCTTGTGGACAACAGTGAAGATGACCACTGTTGTGACAGCAAGCAGAAGTCCCACACATAAGAGGCCTATAAGTGAAGATCTCTCTGTAAAGCGCGGGGTCAACGGCTCTGATCATAAGAAAAGAAAAAATACTAAATTAGTTATGACACCCAATCGACTGGTGGGTGAATTTTAAAGGGGGAACAGAGTTCCAGTTAAAAACGTAGAAGAATTCCATCTTTCAGCTGCGTAATAGCCCCCAAAACCTTATGAGAATTGAATATATAAATGTAGTGGAATACGGGTTTTCTGCGTCTATATTTTAAAACTAAAAAATTGCTTTTTGGTGTGGAGTCAAGAAATCATTTATGATTAAAAGATGAATATGAGGCTAATGTACAGAATGTCACATTTTTTGGCATTTCTCATTGTTTTTCTGTCACAGTCAGCTCTCTCGTCTTCATCTTGGTTTGTGTGTGTGTGTGTTCTCGCAGTACACAAGACTCAGACTACACAAGTAATGGACAGAACTTTACATACTACACATTCCCTGCTTTTAATGTGTGAACAAATAATGCAATAGGACACAGCTGATCACTTACAAACAAAACTGTGAGCCAGTTGTCCCAATACTTAGAATTGCATTAGAGGGATGAAACTCTTGCTCGTCCAAACTGGTAAAACATTTGTGCTGAAACAGCCAAATAACAAAATGTGACATTCTGTACTGTTGTCTTCAACAAAAGGTCCCCTCAGTATATGACAATCATTTCACTGATGCATTATTATGAGTACACGCCTGTGAAAGCATTTACGTTTTAAAAAATGTAATAAGTGCTTTCATTTTAAAAGCCGGCTGGAATGTTGCTCCACCACATGCAATTATGCACATGCATAGTGAAAACAAAACATTAGACTGCCATCATGTCACAGTATTTTGTCATCCGTCCGTCCATCTGTCATGTCATTGTAGTTAAATCAACAGCGTTTAGCTGTGATCTTTCAGAGCTACAGTTGAGAATTACCTTTGTAGTTGTGTCGAACTACAATGACAAATGTTTTTCGAACGGCATCCACAACATCAGCTGCAATCTGGAAGCGAACAAATAACAGATATACCAAAAATGTTTTTAATTAAGCATATGAAAAAATGCAATACATTTGACTGTGTAATATAAATCTGAAATAAAAATGGGTTGTAAAAGCTACAGGAACAAGGACTCTACCAATGGAACTACCAATGGATATTGGTAGTTCCATGTAACTTTGAAATACTGCATAACATGGTAAAAGGTTACCATGTTTATGTACCAAAGTTAAGTTACTAATATCAATCTAAAACTAGGTAGAATTTAACTAGAAAATGACGCAACCACTGACTGCAAGAGAATGACATTAAAACGTCAAAAGCCTGCACAATGTTTACTTTTTGTTTTCTGTTCCTGTCTTAATGGCTGTGAATGATTGAGAAATCAAATGATGAAATCAGAGTAAATGACAATTTAATTACACAGTACGTTTAACAAAACAAAGACGACACAGACTCACCTCACAGGTGTAGTTTGTACCTGTTCTGAGGTTCTGCAAACGATACGTGTGATGGGTCTTATTTACACTGAAATCCTAGAACGGTCACAACAAACAATTATTAAACGTCTTGAAACATTTTAATAATATTTTGCTTTGTTTATTACTGCAAATACATTCAGAATAGTTTTTAAATAAAGTAAGGCATTGTGTAAAACGCACTGGTTCAATGTTTGTGTAGTTTCGTCGGCCGCCTCCGAAGCACGATGAGAAATAGTGACGGATTTTAAAGTTTTCAGGTGCAAGGTTAAAGGTCACAAGAATGTCCTGGTTCTCCTGATGGACTTCAACATATGTAGGATACCAATCTGTAATGATTCAAAGAACAGAGAAAAACATAAGCACATGAGCAATATAGGACAGACCGGGGCTAGTTGTGACACAGGGAAGTTGTCACAAGGGTCGTAACTCAACATCCATCTATCTGTCTGTCTGTCTGTATACATACGTACATGCAAACAGACAGACAGACAGACAGACAGACAGTGTGACAACTAGTCCCAGTCACCCATATGCCATAAAAACATTGAAAAGACGATGGACAAGATGAGCTAATAATCAAACTCGCCTTTCTTGCACTTCTCCAGACCATTTTTTTCAGGACACGCTGAAAAGACACAAGATACAAATGCACAAGAGCGTCGACTGGTTTTTCAAACCACAATGGCATGAACTGGCAATAGACTCCATTACAGGTTTGTATTTAACCAGAAGGGAAAGAGAGTTTCTGGCAGCGTGTCCTTACTGCGGGTGAAAAACTGTTTCTTCTGATAAAACTGCTGCCATTGTTCAGGTATGGGCAGAGCCATGACCGTCACCATGTATTTGGTGTCCAATGAGAGTCGAGGAAAAGGGTCTGAATAATATACCTACAAAACCACAGAACATAGTACAGATTTTACATCAGGAACATCATGTAATTAGATACAGCAACTTCGTACAGTTCCTGAGCACTCATTAATCTACATCTAATGTCGTACTATTGATGCCTCAGACAAGAACTGTTTAATAAAAAAAGGTTCATACCCTTTGGGCATGTGCAGGGGTGAGGGAATGGTTATCACGCAGGAGAAACAGTTGACATAAAATCTGAGATCCACCAAGAGCCTGCAGGGTTACTTGAAATCCACGTAAGAACGCGATACCTGCAGCATGTAACAACTGATCAATTCAGGCACCTTGCAAAGTGGCCTAAAGTGCATTTATTAGAAGGACAGTCCTCATGGATTAACCTGAGGCACACTGGCTCATGAATCAACCCATGCAAGGTATACAGCTACATTCTTCAATAAAAGGGTTCTTGAAAGGTTCTTCACAGCAATGCCATAGAAGAACTGTTTTTGGTTCCTCAAAGAAGGACCATTCAGACAAATGTTCTTAAAAGAACCATTTCCCTACATTTTTATAATCTAAAGAACTTTTTCCACTACAAAGAACCTCTTCTGAAACAGAAAACTTCTATGGATGTTAAAGGTTCTCCTTTAAAGTTGTGGTTCTCCTTCTACTGCATCGTGAAGCACCTTTATAAGAGTATACCAGCTCAGATCTAAGCACTAAACTACACCAGTAGCTGTGTTATATATTTTCTTTACCGTATTGGCTTGGGTTCCACGACACAGTAACAACATCATATGCTGGATCTTCACTGGCTTCAAACTCGATATGAATATTGCGCGGTGCATCAACAAAATGCAGACAGACCTCTGGGGTTTTCCGGCCTAGAAAAAGTGACAGGGCCATGGTACACAACCTGGCCAAGCAGAAGAATTAGCACACAACCACAGTGAGCATGAACTGATAAGATGTAGATAAACAAGCTGAGGGGTCCCCTAAAAACTAGGAGAAATCAACACCTCCCTCACGGTTTCTTAGTAGTCCTCAAGGTACTACTTTCATTGAAGTTACCTAATGTAACTAGAGTGATGCAATCAGATTACAGCTTTTTACGGCACACGCTTTATTGTGGGTTCTGTTAAATAGATACAATCTCGTAGATCTTGTTTTTGTACAATTATCTAACAGACAGTAAAAATGATTTATGAAATGCAGAACAGTATGGAAAAACCACGTACAGATTACAGTTTGGCCCAAACCAAATATGAAAATATGAAAGCAATTGCTAGAAAGCCTGCAAATGACTGCATTGTGTAACATCTTGTTTTCATTAGTGATATTATGATGCAGTTACTCCAACTACCTGTACAAGTCCAGCTGTGGCAGAGCAGTGATCTTATAACACACAACAGACGTGTAAGTTCAACACTGATCGCTCTGTAAAATTTCAAATGCTATCCATATGTTAGAATTTAGAAATACGGTGTATGGTTTACAAAACATGCTTTTAAATAAGCTCGAAATCATGCACAGTAAACAAATGTCAGTGTGTTTGCATTGTTAGTGCATTGACTGAGATTCATTACATATAAAAAGACAAGAAAAACAAAGAAATTAGGTCATTTTTCTACACAGTAGAAAAAGTGCTACACAGGGGTTAAATATACAGGAATAAAACAGTATGGATACTATAACAAAAACTTAAACGCAAAACACATACTTGCAATAAATTATAAATAAAGCAAATTGTGCACTTTTGATGCACAAACTTTGCGAGGCAACCAATTTTAAACAGCACTCAAATTTTCAGAGTTGTAAATGTAAGCAGCGTCGGCCAGCAGGTTTGTGGGCTCAAGGCAACATCATGAAAGTGGGCACCATGAGTTCAAACCTATCGTAACACAAAACATTAATGGAATCTGTTTTTTTTTTTAAGAGAAAGCATTAAAAATAAGTCCACTCTACATGGTTGTCAACAATGGCTGTTTAAAAGATTTCAGGTTATAAAGCATATCTAAAAATGTGGCTTTTTTTTTTTACAAATCATTTGGTAAAACAGAGTAGAAATATGTAGAATCTGGTCATAAAGAACTGTGTGTTTTCTAATGAATAAACTGATTCTGTGTTATGAAGCGACACTTCATTAACTCTCGAAATCTTTACAAAGACTGAAGACTTTTGTAAATGCTTATGGCAGAGTCGCATTATGTTCTGTTACAGGTCAAGTGATGTTGGAAGCAGTTATGACTTACTTCCGAAAGGGCTGGTGAAGGGAATTCTGGAAGATAACTGCACATCATCCGCTGTGATTCTGCAGTATTCACATTCAGGGTCTGCCTGAAAACAGACAGATATATTCACATCATCTGCCACTGTGTCTTTACGGTAGCTTAAAGCAATTTATCAATAGATTTCTTTGAATATCCAAAAAAAAATTAAACATAATTTATACCCATATATAATCTAAATAGCTTTTTAAATTTTGTGCCACTACAACAAAGTCCAATTGTTAATCTGTTTAACTTGTTGATAAAACAAATTCAATTTAAACTTAATTCATTTCATATCACTAAGTTTAAAGACTTAAGATATATTAAATACTCAGCAATACATGGTGTTACGCTTACAGTATCAGATGAAATGAAAAATAAATACTTTACGTAAAGACAAAACACAGACACAAATTTAACGTTTAGATCTCAGTATCAATCTAGTGCCAGCTCTTTGACCAATCATCTTTAATCGCTCTCAAAACATCTAGTGTAAATAACACATTCATGTCAATAACGTTGCATAGTACCGAACCTTTGGAGAATTTAGCTGAAACACCCACAACTCTTTAACGTTCCACCTGATTGTGGCTGACAGTTGTGGCTGACAGCTGGAAGGCAAAACAGGTCGTCTTACCTGTTGGATGCATTCAAGCGTGCAGCTCTGAGGTCTGTAAGACATCTGTTCACCACAGGCACCGAGGTACAAACTGACCGTCAGGAGCAGATCTGGAGTCAGTGCGGACGGCCACATCCTGCTCACACTCACCTGCCTGACCACCCAACTTAAAAAAGCACTTCCCAGCTACGTCTTTAAGCATATATGCTTTCTCGGGTCTCCTTGAGAACTCAAAGCAGCAGGGGTAGAAATAAGCGTGGAGTAGGCAAAGGGTGGAGAGAGGTTGGGTAAAACTTTGAATGAGGGAGTGGTGACCTGAGGGGGAACTTGCTGCAGCTGTCAAAATCCATCAGCTCAGGTATGCTCAACCTGACTAACTGGCTGACAAGCTGATGCTGTTTTGGCTTGAAACCTGACCGCGTCCATGGAATAATAATAACAACAATCAATTTTTCACCAGGCGTTTGTGCAGGACTAACTAGCCGATGGCCAAAACCAACATTCAACATCTGTGCAAAAATGAACTGCGTACATGCAGTGATTTTGGTCCAGCATTACTTCTGTGACATTCAGATGGCAAACTTATTTTTTCCCAGGACATTTGTCAAAAATAAATAAATAACGTGCTTCAAAAGAAATTAATAGCAGAGCTTGAGCAAAAAGTATTTTTTTATTTTCCGTATTTCATTCATGCTGACAAAGACATGGAAAACAGGCAAAAGATTTAATCACAGACAACATCACAATGAAACTTTATTGTCATAAAAACTACAATGGCCCTTATGTACAAACAGAGTTCTTACAGGCTGCATGTAGCTTTAAGTTTGTCTTGATTATTTTCTACAAAACTTTGCAGGAACAAAGTGACACAAATCTTCAACTTTACTTATATACAACGAAAAATTTACGGGTACACAAACTGGCAGTGCAAGAGAACAGACTGTGAGGTTATACTTTTCTGCCTGGTGTAAAAATAAACAAAATATGAAACAAAGTCGCGGCTCGAATGCTGTACTTCTTGTGGGTGACGACTGGATCTCAACGAATCTAGAAAGAAACAGAAATTCATAAAAACATTTATGGAAAACTGTTTGTAACCATGCCATGAATTAAAAAAAGATTCAAAACAATGTGAATTCAAACTAGTTTAAATGATTTATGATGTGAACATCTTGTTTTCATCTAAGGACAAAGGTCCAAGCCAGTCCTGAAAAACATGAGTTCCTGGTTTCAGTTATAGACCCTTTCTTTTTGATCTGACACAACTAGGTTAAAAAGCCGCTTTCATGTGTTTTTTTCTACCAAATGTGGTGCCGCAGGGTTTAGTTCAGAGGTGCGCAGAGACGACTATAAAATAAAGACATTCGGCAGAAAAATAAAGGATCTTTAAGGAGACAATTTTCAGCCATGGTGTGTTTGCTTGTGACATTTAAGGAACTATTTCACATAACACTACATTCTTTCCCCTGGTTATGCCATTCGATAGATGGCTGGCAGATACTCACTGTGTATTTGTCCCATTTCTTCTCAGGATCATACGGCTCCCAGCGGCTGGCAGGGAAGATGTGTTTATTTTTCTCGTACCAGCTTCTCAGCACAACTTTCCCTGCATGGGACTGAATGAACACAGAAACACACTCAGCTTTGAACTTTCTCACACTACATAAAAAAAACTGCTTACACGCTGGAGAGAGAGGCTCTTCCTGTCTAAGTGCACGACTATTGGCCAGAATTAACTATGGTGATGGTTAAAATTATGGCTGTGCAAACCTATGACTGAGACAACGTCTCCAACATCTCCTTACCTCATCCTTCTCAACGGTAGCATCGTTCACCAGCCGAATATCGTCATGCACATCAAAATTGAAGAGCGGCCCTGAACAGAGAGACCGAGATTTAAATGTAAGGTAAGCAATTTCCAAGAGGCCAGCTTTGAAAGCATTAGATCCCACCCTACTTTCAGAACTCTCTCCAAAGCGACAGCTCCCCCAAAACATATGAATACGGTGCACAAAGGTATGCAAATACAAAGTTTGAAAGACAAGTAGGACATCCAATCATTGCATTGATTGGACGGACATTTACATAAATACATTTAGACCACTTAGTGATTGCTACCGGGATATGAAGAGACTTTCAACCAGCATAAAAAAAATCACCTACTCTGCCTTTAATTACTACATAATTAGTCATGTTACATTAACATAACACAGCAGAACCTCTTGTGAATCCACGCGGGGAGCTCGTCAAAGTAAACGCTGTGCAGGAAGAGGAACTCACCACTTTTGCCTCGTGCCTTTGTCACGATGAAATCATAGAAACTGTGGTGCTGGAGGAACAGCAGGTAATTAGTGCTTTTAGACTTTCATCGAAAGCAAATGAATTATAGACTGTAATTAAAGAGTACATAGCCAGGGTTCCTAATGAGGAATGATTGCATGTTGTTCAACATTTATTAACAATTTAATTACAATTCTACTTACATGTGGGATGATCAAATCTTCCTTAATGTACATCAAATGCTCGACTCCTGCCGACCTGAGCCAAACAAACAGAGCTTTGATGTTCAATGGTTAAACATAGAAACGTCCGGAACATAAGACGTCTTTAGAACTCACTGATACGCTGTGACATGATTTTTCACAGAGATGATCTCAAGCCAAGACTTTGCACACTGCACATGTGAAATGTAACACACCACAACACGCATCATTTCAAGATGGTATGTAATGTTTTCTCTCTGTGTGTTACATGGTCAGAGTGTTTGAAAGCACTTTCTTTTTCAAACACATGCACATAAGCTTCTGTTTATCCAAAACATGACTAATATTCCATAACTAATAAATCACAAACATCACGACTTCTCAGAATAGGGTGGATGCCACAATACTAAGTCAACTAAACTCTAAACAATGTGTGTTCATATGTTAATAGTGGGTGTTTACCTCAATTCACTGAAGTCTTTTCTCAAAACTTCCAGGGCTCTTTGGAGAAACTGCTGAATTGTGTTGCCTTTCTTCATCTACACACACACACATTGGGTTTTCATGTTTTATAGAGACATTCTATAGACGTAATGGTTTTTATACTGTACAAACTGTATATTCTATCCCCCCACAGTAACCCTACCCACTTTAAGTGTATCCCTCACAGAAAAAAGATTATTCTATATGATTTAGAATTTACTGGTATTACTATACATGTGGGAACATTTGGTGAACACCAGGACCACATACACACACATACATCTGAGCATATTTTCTCAAAACACTGCAAAGTATAAACATTGTCTTTTGGGTGTGGTGTGTAGAAGGGAATCCAATTATGTACCTTGACAGTTTTTCGATGACCTGAACCATCCCAGTAGCTAAAAGTAATTTCAATTTCTTCGCCTAAATAAAAAAGAACAGAAAAACAAGTTTGTCACCAGCTAAGGTTCAAAGAATACAAAATTCTTCCTACACGAGTCCAGATAAGATTACGCTTACGGCCTGGATAAACTTATCATACACACAAGATCATCTCCATATTACAGCTTACTTTTAATCTTCTCCTGTTTTCTCTCCCACTCCTGCCTGAGTTCCTCTCTCAGACGATTTTCCTCTTCCTGAAACGCATTTTTACAAAGTTACAGAAACTCAGAAATTAAAATGTGAAAATGTTTTAGTTAAACATTCCTAAAGAAATGCTGCAATTTCCTGGTGAGGGGCAGGAAAGGACATTATTCTCCAGACCATTTTATTGGACACAAAAGATGAATCGTCAAATTATTTGGTTCATTTCTGACATTTCTGACATTACACATCACACATCCATAGCATGAACATAAAATGTTTCAACAAATTATTGCTGAACTGTTAAATATAAGGAATTTAAAACTTCACTGAGATAATCTGGTCTCGGGCCAATAAAAACAGACAATCACAATCAAAGTAAAAGAACAACAACTCTGGTGGCAGCTGACAAGTCCTGGCTATGGTGTTGATGTGTTTAAATTTGAGTGACTTCTCTGCAAACATATTTTTCTTTCAGGCAAAGCCCTAGGCCAGGCTTCCAATAAACAAAATGATGTTATACATAATTATTAGAAAAATACTCATTCTACAGTTTTCAGCATTAAATGCAAATGCGATTCACAATTTAAGGGTTATCTGCACTTCTTGGATATGAATTGAGTTTGTGTGTGTGTGTGTGTGTGAGCTGGATTGTTTACCTCTCTGTCCCTGTCTGGAAGGAAACTGGTGTCAACATCTGGATTCTTCCCTAGTTTCTTCTTTTTCACTGGTATGGCTGGTAAACACAGTATCAAAATTTAACATTTTTCACTGCAGTTCATAATCTAAATGATAAAGCCGACTTTAAATTAAAAGTCCTGGTATATAAACACCTAATGGTCATCATTTACTCATGTTGTTCCAAATACGTTTGAAGTGTTATTTCTGGTTGAGCTATTCCTTTAACCTCATGATACAAACTTTACATTATAAGTCAGTGTCTGTGTCATGAGCTGACAGTGATCATACATATCTCCTCCTCCAGTTCATCTTCCTCCTCTTCTTCCTCTCCACCTTCTTCTTCTTCCTCCTCCTCCTCTTCTTCTTCCTCCTCCTCCTCTTCGGGATTAAAAGATAAACTGGCAATCTTCCTCTTCTGCTCTTCCTTTCTTTTCTTCTCCTTCTGTTTCTCCAGTTTACTACATGAAAAGATAAAACAAGATGCTTTAAAACCAAAACTAAAGAAAAAACAGGATGCAGACAGAATCTAATGCAGTAATATATAACAACCATGTTTAAAGACATAAACAGGGGATCAAAATCGAATGAAAAACTCCATTCAGGCTGTGATAAATACATCAATTCATGCAGGGGGAGAAATATGAAGTTCAAGTGTCTGAAACGGCTTACAGCTGTAGCTCTTTTGACTGCTCTTTCTTGGCAAGCTGCTTCTCACGTTCTTTGACCAGAGCTTCCTGCTTGGCTTTCATGTCATTCAGAGTCACCAGACCTGCCGAGAGCAACAGCATCCTCCAATCACAAAAACATTAAAAAAAAAAAAAAAAAAAAAGCGAATCTTTTCAAACCAAATCTGACACAGTTTCAAAGCTTTAATCATCATAACATACCGACAGTGCTGGACTTGAGCTCCTGCTCCACAGCGTCATAGTGAGCAGAGAACTTCTTATCAATGTTGGACTTCACCATGTTGTCCTGGAACGTGAATGAGAAGTTCAGTTAGGAGACAGTATCAGACATCCAGAACATGTGAAGAGGATCTTGGACAACTTTTAAATAATTAATATGAATAAACACGGGATCATTCTTGACAGATTAGTAGTTGTTATACATGAAATGTAAACGACAGATTAAAACTAAATCTAACTGTAGGTATGTTCAGCATTACACAACGTTAGATTTGTATGTTTCAATAAAACCTTACAATCACTTACTGTAGTAAGTACTATTAAGTCAACCACTCACACACACACATATATATATATATATATATATATATAGTCAACCACTGTTACACATAGCATACAACACAACCTGATTTCTTTAATTAACTGCAGCAGTTGTGTTTTCTACTATTTAGAAAACACATTTATGGTTTTTATTTCATAACAAATAACATTTTTACAGAAAGCACACAAGGGGCAACCCACCCTTCGACCTGTGATTACAATGCATATACGTAACACACATGGGCATTTCCAATGCATGTATATATACTATACTATGCTATGCTATGCTATGCTAATAGACGAATACTACACTACACCCTAGACTGATATAAGAAGCAGTTTGGGGACATGTTGACTGCACAGTGTCGGTGTGTTTGTTTGTGTTTTGCACATGTTGTTCTCAGTTTCTCTCGCCTCTGCGATCTTCTGTTTTAGCTGCTCCAGCTGTTCTCGCTCCCGTTCGCGCTTCTTCATGAGCTGCATCGCTCTCCCCGCTTCACTCGCCGCCCCTTTATACTGCGCCATCGCGACTCCTTCACCCAGACGGAAGAATAACAAATAAAAAACCACCGACGAGGTTAAAAAACGCAAACGAGAACGACAAACAAACACCAAACTTCTCGACTGACGCAAGCGGTTGTGGGTAATGAGCGGTGATGACGTCAGTGCTGCTTCCGCTTAATCCGTGGAACAGCTTTGAGTAAAAGCCAACGTGTTGTAATAATAATTATAATAATAATAATAATAGCCAAAATAATAACAACCGTAATAATAATAATAATAACAATTTACAGAGCAGATTTACATAATATTTCAAAGAAAGGAGACTTTTCATTTGGAAGTGACGCTTGAGAATCGACTCGATCTGAAATCGATTCGCAGTCCTGCACCGAGTTCGGGGCGATTTGGCTGGAAATGAAGACGGTGGCGTCTTTTGTCGGGTTTATGCTACTATTTGTGTGGCTCTCTCCGAGCAAAGCCCTTTACTTCCACATCGGTGAGACAGAGAAGAAATGTTTTATTGAAGAAATACCGGATGAAACCATGGTGATCGGTATGTTCATTGTGAAATGGCCTCTCTGTGATCGGTTAGCTTTGTCGGCTACCTGATCCATCCGGCTCGGTTTATCATGTGAATAATAGACGAACTGATGGATTAAATGCAGTTAGACTGCATGCAGCTGCCCGTAATGTAGATTTGAGGCATGCATGGGCATAATCGTACACAAAGTAACGGTGCAATCGTTAAAGTCATTATTATCACAGGTAATAATACAGGTGCAGCGCCCTGCTTGGGTACCTGAGATACAGGAGCAACCAGTTTCTCCCGGCCAACACAATCTGATGTACAGCCCGGGGTTGTTTTTGTATTATTGTTAGTAATAATACAAATATGGTGACAGCAGAGCATGCAAGTATAAAGTGAAGTACAGTGAAATGCTTCCATAATAATAAAATCATCAATATCTGAGATAGAAACAGATATTCCAAATATTCTGTTAAGGTCTTTTGTTTGTGTGTTAGTTTTGTTTACCCTGAACATAAGGTGTCATTTATGTGTGCTTTTAGGAAAATACAGAACACAGATGTGGGACAAACAGACTGGCTCTTTTCTACCGTCCACCCCTGGCTTAGGCATGCATGTGGAAATCAAAGATCCTGATTCTAAAGTAGACTTTCCTATTTGGATATTTTTTATATTTATGTATTTATGGCCATGCACAACATAATAGGACTTTATGAAGTAAACAAAAGGACGCAATCAAAAATTGGATTGAAAGAATTTTTGATTTTAAATAAACAAAATACCATCCATCCATCCACATCAGTGATTTGCGAAATTGTAAATGTAGTTTAAAAAATACTAAAGGTCTTCAGGTATCAAACGATGATACGCATTTTTGTCTCATCATAAATTCTTAATTTTGATTTCTTATTTCGAGTATTTAAAAGATCATCATGTGTAAGTCATTTCTGTTTCCGTCTCGGTCAGATCATTCTGTCTCGTCTGTACGGTTCAGAGGGCCGCTTCACCTTCACCTCTCACACACCCGGAGAGCATCAAATCTGCCTCCACTCCAACTCCACCAAGATGGCGCTGTTTGCTGGTGGAAAACTGGTAGGGTTTTAAAAGCAGTATGGTACAGTATTTACAGTAATTATAATCATGGGAGGGAAGAAAACAGCCACGAAAACTGTTTAACTATCAAAAGTGCAATGCAGACAGTACTGATGTAGAATACAAAATTTAATATTCTGGTATTTGTGTCCTGTAGAGAGTTCACCTGGACATTCAGGTGGGCGAGCACACCAATAACTACCCAGAGATCGCAGCCAAAGACAAGCTGACCGAGCTGCAGCTGAGGGTCCGACAGCTTCTGGACCAGGTGGAGCAAATCCAGAAGGAGCAGAACTACCAGAGGGTGAGTCTAAAAAACCAGAGTGAATCAAAACCACGTAACCTTCAACTGACTTACAACGGCAGACAGCAGGAATACAGTAAATGAGGATTTAAAATACACTGGCTGATCTGTGTGATCTGTGTAAGTTTTATAATCAATGCATGTCGCAGCCTTGTGGGGGTTAGTTTTGTCTTTTAGGGAGGGGTAAAAGAAAAGGGATCGAAGAAATCGTCTTTGAATCTTTGCAAAACGGAATGCAGCTAAATAATTGTTTTATCTTGATTATTATTTATTTGCAATTGTTGGAAGCCAAAATTGAAACTCGATTACGATTAATTGCACAGCCTTACTGTAACTGTTATTTTGGAAAGCAGCACCACGCTTTGTTTTACTCTTACCTTAAACTGTCTCTTTACAGTACAGAGAGGAGCGCTTCCGCATGACCAGCGAGAGCACGAACCAGCGTGTTCTCTGGTGGTCCATCGCTCAGACGATCATCCTCATCATTACTGGCATTTGGCAAATGAGACATCTCAAGAGCTTCTTCGAGGCCAAGAAGCTGGTCTGAGGAACAGACCTATAGACACCAGCTGACGTAACATCACCAGTTTGTTTCTCAAGCATAAACTTGTCCAATGCTTCATTCCATTGTTTTATTTTTAAACTTCATTGTGGACCAACTTTAGTTTGACATACATTCAGAAGTTTCAGAAGACTAAAGGACTTTCAGACATGAGGATGTTGAATTAAGTCCTTAACATGCAGAATATTAAGACAATTGCTATGTGACTTTATTCTGTGGTATACTGTCTAAGTATTAACACCTAAAACTCATAATCGTAATGTGATGAGAATGAACAGAGAAAGTTATGCCTTTAAAATGATGATCATTATTGGTGCATGGTAGTTAATTTTATTACAGATAAATGTGAAGAATCAAGCTAATGATTTCAACATTTCTTTCCTTTTGCAATGTGTATAAATGGAGCCATATTGAACCTCTAAACACTTTGTTCTGTGTAGTAGCTTTTTAAACTAAATGTAAACCCACTTTTTAGAACATTTCTGACTAAGGGTTTATGAAATTTGTTTGTTCTGCGTTCTATTTGTGTGATTTTATTTATTTATTTAATGTATGACCACTGATTTTAAATATAATTCCAGAAAGTAAAAGAAACGGGAATGTTTGTCCTTAAAGAAAAAAATAAAATTGAGGTTTTCAGGGTTCTGATTACAATACTGTATTTTGTTTATGGATCTTTAGACTTTTTTGTACTTGTTTCTTGTAATGAACAACCAATTATTAAAGATGCTGGTTTGGATTGTGACAATAACAAAATTCTGAGTTTAAGGTTGTTTATATGATAATAATGCAGCTTTGTATTTGTATAAACAGTGTTGTTTTTTCCGATAACTTTCCGAACTGTATCTATGCACAAAGTGTGCATGCAGACGTGACATTTTCAAGTGAAAGTGTTTTACATCGATCATGTGTTTTTGCATGTGAAATTGATGCGGACGTAAAAAAAACCCCATGATCAGATTTGTGATTTTTCAATCCCATCTTAACGTACATGGAAAACCCATGAAATTACATGTGAAATGTGATGGTTTTTTTACACGTGATTTTGTGTTTTGCATGTGATGTTCATGTGTTTTTCTGTAAGGGATACAGAAGCCCCCAAACACCACATGTGAATGTCACGGCATTAGATAATAGAATAGCATGTATTTAAGATGACAACATGATTAAAACACTGGAGACACATGGAGTGACGTTATGACAACATCTCACAAGATCAGTATTATAATAACACTGGCTGTACCAAACCTGTCCCTTGAACCCCTACATTCAACACAGACTATTTCAATTTAATTTCATTTATTGCCCAATTCAGCAAAATCAAATTTACATTTACAACCATCCCCTGAACGATACAACCACATCATTATTTGACACTTTTCACATGACTGAAAAAATGTGAATGTTCATTTCTGTTTGTCTTTTCACAACAAAATGTGATGGAATCACCTCCAAACATCTCAAAATAAACAGAATCTCTCCCTTGCATAGTAAAATACCTCAGACCCTCAGCTTTTCCTTTTCTTAACTTAAATATTCTTTCTGCTCTTAAATCCTTCAAGTCATTGCACATTTGCTTCTGTTCTATAAACCAGTGTTTGTTAACCAGTGCTCAGTTTCAGCATTAATGTTTAGGGTGACATGGAGCTGTAGGTACCATCTAAACTGCAGCGCAATACCTCACACACCTCAGTCCTGAAACAAATCACTGACACCCATCAAAGCAACAAGTGAATATGTAATACTATACGTGTGTTATTTATATCATTGACAAACGTGATTTCACTAACATTTTACAGTGAGGTTCAATTCATTAATATTAGTTAATGCATTAGGTATCAAGAACTGTACTATTGTTTCTTTTTGTTCATAAAACATCAACGTTAGTTTTTTCAACCTGAAATTTAAAAAATAAATCTATAAATTAACAGTAACAAAGTCTTATAAAAGGAAATGTTGTTCACTGTTATTTGCATTGACTAATGTTAACAAACTGAAGCCTATTGTAAAGTGTTACCATTACACTGAAACGTTGTCACAAATCACTACCAAAATAATATACAAACACTAAAATATACCTACACACTTTTAGAAACAAAAACAATGTTATTTTAATTAGATGCTAGAGTTATGATTTCAACTCATTAATCTATTCAGCTGAAATGACAGAAATGATATCTTGCATGAAATCAGCTATTTGTTGTGTTGGCACAACAAACCAAACACGCGCTGACCCTGTATCAGTTAAAAACAAAACAGGAAACCAAGGTCAAGAACTTTGTAGAAGTGCATGGACACTTCTGAAGATCTTAAGATAATAATACCCTCCTTCAAGTTGTTAAATTACACTTGCTAGTTGTTTTGTCTTAGACCAGGTCAGTAGTGGTAGTTAAGACATATTAAAGGCTTTTGACTGGTGAATGGTAAGCCCAGTCATTGGGAAAATTACCCATACGAGTTCTCAGATTAAGTTCTGTAACTTTTTTATATTATTCATTGCTCTGTAACGGTGAGTCGCTCCATTTTTCTGGCTGCTTCCTCACACACAACCTTTGGTTTTTTCTCTGGACTAGGGGTTGGGGTGTTGGGATATTCACGAGTCCCGAAGATAGTGCTTCCAACACGGACGTTTGTAGAGCCGACCTCAATCTAATTAAAGAAATATTTGAAAGATTATACATTCATTGTATACCTTCATGCAAGAAATGTGATAAATTCTATATAGCTAAATTAAAAACGTAAAGGTTTAATTCATAAATTTACCTCTGTATCGTCATCTCTGTTTGAAACATAAAATTGCAGGTACTTGAGGAATTTTCTTAACATGGACAACAAGTTTAAATTGTAAACAACTACTATAGAAACACGCTAAAAATGTTGCACCATCTACAGTACTCGGACATGCAATATAGTAGCTGGATCTTCTTTTTTTCTTCTTTCCGATCTATTATGTACTTGCTCAATAACTGATTTTTGTTCATTTCTAACAAAACCAAATAGCTTTAAGTAAATAAATAATACTATCTTTTAATGAACTTAAAACCATCTCTGAATATTAAGTCTTCATGCAAAATATTGAAGTCATTATAAAATCTACTTTAGCCTTATTTACTTTTTTATACACCACATTGTGGTCTTATTTTGAACAACTCATCTGTTTGTCTTTGTAATCTTTCAACAAAACATAACTTTTCTTGCTTGTAAAGACATTTTTCAAGCTAGAAACTCAGCCCTTATTCAGAAGTAAAACAGGCTATGAATGCAGTTTCTCTGTATAAAGCTGGAATAAAGCAGTACGTACCGCATGTTCAAAGTCAGTAGACATGCCCATACTCAGCTCCACCTTCTCCACTGGGATCTTAAGATTCTCACAAACCTCTTCACGCTGTTTCAACAGCATCTACACACAAAATACACGTTTATTTACTTACAGTACTTTAATTTTACGTGCCTTAATGTGAAACAGCCTAATTACTGTATGTTGCTGGCAGGTTTATAACTAACCACAATGAAATCTACATCAAAATATAACAAATTGTTTTCGTACAAGGTTACAACATCTCTTTAAATGTACTGCTGACAAAGTTCATCTGACACACCTGGAAGTCAGGGTTGGGGCCGTCGCTGAGGTCATAACCATAACGGCCAATCGTCATGAGTCCAGCGAAGTCAAGCGCTGGACACTGAGATACAATGTGTTTTACAGTGTTTACAGTCTCATCAGGGGACAGACCATGTTTACCTAATAAAACACGTCACAGTCAGGAGATCATGCTGAGGTCCCATGAAAACAGTCACTTAATACACTGAGAAAATAAATTACAGCTCTCACAAGTGTTTTTGTAACACACAGCCATACTGTGAGATTGCAACAGTCTGTATGAAATGCAAACCAAACCACATCTGAGCCTTGATATGGGATCTTTTAGGAGAATGTTAGGACCCCGACTCCTACCATGACGCATCCAGCTGTGATTCTCCAACAAATAACATCATGTTTAACTACATAAAGCATCTTAAATGGATTCACAAGCACTAATACAAAATACTAGTTATCAACCAACACATGTATATGGTTTTTAATGGCTAAAAAATTATTTAACTTATATCCTGCACTTTACTGCTTATTACACTTCTGGTTAGACCTAAACTGCATTTCGTTGCATTGTACTTGTACATGTGTAATGACAATAAAGTTGAATCTAATCTAATCTAAAGATATCTACAGAGCAGGAAGGTTGATATAATAGCAATATGTAACTTCCACATCAATATCAAATGCGACACGTGCAATACAAACATTTACTTTACACAACATATACACAAAGTCCTCAAGTCATGTTAATGGGCCAATCTGACACGGCTATCTGCTGATGTTTATCTCAAAATAGCCCAAATTAATCACCTTGCTTTATATATATATATATATATATATACCAACCCCTCACTAATAAATACAAGCGAAGGGTCGACTGTAGTTGGTACATCTTTTTAAATGTTGTATTAACATTATTTCTTGGTTAAAGAACGTTATTCATCATTTTTAACTTCTGTAACATTTTTGAAATGTACCCCGAACCACTTCAGAATTAAGTTCTACTAACGTTACTGCAAGAACGTTTTTGATAACTTTGACAGAACTTTAAGAGAACACAAGCCAACGCTCTGAGAACGTTCCCTGTTCGCTAGGACACAAACAATCATCTGAACGGAGAACACTTACTTTCCTCTCCGCTGGTGTTTATCTGAACCATTATCTTTATCTGCTGTGCGTTGGCGGCTCTCAACTTCTGCCACGAGCTGTTGACTTTCTCGGCCAGCTTCACAGAGTCAATTGTCTCCACCATATACAGGTTCGAAACCCCTGCGATGAAACACGATCAATGCACCAGAAAGAAACTTACCAATAAAAATATGATCGAGATCAACATTTCGCCACTCGGCCTCACCCAAAAGTTTGTTGACGTTATTCTTCTGTAGATGACCAATGAAATGCCATTTGATTTCAGGACATGATGACAAAATCTAAAAGAGAATAAACGTCATTACATCATTATCATAATGTTATATCTATAATGACCATTGTAAATATATCTGACTTTAATACCTGAGGATCGGAAGCCTTCTCAACAAGTTCATTTACCTGCAAGAGAGGCAGATGTGATGTTTGACATTAAACACAACGTTTGCAAATGCAAATGTGGATTGGTAATATGGGAGGTGCTCACATAATTCTCTCCAAAGTTTCGCTGTCCGTGTTTGTAAGCCTCGACCACCATCTCTGGAGGTTTAGTCTTACTGACAGCAACAAGTCGAGGGGCTGTACAGGGTAACATCTGGAAGAAACAACTAGTTACCAGATTATAAAAGTACAAGAAACTTTAAACAAACTGAGTGCAGATCTGGACTATTGCATTCATTTACAACTGTTACTGTTCACATGTGGACCGGTCCACATGCAATATTAACACATGCAATATTAATAATGGAAATACTTAATGACGTATCCAGCCATTATTTGTCCTAAAAGCAACAATTATGTCATCCTCCATACGTGCAAAGGTTGGAAAGATTACATAATCCTCCCGTGAAAAACACGGTGTGCACGGAGAGTTTGTTTAAGTGCATTGCAAAGCAAACTATTTGCTTAAGAAATACCGGTGAATAAAGTTGACAAACCGACCTTCGGGCGCCGGGAAACCGCTTGGTTGACCCGGTCCACCACCGCCCGCACTTTCCTCCCGACCTCCTCCGACATCACCGCTCTCCACATAACCCCTGCGTCTGACGTCATGACGCACCCGCTTCCTGACCAAATAAAAGTCCTAAACGTGTTGAAATAGAGCATCGAAAACGTCTTCCTAACAATGCAAAAGATTTTCGATGATATTTGCGTTTTTTACGAAATATTTGCGTAAAATACTTTTTTAATCAATTAATTTAATTTAAATGGGTTTTTTTTTTATTATGCCTACTCTATTACCTATACAGAGTCAATGGCAAAATGCATAACCTTAAAACAATTAACTTTGCTATATGATGTGCAGACCGAGTACGGTTTCAACAGTTGTTTCTTGCCAGCACTGGGAATTGAATCAGCAACCTTTGGGGGTGTCGGTCTGATTTCCTAAGCCGCAGGCCGCAACTGCCCCCAAATAAGCTTTAATGTCAACTAGACAGGCCTAAAATTTATAAAACATTAAGACGAAAACAGAAAGGTAAAGGCTGGGTAGGCAATTTGTCCAAAAACAAATGCTAGTTTCTTGTTATGCTTGTTGAAAGTTTTTTAAACACTGTGGTCTAAATATATTGAAATAGCTCTGTGGATGTTACAGGGTATTTTACATACTTTAGGTATGTTAAAGTCGTTACCTGTGAAATTGGACCTGACAGCTCAAATTATAAATCATTATTGTAAACTTTGCTACCAAGTGTTATGAATCAAGGTAAGGTACAGGTAAGAAGACCATTTTGAACATTGATCTCTTACATAGTGACTTTATTTTTAACCAAAAAGTAAAACCCCACTCACATTAGTCTTGAAAGCATCATGACTGATTGAGTCAGATCAGAATACCAAATCACCGAATCACAGTAATATAAGAAATCTACATACAAAACCATATAAAATGAAATGTATGATTGATGGCTGCCCCACAAAATAAGACTTTAAGAGTTATCACATTACTGTCAATTTATTCACAAAAAAAATGTATGAATTGTGCATACAAACACAAATACATAAGAAAATATATGAAAACAAAACAAAAATGGACAGGTATTAATGAAACAGAACTTGCTCAACAGCAAGAACTTGCAGAAATTAAAAAAAAAAAATCACATGAAAGATCCAGAAAAGAAAGCTGGTGTTTCCCTCATACTCTTTCAAGAGCCTCCAACATGATTATACTGTTTCCTCTGATCACCTGTAGAGATACAAACAGAAACAAACTATATATCACGAGCCTGGCAAAATGAACATGGCTCTTAGAAAACACGTTCCTTTAATATTTGTTACAAACAGATTCCACAAATCACAAAACTACAGAAAGATTAGCCAATCTTATATTCTTAGATATAAGAAATCATCAAAATATGCAGAAAAAGTCTGACACGTGTGTGTTTGGTACAAGACTGCGGTTAGGAATACTGACCACCATCCCAATGGAGTTCATCTGTCCTCCTGGAGCCATTTCAATGCTATCATCCACGACCAGATTCATGAAGGGATCAAACCCTCGCAAGATGCCCTGAACGTGACGTCCACCATTCAGCTTCACTACAAACATACAGACAAAATGCAGTTATTAAAGATGCACCAAAGAAAAGTTACAATATATATCATACTTATACAATATATATATATTGTAATATAAAAATTACAATATATATCATACTTACGTGAAAGCTTCTTATCCATAAACCTAAAACGGGGTAAGGAAAAATAGAGAGGTTATATCATTTTAATGTCTTAAAACAAATCTGATCATTTCCATTGACAATGTTTACCTTGTGTTTGAAAATAACCATTCAGTGAAACGTCATGAAACAACACAAGCCGCAGTCAAAGCGAATTACATTGAAATAAATCATATTTTAACAGTTTAATAAAGCCAGTTAAGAAGCGTCGTAAAGTACTTACTTTTTAAGCTCGGGTGGATGCGCTTTGCTCATTTTTATTTATTTAGGTCGAACGATTTTATATAACAAAAACGTCTGAACACGTTGTATAAAAAGCGCTGCGTGAGGAACCGGAAGTGACGTAACCGCCTTTGCAGTCGTGACGTGCACTATCGCCCCCTATTGTACCGAAGACTGAACTTCAATCACGACTTTAACCTGCTGTTTTCTGCTGATGTCAAAAATGTCCAAGTATATATATATATATATACATGTCTATATATGTATATATATATATATATATGTATATATATTATATATATATATGTATATAAATAATAAATGGCAATGGAATTTAATTTAATGTAATTCACTCTAACATCATGCATGTTTAATAATGGCATGTTTTTAAAATGGTGTAAACGATGTGCAAGTATACATGCATTCAATTATTACAATCGTATCTGTGTTATTCAAATACAGTAAGAGCTTACAAATAAAAAGACTTTGTTATGAAAAGTCATTCAGCTATTTGTCACGCAGCTCATCAGTAACAATAGCTGCTCTATATCGCCCCTAGTGAGCAGGAGGAGCATGACATCATTTTTTATTAAGAGCAAATGCATCGCTGTGAGTCGTTGTCATCAATGTTTATTCACGCACCTCTGCTAGATATAACCATTGAGACATTGATATATTTTATAATATAATATCTGTATTTTCTATGTCATAGTTTGTCCTCCGGTCCGGTTGGCGGCAGCTTCACCTGCCCGTACGGCGTCGGAACGATCCGTGTGTCCCACGTAGACACACACACACACCGGCAGTTTCCTGGAGGGTCACCGGTTGTAGGTTTTGACAAAATCGCTAAAGAAAAGAGACATTAATTGTACATAAATAGATCGGAGATTATATATATATATATATTTATATGAACGAATGGCAGTGCCAGGAGGCGCCCGGCGGATCCCGATGGGTGTGCGGACATTCAGCGAGTTTCTGGAGCTGGCGACTGTCGGTCCGGTTCGCTCCGGCAGCCCGTATAAATGCAGAGAGAGGATACAGCAATGGTCCATTAGGTAAAGGCCACATTTACATCAATTCATATATATATAAGTGTTGTTTTCTGTGTCAAACCGTGATGCATTAATACAGAATGACCATCAAACGGTCACTGATCATATAGAAGTGTTGTTTTCTGTGTCAAACCGTGATGCATTAATACAGAATGACCATCAAACGGTCACTGATCATATAGAAGTGTTGTTTTCTGTGTCAAACCGTGATGCATTAATACAGAATGACCATCAAACGGTCACTGATCATATATAAGTGTTGTTTTCTGTGTCAAACCGTGATGCATTAATACAGAATGACCATCAAACGGTCACTGATCATATATAAGTGTTGTTTTCTGTGTCAAACCGTGATGCATTAATACAGAATGACCATCAAACGGTCACTGATCATATATAAGTGTTGTTTTCTGTGTCAAACCGTGATGCATTAATACAGAATGACCATCAAACGGTCACTGATCATATAGAAGTGTTGTTTTCTGTGTCAAACCGTGATGCATTAATACAGAATGACCATCAAACGGTCACTGATCATATATAAGTGTTGTTTTCTGTGTCAAACCGTGATGCATTAATACAGAATGACCATCAAACGGTCACTGATCATATATAAGTGTTGTTTTCTGTGTCAAACCGTGATGCATTAATACAGAATGACCATCAAACGGTCACTGATCATATATAAGTGTTGTTTTCTGTGTCAAACCGTGATGCATTAATACAGAATGACCATCAAACGGTCACTGATCATATATAAGTGTTGTTTTCTGTGTCAAACCGTGATGCATTAATACAGAATGACCATCAAACGGTCACTGATCATATATAAGTGTTGTTTTCTGTGTCAAACCGTGATGCATTAATACAGAATGACCATCAGACGGTCACTGATCATATATAAGTGTTGTTTTCTGTGTCAAACCGTGATGCATTAATACAGAATGACCATCAAACGGTCACTGATCATATATAAGTGTTGTTTTCTGTGTCAAACAGTGATGCATTAATACAGAATGACCATCAAACGGTCACTGATCATATATAAGTGTTGTTTTCTGTGTCAAACAGTGATGCATTAATACAGAATGACCATCAAACGGTCACTGATCATATATAAGTGTTGTTTTCTGTGTCAAACCGTGATGCATTAATACAGAATGACCATCAAACGGTCACTGATCATATATAAGTGTTGTTTTCTGTCAAACAGTGATGCATTAATACAGAATGACCATCAAACGGTCACTGATCATATATAAGTGTTGTTTTCTGTGTCAAACCGTGGTGCATTAATACAGAATGACCATCAAACGGTCACTGATCATATATAAGTGTTGTTTTCTGTGTCAAACCGTGATGCATTAATACAGAATGACCATCAAACGGTCACTGATCATATAGAAGTGTTGTTTTCTGTGTCAAACCGTGATGCATTAATACAGAATGACCATCAAACGGTCACTGATCATATATAAGTGTTGTTTTCTGTGTCAAACCGTGATGCATTAATACAGAATGACCATCAAACGGTCACTGATCATATATAAGTGTTGTTTTCTGTGTCAAACCGTGATGCATTAATACAGAATGACCATCAAACGGTCACTGATCATATATAAGTGTTGTTTTCTGTGTCAAACCGTGATGCATTAATACAGAATGACCATCAAACGGTCACTGATCATATATAAGTGTTGTTTTCTGTGTCAAACCGTGATGCATTAATACAGAATGACCATCAAACGGTCACTGATCATATATAAGTGTTGTTTTCTGTGTCAAACCGTGATGCATTAATACAGAATGACCATCAAACGGTCACTGATCATATATAAGTGTTGTTTTCTGTGTCAAACCGTGATGCATTAATACAGAATGACCATCAAACGGTCACTGATCATATATAAGTGTTGTTTTCTGTGTCAAACCGTGATGCATTAATACAGAATGACCATCAAACGGTCACTGATCATATAGAAGTGTTGTTTTCTGTGTCAAACCGTGATGCATTAATACAGAATGACCATCAAACGGTCACTGATCATATATAAGTGTTGTTTTCTGTGTCAAACCGTGATGCATTAATACAGAATGACCATCAAACGGTCACTGATCATATAGAAGTGTTGTTTTCTGTGTCAAACCGTGATGCATTAATACAGAATGACCATCAACCAGTAATTTATCATTTTGTGCAACACCGCCGTTTTAGTACAATAACACACAATGTAGCCATATATCATAGTTAATATAAAAGCACAGTTACTATTTGTCACTTCAAAGCACCGTTTCCCCAATGTCATGATGATAATGATAAAATTACATGTTAATGTAAGACTTTACGGTGGAAGCTGTAACTGTATTAACTAGTATTATTAAAGAAACTACCATAATCTACTGACATCATCAACAATAGTGACTAAATGCAAAAGAAATAAATCATGAGGGTCAGCATGGCTTTAATGAAGATGCTTCGGTTCCTCTACCATGTTCAGTGAAGTATTTGCTTATATAGTACCTTGGAGTACTGCAGTATATAAATGCCATGGTACGTCCATGAATTCTGGACATTTACCATGAAACTACAGTGTGTTTTTTGACATTTATCTTGGGGTACCATGTAAATACCGGTAAACATCACAATGCCGTTGTATTACTACATGTTATTACAAATCATTTTTATTGACACAATCTTGTATTTGTGTTGTTTGTTCTGTATGGCAGACATTTGTCCTCCTGTGGGATCTTAATGACCCGTTCTCCTCGGGCCGTGTGTCTCTCTGAAGTGGATCTGACCCCCACTCATCACAGAAGATCTTTCATTAGCCTCACCAATAAGAGAAAAGAGTATTCAGAGAGGAGAATACTCGGGTATGTATAGTTCTGACAGACAGCCCATGTTCTGGGTTTTCTCTAATGATCGCTCACAGAGATCACTGCGTGTCAGCAGGATGGCTCTTCCTATTTATGACTCTTTTTTCCTAATTCTAGGGTGTTAAAAATGCCCCCAAAGTCTTTGATCCTGAACAATACCGTCTGAACAATACCGTTCTTTATCAGGGACGAAGGCAAATGTTTATGCTGATATAAAATAAGAGAACTATATTCACCTCCTGGAGAAATTGAGGTGTTAAAACATTACGCATTGGGGCATAAAAACAGGGCCAATAAAGAAAAGCAATATAATAAACAAATTAATAGTGATGCCAATAAAAAAGTACAATAACAGTGCGAAAACAGCTTGTGGAATACTGTAAAGGCATTAAGTGGAACATGCATTTATAGGATTTTGTATTATGAATTGCCTTATTTTGCAAAATTCAAGATTTATGGCTCTTTCTATAATACATTTTTGCTAATTGTATGACAACTCAAATGTAACCCCAAATTACATTGCTCACCTATATATGGCGCATATTTGTATTTATTGTGTGTTGTTAATTTATGTATTTATCTCATCTCTTCCGAAATTTAATATGTACAGTATGTTTTGAAATGCCTTATTTTTTCTGTTCTCAGCTATTCAATGCAAGAGATGTATGATGTGGTAGCCAATGTGGATGATTACAAACACTTTGTACCGTGGTGCAAAAAGTCCCAGATCATCATGAGAAGGGCCGGTCACGCCAAAGCCCAGCTGGAAGTGGGCTTCCCTCCCGTTCTTGAACGATACACTTCTATGATAAGCCACGTTCGTCCACATCTTGTAAAAGTAAGTTGTGCCATTAACTACCCAAATGTCTTCAATAACATGAGTGTAATGAAAGAAAAACATTGTGTTACAGCTTAATAAAGCTGCAAACCACTTTTCTTGGTTAAAAATGAACAAAAACTGTTATTGAGCAAGTACATATCAGATCAGTGTTCCTAATCTCCTAAAAATAATAAGCAAATAACTCTGCAGTATTATGTTTCAAACAGAAATAGTGATAGAGAGGCAAAAGTTATGGATTGCAGCTTTAAATTTATTGGTAAATGACTCGAACTGGTAAATGATTTTCATATTTAAACCTTAGTCTAAGATTTATGCATTTAGCAAACACGTTTATCCAAAGTGACTTGCACCCAAGCTCCTACACATTTCATCAGTGCATATGTTCCCTTAGAATGAAACCCTTGATCTTGCTTTTGCAAGCACCAGTGCTCTACCAGTTGAGTTATAGGATTATGTATTTTATTTGTGTTGTTCCATATCAGGCCGTGTGCTCTGACGGAAAACTTTTCAATCACTTGGAGACAATATGGCGGTTTAGTCCCGGTATTCCCGGTTATCCTCGCACCTGCACAGTAGATTTCTCTGTAAGTACCGTTTACAAACAACTTTTTTTGTCCCAATGACCCCACAGCAGCTCTCAGTGTCGGTTCATGATTGTATTTGTGATCTCTTCTCTCTGTTTCTCGTGTCTGCTGTTTTGGTTGCTGCTGGATTCTCTCAAGGTCTCATTCGAGTTCCGTTCGTTGCTGCACTCACAGTTAGCGACGGTGTTTTTCGATGAGGTGGTGAAACAGATGGTGGCCGCGTTCGAGCGGAGAGCGTGTAAGCTGTACGGACCAGAGACGAGAATACCTAGAGAACTGATGTTCCACGAGATCCATCAGACGTGAGGTGCACACTCTTCACCTGGACCTATCTGGAACTCACTGTATTATACTGTATTACAGTCAACTCTGTAGACAATTATTACACATAACAAACCTGTTCACTAGTGGTTACTATATTGGGATGATACAGTAGATCCCATTGACAACATTTCAGCTCATTTGCTGTGTTTATATGTAAAAGGAGAGACTTTGGATACATTTGTCTCTGTTACCTCAGATTATGTTTTCCTCAGATTGTTGTATCATATTTCAGTGTGAAGACGGGTACAGTGTTCAACTGTAAATATATATAGCAAAACTGAACAGTCTATACAGCAAATAATAGAGAGCTTTTCATTATAGTTATATACAGCTTATTCTGTCCTGCTGTGGCTTTATTGGGGCCAAAATTGATAAAATTATTTGAGAAACCTGAAGGAATAATCTAGGTTATATTGTGTCGACAGGCTGTTGGTTGTCACAGAAACTAAGTGTGTACAGAAACCACTTACAATGGAAGCCCATAGGGCAAGCATAGTAATGTGTATTGCTTTCATTGTAGGTGCAAATGTACAAACTGATGCACAAGTTAAAATAATTTTCTGTGCTGATCCAATTTAACTGGAATATTCTTTACTAAAGATTCTTTCTACAACAAAATGTATAATAGAGGATCTTTTAAATCTTCATCAATATGCTCACAGTGACCTGCTTGACCTCCAAACTGCACTGAATTTATTATATTCATCTCAGAATTCATAACATTACAACTCTGAGGTTTGTGACTACAAACACAACTGTACATACAGTAGAAAATGCGAGAAGCTGTGTTATTAAAGTGTTAGAAATGTCTGCTTTAGAAATTGTGTATTGAGATGAAGGTAAATATAGAAATATAATTTGCATGTTGCTTCCTTGGATACATGGATGCGTTCATGCAAACTCAGGGCTTTAGTGAAATGAAGAAAAATGTTATTAAATGTAAATTATTTAGCCTACTGTTTCCTTTAGTAAACACAGTTTGTGCCTGTTTATGTAGAGAAAGCTAAGAAAGTGCCATTTCTGTTATGGTTACATTTATGTCCATTTAAACACTAATGTATTCATGTAATCTTATTTCTTATTAAGGCACAGTACAAGTTGAAGCATAGTACACAAGCATAGTGAACTTTTTCCTAAGTTTATTTTTAGAAAATTTAGTTTTTATCAAATTTTCATCGCCTTTTCTGACTCTTGTGGCATTTATAAACAATCTAAGGTGACGTTCAGTTAACAGTTGTTGAGATGTTGATCATTTTTGCTGTATTAAACATATTCTGCATGTCTAAGAGGCCTGCACTGACAGTTTCATCATTACGTTTCTAAGATCTAAGACAACAAGAAACTTTCATCTTTGTCTATTAAATAAGACCTGCTGGTTGAACAACTGTGAATGAGAACCAAAGATGTGAGAAGAGCACAATGTTTGGGACACATTTTCTCTAAACTGTACATTAAGTAGACCTTTAATTCTGTGTCAGCAGGCCCGTGGTCAGTGTTAAATTACATTGCACAAATTTTTATTTTGAAAATCTATAAATGTTTCTCAAACACAGTTTGTGTCTGTTTTCCTTGAATGTCTGGCAATAGATGTTGATTGGATGTGAACAGGCATTGATTTGATTTTCTTCTCTTGTGTTTCTCACTTCATTTTCCTTCTGCAGGGAGAAAGTGACACAAAGACCGTTACAGAGGTAGAGTTGAAATTTGAGCGGGATGGTGGTATCTAGGTCATGTATTTATAACAGCGTGAAGAACTTCTGTGGAGCTTCTCAAGCATGTTGCCGTGTCGTGATGTTTTATCTCATTTAGATCTTTACAGAAAATGCATCAGCCTTTAAAACTGAACTTGACTATAGAACACGTACCAGACTTTAATTTATACGTTTTTTACTATTTAAACTCATCACATTTTCATTACTTGACTATAGAGAGAAACAAAGCACAGAGAAACACAGAGAAAGCAAGACGACACCTTAATGTTTCGTTAAAAACATTTATTGATTTTCCTTTTTTGTCAAGTTTTCCCATTTTCTTTATTTCGTTCTCCTAAGCTTACCCCAAATCAATCCAGACTCATTTTAACCCAATTCTCTCATTCCCCTCCCATTTCCCCTGGTACTTCTGACTTCAACCAATCATCTCCATATTCAAAATGTTCACTATTTAAATTAAGCCGACATGACACAAATCATGCACATACACCATGAAGAAAACAAACGCTGGAAAAGACATGGCTAACTGGACAACCATATTTGCGGTTATGAGTAGCGACGGGAGGGAAAAGTGGCTCGGTTAGTTAAAGGAGTGCTTATGGACTACCTATAAGACAAGGTAGATTCTCCAAAAAACAGTCGCTGTGTTAAACCTGAGAGCAAGCGTGAACAGAAAGAGGGACCCATGTGTGCCAAACCAGAGGCCAGAATATACTTCATTTCTAAACTTCATTCACAAGATATTGCCATTGTTGTAAAGGTACTGTTTCATTTGAAATAAAGGGTTCAGTTTGTAAATATAGTTAGTTATGGTTATAGTAAATGGTTTAATGAACTTGTCGGACATCCGTGTTGTGATATGGTTAAGTAGATCATACATTCAACTAATATTTACATGAATAAATAAAACCACAAATGATGTATAATTACACAAAGTGATAATTTTACTCTTTATACAAGACATGGTTGTTCAAAACGGCAAAACTGAGAATAAAAATAACCCCAAACAGCTAAAAGAAAAATATTTCAAACGATTATGGTTTTAAACAGATCTTAAAAGCGCTCAAATAGACACCACTAATATAACAGAATCCAGCACCTAAGCTAACACAAGTTAGCTTATCCTAAGTTAGCTTAGACTGTTCAATGGTTTCAGCTTGTTCTGAAGTTCACACACACACAAATCACTTACGACCACAATAACTTGTGTAAATGACTTGTATCGTCAATATAAAATCTACAGGTTTGTGTTGCACAGTAAAGCTATTAGTCCCACCCATTAGTACCAACTGTGCTAATGTCTCACCAGTGTGTTCTCTGTTGAATCATGGGGGGGTGAATTGATTATTTCAGATACAGAGAGATGTGACAGCAAAGACGATAGGTTGAAGTCAGAGAGCAATATGAGAGATAACTTAAGGGGCAGTTCCCTGTTAAACAAATGTACATGCTTCCCAAAGTGAACTGAAGTCACAGAATCAATTCTATTGAGAGAGGACCTTTTCTGCCACCGTGGAGTGCTCTTACAAGAGAAACACGTTGATATTGCCTAGAGGGATGCTTTGCCAAACTGCATAGAATTATCTGACAGGCTCAGAGCAGGACTGTGTCATTTCATTTTCTCACACAACGAAGGCTCGTGTGAACATCTGATGTCAGGAAAGTAAGTGTAAAGACTAAAACTGAAATTTACGTTATGACGGCTAAGGATAAAGCATCTGTTTGATCTAATAAAGGTTTATTTACATGCTAACTGAAGGGCTAACTCTTCTGAACTAATATTCAATAGTCATTATGAGTTTAAATAGAAGAGGTGGATTTCAGGAACGATATCGCTTCTTGGCTGTATTGTTGGACGATAACACAGCCTCCATCAAACAACTTACTACGTTCACAGCTGCAACATTCAGGCTTGTTCTGGGCATACACGATGAACAGCTGTTCATACGAGCTGAAAAATCCATGAAAATCTGAGTGTCTATACATGCGTTATAAATCCTCATTTCTTAAGTGAAGAGTGGAAAAGCAGTTGTGCGTTTCGGGTATGAAAGATTAATGACTGCAAACAGGACGTATTTCGACATGATTAACAACAAAGACCCTTTTTTAGATGAAATTTAAAGGTGTACTGTCTCTTTAAATCCCTTAGCTCCTCCCCCTCCTGTTCTCACTCCGCTGGCATGGTCTCTCCCTCTCTAGCCTGACTTGGCCCCAACCAGAGTCATGAGTCCGTCCGTGCTCATGGACTTGGGGCGTTCGAGAGGGAAGCCGAGCGCTCTGCTCCACACCAGCTGAGCCAGAACTCCCAGAGCCCGAGAGACGCCGAACAGCACAGTGTAGTAGTTCATCTCGGTCATGCCATAATACTGACAAACAAGAAAAGAAATGCATTTTAGATGGGAGTTTATCCAAATAGGAAACAGTTGCCATGACAACTGTCAATAACACTGTCATTATACAAACATCAAGGTGTCATCATACAAAAATATGATGGTGGGATGTTGTGATTGACCAATCGGAATCAAGCAGAATTTTCTTACACAGGATTATATACTTCAAATATATAGGTCCTTCACCTGCAACAGGACTCCACTGTGAGCATCTACATTGGGCCAGGGGTTCTTGGCCTTGCCCTGCTCCAAAAGCACATTGGGGACGATCTTGTAGAGTTGAGCCACCAGCTTGAACATGGGGTCATTGGGAAGGTGTTTAAGGGCAAACTCGCGCTGGCAGGTGTAGCGCGGATCTGTCTTTCTCAGTACAGCGTGACCGTAGCCTGGCACCACCTGAGAAATGAAACAGGAGACGGGCCATCAATTATCCTGTCTGCATTGTGTTCCTCTACTGTTTAAAAGCAGAAGTATGAGAGCACTTACTCTGCCTGATTTGAGTGTGTTCCAAATGTAGTCCCTCATTTTCTCATCAGAAACCTCACCGCCGAGCTCCTTCTGCAGAGCCGTGAGCCACACCAGCACCTCCTGCAGGTCGAAGGTGAAAGGTCATGAATGGAACACATTCAATTAATGCATTAAATATCAACTGACCAAATACTTGGTTAAAGCAGCAATCTGAAATGTTTGCCTCCCAATTGTTGTAGGAACAAGCTACAAACGCTGCATCATCTACAGTACCCGGACATGCAATATAATAGCCAGATCTTTTTGTTTACAGACAGACATACAAGTAATTTTTGTAAACGTACTGTTGCAAATAGGGGAAAGGTAAGGAGATCGTGTTGAACAATGATCTGTCACGTACTTATTGAATAACTGATTTTTTTATTTTATAGCCAAAAAAAAGTTTCAGACCGCAGCTTTACATGTATGCATTTGGTAGACGCTTTTATTTAAAGTGACTTGCAGTACATTCAAGGTATACATTAGATCAGTATGTGTGTTCCCTGGGAATGTAACCTACAAACTTTTGTGTGCTACTTTAGCGCTGCTAACACAATGCTCTCTACCAGTTGAGCTACAGGAATAGGACAGGAATAAATATACAGTGATATTATTTATTAACATTTATTTAAACATTGCATGCAGCAATACGCATCTCAATACTAGTTCCTCAATACTGATAAGAATGCTCAAAAGCATGCTTAAGCATAAGTGTGTCTAATGGAGTGGAGCGCATTTCTCAAACCTGATTGGCCAGTCCGTGCAGGGGTCCAGCCAGGCCATTCATAGCAGCACTGAAGGAGAGGTAGGGATCGGACAGAGCGCTGCCTACCAGGTGACTGGTGTGTGCGCTGACGTTTCCACCCTCATGGTCACTGCAGAGAGAAAATAAACATGCAAAGATTATTCACCCTGAAAAGGTCACTGGCAAAACACTGACTAAACTAGATTAGATTGTGTTTCCAGTCAAACTACAAATAAACCATTAGAGGGCAGAATGAATTCAACTGAACATTCTGTGAGCAGAACATTCTCTCCAGGCTGATGTTGCACTCCCACTCTGGCAAAGAACTAGTCGAGGGCAAAGAACTAGTCGAGACCTGACTGGTCAAGAGTTTGGTCATAGTAAGAGGAGTGTTTACAGCATACTGATTATTTAACAGGCTCAAAAATATATTAAAAGTGTTTTATTATTCCAAGTATCGTATTTGGGCAAGAAAAGCAACCTCCTAATGCAACTAATGTCATTTTCTGATGGGGTTAAAGGCAAAACATTCCTGAACCTTTGTAGAACATTCCAGAATGTTTGCAGAGAAGGTTAAAATTCCACTATGACCTGCTTAGAACTGAATTCTCTAGACACAAGAGTGGAGGAAGGGTTTATGACCAACAAGTCTTTGAGTTTGTAGGTCATCACCTGTGAATGGTGAGGTACAGTCTCATTAGCTCTGTAAACTGTGAGTCGCTGTAGCCCAGCATGTTGGTGAAGTTATGGGACCAGTCCAGGTTGGAGTCGATGGCACCAATGCTGCTGCCCTCACGGTACAGGTTCCGGTAGATCTTAGCCGCCACACAGGGGAGCTTGGCGATCAAGTCCATGGAATCCTCGTACACAAACTGCACAGGGAAGTGAATAAAGGACAAACTGTTTTTTATACAAATATTTACAAAGGTATATTTAGCTGCCTATGGCAGAAATGGAACCGACAGTTTGGCCACACCCCTTCAGCTCACTCACCTCCCAGTACTTGGCCTTGTTAACCCCTTCAGAGTACGCCCGAGCGAAGCTGCTCTCGCTGTTCAGAGCCGTGATGGCGGCACTGAACTGTGACATGGGGTGCAGGTTGGTGGGGAAATTATCCAGCATGGTGACCACATGAGAGGGAAGAGCTGCACGCTTGGCCCACTCCTTAGACAGCCAGTTCACCTGAGGACATGCATGACAAAAAGGCAACAGAGTTCAGACATATCAAAACTGATGAGTGTATGCTGTGATTTAGATTTCAGAAGGTTTTGGACGAGGCGTGGCTTTGGAAAGCACTCTGAAGGAAGGCTGGGATCCTATGCTTTCAAAGCTAGTTTGCCATTGCTAGCCTCTCCAAAACTGCCCACACTACCTTTTAAGGAGGGCCACCATTTCATGAAGTGCCTTAAAATTCCTAATTAATTTCAAGGCGATCCCAGAACAGTAACCGTATTGTGGTCAAACCAATGTGAGCAGAAGCGTCATCTACAAATATGTATGAGTGCACATGCTGCAGTGAATATGAATAGTGAATGAGTTTCTCCTCACCTGCTCCTCATTGGGCACCTGTCCTGTGATCAGCAGCCAGAACAGACCCTCAGGCAGAGGCTCCGCCCCACCGGGAGCTTTGGGCAATAGCTGCTGACATTCTGGAATGCTGTAACCACGGAAACGGATGCCCTAAAGAGTCCATTGATAAATGAAGGATGCATCAGTCTGTGTTTGTTTAAATAAAGTTAACATCCAGGCTTGCAAAATCAAGCCCAGATAAGGTAGTGAAGCAGTACTCAGAGTTTAGCAGGATAACTATTGACTTAGTGTATATTTATCCAAGGCCACTGTCTATTTTTAGCTTAAAGCAACAACACTGTACTATGTGCAGATAAAGAGTGTCTTTCATCAGTAATGGTACACTTTCCCAACCTAGATTTTGCACGACATATCAAGCCTCATAGCTGCAAGTCGATGCTGAATGAATTTTATGGTTATTAAGTAAATGATGAAGTAACCTGCTCTAGGCTACTTTCTAGGTATCCGTCAGAAAGTGTGCAAGTGTGTGCTTGTGTACTCACCTCGTCGGGGTCAAGCACAGAGGTCTCGTACACTAAACCCTTCATGCCTCTCATCCCTCCATACACCTGATCAACACAAAGCACACAAATATGATTGAAATATCAGTTCATTTCACACATGATGTCATAATAAAAGTCCTCACGTCTCTGCATCGCTTGATGTCATAATAAAAGTCCTCAGGAGCTGTTTTATCTGCAGTATGGAATAACTGGCAGTCAGACAGAAGCTAAATGACTCAGCGGAAACCGTAGCAGTACGGACACGGGTCACACCATAGCCTGAGGGTCCTTGAAAAGAGCAGCTGTCCAATCAGAACGCAAAACAACCACTGTTGTGTGTGTATGGTGGTTTGAAGGACGGGTCGGGCATGTTAGGCAACACTCACTGTCATAACTGCGATACAGTGCATTTCTTGCACTGGTATATTATAGCTTTAATGTGCAAGAGGTCAGGCTGTTTTATTAGTATAGTCACAGAAATATGTATATAGTCACAATATAAGCTGAAGTGGTTGCCTCTAAACCATTAGTATATTTACAATAAAGCACAGCCACAAGTGCCTTATTGCTTTTATATAATGGTTAGCAATTTCATATATATATATATATATATATATATATATATATATATATATATATATATATATATATATATATATATATATATATATATATATATATATATATATATATATATATATATATAGTGTCTATAATAAAAAAAACAAAAGACGTCTCATACAATGTCCATAGTCTTAGAAAAGGCAAATAAGCTCTACCATGTATTTTATCATGGACTGATTGTAATGCGGTGATGACAGATAATATTCACATTGAGAGGCTATAATTTACAGTAACATCAGGTGCGGTATGTTTCTCTCACCATGTCTACAGTGATCTGACCGATGTTGGTTTTGCCGTGCTGCTGTCTGAAGTTCTTGATCCGGCTCTGTTCTTTGGGGATGAGGTCGGCCAGCACGTCTTTCAAATTCTGCAAAAGATGAAGGACAACAAGATCAGGTTTCTCAGCAGCTTCAGCAGGCCCTCCACAAACACATGTACACGTTTATATATGTGCGTGTGCTTATGTATTAGTATGCATGTATATGAATCAACGGTTACACAGGCATAGTAACAGTGACTCAAATGCCTTTCAGATTCAGAAGTTGTAGTGTGACTCAGATCTAAACTCAGTTTCTGGCTGTCATCATTGACAAGTAAGCGATAACCGTTTTTGCGGGGGTCATGCAGATACATACCGTGGACGCGCTGACATGTCTGGCTGCAACGAGGACGCACGCTGCATTCTGAAAGAGAAAAGAACTTATGAATGATGCAGTACAGAGGAAGTTAATGATTTCTGTCATCATCATATTATAATAACTTGGGCTAAGAAAACACAACAGATACTTGATGCCTACCCAGTGACATCTGCAAAGTCAGTGACTTCAATTACCCTTGCACAATGCAAAATGCACTGCAAAGTTGCCAGGGCAATGCTTACCGTGGGTTCAAATTACAAGCAGTTTTCACTAAAACCAATGACAACAGTTTCTACAGGTTTGAAGTCACTTCTACTGTCAAAACATTCTGTGCTACCATGTCTTTCAGCTAAAGCTTTCTCTCCGGGCTTGTTTAGTTAAGGGACAAGTCCACGGGAGTAACCTGAGGTTAAGCGTGTGGATTAAGAGAATCACGAAGAGTTCATTGTTTAACGCTTGCAGGTTTTGAACCTGCAACCTTTCGGTTATAACCCTAGATCTCCAAAGATCAAATGTGCCATTTCTGCACCACCAGTTGTAAATGGAATTGCAAACAGATTTTCCAAAACATTCTCTCTGTCCGCCCCAAATTCACACCACTGGTTGAGCTAACGCTGCTGTATTCAGTTGTATTTGTTTCGATAACACAACAGACACAGCATTATTCACTTTCGGAGAAATCAACATGCAAATGGCTTATTGCTAGTTATCGCTGCACATTAAGACAGTACAAGACAGTATTTGTATTTGTACCTTGGAAAAAATGACACGCATAACCATTTTTCTACAACACCCATCGCCCTCAATGATAGATGCTTTTACATGGTGCATTGTATTCCGACTGTAATCCAATCTGAATGAAACTTTTCCACATAAACACTTTAGTGAGAATGACATAAAAGTATGCATGTAAACGTGATTGATGCTCATAGCCAAATCTTTTGCTTACAACTATAATTTTTGGCATCAAACATTTCAATACACATGCAAGCTGCTAGCTCTTACAATGACAATATCTGGAAATGTCACATGCCCCAGAACCACAGCCCAAAGGCCAGAGAATGTAATCAGTTTTGCGATGTCAGATGTACAGATCACACTGTTATTTCTATCTGTTCACCAGCTTCACCAATAAGGCTTACCGGAAGAGATATGAGTTTATCCACGGAGCCCAACCCTTAAATCTCTATATATATAGCAGGATCTCAGGATTACAATCCATGTCTGCCTGACACACCGCAGGACAGCTACTGCAGATCGATTTAAAACCACGGAAATAAAGACAAGTGCGAGTACGGAGCCTAAGAGATGGCTGGCATTTTCTTACTGTTCAATCAAAACATTTCCCAGTGCTTTTATTATTACAGCCTCTGGAATCCATCAGAATATTACCCATAATGCTCTACAGTAACCTATATACATACGGTTAATTGAGTTCAGATTCGGGTTGTGGAGGTGAAAGTTATCAGAGCAGCTTTAAAGTGTAGAATTCATCTTAAGCTAGAAGCCATTTCAATCACATGATGATTATTAGAGAGTCTTGCCACTGTTTGACATGAAACCTCAAAATGTGCAGCTTATTAAACAGCTCATATTTTTATTTTTACCCTGCCCTTATGGTAACCACTCACATTAATCCGTCACAACTCACACACTTGTTAAAACATCACATAAATATTACAAATCTTTTTACCTCTGTGTTCCTTAATCTTCCTCACACATGGTATCTTTCTGATCCATAACAGTCTGTTGTTGTTGTACAACAAGCTGTTTAATTGGCAAACATGAGCCATTTTTTGTTTTATGAAACAGGCCACATGAGGCTACAAATACATCACGGCCCTTTTCAAGTGAGGAAACGGTCAGATTGAGTGGGATTATGCAGGAAATGACCTCAGAGGTTTGCACCTTGAAGAAAAGCCAATACATTTTGCACCATGAGCCAGAGGGTCTCCAACACCAGACACTCCTGTCACTCTTCCTGATAGCTATAGACACTGCCCTCGCACACACACACACAACGTTTATGAGAGCGTTCCATATGCGTAATGTGTTTTTATACTGTTCAAACTATATATTCTATCCCCCTACACTAACCCTACCCCTAAACCTAACCCTTACAGAAAACTTTCTGCATTTCTAGATTTTTAAAAAAAGATTATTCTGTATGATTTATAAGGGTGTTTTTGAGGTCATGGGGACCTCAAAAATGTCCCCACAAGGTCAAAATTGACTGGTATACCTGTGGGCACATTTAGTTCCTACAATATAGCAAATATCAGGTCCACACACACACACACACACAAACTAACAACATACAGTAGCTCTAGCCAGAAGACCAATAAGACAATACTGCTGCCCTTCATTCTATATCTATGGTCGGGTCGTGTAATCTGTGATAAAGGTGAGACCGCAGGCATCTGTTAGCGTGACCCAGTGCACACACAGAAGTGTGATTACACAACAGTCTTCTGTAGTAGCTGAACACTTTCACAAAACCTACAAACCCAAAAGCCAATCTGTAAAACGCTGAAAATCTTTACTATAAAAGTATCTGTATAAAGCTTTAAGTTTTCAGCCTTTTCTTATTAACATGATTAAATTCTGCTAGTTGCTTACTAAGTAGGTTACTTACTGTAACTTGTTACTTATTGACTCAAGTCAAAAGAAACCCAACCCCAAGTCCCTGATATTCTAGCTCCTAGATATTACTCTGGATTTTTTCGCCCCAATTTACCATCTACCAGGAGAAAGCGCCAAATGCGAAACAACCTTAACACGAACTGAATCCAACAGTGACCTTGACAACTGTATCAAGGTCATGCTTCTATCACAAAAGAAGCAGAGAATGGAGGGTGGTCCCTGTGCACAGGTTACTGGCCAGCTATAACCTTAAACCTTTCTGTGCTCTCTGACCCCTTTCTGCCTGTGTACTACTCCAAAATGGACACAAGGGTCAGTGTGTTAGCAGGGGTTATTAGAAATAGCGTATAGATAGATCCTTAGGCAGACTCCAGGCGGGCACATAAGACAAAGGGTTCGTGTTTAGTTTGCATAACGTACAACCTGCTAAACATTTCTACAGCTGCTCTGCGAAACGTGTTTCAATCCTCCCCAAGCAGATGACAGGCAGACAGCCATGTTAGAATAATCATGCATGCTTGAAGGTTTTCTAACACCGAGCTTTGAATGTTATTGCAACGTTTAAAAATTAAACGCATGTTAAAAATCTAGCCCTGTTTTATATCCACTGTACAACACTGTACAAACCAGATTTATGTGACATCACAGGCTGTGTTTCAACCCACATTGACTGCTAAGCAAATCTTCGCCTCTGCAGTGTCACCAAGTCCTTAGCTATCTACTTAGTGCCCTCAAGGGTTTAACAAAGTGGACTACAGTCTAAGTTTGAACACGTCCAACACATTATCAAGAAGTAAGGAAAGGTTATTACGGAAATGAAGTACAGAATTTGTCTTGTACACTCTATGAACTCCAACCACCAGATAACATAACTACAAAAATACCATCAGTGAGACACTGAGAAACCTTCCACACTGTACAAAGGTCATCTAAAGGCGTTCACGGAGCATTAACCCGGGATGACAACAGCCTAAATTACGATACAGTACGGTAACCTAAATTACGATACAGCCATTCAGGAAGTGTGTCAATGCCTTTATCTCTGTAGCAACAATTATGACTGTGTAGTCATATGAATGGACCAATTCTGCAGCATAAGGATACGGTGCAGTGGGATGAGTGCCCTTTGATTCAACTATTTTGGAGTACATTATATTCTACATTATATTCTGACATATGTATGAAACCACCAGTCAAGCAGAACATACAACTTCATCGAACAACGATGGACATAACAAAGCTTAACAGCAACGTCTCTTCCTGTTTCCCGATCAAAAACCCTGCATTTGATCATCATCTAGGAAATAATAAATGTTCTGCACATTATGCAACTTTCAGACACTCCCAAAAAGACGAGATGAGCAAAAGGACTAGATCCTCCATTACCCCAACGTGACTTGTTAAATACCCTATTATGGTGTATTTATAGTATATACTGTATTAGTAGTCAAGGTGAGAGGTTTGAAGTATGACTATTAAAACAATGAATAAGGTCAAGTCAGCCACAAACAACAATGGATCTACAGCTACAGTGACCTTATAAGAACAGGTGGAGATCACAGATGACAAACTGGTTTCATTATAAGAGAAGAAAGCCCTGCAGAAGATTACAAACTAAGACTTCTTACAGAAGTGAAGAACTTACAAAGCTAAAACAAACTGTTTAGAGATCAATGACAGACAGCTTTCTTTAAATAAAACCAAACATCACCGGTTGCCTATTGTCTGTGACTTAAAACTTGGCCCATCTAGACAGCATCTGGTGACTACATAGACACTTAATCACCATTTAATAAGTGCAGCAACGTTTTTGGCCATCATACCCGCGTAGTACACTACAGTTTGTCCAAAAATGCTGTTTAGAAACACAGTTCACTAGGTTTCGAGACAACTTGACTCGAATAAGCCACTTTTAAGGGCAAGCCAACGAAACAAAATGTTTCACAACAGCTTTTAATTACGTTTCGTGGACTTTATTTGGGATTTAAAGGGATCCTTGCTGTCTACGCTAGGCTAGGCTAGGCTAGGCTAGGCTAACCGGTTAGCAGCTCGTATCTTCGTTACCATCGCGAAAATGAAACCTTCATACCTTTGAACCTTTGAGGAGCCGTGGAGCTAGTCTGCTGATGGAGAGGAAAGACATGATCCCCGTATTTGTTTATAAATATGAGAAGTGGTACTTTATCGACCCCCGTGTGAAGGTGCCCCTATCGATACCGCGCAAGAGTGAAGGGTGAGACGGGACGCGGGCCCTGTTGTAGGCGCGGTGTGGATCGTGCGGGGCCTGGTGAAAAGGGAACGGCGACGCGAAATTTGATTGGTTAAAAACTTGTACGGCGTATTGGATTGGTGAATAGAATCATCGCGTTTTGGTGCGATTGGCTCAGGGAAGGCTCGCGTATACATGACGTTCGTTTGTAGGTGTTATTCACACTGCCTGTTTGACATCTCAGTATCCAGTGAATTAAAAAATGACTTTCTTCACCGAGCACAGCCCTTTTCAGGTATTTTATAAGTTTTGTTATTGTTGTTTTTTAAATTTAAGACACTTTAACATGTTCAAATATTAATTTCTAATAACGAATAATAATAATAATAAGTACACAATGTTATTATTATCTGATAATAACTAAAATTTGTAATATTTAAACAGAACTATATTCATGTATATATATATATATACACACACACACACACACACACATATGTGTGTATATATATATATATATATATATATATATATATGTATGTATGTACTTACATATATGTACTTATATATAATATAAACAGTTGCTACATCAAAAGCCTTTACAATACAGAGTACTCAATAAATATTGGAATTGTGCTGTATGTCAATGCTTAAGTTTATTATATGAATCACATTCCCTTGTCCTGCATTAAATCACAACATGATGTACACAAAGATTTCAGACTTTATTGGAAAAGAGTCATTAAAAACAAACACATGAATACAGAGGTTCAGGGGTGTTCAGTTTAAACAGACTTCATGCTGCCGATGACACTGACATGGCTCTGGATTTTCAGTAGAACTCAATAGAACATTCTGGGATATGGAACTTGATTAGTTGCATCACAATGTTTACACAGAACACAGAAGGTTTTTACATACATACATACATCTCAGCAATACGTCACAAAAGGTTTAACAAAATAAACATCTGATCTGCCGTGTGAGAAAGTTGAAGGCAGGTGAGGACACAGATATCGTGACAGTGTTTCATCACAATAATAAGCAGTATATACTTTCATCTACTAATACGGCTTTTTATTGCTCTTTTGTCTAATCTGATTTCTCATAAATGTTATCATCAGCTGATGACGTTTTTGTTGTACATATATGTCACTGTGTTATGAGCTGGTGAACTGTGCACTGAGTGCTCGTGCATGTGTTAATTATAAAATAATAACAAACAAAACAAAAAATGTACCATGATACTACCACGCTTTTTTTGGACATGTTAGCACTGTAATACATTTTTTAAACATCCATGGTAGTATCACAATATTTTTTAACATACTGGAATGCCATGTGAATACCACAGTAAATAAATTTAAAAATTTTAAATTCATGCACTGAATTAATTTCAATCATTTGTAATTATAATTTGGTAATTTATGTTTGGTAATATGGTACTATTATGGTAACTTGGTATTTTGAAGATTTTGGAAAATGATGTAAATACCACAGTACATATCCAAATACCCTGGTATTATCACTATACTTTGCCACTTACACAGTATTTTGTTGGGTATCAATTACAAGTACTAAAACTCTGCAAAAAGAGTCTAAAAACAAAAAATGTACAATGTACAAAGAACAGTACATCAAGAACAGTAACAAATTAACATTGAAAGGTTTGGTCACAATATTTGGCACAATTTTTTTGTAAACATGAAATCTGCATATGCATAAAAATGGATAAATTAAGAGCTGTGTTTGTCTGATACATTTACTTTCATTGTGGAAATACGTACAGCACGGCTTAACTCATAAAGAGATCTGATTTTGCTTATGAATCTTCTGTAAACAGCAACATGCAGCGTGATTTGGAGCATTGATTTTGTACCCTTACATGGCAGACAGTCTGTGCATACTGCTCTGCTTTGTAGACGCTCTCTGTGTTCGTAACAGACTGTCTGTGCATGACATCTATGTGCTGACTACTGGTGTGCATTGAGAAAACACCAGAAACTATTTCAACATTTTAAATAAGGGTCCTATCGCATTTGGCACAGAGATTTTGAAACAGTAAACAGCACCATGCAGCCAGTTTGTCATGCATATCAAGAGTCAAGGTTCAAGGTTCAAATATTATGTTAAAATATCACGGTTCAAATATTATGTTGCAGTTTGCATTCAATCAAATCTTTTACAGTACAATACACTACTGTATTTACTGTATTTTTACCACAAGGTGGCACTATGACCTCAAGGCTATTAAACATGCCAGTGTAGCATCTTAATCAATTTTACCCATAACCTGATAAAAGATGTTGACTGAATGACTTTGTATGTGCTTCATTTATAAACGTATGAATCGAAGCAGTTGTGTTTCATCTTCTGTTGTCCTCCAATTCATTCAAAGGAAGACACTCAGAGACATTTACAGTCAATTCAAAATCGTGTTTGCTATAAATGAGCTGGTGGATTTGGTCTTCAAGACCCATTTTGCTGTTCTTTCCATTCGTAACATTACACAGCTTGAAATCAGACACTCCTGTTTAGATTTACAAAGGGCTCCTCTGAAGACCGAGAGCTGACAGGGTGGAAGAGATTATTCTTCCTCCTCTTCTTCTTCCTCCTCTATCTCCAGGAAGGGGTCATGTCTAAGGCAGTTCTGGAGGTAATGAAGGAGGGTTCGGTGTAGGTGCTGGATGCTGTACTCGTGTCTGAAGGTGTGGCCTTCGTCTGGGTACAGCTGAAGGGTGTAGTTGGCCTCCACTTTCACCAGGCGACTCAACAATTCAGCGCTGTGCTGGAAATGTACCCGCGCTATGACAAGATATGACAAGAAGCAATGTTGTTACCATTAAATAAACTCAATAAAGAAAAACAACAGAGAAAGTTTAAAAACCAAACCAAGAGGTGAACTTTTTCATGACCCCAAAAATGGTATAAATTAATAAAAATGACCACAATTGAACTGTTTTTTAAAGATGGTTTTTGATACACAGCATTAAATTTTAAACTTTAATTTTATAATCTGCCTTGATTAAACATGAAAAACCCACAAGACAGCAGTAACCAGCCAGTCCACAGAAATGTAACGCTGTTAAACGTATTTAAATATGTATGATATCAGTTAAGATCTTTGGGAGCTCTTTTCAATTTTTCAATTATGAAACACTGACCGTCTGCTGTTCCGTGTATAAGGAGGAAACTTTCATCTTTCAGCTTGTGGATGTCGTCCAACAAAGACGCAGTCTGCAAAGACAAACAGCACAATGTGTGAGCACATTTCCTCAGTGAATACAGTGATACATTAGTGTCTCAGCTTTAACATGCTTCATAATGGCTGAAAGATTCGTGAATGACAAAGTTCTACCATGTAGGAATGTTCCTCTTTTCCAGGGAGACCCAGGAATCTCTCTGAGAAGGTGGCACCTGAACAAAGTTTATGCTATTTTCACACATATATACAGTTTTTTACCTGCAGACTGAACCAAGTATTACACAGTATTGTTCCATATTCATATACCATAGCATTTCCTTAGTATGAAAATTCCTAAGTAAAGTAATACATGGCAGTAGAATTGTACTTTTTGTTGATGTAGGAAAATGTCACTTACTGTAAAGCTTGAAGTCTGTGATAGGAGCCTCCACAGCAGCGCATTTAAACAGCTGAGCAGTAGCGGTCAACATCTTCAAACTCAAATAACCTCCAAATCCCTGTAATGAAGAATCATTTCAGATCTCTGCAGCTGAAAGTCTGATACAAAGTACACATTCAGAATTACAGTATGATACAATTGCTACTTCCTGACAGCCTGCAAAGGTCTGATCTTGCTCAGATTATATACGAAGTGATATATGAACCCATGATATATGAAACTTGCTCTGAAGTTATGATTATTTATGACATTATTAACTTGTTATGAAAATTAATTGTTATGAAATTAATAAGTATCATTTGTGCCAATAGCACAAACGTTGCAGGACAAAGTTCACACCCAAGTTAAATAGTTCGTAAATATTGCAAAAACCCTTAAACTCAAATATGAGCCATGCTTAAAGCTGCAATCCATGGAAAATGAACAAAAATCAGTTACTGAGTAAGTACCTGACAGATCAGCGTCACCCCGTCAGATTACCCCAATTCTCAGCGGTAAATTTATAATATTGATTTATAATTTAAGCTGTCGGGTCTGATTTTGAGGCAAATGACCTTCTGTAAACACTAAGAAGGTCTAGCTACTATATCGCATATATGGAGGATGGTGGAGCATTTGTATCTTGTTCTTATAGCAGTTGTTTAGAATTTAAGCTTTTATACAGGTTAAGAAATTAACTCTGTAAGTACTCTGCAATTTTATGTTTCAAACAGAGATGGTGGTAGAGAGTCAAAAGTTACGTAATGCAGCTTTAAGCTAGCACCTCAAATGAACAAATTCTCCACCAAGTAACACAGCTCATTAATTATAATGTAGGCTGTTTACGACTGACAAATTGACGCGTTAGTACAGAATCAATGTGTGGTCACACGTATTTGCACACTGGCTGTTTCACTCTGGCTTTAAATATATCTGATCCAATCAGATTTCAGAACCAGAATTGTATTTGCAGAGCGGATTCAGTACCTTTCCGTACACAGCCACTCTTCTTCTGTCAATGTACGGCAACTGCATTAACCACCTGCAATGAAAGTTTCCTCTTTATTTCAGATGGCATTTTTAGCTCATGATAAATGGTGACTGCTTTATTACCAACAAACGCATTAACTCTCTGCTGAGACACAAACATTGCTTTTTGCCTCAAGTAAAATTAAATTTAATTAGAAAAGCAAGCTTTGCAAAAAATACGCAAGAGAAACAAGCGTCTGTTTAGGGCGTTGAATCAGATGAATCAGATGTTGCAAAATTACTTTGCTATTACAAATATCATTCTAGATATCTGAAAGAAGAGAAAGACTCACTCAATGACACTGAGCTGGTCTTTAATGCGGATTGCACCCAGCTTACGAGGATCCAGAGTGCTGCTTTTCAGTCTCTGTGATGATCGGCTTCTGCTGTCTATACACGCAATTGCAACACCATGCAGGCTGGACAAAACCTCCGGCCAGCCCAGAGCAAACTCCTCTGTTACAGACTGTCTGCCAGGAACACCATCACTACAGATGCAGGGAGGACAGATGATGTGTAATTTGATGGACAGATGGATGAGAAAAGAAGGGAAGACAGCTGATTAAGAAAGATACTAGCACTCACTGCCTCTCAATCAACAATTTACATATTGCTTATTAATAAAGCAGAATTCATTAAACGTTAAACGTGCTAAATCAACTGCTGCAACCTTTACAGAAAAGTCATGAAATTCACGTGCCAAAACACGTGATCACACATGAAAAGCAAGTCACCACATAGATTCACAAGTTTTTCAAAACCACACATTTCACATCTGATGTGCTTTTCTACACATCTACATGAATTTCACGTGTGCAAAAACGTGCTTTTGGAAAATGTTTGTGTGAATCCCATGTAAATTTCCATGTGAAACACTTAGTTTTAGCATAGTTTTAGCATACCGTAGGTTTCAGTCATCTGTGCACAAGAACTAAAACACAATATTAATGAATATAAATATGAATACACTGCAGTGAAGTGCGGGGAGACACTTACATGATAATCAGTAGAGGGTGCAGGTTTCCCTCGTACCCAGGGGGCAAAGACATCTTCAGATCGAGCTCTATAATTAAGACAAAACAGTTCTAACAAAACAAATGAATTTTCCTACTGAACTGTACTGCAAAGAAGTCTGGGTACTGGCTCATCAATATTCTAACCACTGGCAAATGAGTTCCCATGAGCCTGCTGGGCTAGAACAGAAACGCACGCAGAGGCGCACATACTGAACAATATATTGGAAATGTACACACAGGTGTATGCACCTTCCCTCACACACATGTTGGGTTTTCATGTTTAATGTGGACATTCCATAGACGTAATGGTTTTTATACTGTACAAACTGTATATTCCATCCCCCCACACTAACTATGGGTACCAATTTGTCTCCAGTATATGGTTAAGCACACACACACACTCTCAGTTACACTGGGGTAGTCTTTATGCCCCCCACAGGAAGAATGAGTGGTACCTTCTTGAAGCTGTAAGGATCCAATTAGCAAAACTGAAACAATTATCGGATTCTTAAATGCAGTTGGCTTTTAAAAACTTTACGATCAATACACGCTGAAGGAGAAATGCGATCGGTTATTTAAAGAATCTTTACCGTTGTTGTCTGAGGAAAACGTCCGGAAAACTGTCTCAGGAAACCTCTTGGTTTCTAGAGACACTGCGAGGAGGCTGTTGTCTTCCACCACTGTGTATCCTGCAAGTGCGTTCACAAACGTAATTACTTCCTGGCATAAATCCAGAATGATCTTCCACTTGCAGTGCTGCAGTATTTTAAAGTTACGTAACTATAAAGTAAAGCATAGAGCCAGGCAATAAAATTCCTATGACGCTAGTCAAAACAATTTGAGACTTTTTCAAACACTGAACAATTGTGTGAAACAATTTCAAACAGTGTCTAGAACAGTTAGAACAACTCTAAAAAAATGATCTCTAAGGTTCCTGCTCTGGGGCTGAGCCACTAAACAAATGTTTATGAGACAATAACTACACCCCACTCACTGGAGGGGTCACTTGTGCTGTGTATAGTCACTCTTGGAACTCCTGGACCTGTGAAAAATGACAGAGAGGTGAGAGACTAAAAAGCAAGCGGAAATGTTTGTCTCTCGTCAGCTTAAGTGTGTGTTGGCATGTGCGTTTGGAAGCTCTTACCCATGCAGTAGAGGGTGAAATATGTCTGATTGGGGCTGAAGTCAGCTCTGTAGAAGCTGCATTGTTCAAACATGTCGCACGTCAGACACTGGCGATAAAACGCTCCTCCGAGCTCCACACTAATAGACAAGAACGCATTTTATTATAGCACATCACCGCGGATTACATCATTCTCACCCTCAGAACATTCTAGAACTGCTTTATTCCATATAATGAAAGCAAAAAGTAGCCAGGGACTCATTTTCAGTCATAAAATAACATTTCATTTACACATTTAAGAAATAACATTTAAGGAATTTTGTATTTTAACAATTCAAAACCCAGCTAACAAATACAAACGTTTCCCTAATGTTTCCTTTAAGGATGTTTTCTTTACATAATGTTCAAAACGTCAATTTTTGGACATTGTTTTAACATTATTTCTTGGTTACAAGAACGTTACTGAAACATTTTTATACTGTAACATTTTTAAAACATTCCAATTAAAAATAACATTTTGATATATCACACTAAAAAAAGTTCTACTAACGTTACTGCGAGAGCATTTTTGATAACTGTGACAGAACTTTTAGAGAATGTTAGCCAACATCCTAAGAACGTTCCCTGTTAGCTGGGACTGTAAGACTTCAGAAACTTCACAATGTTGTAGACTGATGGTGTTTTTTTCAGTATATTTTGTCTTTTTGGAGTCTAACAGCCCCTATATGCCCCCATATGCTATTACTGTACTGGGAACAACAGCGTTAACATTTAATGGAAGAAAAGGTCATACAGAGCAACATATGGACTAGAAAATGAATACAGAAATTTTATTTGTGTGCAAAGTATTCCTGAGATACACAAGCACTGAGTTGGTATTCCATTCTTCACTTCCTTAAGTCTAATGCTGGATCTTTGACCTCTCTCCATATTGCTTGGAGCACTGCAGTGAAAATCTGTGAGGACTTGTGGCCCGGCGAGAGCAAGAGAGAGGCTTAGAGCATTAATCAAAGGTTAGACGACACCCTTTAAATCCTTGTACCGCACACCACCTCTCTCCTCTGCCCATCTCTCTTCTCTCTTTCAAGCCCCCCTCTCTCTCTAAGCCTGTTAAATGAATTAGCTGGGCTTCTTGCCTGCAGCTCACCAGAGGGGAACAAAACTTCATTGCTTTTCACCAATGTCCCCAATACACATTTCATCCCATTCATTTAAAAATACACTGGCAGTCTTTAATGAATGATCGACGAACACGGTTTGGAGGAATGTGATTGTCCGTGTCGATGTATCGAATCTGAACCATCTGTAATGAGGACGCTGGCTTTCAAAATCCAGGAACATTACCGATAGTATCAAATATCCCACAACAGGGTGTGCAAAAGCTGTCAGCCTGATATAGATGCAAATTCACATCACAGTGTGAGAGGCGCAGAATACCAAGACGGAGATGATATAAAACCCAATTACATTGAAAAGACGGACCGGTTTCAGACACAACTCACCTGTATAAGTGTCTGCTCTGTTGCGACTCTTCCGTACTCAGAAAATATCTGCAGTACAAAATACACATTAAGGAAATCTTTAACAAGGCGGCTACTGAAATTCTGAGTTACTATTTGCAAGTAATTTATCCTCTAATAATAGCACCCACTTCCTAATACAACCCCCATTCCGCTGAATACCAAGTAGCTTTGTGACTGTTAAACATGCGCTGCAGGGAAGTCAGTGACATGTAATAATTTCTCTCAGTAATACCATTGCAAAAACTATTTGCAGTAAATTGGCAGTCAATAGGTCGTAAATACAGAACGTGGCAAACAAATATACAATTAAGTTCAAGAGGTTTGTTAAACCTGCAGAAAACCTTCAGCACCAAAAGACAGTTTGGAGTAACTGGTAACTGTGGCAACTATGTGGTGACTGTAATAAATCAGAAGTATTGCCTGAAATGTATAAGGAATTATTGAATATAAACATACAAAATCCATGGTGAACCTGCAAATGTTTGCCATTTCAAACAAACTTCCACGAATTGCCTTTAAATGTCTAAATCAATTTCTTACTGAATAAACTTTTCATTTAATTGAGAGGAGATTATTTATATTCTTAATTTCTTGAACGGAAAGTTCACAGTTCAACAGAGCTCAAGCCAAAATTTACAATTAGTCACACAGTTTTTTAATACCCGTGCCCAAGTAAGTAACAAAGGGTTAAGAACTGTATTGCCACAAAACTCATTTGCAAGTACTTGACCTTGCAACCAGAGTTTATCAGAGGTTTGACAAAACACTACAGATTGTTTTTCTGTAAGGGCAGATAGATTAAATGCAAGTCACTGATTCATGGGGCTCAGCTTTTATGGAGATATAGATCAGCATATTTTAGGCCGGGCAAGACATTTCTGCATTCAAAAGAGGGATGCAATTTGTCTGTAAAGCTGCCTCTGAGATAATTATCTAAGGGGAACGTCTTTATGCAGTTATAATTGGAGAATAACAGAGAAACATAAATGACACTGTCATTACCACCACTGTAAATGACACTGTCATTACCACCAACTCAACAATAAATGATCGTAGTAATTTTAATCTTGAGTGATTCAGTGGGTTAAATGTGTTCACAAGGCTTTAAATAGTTTTATAATTGCTCTGTTAGGCAGTTCTGTGGATGACAAGATGCTCTATGACTTTGTTAAGGTTTTTAAGTTTAAAACGGGTTACAATTCAGCTCTTCATACATTTTATCATTCTCTTCATCAAGGGCGCACAGTGAGATCACATCCCAGTTCCCTGATGTTAGAAAGCGAGGGGAGACAGAAGGAGTTGAAGCCTGAAAGGGAGAGAGAAAGAGAGAGAGAGAGAGAGAGAGAGAGAAGAGAGAGGAGATGTATATATCAGTTCAAAAAAGGAGGGGTAGGGGGTTATAATAAAGAGATGCCAGATTTGAGCCAAACCAGAATGTAATCAGTAGCTTAAAAGAATGCCTAAATATCTGGTTATTGGTCAAAATCAGCCAATAGCAGTGCAGCCCAGGTGACATCAGCCCAAAAGATGAATCATTTGAAGGTGGAGCAGTTACATTTTGATGAACGGATATGAGAACAAACTGTTTTGCATACATGCAGTGATGAATCACGCTTAGCAAGACCAGAAACCAAGATAGACCTAAGCTGAACAGATTCTGTAAACAGGACACAATATGAATTGATAATTGTCCCAACAAAGCATGACAGAAATCAACAGCTGGAAAACAAAAAACAAAACAAAAATGAGAGACAGATTTTACAATATGCAGGGGCGCAACATCACCACCGTGTACTCTGTTAAACAATAAAGCGAGTTGCATACACTTTCTGTTTTCAGCTTTCAAACCATGAAGTTTATGCACATGTCTGATTTCATTGTGCTGTGAGCGAGTATGAAATGATTTCATCCACAGACCTGAGCAGGGAGGCTGGCGATGTGAAGAAAGTCCCCACGGGCACCTTGCTTGGCAGGTAAGATGAGGTAAAACAGGGAACCATTTGCTGTGAACATCGGCTCCTCCTGTAGGACAAGATCCCGTCAATACACAAACCACCCACAGATCAATGAGAAACGACACCGTTTTGATGCAATTCATTTCTGTCTCCAGCTTTTAGGAGTAGGACAACAGAGCTGGAAATTGATGAAATGTCTCCCTGGAGAGAGAAAGAGAAGCTGAACTTACCTGCCGCCGGTGGTTGTGCCAAAAGTCCAATGTCATTTGGTGCCTCTAAAGATTAAAGACATTTTTAGAAGATGAGACATGTCATACATTATAAACGAAATTTGGGCTTAAATCTTTTATTCTCTTTTGCCTGCCAGCGAGAGCTGTGCTTCATAATAAACTCAGCACAGATTCAGTCAATCCATCATTCTAACTGTTCTCCATGTGTATCTGGAGTTTAAGTTGTGTTGACTCACTGCTGTCTGGAGCACCAAATGATTCACATTTACTCCATTAGGAAACCTTAACTGAAGGTTAATTAAGCAACAACGCGGCGCTCCTTAAAATTAAAGTTCCTAAAAGGTTTTGACGGAAGGTATGCTTCCATAAAAAATCTTTAACATCCCTAGAACTTTCTGTAGCACAAAATATACAAATTGTTGGATCTATTCAATTTGATAGATGCCAGCAGTGACATACACAGTTGCTTGTAAAAAGGTGATGTATCGCAACTGTTCTTATAGCTCCTATTTTAGCACAGCAGCAATTCACTGTACTGACCAATCAGAATCCAGAACTACACATGCGGTTTCATAAGTGAAAACTGCATATGTAACGTGAAAACGTGTTTGCAGCAGATTTAACAATCAAATAAGATTAGCACATCACTGTTAAACACAAGCGCTCAGACGCATATCTAATCAATCACCCTCAGGCGCACACGCAAATAGAAAGTGACCTTTAGAAGTTAAGGCTGCACATAGAAATTGTGGCTTAAAAGTGAAGCGAAGTGAGTCTTTTACGTCTCTAGAAGGAAACTGGGCTGAGCTGGCAGAAAAGAAGCTAGAGATTCAGCCTGTTTCAGAGCAGAATGAAGAATGAGAGACAAATCAATTGACACTGTGTGGATAAAGACACCCGGTGGGCTGCAGTGGATGAATTGGTGACCTCTGAACAGGCTCCTGTTGTGGCCTCACAAACACACAGCACAGAATGATTCTGGACCCGGTTCAACCATCGCATGGCTAGGCGGGTACTGCTGATCCAGCTCACCATAGAGATGTAGCTCTCTCTGCAGAAAGAGAGAGAGAAAAAAAGAGAGAGAGAGATAAGAAGCTTTCAGAACCTTTTCTTTTGACACTGTACTGAAAATTGCAAACTACAGCTGGAATGGGATAGCGATTTTCCAAAAAAGGTGCTTCACAATGCCATAGGAACCATTTTGTATGCTATTTGGATGGCATTTTGTATTTGGCTGTATGGTTCCATAAAGAATAATACTTCAGAATAATACTGAAAACTAGACTTTTACATTTTTTAAAGAAAATGTGAAACTCACACCCTGATGCAGCTTTAGTGTTTGGCTCTGTGACACAGTGTTCTGTTGTTGTTTGGACATTACTAGGTGATTGCTAGATGTTTGCTAACTGGTTTAAGGCAAAGAGGAGTTCACCCCTAAATTTTTATCATCATCAGTAGATATGGCTCTGGTCCCTAGACATTTTTATTTTTATCATCCCCAGGCAAAAATCTGATTAGTCTGAAAGTGTGATTAGTTTAAAACAAGCTACACCCTGAAGTTGCACAAGTTACACCTTTATTTCCACATTAATTGGTTAGTTGCCTTCATAACATACAATGAAAGTTAATATTTCATTAAATTTAAATTACAGCTTACCGATGATACATTATGTGCAGCAGTGCCTAAAACAAGGACTAAGTGTGAAGAAAGGTTTTTATATCTGCTGCTCCTTGAAAAAACACTTTAAAAATACTTTACAGAATGGAAATAGCTTTATGGCACAAAGCAAACATTACACACTTAGAGTGTCAATGTTCTTTTTTAAATACTGTCAGTAAATTTAGACAAAATTTCCTTTTTGCCACATTTGTTCTTTTTATATTTGTCCCTTGCGTTATCTATGTTTTTACTGTAATGTTATATGCTGCAGTTTTGTCCGGATCGCTCTCGAAAAGGACTATCTCGAGGGAAGAACCTGGTAAAATAAGGCTTTAATTAAATCATGCTCCAGGGAAGATTTTTCAGCAGGAAGAACCGAAAAGCTTGTTTGCATCAAGGGCACAAATGTTTATGCCTGAGATTTATGTTTAGGCTAAAGATTCATTTTCCAGCAGGACAAAAAAGCCAGGGCACACAGGGAAAACAAAAGCCATGAAGAATGACTTAAATAAGGAAGGCTGGAGCTTTGTGGAAGCACAAAACGATTTCAAATGAAATTCTGCAGCAAGACCTGAAAATTGCTGTCCAGCCGAATACCGCATTTAAACTGGAAGAATCGCAGCATATTTACACTGCAGAATGACCAGTGTTTCTATCTGAATGTGCAAAGCTCACACCAACATGCCCAACAAGACACCGGGCTATATTTCCGAAGGACTATGTGCACAGGATTATGGGGGCTATAGTAAGAATTGCATGAGAAAATTGTACTTCATGATTGTAAATATGTTTAAAATCTTTCCCTAAGAAAAATGAAAAAACGATTCATCAATTAATAAAAAACGTCACTTTAAAAACTTGTAAGATGGTAATGAAAGGGTTAATAAAGAAGGGGCGTTTCTTTGAATAAACCAATAAAAATCTTTTACGTAATCATACTAAATATATTTTTCTTTTCTTTTTCTTTGTCTTTTTCCACTATATAGAATTGTGGGGGGTGCATTTCTGGAGAAAGTCTCTCAGAAAGAAATTATTCTCATTGTTTTCACCAATCAAAAATATGATTTCCTTTTGTAAGGCAATAAACCATAAACTTCATTTTAAAACATTTAATGTAATTCTTATTTGTTGCCTAGAAACAACATTCTGCTGTGATGTCACTCCTGTATCCACTACAGAGAATGTTGTAGTTATCATATGTTCATATGTTCATCATATGTTTAGCCATAACATGTACAATGCATATGTAATGAAAGTCAAACTTCACCTGTTGTTGTGGGAGTCGAGTGGAATCATTTCTAATGTGTGTGCTGGACCGTATAAATTCACCACAAACAGACTGGCTGATGGGATCCTGGAACCTGCCTGTACAAAGCAAATACTCTCAACAGGATCAGATCAGAAATGAAATCCCTCTGCAGTGTCTAAGTAGTTCCTATTTCTGCATTTATTATTCATTATAAACAAGATACTTTTTCCAAAGTCTTCACATTTAAATATGATGCATGATTTATTTTAAAGCAATAGTTCACCCCAAAATCTTTCATTATTTACTTCACTGTGTGGTTCTAAACCCATATGACTTTTTGACATGAACAATCCAGTTCATTCAAGATGGTCTGAATTATTCAGATGCAAACTGGATTTATCAGGTTCTCGATTTTACCGATTTAATGATCCGATCGCAGCAATTAACAGCCTGCAGCTTGAACACATACATAGGCAACACATTTTACAGATGACCTTAATCACACTTTTGTGTCCTTTTTAAACATGAAAGACTCCCCCAGCTAACAGGGAAAGTTTTCTTTTTCGACATACAGTTTTTTGTTTAAAAAACTGTATGTCGTTCCTAAAACATTTAAAATATTGTTTTTAACGTTTTTGTTGCATAATGGAAATGTTACTGAAACATTTTTACAACTTAAAATTGTTGACTAGGTCAGGTCCATTCATGGTAATTGCATGGAAAAGAGTGACCAGCAGTTTTTCAAAATCTCACCTTTTGCATTTCACAGAAGAAATAAAGTCACATGGGTTTGGAACAACCTCAGGACGAATAAATGATGACTGAATTGTCATGTCTAAGTGAATTACTACAGTGCTGTGGACCAGAAGCACTGCACATATGGTATGTCTTCCTTACATTAACCTTAAATTAAATTAACCTGATTCAAATCTTTAGGTAGTTAGCAGTGAGATCATGAGCTGAACTGAGTTTGTCAACTAAAGTAGAATGTAACTATGTAAGGTTACTTTGTGTAGCAAAAATACTTGGTCTTTCTCCTTTGTTCTTACCTTTGGATATGGATAAAGGACACTAGAGGGATAGATCCCGCCCAGGAAGTGAGGTATCTCCATAAAAGGTGTGGCTGAGTTGTTAATAGAAAGATATGCCAGGCGGGCGCCGTCTTTGGCCCACCAGAATGCAGGATATTTCAAAAGTATCTCCTCTACAACATCACAAATATTGAACAGAAACGACATTTTGATGAGGTTAGTGAATCTATACAGAGAGCACCACTGACCTGTGCTGATTACCATAAATCTAATTTAAATCTCATCACACATTTATGAGGCCATACGAGATAATAATCTTAGTGTAAGCACAGCACTGTTTTCAGGTGGGTTGTCAAAACTGTAACACACATTGTCATTACAGTGACTGACTGCAGTTGGGGGGGTGACACATTTAAGCTCACTGACCCTCGTAGGTCCAGTCAGACAGTCCATTAACCACCAGTCCACTTCTGCCTGTGGATGTCAATCGCATCGCCTTGCTGGAAACATCAGGCTTGTAGTAGATGTCATTTTCAAAAACATAGACCTTGTGTTAACAGAGACACCAAAACAACATTAATATGGATAGATGGAGCCATAATCCAGAACGCTTTCAGCAATATTAGAAAACGAGGTCTGGCTGCATATTAACAGCACTAAAATTTACAACTGGTCTCATGAATACAAACTGCTAATTAAACAAATTGTTCAACAGCATCCACACCAATCATGCACTGCTTCTGTGTAACTAAGGATATGTTTCTAATAGCATACTAGCATACTACTACTTCTGAAGTATGTAGTATGTATACTCGCATACAGTATTTAAATTACTGTTTGCACAGAGCCATACCCGGATGACTTACTATGTCTGCTAAAATGAAACTGCTAAAATACATAATACAGATTACTGTCTGGAATGCCGCATTCCACAATGCAATACACCCAACAGCCGCTTCCATGGTGCCAATCCATGACTATCAATTACATTAACTACAATTTTGACAATATCAACTAGAATCTTTGTGAATTTTTGTGAAAAATTACACAAATGCTACACAAAACTAGATTAAAAATGGTGAAATGGTAAAAAAAACATCTTTTTTTCAAATACACACCACTTGCTGACATCACTGTGATGTGACAACCGTGTAGAATACTACAGTTTGAAATCGGAAAATAATATCTATTTCACTTAAGAACAATTAAAATCAGTATATACTGCAGTATTTAGCTAGTAGTCAGCTATTATTCTATCCTAAACATAGCCTAGTATTTAATGCCAACAATGATGGCTATGCCTACTAGAAATAATACAGTTCAGAGACAAAAACAAATGAAGGGTGCATCCTTACCAGCTGGTTCCCTTGAGGCCCCCATGCTGCATACTGAAGTACAGACGTATCCTCGTCTGGTGGTGTAAGGTCTGCAATCTCTCTAAGACACGCAGATAGAACACACATACAAATATTGACATGCAGATATCTGTAGCACCTTACGATACAAATTTGTCAGGTTAACTGGGTTACTTTGAAGAAGCTCGTACAAACAGCATGATGCAGAGATCATACAAAACAAAATACAAAGAGTCAAGGCCAAGGGTCTATTCATGCAATGGAACCTCAGCTAGAGTTAAATGATTGGTGAATTCAGCAGAAACAAGCAAACAGGCTTCAAGGCATTCTTTTAAGTTTCACTGCCGTTTCATAACCACAAGCAAAAGACAGCCAACCCCTGTCGCAGCTTTTAGTAGATTGCAGGTTAGTGAAAAGGGATTTCGTCTGCTGGAGATCCGCCAACTTCAGGGTACTCAGAACCTTTCAGAACGTTTAAAGAATGTATGCTTGATGAACAACTTTGGATGAATGTACAAACAAGAGGAGACCTCTGGACTGTTTTTGGTTGTTGGTTGTGCACATGCCCTGTACAGGCCATGCAGAAAGGGACCTCTGTCTACCTACCCGCTGGCCACAGTGAAGATAGCAAAAGATGCAGTGAAGGACTGTGAGAACACCTGAAAAGGGGCAGAGGACATGGTAGATCCCTAAATTGCATACACACATACACACACACACACACAGGCTGTCTAAAATAGCATGCCACCTCAACAACAACACTATCTCTGCAGCTTATAATATACATACTTGGCACAGTATGCTAATTCTTGGCATGCATGGAATACTCAGGTTACCAAGTACATTTGCCAATATGAGAATGCATTATATAAGTAATATACGTGTAAGTACTTTAAGATTTGTAACATATTTTTCTTATTTCCTTTAACACGCATTATAGTGGTTTAAATTATAGTAGGTCAGGTGAAAGCAGTATAGCATACTACGATTTATAATGTTTATAGTCACATACTGTTTTGCATACTATTTTAAAAAATAGTATAGGTGTACGTCACAGTATGCAGGAAGCAGTATACTAGTATTCCATGTACATAGACAATCACATGCACACACAGAGCTCCACACTCCCTCTCTTCACTTCATATTCTGTTTTAATATCTTGCTCCACCAAAGCACAGGTATGGTTTTAAAGTTTTAAAATGCATCTCAAGGGCATCATCAGAAATGATGCTTTGCAAACATCTGCATCTACTTGTAGCTGTTTAAAAGCAATAGCAATAACGGAAATCCAGCCTCCCAACTGGCCAGCTTACACAGTATATACTGTTGATGTGGTCACATGACACACTGTGGGGGTCACATGACATACTGTAGGGGTCACATGACATACTGTAGGGGTCACATGACACAATGCTATCAGGCAACCGTCTCTATCAGTGTGATCATTAGAGTCAACACGCCTGGTACAGAAAATCTTCCAGCATTCAACACACATATCTGCTTTAAACACACTGGATTACCATGTCTGTCAGTGTGTGTCATTGGGTCTCTAAAGGGCAACTGTACATTATCTCAGTACAGGAGGACAACTGTATATTATTTGCATTTGGCTATATGAAGATCTATTCTCTTGGCATTGATAAAGATTTGTGTTAAATTAGGTATATTGATTGTTACCCTCTCTGTGGTAGCTTTGAGCAAGCTCTGTGTCCCATATTTCAATTTAATTCAATTCAAATCCATTTGAATTGATTCCATTCAATTTGATTTGATTGTATTCAATTCTATTCACATTTATTTGTATAGCGCTTTTCACAATACATATTGTTTCGAATTTGCTTTACAGAAAATGAAAGTTATACATTGTCATACAAGTCGGTTATTAAAATTGAATATAGAATTGTACAGGTCTCAGATGGTACAGATTATTCAGATGGCTAATATTGTGTATGCATTCAAGCAGACGTAATGGTCTTCTCAACTCCTCACAGAGGTCGACATCATCTCTACACAGATAAGCGGGAAACAGGATTCAGTGTCATGCACTACAATGCATACCAAACACAGAAGGTCTGAACGTTTTTCTCTGTAGGATCCATCAGCAACGATGCATTTCTGACAGATTTAGGTGTGCGTCTGTGTGTACTGGTATATGTGGTTTACAAAATGTGTATAATGACATGTATAACAATATAAACATGGTTTATGGGAACAGTTCATGTGTCCTCATAAACCAAATGGCTTAAAAACATACTAAATTATGCTTTTATTTTCATTAAAAGATGCCAAGGGTTTTCTGTGTTTAGGTTTAGGGGTGGGGTTAAAAATCATTACGCGCATGGAGAGGCCCCTGTAAACCACATATGCAAGTGTGTGTGTGTGTGTGTTTGTGTGTATGGTTTATAGAAAAACAGAAAACATCTATCGTGGATTCGTGGTGTGTGCTAAATCCTCTGTCTGTTTGTAAGGATTCACAAAATGAATATTCATACAGCAAACAAAAGAAGATCTAGTGCTCACGTGAGATTCTGCATTACTGTGACACTGTTGTAGTCATTTCTCTGATTTGTTCAATAATGCTGAGAAAAGTGCTGGTGCCTACACAACTGTCAGTGCCTAAAGTTCTCAGCAGGAGATCTGACTTACTTCTCCTTCTTCACTGCTGTTTTTTGGCTCAGTCTTGTCTGTTCTCTCTCTAGTGTTCTGACTGAAATCACCAGATTCATGTTTAGCACAACACATTATCCCCTGTGGTTTCATTCTGTATTGCTCTGCACAGCTCAGGAAAGACTTCATCTCTTCATTTCTAAATTCTTTCACCTTTTTCTCTCTCTTTCACTTCCTCCATTCATCTTTTTGTCCTAAAGGAACAGTTCAACCATAAATTAAAATTCTGTCACCGTTTACTCACCCTCAGGTCCAGATCAGTCAAGCGCAAATCCTTTAGAGTTAGAGGCTTATGTCAAGATTTCTGAATGTCAACTTTAGTCCGCTCCGCACACAAAGCAAAATTCCTCACACAAAACAGGCTTTTCATTTTTGTGTAACTATTCCTTTATCAGCATTTCCTGTATCTCTCTCATTTCTTAATCTTTTTCTGTGTCTTTTGTTTCAACTCAACATTGTTTCTGTTTTCCTCTCTCTCTTCCTGTTTCACTCTCTCAATATACGTTTTGCTTGCACCCTCTTTTCTTTTTAAATCTTTGCCTTTTGCTTTCCTGTTTTTAATTTATCCCTTACCTCACATTTTCTGTTTTCTGCTCTTTTCCATTTTCTATCCGTCTCGCTCATCTTTTCTATCTGTCTGCTCTCTTCCAGTTGCCTTTCTAATCTCTCCACAGACACATTCACACCCTGTTCTTCTCGTCCCCATGATTGATTTGGATTGGACAGGGCGATCTAAGGGCAACCGCAGATCGCATCATTTTAATCCATAGCTTCTTCGGTCACTATATCACCCCAAACCCCCACTCTTTTCTCTGTGATTTTGTGTTGTGCTGCTGCTGATCTCAGTTTGGTTGCCTGAGCTGCAAACTGCCTCAGTCAGCACATAATCTTGAGAGATGGAGGGAAAAGAGGAATGAGAGATAAAAAAGGTGGAGACTGTGAGCAGAGGAGGTGGAGAACTAGCAGAGATATGCCATGTTTCCCTGCAGAGGTGATCGGACACAACGATGACATTTACCATGTGTGACTGGGTGACAGTCAAGAACCCAGTCTGGAACAGATTGACCCCAAAATGACAAAAAAGAAATCAATTATATTTTCAATGAGAGACTATTGGCTATTAGCCCCTGTGTGACTATGTCAGGATAAAATGAACTTTTCAACAAATATATGCCTTTAAAACACACAGTCTTTCACGTTTGGGAAAATAGACCAAAATTATTGATGATTCATCCTGCGCCACAGATTTTCCAAACAGATGCTCTCTAAAATGATAAAGTCCTTAACTGACATGAAAACAATGTCACATTTTTCTAACAGTGATAAAAATAATTCTCCTTTTGATTTTAAGCTAAAGAGTGTTTGAAACATGTTTTCATGAGAATCACTCAATTGCACAAATCCATCAAGTATCATAGTCCCAACGGAGAATTGAAAGATTTCAATAGCAAAATTCACAAGAGAATTCAAAAGAGCAATAGAGAGAATAGCATGTATGAATTGTATTAATGTGCTTTTGTTCATTTTCATTGTTTTCCTCTCTAGTTCTCTATGGCTCTCTTTTATAGGCTGCTTTAGTATATCCTTCAACAGCACTGCAGAGATGATTGTTTTCTGAAGTGGAGGGTCAGCAGGGGATGAGAACCACAGATTGCTGTGGTAAGTCAGACAAACAGCCTACAAGTTGTTTATTTTCAGCCAGTTACTAAAACCTGCTGTAAACACAAAGTTTTGGAGTAGGATTCAGTCTGCTCCATTCCTCACCTCCTTACCAATCTCCTCTTCTCCTCCTTTCATAAACCCTCTCTGCTCCTCCTCTCTTCTCTACGCACCAACCCTCCCTGCTGCTTCTCTCTCCTCCCCAATCCCCTCTGCTCCTACTCTTTCCTCTCCCTATCAACCCTCCTTGCTAGTCCCCTCTCCTCACCAACCCTCTCTGTTCCTCTTCTCTCATTATCAACCCTCTCTGCTCCTCCGCGCTCCTCACCAATCCCCTCTGCTCCTCCGCTCTCCTCACCAATCCCCTCTGCTCCTCCTCTCTTCTCTTCTTCTCTCCTCTTCTAACCAACCTTCTCTATTCCTCCTCTTTCCTCTCCTCTGCACTGAATGTTCTGTTCTCTTCACAATTGCTATTGGGAGCAGAAACCTTTATTGTTGAACATTCGGCAGAAAGTACAGACAGTGTAAGTGGTCTCTCCTGCTGGTTTTGGAGCTGTTGTATTTTGTCAGGTCATACATTAATAGGTGAAAGCCTTCATGTAGTTCACCCTCCTAATAGTGGACCATCAAAACACACTGTGTGCAGAGGTTTGGTTATTCTAGTGAGGGCCAAATATTTAAGAACGTCCTCACAAATACAATGTCAAAATGACTTGTGAGGACATTTCAAGTGGTCCTCACTGTTTGAAAGGCGTATTCAATTGGGCCCATCCTTTAATGAAAATGTATAGACCTGCTTTATCATCTGTCAGGTTAGTGCTGATTATTTCAAAAGTAATACAGAACACCTCTCACCAAGCCGAGTTTGAGATTTCATTTCTGTTTGTACCCTGCCAAGTTAACTTGCCTTAGCAAACACCACTAATTAACTTAATTAGAGTGAGTGTGTGCGTTTGTGTTTTAATTGCACATAAATTCCTGCACAATCTTTCTTCTCTTGCAGACAGGTAATGAAGGCTACATGTGGAGATGACAGAACTGCTTCTGTGTGTGTGTGTGTTTCTGTTTATATTACTCACATGGTGGATATTATAGGCCATTAGGATGAACCTCTTATCAGCAGATACCTGGAACCTCATGGACTTCAGATCCTACAGGAGAACACACACAAGTAAGAACATGTATGAGCTTTTATCATACAGGAAATCTGGGGTTCAAATCAAGTTCATCTCTGTCTGCAGCATCTGGGGCGTGTTGTCAATTATCAGTTACAATAAAATGTGACATTTTTATTAAAGCATTTATAGAAATGGGACATTTGAACTGTAAAAGTTCTTTTTTATGATTACGCCTTTGAAGGGCACTACAAGGGGAGACCCAGCTAACAGGGAACGTTCTCAGAACGTTGAATAACATTCTCTAAAAGTTCTTTTAAAGCTCTTTCTTACAGTAATGTTAGTAGAACCTTTTACGTTATATATAATATCAAAAATGTTTTAAAAATGTTACAGAACTAACAACATTTTTTATTCCATTCTTAAAACCCAGCAATGTTAAGACAATATCTACAAACTGGTTCCTAAAACTTTCAAAATAACATGTTTACATTGTTCTTACTTAATAGAAAGAACAGTGTTCATTCAGTGTTCTGAATGATCATTATTTTTGATACCTACAATTTTTAACTCTCTAAAGCTCTAACTGTGAAGAAAAAGGCTTTCGAAGTGAATAGGGAATGGGGTGACCATTTCTAAATGGAGCAGTCCCTGAGCCAATACTCTGCATACAATGAATGCAATGCATTGTGGGTAAGAAACATTGCTTGTTGTTGGGGCATAAAAGCAATGTGAGGAATAAAACAGTGCGGGGAGGGGCTTCAGAGCAGGAGTCTGTGCCATCTTGACTGAAATCTAGTGAACGGATGTGGGACTCGTGACCCATATATGTCTCTCAGTGTCACACAGCGGCAGAGTTCAAAGAGTGACCCTGCTGAAAGAGTCTCTTTGAAGACGTCTGAGATGAGCAGAAGTGTAGAAAATAGGATATAAAAGACAGAGCTGTAACTTTCAGATCCTCAAAACACTATTCGCTTTTCCTTTGCTCATTTTCACATTCACATTTGTGCATTTGTCAGATGCTTTTATCCAAAGTGACTTACGGTGCATTCAGGTTATACATTTGATCAGTAAGTGTTTTCCCTAGAAATCAAACCCACAGTTTTTGTGCTGCTAATGCATTGCTCTACCAAATGAGCTACAGGAACACATTATTTTAATTCTAAGCGGCATGGAGCCGCTCTTCCTCCCGCCACTTCCCCTGCGATGGAGTGACCCATTTGTCAGCAGTCCTTTGAATGGGGCTAATGGAGTTATATGTCTTGTCCTTCTCACACACCTCAGGGGCTTGTCACTTTGTAGTATGCTGCTCTGTGCTGGTGGTCAGAGTATTAAAGAGAGGTTTAAGATAAATACAAATGTGTGTGCGTTTGCCTTGCCTCTATTCATTGTGTAGGGGCTTGGTGAGTGGGACGGATGTTATGCTGTCTTTATTGTGAATATGTGAATGCATGCATGGGTATGTCAGCACACACTCACCAGGGTGCTGTTGTCTAGCAGTGTGGTTGTTACATTGGTGCCGAGATTGTGGATTAGAACGTGGCCTTCCCTGGTGCATACGGACACCTCGTTCTCTGATAAAACACAGATTAACATCTATCCTAGTTACGTTGTGTTATTGTAGGTTATTGTGTGTAATTTTTTGCGGCACTAGGACCACCAAATGGAATTACAAATTTCTCATTGGTCAGAAAATAGATGGTCCTGCCTCAAATTCACACAATTGGTTAAACAAACATTATGTTTGGCCCAATCAGATTGCTCAAACAAACAAATTACGATTTTGATTGGTGCAGAAATTACAATTTTATTTGTACAATTTGCAGGCATTTTACCATTTAGCCACATCGCACAGGGGTCGTGAACCTTAAAATCTTCATTTTCTAGGTTCTCCACGGTCAAATGAGACAGCCGCAGGAGATGAGATTCATCTATAATACAAGATCAGACAGTTGGCGAGAGACAAACATGTACAGACATAATTTGTTCTCAAACAAAAATAACTCGCATCTTTATGTATTATGTAATAATTGTATATGTACAATTTGTGCATGTGACAGGGAAGAAAACTTTTACAGAATGATAGTCCTGATGCAACAAATGTAACAGGCTGTCTGGCTTGCTTTGTTATTTCACTTCTTCTTGTCTGCTTGCATTTGTAGTTGTGAATGGATGTCTTATATATGAGCTCTCTGGCTCCCACACAAACCCTTTCTAATCTTCTCTTCCTTTGGTTCTTCCCAGCTAACAGATGTTCTCAGAACATTGGCAAAGATTCTCAAAATGTTCTCTCAAAGTTATCAAAACATTCTTGCTGTGACATTCGTTTTATATAGCGTAAAAATGTTTCTCCAAGGTGTAACATTTATAAAGTTACAGAACTAAAAATGTTTGAATAACATACTTATAGCAAGCAAAAATATTACAATGTCTAAAAATCTGGATGTTTTGCACATTCCTTGATCATTCAAAATAGCATTATTAATGTTTTTAATACTTAATGGAAACGTTAGGGAAGCGTTCTTGCAACCTAAAAATTGTTAGCAGGGTGAACAGTTCATCTACTTCTTGTTCCCCTTCCTTTTCTTTTTTCCCTCCATTCCTGGTTCAGGTCCATCAACCACCTCATCATCGAATTTATGTTCATTCAGTCTCCTCTATTAATCTTATTGGTCTCCTTACCAGGAGTGAGAAGAAAAATGGAGAGGGTGACCAGGGACATGACCCCCAGGATGACCACCATGGCGATTCCAATTCCCTTCCAGTTCCTTGGAGGTCCTCCTGTGCTGCCTAAATCCTGCTCCAAAAACAAGAGATAGACGTTAAAGTACACAGTCAGTTTCTTCCCTCTCATACACAGTTTTCTGCTGCTGGGGGTGAATGTATTAGTGCTGGCTCATTTACAGTGCCTCAGAGGAGGGATCTCATGTGAGGCGTTTGGATCACTATAGCGACCCTCTGGGGGGGAATGAAAGAACTTAACTCTGACAGAAATTTGAAGTAATCTTTCATAAAACCAGCGAGGAGAGAATTCTTCAAGTGAAAAATGAGAGGCTAATCGCGTTCTATATTTTCGGCGTGGCTTAATTTCCCCCAAATGGTTCTGCATTCAACCTGTAACGGCTTAAATGGAGCTCGTGTATGCTAACGTGTGTGTGGGGGATGTGATTTGGGGAGGTGGGGGGTTTGTTTCAGGGCTTGGTTTAGCTCCCAGAATGCGTCTCCGAGACCCAAGGCTAGGAGACATCGTAACACTGCCTCTGAAAGACAGGTAGGGATGGTTACCAGATCATCGGTCTTAATCAAGAATAACAAACGGCCAAAAATATACAAACTCAGTGTTTAATACAGCGTTGTGCTTTGACTTGTGTTTCAATTGTAGGTCTTCTTGCTTTCTCTCAGGGTTACACAGGAAACAGAATCTGTGTTAGTAAATGTATGAAACTCGTTTGACCAAAAGGCACCCAGGACAAAAGATCACAACAGCAGACTGCCGTCAGACCCCAAATCCAACCTGTGCACATTTTACATGTTTAAATCCTTGGACATTTTGTGTATGGGCATTGTTTATCTATTTTTAGGTCCATGGACTAGCATCCCTAATGGCTCAAGTCAGCTGTAATGTTAAAGCTGCAATCTGTAACTTTCACCTCGCTACCGCCATCTCTGTCTGAAACATGATATTGCAGGTTACTTCACATTTTTTTTATAACGCATGTTAATTAAAGCCAGAAAATGTTTTCCTGGGAAACATTTCCCAGGAAATTTCAGTTCCAATTTGACACAACAGCTCGAATTATAAATCCTTATTATAAACTTCCTGCTGGGAATCTGGGTAAAATAAGGAGATTGTGTTGAACACTGATCTCATGTACTTGCTTAAAACCTGATTTGTGACTGTACCTTTAAAATACTGTAAATATTTTCACATTTTAACAAAAGAAAATGAGCTGTTCCTTTGTCCTAAATTCGAGGCAACAGAAGCTTTAATTACAGTCTTTTCGGATGCTGTTCATTGTTGGAAAACAAAAAGATAACTTCAGAGGTTGCCGGCGTGGATTGTTGCCAAAGGCTCATTATTAATAGATCACGCTGGCTGCTTCACACAATTAAAACAGCTGCCAATTGCATATCATTAATCTATCTTCACTAACACAGAGGAAAGAATTATTGCTCAGCAGTCGCTCTTTCATAGCTCAGGAGATTTGATGGAGATCTCAGTTGTGTTTCATTTTCGTATCTGCTCAGTCTCTAGTCTCTTAGACTCCTACATGTTTCTCCTAAAATTAAGGAGAAATAAAAATAGAAACAAATGAGACAATTGTTAAATACATACAAGAGTATGGAGCTGAATTATACAATTAATATAGATTGTAGCTAAAAATTTACCCAAATCCAAATTATTTATAAGTAAAGTTTGAGTTCATATTAAAATCTTCAATAATATTGACATTTGATTGCAGATATGGAAAATCTCCGTTTCATACATTATTGAGATCTCTTCTGAAACTCTATTTTGTGAGACATTTGTGAGATTTCTTGGTCTTTTTCTTAGGACAAATATCTGAGACGCAGGAGACTTAAGCAAAAGTTCCCATTTTTGTTCTCCATTTAATCTCACTGCTGTCTAGGAGAAATAATTGCGATATTAACAAGACCTCATACTTGATTTTCTTTTCCTATGGGAATGCAGCAGCAGCAACAAATAAATCACAGCAGTGTTGTACAGATTCCACAGATCAGCTGTTTCAAAATCAATTCATGTTCCACAGTCTGAATGTCCTCGTAATAATATACAATATCACAAGACCACACTGGTCTCAGATCAGCTTTAAAGATATTGGGTTACTGCATTGTTGTGATATTCTCATTTCACAATACCCAACACAGAGAATACAGCAGCAGCGGCAACACACAATTAATGTAATTTGTTCATACTGTTGAATACAAGACTGACAGTGTTTTGATTTCAAAGGCGTCGTTCTCATTATAAGTTGAGAACACAGTGCTTTCCCTGATCAAAGCTCATCAGCTCGGCTTCCACGCGTCCCACAGGCTCTAAAAAAACACCGCACTCGCAATAACTGTGCTTTTGGAAATAGGTTAGTACCCAGCATGAAGGATGAAGAAATATCAAACTTGGATGTTTTACACATACTGGAAGAGAAGAATTCCAATCAGAGAGACAAGATGCAGCTGTAGCCTCCAGTTACAGACCAATATATGCCAGGCAGACGATCAATCCTCTAATATTGAACCTTTATTTTTTGCAACAATATGTGGTGGTTTTGGCATTTGTGGTTAATGTTAACTAGACGAAATGTATAAAATAAAAATAAATAAGTACTGTTACCTACGTCAGAATTGGTAACAAGGACTGAAAGCAAATTTACCCCAAATTTACCAAAATTAGCTGAAAATTAGCTTAGAATAAATAACTTTGGTAACAGGGTTGATTGCTCGAGCTTGTTGAATGCTGTGAACGCAGCAATCTGTGTAAAAACAAATTAAGAAAATAAAGTGATAGTGGAATATATTTAAATCAGTATCATTTTAAGAGTTCATCCACATTATAATTTTAATTGTTGATTATAATCAAGAAAGTCACAACATTTGAGGAGGGAAAGACCAAATACACAATTTTTGATCTGCTTGTACTGCAACTTACCAATCAATTATGGTGGACCACCACCACTCCAGGAGATTTAACACTTTCTAGCCCCTTTTGTAAAAAGAGAGGTGACAAATAGAGCCATGGAGAAAAACTGACAGAGCCTGGCCTTTAAAACCTAGGCACAGGTGTTGAAGTGACACATTTTTGGCCTAGCAGAATCCCAAGCAGACAGATTTCTCATTGAATTCCACTCAAGCGCTCGGTTCACAGAGCAGCTTGTCTACAAAGCTGTCAGTCACATGCATCGCACCTCTCCTGCAATGCAGAAAGCAGGGCTGTGTGTGGGCGACAGTCTCATCAAACATGCATCCATGCTATAGGAGGGAGAGAATCGTCTCTGGTGGATTAGTCAGTAATGTATATCACATTAAGAAAACCACAGCAAAACAAGAGCTACCAGAGCAGATCAATATCAAAGGAGGAGAGCGCAATACTAATGGGAAATAATTCATATGGGAGGTGGGGAGCTAATCCTGAGATTAACGTTCACAGAACACATTCTCATAATAGAACCCAGGAGAACCATGTAGAACCTGTGATCTTCTGTTATTTCAAGAGTCTGTCATTACTAACATCACTATTAATACTGTTCATACTTCAGGGGAGGTATGAAGGTTATTTTAGACTATGAATATTATGAGATATGAATATTAAATCTGCAATCTGTAACATTTTTTGTTACAAATGAACAAAAATCAGCTATCGAGCAAGAACACAACAGATCAGTGTTCAAAACGTTCTCCTTACCATACCCTAATTTGTGGCTTAAGCTTATAATAATGACTAATAATTTGAGTTGTCTGCTCTGATTCCCTAGTAAATGTCAGTTTGGATTCATCTGACTTCAACATAAAGTTACCTGCAATTGTATGCTACAAACAGAGGTGGTGACAGAGAGGCAAAAGATATGAATTACAGCTTTAACTCAAATCAAAACTTGACAGATTTTAGGTTTAAGTCAGATGAGGTAGCTTGGGCCAATATGCAATGCCCTAGAAGAAGAAAGAAAAAAGAAAAGAAAGTCTCTCTTAATTCTGCTACTCTCGTGGCTTTCAAATGCATTCATTTCTTTACTGATGGTTGCCATTCTGGAAGCACTGTAAACTTTGGCCAACTTGAGAGCATTAAAGGAGGCAACGATCTCATTCTTTACATGGATCTCCAGGGATTTTAGCTGCTTTGAGCAGCTTCCATGAGGAGTAAGTAATTCATAAATAACCCTGATGGGAGGTTTCTAAATTCACAGCATTTGGCTGTGATGAGAGACTCGCATAAATCACTTTGAGCTGAATCACAGAGCTAATGAGAAGTATCTGAGCTTTGCATCATTCTGGAACATCTGCTGAAGTTCTGTTAAGCAAACCTGAGGAAAGCTTTTTCAAATCGCTGCCTCTCTAAACTAGGTTGTAAGAAAATGTCCCTAATATTCCATTAAGTAACAAAAACATTAAAAATGTTTTAGAAACTTTCATAAAGGTTGTGTTAACATTATTGCTTGGTAATAAGAACTGTATTCAAAAATGTTTTTGATTTATGTGATATAAAAGGTTAAAAAGGTTTTACCAACATTACTGCAAGAATGTTTTTGGATAACTCTGAGACAACTTTTAGAGAATATTAGCCAATGTTCTAAAAAAAAACACAGATGGTAAACATAACCTTCCATCCGTAAATACCAGCCATTACTTGTGATTGACTACATATCAAATGAATATTAACAAACTCATTCCCAATCCACCACAGCCACACCAGGTGCAATTGTGATGATGTGATGTCGATTCACCTCCATTTGCCGAATGTGTTATTCTTTCTATTGGCCCTTAGCTATTTATTAAAGAGGGCCATTAAGTTTTAAATATTTTTACAGACAGCACTTTTTATAGCCATACTGAATGACATCAACAAGTTACCGACGATTTAAATGCTAATGGTTTGTTTTGGCTCAACCAGGCTGTTTCAATTAGCAAACATCTCCAGGGGCAAACAGAAAAACAGCATATCCATCCACATTACTGACAGCATTTCTTATTCTTTTTTAAAAGACTTTCAAACAAACCACAGTAAGACAGAAACAATTTAATCAACTAAAGCACCAAACTAATTCCTGGCAGGAAATGATTGCTTTCTGTTATTTTGACCATTATCACACACACTGAATTTATGAACTTACATATTGCTAATTATGCTGGTAAATCAGTTCTGGCTGTTTTCTGAAATGACGTAAGAAATCCGCTTTCAGCCAATCGCAAAGCTCTGACTTACTGAAGATAAGGAAAACTTCATAAGCACCACGGACAGCGTGCGTTCGCAAAGTTCTAAAGAACAATCGAAACGTTCCAGGGACATTCTGGGAACACTAGAAAATTTCTAGGAACATTCAATATGTCCAGTTTTTTAAACATTGTGTTAACATTGGTCTGCTATATGTATATTGTTTGGTTATAAGAACATTATTCAAACATTTTTTAATTCTGTAACCTTTTTAAAATATTCCACTAACTTCTTAAGAATAACATTTTTGATATATGTTATATATAACGTTAAAAAAAGTTCCACATACATTACTACCAGAACTTTTTGATAACTTTGAGAGAATTTTTAGAGAACGTTAGCCAGCATTCTGAAAATGTTCCCTGTTAGCTGGGCTGTTTTTAAATAGAAGCCTTTTCTTTGGGTTGTAGTCTTTAGACTGGATACTACATAGTGTTTCACTTATAGCAGTCTCTGCAAATTAATCTGGTCTTTATATACTTATAATATATAATATAATATATAATATATAAAGAAATATATGTATATATAAAAATTATATATACACAATACATATTATATACTTACATAATATATACTTTGAACACACTGGTGCCAAACATACTGATCTCCATATACTCCATATACACTGACATTATTCCAGCCTGAAACAATATTCCAGGACAACCAGACACAAGTCGTAACCACATAATGAAATTTTATCAGAAAATGTAGAGCTGCACAATTTATTCTGCGTATTATGTTGTTTCAAAGTCAAAATGTACTTTATTGTTATTGCAGCCGTACAACAAATAGTGACAGCAGAACAAAATTGTGGTTCTCCAAGCTTAACGTGCAAGATAAGTACAGCCACAAGTCAGACAACAACAGGTAGACGTAATGTACACCAAAGACAGACAAGACAATATATCAGCATGAAATTTATCATCCCTGCTGCCAATATCGAGATGAGTTATATGGTTCTCTGTTAGATCACTCCCGCAGTAGCTGCCACTGACCAAATGGAAATGTTGTCATTGGACGAAGCAGTGAAGAGAAGACACCTGCAGAACTTTTATTGTACAGTCACAGCACGACTCGGGCTCAATAGACATGACAGTTCTGGCATTGCCGCCTCTCTGTGCTCCCTTAGCAGTCAGAAAATCTTACCGCCTTCACTTTTCAGCCCACAGGTCCTTTGCTTCACAAAGGACCCCACAAACCTGTCTCCCTCATTCTAGCGATAGACAGGAAAACAACTCAAAAATGATGTACAGCATGCCGCCCCACTAAGTGAGTAATGATGGATTTATGAACTGATGTAACTTTTTCTAGCATATAAAACACTGTCTATTTTTACACATACTTTATGTGATCAAATGCAATAGAAATAATATTAGCCAACTACGAATCCACAAAACAATTTGGTATGGTATTAAAGGCAAGGTGTGAAAACAATTGTTTGGTTTCATAATGGTTTGGTTTCATAAATGGTTTCATAAATGCTTGCAGTACGTCATTTTCTGGCCAAGCAGATTGTCCTGCCCAACACACACCATTGGTTGAGCCAATGTTGCTGTTCCGGGCTGTTCTGATAGCACCACACAGCCACATTGTTTAGCTGTTCATGGTAAACATCTTATTTACAGTGTAGTTGTCTCTCTATATTATGCTCGGACAAGATCAAGTCTTCTAACGTTGAAAAAATTACACACTTCACATTGTGTAATCTTCACACATGTTGGTCAATTTTGTTCAATAGCTTTGCTCAGTACTTGCTTATGCATGCAACGTTAACACTGCAGTGATGTGACTTAACACTCATTAGACAATTAAACAATTCAGAGAAGCAATTAGACACTAGACCTGAGCTCTATGCAATATGACAAGTCCCTTTATTAGGCAATAGGAGCAAGCAAATTCCCACAATGCATTTAGAAAAATGTCACCACTTACAAACAGTCTGACTAATCACAGCAATTCAAGCACAAACCACTGAATATAAATATTAATAACCTTGAGATGTTTTCTAATATAGTCTGAGGTTATAGAAACATTTGAGGATGGGCTTCAAGATTAAAAGGATATACAATGGCTTACAAAACATAGTGCTCTTCATAGCTAACAAGGAACATTCTCAGAACATTGGCTAACATTCTCTAAAAATTCTCTCAATGTTATCAAAAACATTCTTGCAGAATGTTATCATATATATCAAAAAGTTATTCATATATAATTTGTGGAACATTTTCAAAAGGTTACAGAATTTAAAAAAAACTTTTATACTTTTATAACTAAGCCAAAATGTTAATACACGGTCTACAAAAACTGGACGTTGTGAACAGTCCTAGAACTTGTGGGTGTTACACCTGCTCTGCAGCTACCTCTTATCTTCCCCCTCTCTCTTGCACCGATTTTTTCTCTCTCCCTCTTTTCTTCATTTCTACAAGCTCTCAGGGTGCAACAGATGCTTAGATTCTTCATTTAGTCATATCATTAAAGGAAGCTCTGTTAAAGGTGCAGACTGTTAACAACAACAATTGTAAACAACTGTGTGTAAACAAATGTCAGTGTATGAACAGTACAGAAATAACAGAAGACTAGAGTCTTACATTTTAGGAGAAAAGTCCGAGTGGTGCTTTCTCATGAAAAGCCACCCAGCTAGTTATAAGAACATTATTCAACAAGCTTAAAAATAACATTTTAGATAAAAAATATATAATGCTAAGAAATGTTTTACTAACATTACTGCAAGAATGTTTTTCGATAACTTTAAGAGAACTTGTTAGCCAACGTTCTAAGAACATTCCATGTTATCTGGGTACAATCCTGGGGTATTGTGGGTAGTTGCTAGGGTGTCATGAGCTTTTTTTAGATCAAATTTGCCCACCACCAGTTCAATGTGATAATATAATCACCTAAACACACACACACCTCTCCTCTGTAAGCGTCACAATCTGAGGTATCATTCAGGATATGATATGAAATGATACCTAGGGTTTAATACACAGGATTTGTTCAAATCCCTAATATGAGCAAAAGTAGCAGCGATTCTCACATTGGCCAAGCACACTAATAGAAATGGGAACCTGCTATTCTTGCTTTTCATAATCCACACATGCTTTCCTCACCTAAAGCATCTGCCTAAAACGTTGCAGGCAGTCTGTTGATGTACAATAGGCTTATGTGGACATAGATGTAGAAGGCCAACACGAAACAGCCACAGCTTTGATAAATACAAAGTGCTGCCATCAGCTTAACATGCAAGGTTTGGGTATGAATCATTTATAGCTGTCAGGCAAGACTATACGAGAAATATGACTTACATTTAATTGGCATTTGGCTAGATTTATGACAATGAAAAAACACTAAGCTTCATGAGTTCGCAAGAATACTCGCAAGATATTAGACGTAGCGTGCTTGATAAAGAATCAGTCAGGCAAATGGAAGATCACTCAGTCATGAATCATAATCATCGGATCAGGAGTAATTGTCAGAATGCGCTAAGATTATCTGCCTAAAGCGGAACCCATGAAGTCAGCTTAAAACATGATGTTTCTGTGACAATAATGAGATGCATTACTTCTTACTGAGGTGTAGGCTATTAAAACATTACCATCACAAAGCACAAAGATTTACATTTCAAACAAATAACATTAAACTGGAGGGACGTGCAGCCACATCCCTTCATAGATATACACAGTCACGCACAAGTTTCTCAATTTTGGCAAGCTTCTCAGGCAGGGTTATGAACTTGGTGCTCAGAATAACAGCGTATAGCCATGACCAAAACGTAACTGCATTTGAAAATGTAAAGAGGAACCAAATTAACTACCAAATCTCCAACAAACATTGTGTGTTTGATCCAGAAACTCCTGAACAAGGAAACAACGACTGCTTGGTGTGAAACAGCCCCTATAAGTACAGCAAAGGAAAGACTGGAAAGGTTGTTTTGCAGCTCAATTGGAGACACAAAGTAGTTTTACATAATTAATGCACTTCCTGCACAGGCTCCGTCTCATTAGCATTTTCTGCAGGTGACAAAGTTATCGGTAGCCATCCACCTGTCAATAATCTAGGTAACAAACAAAAAGCTAGTTCTGATGAACACTTTCTCATATGTAGATGCCCAAATGACTAAATGGAATTTTTATAGACAATTTTCCAAATGGATTTCTATAACATACACATGTACTACCCAGCTAACAGGGAACATTGTCAGATTCTCACATCAATGTTTGAATAACGTTCTTATAACCAACAATAAGGTTAATACAACATTCAAAAAACTAATGTTTTGAACATTTCTATAACATTCAAAATAACATTTTTTATGTTTTTGTTACTTAATGGAAATGTATACAGAAACATTCATACAACCTACATTTGTAAACTGGGTATATACATACAGCTTTGGCTGTGGCTTTGATCAATACACTGGGCAATAACTCAATTCCCTGCAATTTTCTTACTAATGCAAAATTCCTCTTTTCCTCAGATTTATCCAACAGGCTCACTCCAGTGCACTGGATGTGACGGATTTAAAAGACTTTCCCTGCTGAGACCGGCAACTATATGTGATCTGACATGAGGAAAGGTTCGATTCCCACTTTAGTCGATGGATTACTTCTGCAGGAATTCCGGTGAATGCATTACAGCCGCATCACTTCCTATGATTTCACTCTAAGATGGGAATTTGTCAGTCTTAGGAAAAAGCATCATGGAAAGCAAAACGGAACGTAACAAATTCTGAATGCTGAAAAGCTTTAAATAAATAAAATTCCTGCCAGAAACGTTTAAAAAACACCCTGTCAGACTTTTAGAGTTGCATGATGGATATATATATATATATATATATATATATAAATGCGCTTTAAGAGCACATTAAGAGTTTTGTGAATGGTGCATAATATTACTTTTAAAAATGTGAGAGGGGTAATACAGTACAAATAAATGAATTACTCTGGGTATTTTCTATCTTCTAGAAACACAAAGCTGCGGGCACAAAACCTCCCACCCTACAGACCCTTCATTAAAATGAAGGCATTGATAACTACATGAAAATCATCCACCATATTTTTTATAATGGAGCGACACTTTTCAGGAGTCCGCAGTTCGCCGACATCGGCAAGCGCGCGCGGTTTGTTATATGCAAATATATGCAAATGAGATCGCGACTACAAAGGAAGCGATCTGATTACGTTTCAATTAAAGATGCATCCAACACGAATGATCTGCCGCTGTATTGAGAAGAAGAATTATTAACTATTTAATAATTCTTAATAATAATAATAATAATAATTATTATTATTTAATAATTATTTACGCCGATTATTTACACATTTACATAGTTATATCGCAATGCTTCTTTACTAAACGGGCATGCCAGTCGTTACATAAAGCAAAACAACTTGATCACCTGTCAATGCATGCACTAACTAACCAGTCTAACCAGTGTGAGATACTGGCCACCACTAGTAGATAAGATGTCAACTGTTTCCAGTTCAGATGAGTGAATTGGTTTCTAAATAACTGCGTTGTTTTCATGAGCTCTGAGCAATGCACTCGCATTAGCAGTACAGGTTTCTCTGGAGGATGGGTTATCCGGGGGTTTCTTTTAGGTTCTCCAAACCACCAAACCTAAACGAAGGAGAAAAAGGTTCAACAGCTCTTGTCACCTTCACGGCGATTGTTAAAATGATCATTTCGTATCGCAATGTGAATCAAAGTTAGTAACCACCACCAGATATTATTCTCACTATAAAAAGCCCCATTCTGTTCGTCGCTGCTGGAAAGCGCCGCAGTCCGTTCAGAGAGAAGTGGAGGGATGGAAAGAGACAGAAACAGCCTCGTAAAAGTGCGAACGAAACGCTTTTTATAGTGAAACAAGTGAAAACGTGATCAAATGCATTGAAATAAAACACCGAACGACGAGACGAGCGGTCGCGCACACGCGCGCGCGCTCCTCGCTGCGGCTGTCGTTTCAGAGGAAGAAAAACGCGCCGCTTTCTTTCCTTTACCAGCTCCGTCGTCATGTTCTGTTGCGTGGTGGCGATCATGTTCGCGACCGACGAGAACTGCGGTCCCAAATTGGCTCCCAATGCACCGGACTGCTCCTGTACTTGAAATCGTTGTTTTAGTTGGTGCTGCAAGTTGCTCTACACATCACACACTGGGAGATCCCTTAAACAGGATGCCCCCCCACACACACACACACACTCTCTTTCTCTCTCTCTGTCTCTCTCTCTCTCTCTGTCTGTCTGTCTCTCTCTTCTCTCTCTCTCTCTGAGTCTCTCTCCCTGAGTCTCTCTGTCTCTCTCTGTCTCTGTGTCTCTCTGAGTCTCTCTGTCTCCCTGAGTCTCTCTGTCTCTCTCTGTCTCTGTGTCTCTCTGAGTCTCTCTGTCTCCCTGAGTCTCTCTGTCTCTGTGTCTCTCTGAGTCTCTCTGTCTCTGTGAGTCTCTCTCTGTCTCCCTGAGTCTCTCTGTCTCTGTGTCTCTCTGTCTCTGTGAGTCTCTCTCTGTCTCTCTGTCTCCCTGAGTCTCTCTGTCTCTGTGTCTCTCTGAGTCTCTCTGTCTCACTCTGTCTTTCTGTCTTTGTGAGTCTCTCTGTCTCTGTGAGTCTCTCTCTGTCTCCCTGAGTCTCTCTCTCCCTCTCTGTCTCTGTGTCTCTCCGAGTCTCTCTGTCTCTCTCTGTCTCTGTGAGTCTCTCTGTGTCTCTCTCTGTGAGTCTCTCTCTGTCTCTCTGAGTCTCTCTGTCTCACTCTGTGTCTCTCTCTGTCTCTGTGAGTCTCTCTCTGTCTCCCTGAGTCTCTCTTTCTCTCTTTCCCTCTCCCTCTCTCTCTCTGTGTCTCTCTGTCTCTGTGAGTCTCTCTGTCTCTGTGAGTCTCTCTGTCTCTGTGTGTCTCTCTCTGTCTGTCTCTGTGAGTCTCTCTCTGTCTCTCTCTCTGTCTGTCTCTGTGTCTCTCTGTCTCCCTGAGTATCTCTCTGTCTCTGTGTCTCTCTCTGTCTGTCTCTGTGTCTCTGTTTCTTTCTCTGTCTCTGTGGGTCTCTCTCTGTCTCTGTAAGTCTGTCTCTGTGTCTCTCTCTGTCTCTCTCTCTCTCTCTCTGTGTGTCTTTCTCTGTGTCTCTCTCTCTGTCTCTCTCTCTCTCTCTGTGTCTCTCTGTGTCTCTGTGTGTCTCTCTGTCTCTGTGTCTCTCTTCCACAGGTTCAAGCTGATGCTTGTTGACCAAGGGGAAAATTATTCAGGACAACACACTACTGGCTTTAAACCCTTTTATAATCCCTAGATGTATCTGATGCATCAGTCAAATTACACGCCTGGTTAACAGTAAATCAGAAGTGTTTTCAGATAGATTGATAGGTACACAGACAGACAGAAAGAAAGAATTTATATAAGTGGGGGTATATGCATAAATACTTTATTTATGCTTGAAAGGAAATATTATTTTAACTCATTAGTTTATGTCTGTCCCACTTAAATTATTGGTGTGAAAAGCAGTCCCAGGAACTTTCTATTAGTTTTGCCTGAAGAAGCGACAAAAAGAAGAATACATTTCCCAACAAAGTCACAGTCACAATCTAAAACTAGTAATTCACTAACATTACATTCATTCATTCATTTATTAATTTAGCTGACAGTTTTATCCAAAGTGATATACAAATACTAGAAATACAACATCAAGCAGCCAGACACCTGAGAAGCACCTCAACACAGAGTTGCAGAATTGTTCAGAAACATACAACAATATGAGATGAGTGATAAAAAGAGTACAGAAATATAATTAAGTAGGTGCATTAACAGTTGTGAGTCAATGGAGTGGGAAGAGGATTCCATCATCAGGGTTCTCAAGTACTCAAGTATCATTTGCCTTGAACTTGACGAAGGCAGCAACAGGCAGCCTGGTGGAGTGGTACATAAAGAGCTTTAATGTACAAATGCGCCACCGCATTCTGGATCATTTGCAGAGATGCACATGCAGGAATGACAACTAAAGGAGCATGACCTTATCTCGCAGTACCAAAGCCATGGGATCAACTCCACTAGAATGCATTACGTAATAAAATGTCCAAATGCATAAAATAAAAATAAACCAAATGCAACAGACATTGCTGGTGAAAAGCATCTGGCAAATGCATATATGTACATATATAGAGATGCAGTCTCTTAAATTCAGATTGTAATCTACTCCCAATCCACTGGTTGACTTAAACTGCCTCCCCATTAATGCAGAAAAACTATATTTAAGACATATGTTCACTGGTCTAAAAATAAAGCCCCAGACACATTTCTTAGAGAGCAACAACATAACAAGACATGATGTTAGACTCATCAGCTAGACAACAGCTTGAATGCACAACAGTGCATGTGAAATAAAAGCACCGCTGCTAATGGTCGTTGTAAATAATAATGACCACTTCAGATGTCCTCACAAAATTCAGCTCTCACTTCCCTTCACGCTGGAAAGCTAAAAAAAAAATTGTCAATTTGTCAAGTAAAATTTGACTGCCCTCCAGTACGGCGCTATACTACGTTCTGCGTCGACGCGCTTACGTCATCACGTCTGGGTGCTGATGATTGGCTGGCGGCTGAATTTGAACAGCAACTTTGACAGACGCTAATGTTAGCAATGACGCTAATGTGAACCCGGTGTGACGCTGTTATTCCCCGTGAAAACGTCAATTAAACTACCACCAAGAGGGCTGGACGTATCCGTAAGTCATAGCAAACTATCTGTAAATGTGCTTTTATGAAAAAACATCGTCATATAACGATCGGACGTGCTCGGTTTATGTTGATATGTATTTATATTCATCTATACTGTGTGCATCGTTGTGTGCATCGTTGTGTGCATCGTTGTGTGCATCGTTGTGTGCATCGTAATGCATCGTAATGCATCGTTGTATGCATTGTAATGCATTGTAATGCATCGTTGTATGCATCGTTGTATGCATCGTTGTATGCATCGTTGTATGCATCGTTGTATGCATCGTAATGCATTGTAATGCATCGTTGTATGCATCGTTGATGTCATTGTGATGAAACGTCAAGTTGGTTAACATCTAACTAAGATAGCGTATGTTATGTGCAGTGACATCTTAAATTCAACAACGTTTTAGTTGCTTATTTTTACGTAGTTTAGACTTAAAACTCAAGAAAGTGATTTTCAACGTGCGATTTAATGTTTCTGCACAATCATTTCTTATATGATTATAAGGTTACCTTCTTATATGATTAAGGTTATCATATTTTAAAGGCATCGTGGCCACGCCCCTAGACTTTGGGTATGACAGTAAGGTGATGTCCTCTTTTAACGTGTATGTGTTGTGCTTAGACATATCAGCAAAAACTGAACAAAGACCAACTACAAGGTTTCAGGAGGATCTGTCCAGCAACAAAATTAATCTATCAAGCTTATGTATCTATATGTGCAAATCTACTAAAACTACCCAGCTAGTTGCTTTAAAATAAGTTTTCTTTGCAATGCAGGAGATGGAGACATCCGTGATGAATCTTCACAGTGTTTTTGAACATCTTCGGGCACAAGCTGACGTTCTCAATGAAAACAGTGAGCCCCGTAAGTAGCTGCTGTTGTGTTTATTAATTATGTGTATGAAGGCAGCCACCATTTAAAATTGACCGTGCTGTGTTAGTTTAGTGTCTTAATTCATAAACCCTCTTATTAATGTCCTTGACCATGTTTTATTTCGTTGTCAGAGTTCATTCGGTTGGCCCTGAACTTTGAGGACTCCCGGAGAAAATGGCTGAGACTCGAACAGGATCTGAACAAGTGTAAGGAGGTGCTTACCAAGGCCGAGACCGAGAGAAGCGCGCTGGAGGTCAAGCTCAAACATGCCCGCAACCAGGTGGATGTGGAGATCCGTCGGAGACAGAAGGCTGAGGCTGACTGTGCAAAATTGGTTCGTAGGACTATTTTTGGCATGTTACTATGGCCTGGTCTCAAAGACAGGTCTTAGATTAAAGGCAGAGTATGTGATGTTTTGTTTTCCAGAAACCTTTGTTTTGTTATGTTGGATTGAAAGTCTCTTTGATTGAATAGCAATCAGAATGTGAAGTTAAGTTGTCTAAATATATTTATATACGTAAATATCATATACATGTAATACATAAATAGAAGCCACAGGACCATAAAATGTTCATCCAATCATTGCATTAGGTCTGAATGCAATGATAGGATGTCCCACTTGCCTGTCAAACTATGTATGCCTTCATGTGTGGGGGTAGGCGTGGCCTTGGAAGAGGGATCTGAAAGAAAGTGTGATCTTAAGCTTTCAAAGCTAGGTTTCTATTGCTAGTCTCTGAAATTACCTACCCTACATTTAAGGCAGTAGCATATCTTAATTAAATTAGGCCATTTAAGTAGCTGTTGTAAATGTGCCTTAGAAAAACATTACTGTTATGCATCTTGAGACATAATGGCACTGATATATTTTAAAAAGTCAGTGCCAATTGCTTTCAGTTAAGACAGCTCAATAATGAAGTAGTCTGGGAGTAGACTTAAGCCTTGTCTGTGAAACCGAGCTTATGTTCTGCTTTATTAAAGATCATATTCATGATGTTGTAAGGAAGGTAAAGCTTAGAGTTTTCTTACAGTGTACACTTTAATTAGATTAAACCATCTGTTCCTGTTTTCCTGCTGTGCAGGACCGTCAGATCCAGCTCATTCAGGAGCTCTTGGTGTCAGAAGGTTCCAGTAACAGCATTCAGTTAAATGAAGAGCAGCGTTCCGCTCTGGCATTTCTCAATGCCCGATCCCAGAATCCCCTGAACCTCAACACTAGCCGACGGTAAGAGATCTCCAACAATTGCGTGTGATGCTTTCTCTCTCGAAATAATCCATTCCCTTAACAGGATCTGAGTCAGTCATGCCTAAGTGTTTGAACAGAGGCAGAGCAAGCCGTTACATGATGAAGGATTAGGAAGATTATTTTGTGTGTAATAGTTTAATAAAAGATTAAAGAATTTGTTTGATTTTGTGACGTATTACTGTAGATCTGTCTAAAAACAATTCCCATCATTTCCTAGACTGACCACCATTGATGAATCCGCCTCCGTTCTGTCAGACATCAGTTATGATAAAACTGATGATTCTTTGGTATGTCCTTTCCTTCTTCAGAAAGAAATTAGTCTTGCGTATATTTGTCTATTAAACTGCAAAAATGATATCAGGAAAGCTGAAACCGTTTTGAGTTTAAATTGTTAATCTTCAGTAATGAGGTTTTTTTTTTCTTTTTTTTAATAAAGGACTGGGACGCGTCTGCAATTAGAACCATTCATCTCAAGCGACAGAAGAGAGTACGTTTACCAGCAGTAGCCACATTCAAACAAATTAATTCTGATTTATGCCAATATCTCATTCATTTAACCTGTCTTGATGCAGCGCTCCTCTCGGAACCACACAGATGGGCCCCCTGCTGCTGCCAAGAGGTCCCGTTCCACTGGCCGGCCCTCAGAGAAAGTACGAGCCAGTTATATAAACACATCACTGACTGCTTAATAGTGGCCATAATAGTGGCAATGGTCTTTTAAAAGCTCCTTGTGGGGTTTTGATGTAATTGTTAAATGTAAAACATTTCTGCGAATAGTCATTTTCTCTCAGATGGTGTCCATGGTGCTCCCCTACAACCCATAGAACTTTGAATATTACTATTTTTATCTTCTTCTGACATGAGAATCCGCTGTTCCCTGCTGAAAATGCATAGCAAGTTAAAAATTATAGATTCACTTATTCAAGACACATTTTTCCAGGGTAACGAGTCTCTGGTGGCAAAGACCACAGTGATGGTGCCCTCTGATGGTGGACCTATTGAGGCTGTGACCACACTGGAAGCTGTGCCATACTGGACCAGGAGCAGACGGAAGACCGGTAAGCTGTAGTCCCCCAAACATATTGTCTATCATAAGAGCACACTTCTGGTGTACAGCAGAAGAAGTTTTAAACAACATTAGAGTGCAGAGTTATTGATTATGTAATTTTGGTATTGATTGGATAATTATTTGCCAGCTTTTGTGATTAAAAATGCACTGCGGTGAGCTGTGATGAGAAATTGCAATAAAATTTGCGATATAGGGCTTTGTATCATCGAATGGGGTCAAATATTCATCTGAACTGACTGAAAAGATGGTTTGCAGGTCTGCGGGGTGTTTTAAATCGATCCCTTGTTGAAAAAAATACAAATTAAATGTTAAATTAAAACGGTTGATTTGTGTTTGACTGTTTTATGGTTATTTTTCTTAAACACCACAGACCTTTGGGTTTATAATTATGTTGTGCAACTGCAAGTGTTCTGCATTAGTGTTGGCTTGGTTTCAATGCTTCTCCTCCCCCCCCCCTCTGTCCCTCTCTCTTGTATTACCTGGCTGTTTAGCTGCTCTGGAGCGGGACACTGCTGATACTGATTCTGTTCAGTCTATGGATGTGTTCAAGCAGCCCGGCCAAACTAATGGACAATTTAAAGTAGAACCCAGCACTCCCCACAGCAACGCAGGCATCCGTCTGCATGAGTTCGTCTCCAAAACGGTACAATGCACTATTGCTTACAAACACTCCTGCCGGTCTAGTTCTCTGGTTGCATTGTGTTTCTTGAAGTTCCACAGTGAGAACTGGAACTCCAGCATATGATAATATCTTGAGATCAGCTAGTGGTGATTTTAATGCACTTTATATTTGACTTAAGCAATTCTATTTTAGCAGTCCGATATTTTTGGAGTGTTAAAAGTTTAGCCTGAAAAATTGCTTAGACGTCAGATTCTATAATCAGTAGGTCTCTCTCTATCTTTCTTTTTAGGTAATTATGCCAGAGTCTTGTGTGCCATGTGGAAAGAAAATCAAATTTGGGAAGATCTCTCTAAAGTGCAGGGACTGTAATGTGGTGGCCCATCCCGAGTGTCGCGGACGCTGCCCTCTGCCTTGCATTCCATCCATGTCTGGAACTTCTGTCAGATGTGAAGAGGTGACACTTTCACAAAAGTTCTTAATTTTAAAACAATGCAAACAGCATGCAGATAAATGATGCAATTAATTTGTTAAAAAAATGCCCATTTTTGCTTGTATTGTCAGTGTTGATTTCTTCATTCTTATGTTGATAGGGCACCTTGGCAAACTACGTGTCTAGCACATCTCCCATGATTCCCTCGTTAGTGGTGCATTGTGTCAATGAAATTGAGCAGAGAGGCCTGCGTGAGGTGAGCGGTCAAATTCAGCATATATGGCTGCTGTTGATTGGACAATCAGACATGAATATTAAAACCTGTGTGTGTCTCTTACACAGACTGGTCTGTACCGAGTGTCTGGCTCTGATCGTGTGGTTAAGGAACTAAAGGAGAAGTTCATGCGTGGCAAGACCGTTCCTCTGCTCAGTAAGGTGGAAGATATCCATGCCATCACCGGTCTCCTCAAGGACTTCCTGAGGAACCTCAAAGAGCCTCTGCTGACCTTCCGACTCAACCGTGTCTTCATGGAGGCTGCTGGTTAGTACTGGTCTGTAATATAAAGACTCGAGTTAGCAAGGACAGTTAAGTTTAACAAGTTACTGTGTTCTTGTAGAGATGTCTGATGATGGTAACAGCATCGCCTTGATGTATCAGAACATCAGTGATCTACCACAGCCCAACCGAGACACTCTGGCTTTCCTTATGATCCACTTGCAAAGGTAAACAGCACGAAGGATCTCTTTATTCTCCTGAATGTGCTGTTTAAAAAATAATTTGTTTATTACAGAAGATGGGCATGGCAGGTTTACAGTGCAGCCTGTTTGATTACCACAGAAAAGCTTGTCTCTTAGTTTGTAAAAACAATCATGTTTATAATCATGAGCTTACAATGAAGCACTTAAATGATTAAATAGTTTTCTTTAAATTGTCCTTGTAAGGAGGGGTTCATATTTTTCATTCATAGTGTCTTGTGTTAATATTATGTGAAAGTGTGTTCAAATGATTGACAAGCTAAAAATTGTAATATAACTTAGAATCCTGCCAGCATGGCAAATTTAATCTGAAATATTCTCTTATAAAACACTAAGACCATTTATCAGGCAGGCACATATTTCTCTGCCTTTTCTCATATCCAGCATAATTTCAGATATAAAGTCGGCGCTTATCTGCAGTAGCAATTTAAGCTTTGAGACTTCAGGACATTTAACTTGAATGTTGTTTTATCATTTTCAGAGTGGCCCAGAGCACAGACACAAAGATGGACATCTACAATTTGGCTCGTGTGTTCGGGCCCACAATAGTGGGTCATGCTGTGTCAGAACCAGATCCAATGACCATCCTGCAGGACACAAAACGTCAGCCAAAAGTAGGCTGTCATGGTTTTTTTCCATTGGGTTCATTTCCATAGGTTAAAACCAACCTTTTTGATGCTTGTAAATTTTAGTGAGATGAACATACTCAACTTAATGTATTTTTAATGTTTGACTTGAATGTTCTATTTAAAGTCATGAAATAAATTTAATTTATTGACTTCCCTGACTTCAGAGAAGTTCAGGTGAAAAGAAATGTTAGTAAGACCAGACCTCTGATGTTGTTAACACTCATGTGGAGTCCACTTTATTCCTGCTGCTTAAAGCTGCTATCCGTAAGTTTTCCTTTTTTTTGGTAAATCAGTTATTGAGCAAGAGCACAGGAAACGCTGAACAGATCAGCTTTTCAAACTGTCTCCTTGCCCCAATTCTCAACACAACACTTAAAATAATACTTAAATTTATAGTTTGAGCTGTTGAGTCTAATTTTTGAGGAATGTCATTTGGCTTTCATATGTAAAGAACAAGAAAACTGCAACTATGTTGGCGATAAAGAGGCAAAAGTTACGGATTGCAGCTTAAACATTGCAAATAATTTTTCATGTTGCCTAAGGTGAAAGTGTGGTTGAACTGTAAAGCGTATTGCTGCGTGTTTGTCAGGTGGTTGAGCGTCTCTTGAGACTGCCTGTGAAGTACTGGAGTAAGTTCCTGATCAGCGAGGATAACCCAGCTTGCAGTGATCACATGATCATCAGGAACGCCAATGTTCACGCCACACCCGATCAGAAGAGTACGACTTTCACAACCAATCATTAAAGCCTTTTATAACATCACATGATCTTTTATTATAAAACTGACCGCTATGATAAAAGTGTTTCTATGTGCTGTAGCAAGTATGTTTGGGCCTCTCACAACCCCGGATCAGCAGATGAGCAAGACCCCATCCTCCAGCTCACTCTCTCAGCGCCTGAAGAACACAATCACTCCAAAGTACGTATTACCTACAGAGAGAAATGTTTGTGTGTGTGTGTGTGCTCTACCCGATTTTTCCCAGGTGAGAGGCATTTACCCGTATTGATGTTTCTTTAGGAAAACCCTACCCCAAACCTTAAGCATAACCCTCACTTATCCCTGAAATCATAGGCAAACAATAGGTAAAGAACAATAATATAGAAGCACCTTACGGTGGTTATAGACTTACTCCTCAAATCTGATTAGTTGATTGCAGCGTTGACCCAGGAGTTGGCAAAATTAGGGGTGTGTGTATACGTGTGTATACATTTATATTTGTATTTTATAGATGATACAGTGTTGTTTGTGCTGTTCTGAATGTGTCCTGTTTTCATGTTTGGTAGCAGAAGCAGAGCTGCTGCTGGGGTTAAGCATCAGGGAAACTTCTTCACTTCACCACTCCTGAAGTAGCACTGAAGCATTTTAGCTTTGAGTTATCATTGGGAAACAGCTGCAATATGTATCACTGTTTAACATGCATATTTTGTATTTGATTTGTCCTTCAATAACCGATTTGGACAGCTTTTAACACTTGCTTTTGTCTGTTAAGTATTTTTTTCCAGTAACACTATGTTTAGTCGATTTTAAATGTTTTGATGTACTGTTAACATCATTATAACCAAAGGGGTGGGCTGATCTGTCTTCCATCGGTCTACAGATCTTAATATGATAAACAACAATGCACTGTGTCAGATTGGGAGTTCTTTGTAAAGAAACCCAGATCTGACCTGGAACAAAAAATGTTCTATACAAGATTTTTTTATATATATAATTTGCAACGGAAATATTGTTTAATGACTGTATATTCTGCTATAATGTTTTATATGAAACGGCAAACCAAATATCAAGCTCTTGGAGGTTACCAGTGTGTAGTGACAATCTAATTTAAATAGTTTAAAACTCTGGTTTACCTGGTAACCTGGTCAAACCTCCTAGATTCAAGAGTGATTCTGGGTAAGAAAATAATTACTATTCTATATACATGCAATGCAGAAACAAACATTATTGGTTGGTGTGACTGGACATTTTGTCTTTTAGTCTCGTTTCTGAACTTTAATTAAAACATTTGTTTTTGAAGATTCTTTGTTCATAGATCCAAGAAACCAATCAGCACACTCTCTTTACATCTGGCTTTCATTGCATTGATTTTTGTGTCTATATGCTGTTTAAATTTATTGAACTGTGTTTAAAGTGAAGTAAAATATGGTGCCCTGTGGGACAAGAGACTGATCCAGGAACATTGACTGGACCTTTTCCAGTTCATAAAAAACTGATTGGACAGTTTTCCATGTATGTACAAGTCTGAAGGTTTCTTTCAGCAAGAACTGATCCAGAGGAGAAAAATGCAGTTTCTGATCATCTGTCAGGCATTTTATGCTTCAAAAGGGCAAGCTTTACGAAGTGGAACATTGACTGAAGTTGATTTATCAGTTCCAATTGCTTTTCAACTTGAGTGGTGTGATTCTTTGTAAGATTTGTGCTTTTGTTAAAAATACAGTCATTGCAAGTGCGATGTGTGAGTGTGGGATTTGTTTCAGCATAAATTCAGGGTTTCAAGGTAGAATGATACAGGACAACAAAGGTTCACTTTTCAAGCTCAATACAACATTTTGAGACACAAAATGTGCATGAAACCTGCCAGAATTAAATCTTAAAAACACAATTCTCTTAAGCAAATACAATTACATTCTAGTGCATTATAATAAAGTTACGGAAACATGAAATAATTACAGTACTACACCTTTAATAATTAGGGAAATTGGTACTGTATTTCCTGTAGTTGGCCTGGGAGTTTTTCTGACCTAATCACATTTGACTATGTATCCAGCCACTCACAAGCTCTGATTCATTTTCATATGTGATTTCTGTAAGTGCTGGAAACAAGATAAGTGAGCTGCATTGTGCTTTAGCCTCCTTTAAACTTGGGAAAGGGCCACAGCAGTGGAGTGTTCCTGATGTAATTCTGATAAGCAGGATTGGATCCCCACTTCTTCATGGCTCGTTTTTCTAAGATGGGGATGCCGCTAACGTGCCTCAACAGAAACCAGACAAAGACAGGCGAGATCGCGCTGAGATACTGCGGTCCACGCATGATGGAGGAAGCAGACAGAAACAGTCCCGACCACTGCAGGATCTCGCCCAAGTAGTTTGGGTGTCTGCTGTATGCCCACAGTCCATGATGAATAAATTTTCCCTGTGAATACATAGAAGCCTGTGTGATTAATTCCTTTACTCTCCAATGTTAATAAACTGTCATTAAGTAATGACATTAGTGCTTTCTTAAAGCAAGTTTTCAAGATTTAATGAAAAATTTCCATTCCTTCAGCATCCAATACATTAATAGACAATAAGACAATGTATTGAAAATAGAGAAAGAACTCAGTGTGTGATTAACTTTTCAATAAAAATGTTAGTTTTACCTAATATTCAAACTGCTATTACCAGCTGAGTTATTACTCACAGTGTTATCCGGATCGCTCTTGAAATTCCATTTCTGCTGGTCGGCAATGGCTTCCGTAGCAAAGCCCAGCCCCCATATTCCCCACCCGATGTAGTCACGAGGGCCTAAGGGTTCATCTCTACTCTCGCTGTTTAGAATCAGGGTGGGCAAGAGGGTAACAAACACCCACAAAGCTAGAAAATAAACGTTTTTATAAAACCTTTATACTTGGCATTTATGTATACATTTTATACTTACTACTATATATGTCATGAAAAGCAACGAATAATTATGATCTTAAACTCTCTGCAGTCAACAATTGAAGGTACGGTAGGCAATTTCGGAGAGGCTAGCAATAGCAAGTCAGCTTTGAAAGCATAAGATCCCGCCCTTTCATCAGAGTGCCCTTCAAAGCCACGCCCCCTCCAAAATACAAACAAGTAGGATATCCTATCACTGCATTTGGGCTGATTGCAATGATTGGATGAAGATTTTATGGTCCTGCTCCTCCCACACAAGATATATATTTATATAAATATATTTACACCACTTTACGTAGTGATTGCTGTCTGAATGTGAAAACAATTTCAACCAACATAACAAAATACGTTTCTGGAAAACCACCTTAAAATCGCCTTAAAAACCAAACAACTATGTATAGTTAATAATAGCCGTGTAGTACCTTGCATGGTCCAGTACACAAAGAATGTCCCCGGGCTGTCTCTGACATTGTTAAACCTCCGATCCTGTCCTTCCTTCAGGATTCTTAGAAAGAGAAATGTCCCGAGCCTGCGAAACAAGGCCTTATCAGTCACTTATTGACTTATTAACCTTATTAACTTACAATGATCTTTTATCGGGCTTACCTCAGTCCCCAAGCAGTGACAAATCCAGTTTGTATGTTCTGTCTAAGATGCCCATTGCCACCCCATGCACGACTCAGATGAGCCAGCAGTATGAAGGTACCCGATCCTACAGAACAGAGAAATTAATGTTTAGTTAACCTGATAAGCTATCCTCTATCCTGCAAGATACGGGTAGAAACACCATTCACGTGTGTCCTGCCATTTTAACATTGAGGCGTGTTCGCTGAATGTTTTACTAGTGAACTTGGTACCAAAGTTCAAGGAATCTCAAGAGCACATTTCTCAGAGAGAGAGAGAGAGAGAGAGAGAGAGAGAGAGAGAGAGAGAGAGAGAGAGGGCGAGCGAGCTCTGAGACCTGAGTCTGAAACACTGAACACTGAAATGACTGGATAATTTATATTTACTTAGATGAAAAGTGAATGCTGACAGGTGAGTACAATCTTTATGTGTGTCTTTATCAACAATACCAATATGCATTATATAGCTCAAAAGTATCCTGACAGTGGCTTATGATCATGTTCAATAAGTTGCATGTAATAATTTTAAATGTAAATATTTAAAGTTTATTAAACTTTGTTAATAAACAGACTGTTACAGTCCTCATATATATATTAAATAATGTTTTACTGAAAGTCATGTGTGGTGTTGCATTTCAAATACAGAAACGATATTAATTTACACCCGTGTCATTGATTTAACATGCATTGTCATGGTTGAGGTCTGTGTGCATGGTTTGAATTACATTAAATTATTAAATGCATTAAAATAAGATGCAAATATCTATTCTAGCTATATGAAAGCATAAAAGCTTCAGGGTTACAATCGTACTTTCCACCCGTGTTGTGACAAGCCCCGCCTTCTTCCGGAAGATTGACAGCGCCGCATCCGCAGCCCAATCACACGAGGGCTACGACGCACAGACATTAATCTGATTGGTCAGGAGGCGGGGCTTGTCGAAACACGGGCGGGGAGGAAGCGCGCTACGTCATCTACTTTAAAATGGTGTTGTGAAGACTTTTGATAATATCTTAAATAACTTCAATTTTATCATTTGTTTTCATAACATTAAGTTTTTGCATCGGCAAGCTTCTTAACTTAAACCAACACGAAATTGCATAAAGCTTCAATCGAGATACGATTGATTTCGGCGCTTACGAATAGATATACCGTAAAATAATAATAAAAGTTGTGACTAACGCATTTTAATATAAATCATTTATATAAATCATTTACCTGCCAAGTCGTAAAACTTTTCTGTTTGGAAAGCGGACGCTAGTGCCCATCCGACCCACTGGATGCTCAGGTCGGTGGCGGCACATATGGCCAACACGCTTCCCATGATCATGTCCGGCAGGTCCGTGAAACATCAATATTAAAAACTTCAAACTTATAAGTTTATATTTATTTATTTATTTAACTTCAATCATATGACCCCATAAGAAAAAGTGCAGCCCAAGCTTGTATCATTCACTCTGGTGGGCTGGACGCGCATGCGCGGTGGATCATGGGGAAAAAATACAAGTACAAAATTATTGAGCGCTATTTTTATTTTTGTTATAGTCTACTCATTGTGATTATATCGTATAATATCGTATATATAGTATAATATAATATAATGATCCCAGCTATTGTGAAACGTTCTAAGAAGGCTGGCTTACGTTCTGTAAACTTCTCTCAACGTTCTCAAAACGTTTTTGTTTTTTGTAACTTTTATAAAGCTATCTATCAACAGGGAAATGTTCTTACATGGCCTGTTTTGCTTGGCTGTGTCTTGTGATAGATGGCTAATATCATAAGTGATGTGAGATCTTGTTTAATATCATAAGTGATCATGGAGATCTTGTTTTCAGAGATTCCCACATGGTCTTCGTTTAGGCTTTGACGTGATATAAACCCTCAATAGTGAGCACTTTACAGCAGATAACCATTCACAGGAAAATATGACTCAGATCATGACCTGGAATGATAAGACGTTTATGGCTTAAGAGAAGGTGTGTTTGGTCTCAAACAGAGCACACGAGAAATAAACCATTAAAAGTGCTAATAAATATTCTTTGATTTGTCAGGGTTGACCAAATAATTGAAAGATCTGTCACAACACTGGAACTGTAGTGAAGATGGCAGAAAGCAAAGCCAGCATCAACTCTAAAGGCGGGACCAATGTGCTCGCTAAACGGGTCCAGAAACAATTTACCAGAGCTCAGGAGAAGGTGGGTATCTGGATCCATAAAACATACATCTCCAGTACTGTAAATCTTAAAATGTACTGGGTGAATGCAAAACCTGTAGTGTTATTTTAGTCCAATAGTCAATCACTCATAATGAAGTCGCTTTATCTGCTTTATTTGGTGGGGGTGAAGCTTCATCGACTATAGAGAGTTTTTTTCCTCTATTTTTTTCTCTATTTAACCATCTCTTTTATCGCAGCAATTGTTGTTTATTTGTCTACTGAGGCTGGCAGAGTCACTATTTGCTTTTTAGTTTTCTCTTCCTTAGTGTATTTAAAATTCAGTCTGCATAAGCCCTTCTTATTTACATTTATGCATTTGGCGGACGCTTTTATCCAAAGCGACTTGCAGTGCATTTAAACTATACGTTTTTATCCCTGTGTGTGTGTTCCCTGAAAATCAAACCACACTCTTTGTATTGCTAAAACAATGCTCTACCAACAGAGCTACAGGAAATCTTGTTATTATATCTCATCCTTATAAATGTAGCCAGTTAGGCTCAACAGAATCAGATGTTTTTAGGAGCTTAAGCTCACCTTTTGTTGTGTTTTAAATGTTGGTCCGTCAGACTTATTATCTGGCTTAACCAGCAAGACTAACTTGGGCTTAAACACCAGATATTTATGGTGGGGCAGGCTATCTTTATTATGGATGATGGTATGTGTAGGTATACTGTAATCTTTGATCCCAGGGAACAGGGAACATTTTCAGAGCATTGGCTAACATTCTCTAAAAGTTCTCTCAAAACCGTTCTTGCAGTAACGTTAGGGGAACTTTTCTTTATACATTATATATCGTATCAAAAATGTAGTGGAATGTTTTAAAAACTTTACTGAATTAAATGTAGTAACGTGTATACAACATCTAAAACTGGACGTGTTGAACGTTCCTAAAACTTTCAAAATAACATTTTTAACGTTTTTGTTACTTAATGGAAGCATTAGGGAAATGTTCTTACAGCCTAAATTTGTTAGCTGGGATGTCTTGTAGGTGTTGCAGAAGCTTGGCAAGTCTGATGAGACCAAAGATGAAATCTTTGAGCAATGTGTGATAAACCTCCAAGACCAGCAGGTAAATGAAATTGACTGTGGTAAACAATGTCACAGCTCTTGTTTAGCTCTGAGGATGGAAATGCTTTAAAATGATTGGCTAGTAACACATTCACATGATCATGTTGCATGATTCCTCTACAGAATGATGCATACAGAATATACAAGGATCTCAAAGCGTACCTGAATGCTGTCAGAGGTGAGATCTTTAACAAACATATGCTTACATAAGGACTACTCATAGTTTCTTTGATTCTTGAGGTTTTCATTGAATAAGAGCTTTTAACAGACTTAAAGATTTTATGTGTCACAGTAATGAGGGATGCGTCAAGCCGACTGTTTCAGTCCCTGTTTGATGCATATGATCCTGAGTGGGATGGTGCAGAGGATCTTGGGGCAGTTGTGGAGGTGAGTCTTACAGACTAGGGTGGTCTGTGAGGTAATAATTTTTGTGGCCAACTGAAACACATAATGCTTGACCGTTTCTCAGAACTAATGTACCATTTCTAAGCGATTTCTGCATGCTGCAAAACTGGTCCCAAGGTCATTTTAATGGATGTATGATGTCACTTTCCTATAAAGTTGATATTAAGTGTACTTGTACACATATGCAACCTTCAAGTTGAGTCAGAGATATCACAACTGTTAAAAATTCTTTATTTTTGGTTTTAAAGTGGCTTAAGTCACTTGATTAAGCCACTTTATTTATCTACTTTGCAACTAGTTTCCTGTCTATTAATATTAATGTGGGTTTCACATTCCAAAGAGTGAAGACCTTCTGTGGAGTGACTATGAGGTTAAGCTGCGAGATCAGGCATTGATCACCATGGAGTCTTACATGAGCCAGTTCCCAGATGTCAGGGTAACGGCTGCTGCCTCACACACAGGCACATACACAAATCACAAACATTTCCCAATGTTAATATACAATTTTTCTGCTTTTCACGCTGCAGGAAAGAGTGGCTAAGAGAGGCAGGAAACTTGTGGACTATGACTCTGCCCGTCACCACCTGACAGGGCTGACAAATGCAAAAAAGAAGGATGACATCAAAATTGGAAAGGTATTTTTATATAACAAGTTACCACCATTCTGTGTAGCAGTAAAAACAGCCAAAAAAAACTTATTTATAAGACCTGACCTTTCAAAAATGACCAGTTTTTTAATACTTTGCATTACTGTTATTGCTTGGTTATAAGAACATTATTTAAACATTTTTATAATTTTGTATAATTTTTTGTAAACATTCCAATAACAATTTAAGAATAACGGTTTTGATGTATATGATATATGATAATGTTAAAAAGTGTTCTACTAACGTTAATGCAAGAACTGTTTGATAACTTTGACAGAACTTTTAGAGAACGTTAGCCAGCGGTTTGAGAACGTTCCCTGTTAGCTGGGTAAATGGAGACATAGATTGTTGTTTTAACATACAAAATGTTCAAGTCTTTTGTACTGTTGCATTTAAAGGCAGAAGATGAGATGAAAGCTTCCAGGATGATATTTGAGAGCATAAACAGAGAACTGAAGGAGGAGCTGCCTATTCTATTTGACAGGTGAGTAGTTTTATTGTCTGCTCTAAACTTAATGACAGTTTTAGAGTCACTTTTATAGTTTTGTTTTCACTTTATTTAAGATCCTCTGTTCTTGACAGCCAATTGACTTAACAACACACGGCTCTTTGTTCTGGAATAAATGAAACTGGATTGTGCGCTGATGGATCTTTACTGAAATGTTTCTCTTCGTTTACTGTTATTAAGCAGCAAATTAAACGTAATTAAACATTCAAACTTCTAAATGAAAATTCAATGTTCTTGTTTGGATGTTAGACTCAGCAGATTAAGCAGTGAAGTGTTTAATCCATACTAAAGTTAATGGGCGTTACATTTTAAATCTTAAACATTACAGAACACTCACTGAACATGTTTATATAAATTGGAGACTATACTTCTAAATGTCTCATACTGAAAATGTAATGGTATTTTTTTGTAAGACTGATCATTATTTAATGGTCAGTGGATTACAAAAAACAGTGAATAAACGGAAAAGAGCTAACAATTTTAGGTTGTGAGAACGTTTTCATTTTCAAAATGATATTGTGAAAATTCTAGGAACATTCAAAATGGCTAGTCTTAACGTTATTGCTTAGTTATTAGAACGTCATTCAAACGTTTTTAGTTTCGTAATGATTGTAAAACGAATTACTTAATAAAACTTTTGATACATATGATATAATGTTAAAAAACTTACTGTATGTTTTTGGAGAGAACTTTAGAAAATGTTAGCCTCCCTGTTATCTAGGTAATTGCTTTTCTCTTGTTTCTTTCATTTGTTGTTACAAACTAAAACTTTGACATCATTTTTAAACTTCCTGTTTGAATGCCATTACATGATGCTCATATTCCCTCACATTCTATAGCCGCATTGGGTGTTATGTGACGGTCTTCCAAGCCATTTCCAACCTTAGAGACATCTTCTACAAGGAAATGACCAAGGTAAACCAAACGCTTATAACACAGCTGAACCCATGACACATTTGAGTCAGCTGTGCGTGATCCTCTGCAGCTTCTTCAAAAGTGTTTTCTTCCCATCTAAGAACAATCAGGATCTCCAGACAGTGATGAATGAGCTGAAGATCCAGTATCCAGATAAGACCTTCATGGTGAAGACCTTCAACCGGTATATGACTTTATAGTCTGTTCTCTGGTTTCTTTAAAAGGGGCTGTTTTAAACCAATATGCTACATATTAAAAGTTTCTATTGCCAGTAAAGAACAGCATACTCTTGCAAATAGTAACAAAGAACGTTTCTTATCCTCCCTTAAAGTTCAGGTTCCTTAAAGAGAAGGTCATTTAGAGATACTTTATCTCCAAGATCTCTTAAAAGCTTCTATGATTTCCACACGGGCTTCAGTCCCAGAGACTCTCTCAGGTAAAGTCATCCTTTCATGTTCATTTGGTAAAAGTTGAGGACTAGCGCCATCTTCCGGTGAAAGTGGATTTTTAAACTAGAAAGACTTAAAATAGCGTTTTATCATTAATTTAAAGGGATTTTTGATTTTTTTTTTATTTGAGAATAATGTCACGTTTTTACGAGGCAGGATTTCAATGTATTATGTTGTAGTTTTACTGTTGGCCAAAGTAATGGTTTTATATTTTTGTTATCTTTGACATGTTTTTTGTTTCATGAATTCTCACCTTGTAAGTCGCTTTGGATTAAAGCCTCTGCTAAATGCCTAAATGTAAATGTAACAAAGTGGTTTGCGTATCTTTTGTGTAAAAGTTTCACTGTGAAGCTGTTAAACAGCCTCTTTAAGTCTCAATAAGATGTTATTGAGGCATGTTGTCACAAAATGTTAACGTAACAGTATTGTAATATCGAAAATATTAGTTGATTTAATTAATAAACCAACTAACGCTGAGAAATATTCTGTGACAACCTGCCTCAGTAACTGGATGTCAGTTTCGCTGTACATTACTGCACTAAACAGAATATCTGTATTTCATATACTAAACAACATTCTTTTTACATATTTGTTATACAGACGAGAGAACTCATCCAGTTTTAGATCTGACAAACCAAAACATGAACCACACAGCCCTAAACCGACCACTCCCACCAGGCCTCAACCTCATTATGAGAACGCCTCTGGTCTCAGAGATAATGAAGTTAGTTCTATAGACTATCCCAAAGAGGAAGATGATTCCCATGAGACACAAGTGGAGGGCACCAGCACCCCTGAAGATAAACCCATGGAGAATGAGTCTTTATCAGCCACAAAACAGGATGCACAAGCAGACAGCTCTGTGTCCAAAGCTGACTTATCTTCTGAGAATGAGGGTGAGCTTCCACCAAACTCAAGTCCTACTGAATGCACAAAGATCCAAACCAACACGGCCTCAGATGGATGTCAGGAGCCTGAGAAGACGGAGGAGCCTGGGCCTTCTGGTATGGAGAACGGAATAGCTCCTGACACTCCGTCAAATGTTGAACAAACTGAGGCTTCACAAAAAGTGAGTTGTGTGGTGGTGAAATTTCTTTGAATGGAATGGCATATTAACATACTTTTCTTACCAATTTTTGCAGCATATATGCACATGTGTATATATACACATATTATGTGACAATAGTATATTATGTGTACATATTGTGAAACATTTACTCTAAGCTGAATTCAGATTGCAAGATAAACCTATTAATTGTCAAGGTCATAACTGGACAGCACTCACTTGCAACATGATAAGGTCATATGACTGCAACGTAGCGTACTGCCATTTAAAGCGCTTATCGTTGCATAATGCCTACAATTTCACGTACTGTTTTTTAAGTACGCAGCAGTAAACAGTATATATTGTGCTGCGTTTACTAAGTAGTATGCTAGCACTCCATTAGAGCACAGCCGTTGTATTAATTCCCTAAAAACATAAAAGTGTAACTTAACACGTAATGTCATTTGCTGTTTTTATTCCAAGAGTGACCATTCATCAGGGAAGGAGAAGGAGGAACTGAAAACAGAAGCTAACCCCTAAATAGACGACAAAGGTCAGCTGAATCTGAGAGCATCGACAGCTCATACTCATCATGTTTCGTCTAATCCGACGAGAGCAGATGTGTCCGAGATTTTACTTTGTCATATGTTCCCAGTAAATTGCCAGCACTCAAGAACCTGCAATTTGCCGGCAAATAGGCGCAATATTACCCGAACGCTGTACTCACTTATATTACACAAATCATATTTTTTATCACTCCTGATACGCAATTGTAGAGAAAAGCTGAGATTTATGTTCAATGAAATCAGATTTAAGTTAACCAAGTGCGGTTGCTTTAAGTAAAATTGATTCACTGGCTCACATGTGATGGTTTTAATGTTATTAAATATGATCATTTATTACATGATGGTTTATGGGGACCTTCGTCAGGCTCTTGAAAATCACCATCAATAAATCACTTTTTAAAACACTCACTTTGTCGGGCAGTTTTGTTTTTATGTTGGAGGGAGGCGCGGATGGTTAATATTAATCGTTTCGCGGAATGACGGGAGCGCGCAGGAGGAAACGCTCGTGAACGCGCACGCTTAGTCGCTTCACGCCGTCGCGTTTTCTTACTTTTAGGTTTCGACATTTTTATTTATTTATCACGATTTCTCGGTGTGAGTTTAACACTAACCCAACATCGGGATCGCCGGTTTAGTTGAACCGGGTTCACACGCCACGTCTGAAGTTTTTAAGGTGAGTTTTTTTTGTTGTTTCTGCGTCTTTAAGGTGGAAGTGCACACGTCGGGTTCAAATGGCTGAACCGAACAGCTTGTGAAATTATTTTTAAGTTTAATTAATAACTTTAAGTTTTTATGTTTGAAAGAAGAGCACCATCAACTATTGATTCACCAACAATACAGTCACAAAGAGTCAATAGCTTTCAATTGGCCACAATGCAGTATGATAGGCATGCATGTCTCAACCCAGTGAGTCTGTCCACATGTAAAAGTTAATCTTTAAAACTATAAAAAGATAATAATAATAATAATAAGTTTACACAATAATGAAACTTTCTTGATCTTGTATTTATAAAGCCTACATCTTGTTCATGCACACTTCCTTGCTTATAAGAGTCGACAACAGTTTAAGAGTGTACAAAAGTTTGTAGGTTTGGGTCATAATTCAGCAAGGTCAAAAGAAAATGTTAGAAATTGTATAAACTGCTTAAAGGGACAGTTCAAACAACAAAAATAATAAAATCTTCAAGTTGTTTTAAACTCATAGGACTGACTGACTGATTTCTGTGGGGCACAAAAGATAGAAGGCCGAATGTTATTGACTGACCGCTTCGGTCGATATTAACTTGAATGTTTTTGTAGGATTCATCCATTGTTCAGTTCCTCTTACAAGAGTCTGTCCACAGCATTATGACGCTCACTGCTAGCATTGCACCAGCTGGTAAGTTGTAAAATATTACCTCTTTAAATAAGATGATACCTTATCTAAGTAATTTAAAGCTTCCTCTCACAGACTTGGGTGTGACGCCCATATTTAACAATGAATTTGAACATTATAATAGGCTAGCGTAATATAATGCCTGCCTTGGCTCCAGTGTTATTTATATATGATATACCTCCTGTACTCTTACCTGGGCCCATCTGTTTTAGAAATTTCTGTGTAGAGGTATTAAATACAACCGTGCTCTAAATTCAGGTAAAGGCAGGGTAGGCAATTTTTTCCAGAAACATTTCTGTTATGCTGGTTGAAAATCTCTTCACATCCTGGCCTAAATATGTAAATATATCTTCTGCGTAAGGCGCAGGACCATAAAATGTTTGTCCAATCATTGCGTTGGATCTGAATGCAAAGACAGGATGTCCTACTTGTATTTGCATACCTCCGAACACTATCGGAGGCGTGGCTTTGGAGATTGCTCTGATTGGAGGGTGGGATCATATGGTTTCAATGCTAGGTTGCTATTGCTAGCCTCTCCGAAATTGCCTACCCGACCTTTAATGCCAGACATTGTGCCATGCTGAATTTCTCCTAATCTGATTATTCGCAACAATGCTGTGTAGTTTCCCCAGCTGGAACTGGTTGTAATTCCACATGTCTGTTGGACTGCATGTAGTGTTGACATACAGGTTAAATGCAGCTTACATCTGTGTCTTTATCTTTTCCCTGCAGTCACAGATGTTGCAGTAACAACTGCAGCTCCACAGCAGACAGACTCTGCTGTCATAGGAGGTAATTGTTTTTCACTGATGCAGTGGTAGTTGATTGGATAGATATTTCACATAGACAAAGAATGGTTTGATGGTACTGCTGGAATTAATGCATTTTATGGTGTTTCTTTTACAATGCAAAGTGCTTGCCAGTAGTGGTCATGATGCTACACGCTTAAGCAGTGTTTCTGGAGGCTGGGGTCCATTAGGGGGCCTTAGAAAACTTCCTAAGAGGCCTCAGGAGAACAAAATCTGCATTAAAATGAGCAAAAACAACTAAAACGATGACAGTATTTCCTATTGTTTGGTTATTTTTATAACAAATGTATTTGTTATAAAAACAAATACATTGTTATTTGTATTTGTTATATTTATGTATTTCTAGCTACACCAAGCTCTACAATATTACATTGAGTAGAAATTGTGAGTGGTGGCTGAAAATATAAAAAAACAGTTACTAAAAACTATATCTTCAGAGAGAAGCCTTTTTTATTTATCTATTGGTCGCTGTTTAAAAGGACGTGTTGTTCTCTTCTAGTGGTCATTGCGCTCGTCTTGTTGACACTTGCGGTCTGTGGATTCTTGCTGTACCGATATCTGTGTCACAACAAGGGTGTGTACAGAACTGCAGGGGAGCCCGCTGCAGGAGTGGACCCAGACCAGGTCTACAACGACACCGTCGCGGCTAACAAAAAGGAGTATTTCATCTGATCTCCCTGAAAAAATTCAGTCAAAGATCAGCCAGGATAGTCACGGATTAGACGCACACATCTACACAGTCTGTGTGTGTCTGGCATGGAACAGTGCAAAAGAACAACCATTTGTTTGCGATTTTTGAAGAAACATTTAGTTAAAGGGATACAGTTCGAGTTATATGGTGCTGTATTATTGGAAGGATGAACAGAAGTGAAAAATGATCAATAAGCTTACCATTATTAGGGTTCCTCTTTGATTGATCAAATTCATGATAATTACTGGAACAGTCTTTACTTTTGTGCCGTCAAATCGTTCTGCCCAAAAATAATTCATAGTCCACTCAATAAAAGGTGTACTACTTGCTGACGAGAAAGCTGGTCAAGAGCATGTCTTATATTCTTTAATGCAGCGTTACATTTTTATGAGTTATCATGGACTTATTTATTATAACCTGAGTTTAGCTAGCGAAGTGATGCTGCATATGAATTAAAATCAGAATGTTGGAGGCACTGTACACATTTGATTTCCTTGAGTTGTACGATGTAAGACACTGTAAGTGTTGTTCACCTTTGCCTTCACCATTCAGTCTTTATTTATTTATTTTTAATCAAGATTTTTTTTAATCAAGATTTTTACAATGTTACAGTGTCCTGCAAAACATTTAAATATATTTTACATTTCCTGTTTTTGGAGATTGACACTTGTATTAATTGACTTCGTTTTTGTTACACAGTCAGGCTGTAACAGTGCCAAAAATGTAAATAATACCTCAGTCAGGATTCATAAATCAGTCTTGTGCTGATATTTATGTCAAATACATGTATGATACTGCATATGTTTTTGTGCAGTATATTTACTGTTATAAAAATGAATGTTAATTATGTCAGATTCCAAGTTGTCTTTTCTTCCTCTGCATTAAAGATACTATTGTTTATTATGTGATTTTTAATAAAAAAGTTACATTTGACTGTTACAACAAAACTTGATCTATTAGAATTGCTATGCAAATACAGTGTCAAAACTAAACTATTTTCTTTAAAACATCCCTGTAACTTAATTCCTGTTAAGTCTCTGATTGTAATTAACAGTGATATAAGGTGTGAAAACACATCAGACTGAACTTGTATGCATTGGACTGAAATATCTCATTGTTCACATTTTCCTAATGGAACTATTAGGAAAACTGTCATTATAGTGAAAGAAACATGAAACATGGCCACTGAAAACAAATTAGAGCACAGATGGTCAAAATTCAAAATAGCTTTATTCTAAATTTTGTTTTTATATTTAAGGTTTAGTATAAAAAAGTTAAGTGCACCACAATTTTCATTGAAGTTCATTCTGTCATGTAGCAAACGAGGAAGGACCTTGGTTTTTTTTATGCTGCGGTATGCAACTATTACAACCCATCATAATGTTTTTATATTGTATATAGAAATAAACAAAAGGGTTCCCTGAACTGTAGTGCGCCCAAAACGTACACCATTCATGACTGTCATGGTATTGAGGCTCAGGAAAAGCAGTGTATCTGCTACATAGCAAATGAAACCGTGGCACAAGCCATTACAAAACGCTGCGCTATAATTAAAATGGATATTAAGTTCTGAAAGCTTTGCCCTCTTGTGTATTTTTGCCTCATGTTTCTTTTTAAATGACATTCTTAAAAATCATAGCAAATCATATGCAAAACCTCAATGAATCTGTATTTGTTTAAGGAATGGCTTCACCAGTGCATATTTCCTATAAATGTAATAAAAACCTATACGAACACAGAAAATAATCACAGAAAATGATGTAAATGGTGGTAAGGCAATGCCAGCAATCCTGGCATACTTTTTAATATTTATCACAATTGCATTGACTGATAAAGAGAGAGTTTCTTATTTGAGAAGAGACAACCTGAATGCTGTCTTCATTTTTTCTGTTTGTTTCCGTAAGGGCAAAACCTTTAGAACGGTGATGTCGGATACCCAGTGATGCACCTGAGGCATGTAAACCCTAAAATGTGCCCCATTCAAAAATTGTCATACTAGTGACTATATTGAGAAAACAACTTCACCTTACTGTGAGCTAGCAAAGCAAGCAGCATCTTATAGTTACAAAGTCATATAGCATAAGTACAAGTAACTGTTATACAGAAATCATGTGGTTTAATGTCAAACAGGAAACAGCTGCTATTAAAGATCCTTAAACAGTAGGACAAACAAAGATTTATTAAATTATTTGAGCAAAAAGTGGTGGATACAATGTAATTTAGTTTATTTTGTGTGTTTTTTGTCTGTTACCTTTTTTAGTAAAGCTAAGGTTAGATTTTCTAAACATTTTGTATCCCCTGCAAATGATTGAAAAATACCAGCATATATCAGCCATAATCAAATGCCAAAATTTCTCCAACTTCTTTCCTCTCTAAATGTCAGCTGGTATATGTATATGTATATGCTACTATGTATTAAAGCACTGCAGTGCAAAAATCATCAAAGCAGCAAAATGAAGAACTGACTTTGTATTTAAAAAGCATTTTTAAAAATCTGCAAAAAAACTTCAAAACTGGTTGACAGTGCATAGAAATTAATATGTTTAGTACTTCAAAAAAATTTAATTCTTTAATAAAACCAAAACTCAATGAAAGTGCATGCAGAAACATCAAAATACAACTAGGCAACATCTGATCTTTTTTCAGTTTTAAATACACACCCCTACAAAATGCAGTCACAGCAGTCACACCTACAAAGCAATAACCTTCTCCTAAATATGATATGTTTGTTTCTGTATGTTTTCTGTGCAGCCGTGCTGTGAGTGAAGCAAAAAAAATCATCTAGTGCATCTAGTCGAGATCTTTGGTACAAGCAGCTCCCCAAAACAAAAAAATAATATTAGCAAAAATGCATGATGTCCAAAAGTGTAAAATACTGAGAATAAATGGTCTTGAATGAAAGCCCTGACCTCTGTAAACAATGTTACTTTGTACAATGCTAAAGTTTATGTAAGAAGAACATATACCTTTGAAGGAAGCTGTCTGACAGACACACACACACACACACACACACAGTAAAACTAGATGAAACAGCTTTATATGTACAGCTCTGGGTATCCGACTTGAAGGGGTAAATATTAACCAAAAAAAACCCTCCACGTGTAGTTTGTCTTGTTCACTCTCTTTCTTTTCACTGCATTAAGGTTCATTCATGTGTACATTTCTTTGCTTTTAAATAATGGTGCACAGTTTAATTTTGGCACCCGATGACATGTATATAAAAGTTCATCCAAGGTACAATACTCCGCCATTGTTTACGCTTGTAAACACATCTTTCTCTTTGATTTGCAGTGCATAATTTCTCATGTCATATATCTGACTATTTCAATACCTTATGTGTATTTCAAACCATTAAGATACAACATGCTGAATGTAGTCATTCAGGTGACTGTATCTTAATAATGATAGGAAATAAAGACATAGTTAACTGTACTGTTCAAAGAGGAAGAATCAATGGTACTTCACCTAGATGATTCGACGATGTTAAAAATGGCTCAAGAAGACACAAAACTATCAAGAAAACATGAATTTTAGTAGCCAAATAAAACTGTAAGTTGTACAACGATGCCAATAGAGATAAAAATTACCCTCCCCTCAAATTAGCCAACCAATGGAATGCCGTATGTGCTCAATATAAACCTAAACCTACAATTATCATGCATTTTGTTAAACAATTATAGGTGTGAATACACAATTACTGTGTTTTACATTATATAACTGTGTCAATACACAATTATATCAACAGCGGAGTACTGTACCTTGGGTAAGGGGTTCTAACATATTACATTCCATTAGGTTTAATCAGTATTGTGGCTTAGCCGAGCCACCGGAGGGAGGCAAAGTAGGGTAAGGAGGTACAGAAGGGGGATCTTGGGAGGAGGAAGAAGGGCTTCGGTTCAAGCCCAGGGTGATGCTCACTGTTACCAGATGGTGTAACCGCCACCGGAGCCCATGAAGAAGTTGCCCTTGCGTTGTGTCATCATCACATTCGCACCCTGCATGGCTGCCATCTGAGCTGCATTAGGCAGATGCCCAGGAGGTGGAGGCTTTAACAAAAACACAAATGTGTAAATAAACATTTTCAGCCACATGGATTTTTATACTTATGCATTTGGCAGATGCTTTTATCCAAAGCAACTTACAGTGCATTCAAAGTACACATTTAATGAGTACTTGTGTCTCCTGGAATTCGAACCCATGACCTTTGCACTGCTAATGCAATGCTCTACCAATTGAGCTATAGTAAGGTATATTTTGACATTAATATCGACAGAAAATGTTTTGGTCAAAATAGGTTGGCCTCAGAGTGGCCTAATGGGAATTTTGAGTATTTCATTTTTTCAGGTATTGTATAGTGAGTTAATTTACATTCATAACTAATAAAACACAAAAGCCATGACTGCAATACTCACAGGAATGGAATTACTGGTGCCAGGCCCAAAGCGAGCTCCAGCATCATATCCTCCTTCCACCATAACAGTGGAACCAGGGGGGTATATGGGCCCCATGGGGTAGTATGCCATTGGAACGCTGGGGGCCATTGCCCCCATTGGAACAGACTGAGCCATGGGCATGTACATCTGAGTACCAGGGTATGCGGAGGTCATTGGAGGGATGTGTCCAGGGGCTGGGGGAGGAGCCATATACCTGGGCTGATAAACCTGTGTAACATTTTGCAAATGTAAGTAGGTAAGTTGCTTATGCCCATTATTATTATTATTTTAGAATTTAAAGAACACAAATTAAAATCACTGCAGAACATGGCCATTTTATGGCTTATTGCTTCATTTAGGTCTCTGAAAGAGACATTCCACCTGAACATAAAGATCGGTTTATGACGGTGTTTATGGCACCATCCGGTTATAAATGTCTATATCCACTGAGACCTTTACAGTGACTAATTTTACTGCTGAAACATCCTTTTTCTGTTTAAGGGGCAACACTTACAACACAACAGGTGATTCAACACGTGTCATTTGAAAAATACTGTATATTCTTAAAAAATACAGGAATGTTTAGGAATGCAGTCTCGGTGGCATTCGAGTAAGATGCAATATGATCATGCAATATAATACATGATTGTGACTGTGATATTAAATTGCCCTTTAAAACATACTGAACGTAGTCACATAGCCAGAGTGAGTAGCAATTATTTCTAGTCACCTCAGAATATGGAGGTGGGGCATCTGGATATGGAGACACCTGAGGAGGGACTTGCATAGCAGGTGGGTAAACGGGTGCTGTGCTCTGCTGAGGGTAAACAGCTTGTTGTGGATACGAACCTGCACATATCAAGCATAGTCAAATTATTATCACAACAGACACCTACATTGGTTTACTGTAAAGTTGGCTGTAATATCAGGGTGTTGTACTAAAGACATTACCCAACAACGTCCAGTAAGTGCTTCACATTTCATAATACACAAGAGTACAGTCTGTGATTCATCTTACATTAGAAAATGTGTGAGAAAACAGAATGAAAACAAGCAGGAAGCACCATTAATAATAAATTGATCAATAATACTTAATAAATCAATGTATTGCTGTATCATATCAATTTTAACAATAGAACATTTTTATTAGAAAATGTTTGGGGGGAAAAGAATTAAAAAACAAACTGGAAATAACACAAATAATTCAACAATAAGTAATTGCATACATTTATAGACGTCTCACGTATACTGTATTAGTATTTAATATAAAGGAAAGAGGAAAGAAGCAACAACGGAGACAAAGACGAGTTTTAAGGGACAGCTAGCAGGGCCAACAATTCTTGAGCAAATGTCACACACTGCATCGATATAATAAATGTATAGATATAGATATTACGACGCTTTATAACGCGTTTCGCTCGCTTATTGAGGTCACCTTTACGATCACGTCATCGCGCTGTAGCAACCAAAGCTAGCCCCCGTTTACCTGCAGTCACTAAATAACGCCGAAACGACACATTCTCACGGTACACATTCAATTGTTTCGTCAAGTAGTCGATGACAAATGTTTAACACATAATCAATAACTGATCAATAAGTGTCGCTTGTTATGTCAGTCAGCTATGCTGGCTAAGTCAATTGGTAGTTGCTAGGAAGCGGCTAACCAAAATAGCCGAAGGTAGCGCATAGTTACCTTTGTTGTTCATTTTTCTTCACTCTGGAGAATATTATCTAGTGGACGAGCAACCCTGCAGGTCGAAATCTGCGTTTATATGACAATAAATAAACTGTTTACACGCAATTCCTCGTCCTTTATTACGCGTTACTTCCTTGTTTTCGTCTTTCCTTTGAGTATATTTGTGGTGGGCGGAGCTACGTCACTGACGTCACGGTTTCGACTTGTTAAAGGGAGCACGTGACTCGCGTTATACGGGAAATGAAACGCAATTCTTTAAAACTTTATCAATAGCTAAACGTAACATTAATATATTGGTTTTATTTTCACGCTTTGCTGTGTGTCCTGTTTAGGTTGATTGTACATATAGCGCATCCGGAGGAATAGCATGCTTTGTCTGCGTACACACGGTTGGAAGACAAAATGTTGGGCATAGATTGATATAATTTTTAATACTGGTTGTGTTTTAAGTCTGATGAAATAGGATTACACTGCTCAATAATGTCCAAACGACTGTTATTCATTTGTTGTGTTGTGTGTGTGTGTGTGTGTGTGTGTGTGTGTGTGTGTATATATATATATATATATATATATATATACTTTCACAATAGATCCTATATATATATAACATTAATATATCACGTTTTATTTATTACAATACGATTCTTCATGTTATGTTAGTATTATGATTAACAATGAACTAACAATTTAAAAATGTATTGTTAAATGTTGAAATTGGCATAAACTAAGATCAATAAATGCTGCAGAAGTATTATTCATTCATAGTTCATGCTAACCCATGATATAAAGTGTCTGTTTTTAGGTTATCTAAGGAACCTTGTTGTAAACTATTACATTTGATTCTTACTGCTAAAATCTTTCTCATCATTATTAATATTAGATGTGCATATATTTATTTTTGCATAGTGATTAAATTCCCAATAAAATGATTTATATTAATATTAACATGTGATTTGAATTCATGTCTGATCTTAAAGGTTAGTCTGCAGTTCTCCTAAAACTTAAGAACTATTAAATTAAGAGGCTCTGTATGCCAAGTCAAGTTATTTTATTATCCAAGTTTTAAACTTCACACAGTTTGCTGGCTGAATTGGATGCTGTTCAGTCTAACATTGTCAAAGAGAGTGAAACAATACAACTTTTAATTGCCTTTATCAATGTAAATGTCTTTTATATCAAATGTGCATATAAAACAGGACTGTCCTATAATGGCAGGGCCCTGTACTGAATGTCTGTACCTAATTACAGAATCATCTGTATTCAGCCATCCCAGTTTCCCTTGAGCTCCATGGCAATATGCTGCTAATGCATGCAAATGGAGGTATTTGCCAGCTGGCTTGGCAACAGAGGAAAAACAGAGTGTGTGCAGAGACACGACGTCTCTTCCATAAGCCTGTTCATTACAAAACAGAGAATATGTCTTGTAAATTAAATTTAAGACCCAAAGTGACTTTTCCATTCCTTGAGCAGGAAACAGAAACATCACATCTTGTGAAAACAAATGCAATCATCTCAACATGGAAAATGAATATGTTTTAAAGAAAGTGCTTCATATATACATCTATAATAAATATGTTACAATGCACTAAAATGTATCTAATCTCCTGGAAACATTCTGCAACGTGAGAATTTGGGTTTAAGTTTAGCCTGGGTCTGTCTGCCTGTCTATCTATGTATGTGTGTATCTATGTATGTATCTATGTATGTATCTATCTGTCTGTCTATCTACCTACCTACCTGTCTGTCTGCCTACTTACCTATCTATCTATCTATCTATCTATCTATCTATCTATCTATCTATCTATCTATCTATCTATCTATCTATCTGTCTGTCTGTTGTCTGTCTGTCTGTCTGTCTGTCTGTCTGTCTGTCTCTATCTATCTATCTATCTATCTATCTATCTATCTATCTATCTATCTATCTATCTATCTATCTATCTCTCTGTATTACCCATTTATAGGTCTCTGGGTAAAAAATAGTTTTTCGCTCCACGGTGGTCACCGAACTACACGAACAGCTAAAACAACCATTAATATAATCATATTAATATAATCATCAGCAGTATGGTTTACACTGCAATAACATCACAGAACCGCAGCACACACGCGCGTGTCTGTCCCTTTAAGACCGCCATCGCTCCCGTTCTGTCGAGCCAGCGCCATTTTTTCAATGCGAGACTCGGCCTGCATAAATTATGTTCATGACGTAGTGCCAAAGAGCAAATTTGTGTTAATTTTGGGCGACTTTTCCGCAAGCAGAGGTTTACCTTCGCTAATAAGGCGCACTTATTCCGCTGTGGCGAAAAGGGCGTCACAAAACATGGAGTAAAAGAGGAGCAGCGCTTTCCGAGCCTCCTTATCAATGCAAATAGCTCTTTTGTGTGCATCCATAGCGCTGTGAAGCTGTGAGATGAATTTTTAATTATGCATATTTCAAACAAACTGTGCCACAGCTCGCCGAAGGAGCAGAAATAAAGAAAACAGCCCACCCATCAGCGGGTAAGTCGCAAACGCGATCACAGTTTGCGCGTCTTTTGGCGTCACGCGGGACACGAACTGCTAGAAATCGCGACGAGTTTTTTTTTTAATGTTAATATGCAATGGTCTTAATTAGCATAATTTATATATTTATGATAAAGAGAAAGGAAATGCATCAAACGCCGTCCCGAGGCGTGACATGCGAGTGCGATGGAGAGATGAAGTGCGCGTCCCGCGGGGAGAGTTTTATTCGTGCGTTGAGGATTTGGGGGCGTTGGGAAGTTTTCACTGGATGTGGGATTTTGATGGCTCACGCTTGTCAAACTCTTTGTCCCCGTGACGTGTCGTGACGAGAAGGGGTGCGAGCACTTCTGCTCGTGTCCCGGTACCGTCACGACACCCGGAGAGTTGCTTTTAAACACACGGGGCCCTTAAAGGCCTGCACGACTTGTAGCACCCCTACATGCGCCGGGCTTGCTTAATACTCTATTGTCATGGCGATCGTGTGCATTGCATCTTCAATTGCGCCTGCACAGTTTTGCCATTTGCACACCTGGGCTTGTATCGCGAGAAGACCGGGGTTCACCTTTGACCCCGAGAAACCTGGGTCCGAATATTTGAGCTGACGGGCCCTTGCGTGACGTCACAGGCTTGTGTGCGTCACGATGAATCAAGCTTCTCTCGCTGGCTACAAATTCACCCTAATAATAATAATAATAATAATAATAATAATAACCTCAGTCCCAGCCAGAATAACACAATCGCTTTTGTTGCAATTGCAATTGTTTTTATTTACAGTATTTCCTCACTTGTTTTTTTTTATTCACGTATTTAGTAATTTAGTTTTCTTCTTTCTCGTATGTAAGCACAAAGCTCCTGAAAATCACAACAAATGCCTTGCGTGTTGGTGAATAAATCTCTGTCTGATTCAGATGTTTTTAAATGACATTAATACTTAATACCTTAAAATAGTGTATATAACATTAACCCTGACTGTGATATCTTAGGAGAGCTGATTACTACAATTGTGCATTTTATAAGGGTGTCTAATTCATATTGAATTAACTTTAGTAGTTTAGAATTTAATCTCTTAATGTTGATTTTCAGACAAAATGTCGCTTTGGATAAAAGCATCTGCTAAATAAATAAAATGAATATGTGTAGAACTAGGTAGAGTTGAACTGAAGCGTGTAAATGTTATGTAGTTGCTATATATATATTGATTAAAATGTTATGTAAACTAGATTGTATATACATTTACATAATATATATATATATATACACACACATTTATATACAAATCTATAGCTTTGATACTGGGATCAATATTTTTTTCCATTACCAGTGGATGGTGAATGTGCTGATCTGTAGTGACCAGCATGTTTTTGCAGGTGATACTGTGGTGCCGTATCACTATGCAGAATCACTGATCGTTTTGGAGGTAGGACATCACCATGGATGCCGAGGATCTCCCCGCCAGCAGTGCTCCTCTCACTGTCAATGAGCAGGTGTTCTTAACAGTCCAGACAGATACCAAATCCATCATCTCCATGTTTACTTACATCTCACATTAAAAGTAACCATAAACAGATGTTCTTTAATATTTCATAACATTTCATAACAACATGTCCAGCCATCACATCTTCAAATGAACCTCACTCCCTCGTTTGTAAGTGTTTAGTCTGCGTTCATCTGCGAGCACAAGCAGTTCCCCAGCTAACATTTTAGGTTGCAGGAACGTTTCCATAATATTTCCATTAAATTAACAAAAATGTTAAAAATGCTGTTTTTTAAAAACATTTTTTAAAATGTTCAGTTTTATAGATGTTGTATTGGAGTTACTGTTTGGTTATAATAATGTTATTCAAACGTTTTAAATTCTGTAATTTCTTATAAGTTTTACTAGTAACTTAAGAATAATGTTTTTTATATATATTTTTGATATGACATTAAAAAACTGCACAAATGTTTTTGACAACTTTAAGAGAACTTTTAGAGAACATTAGCCAATGTTCTGAGAACGTTCCCTGTTAGCTGGGGCTTTTCTGGTCATAAGGGGTTTGTAGAAAGCATTGCTTATGCTGGTTTTTGGACTGGTGCTGTTGTTTGTTGGCTGTACTGATGTCACTTGTGTGTCCTTGTTTGATTGGTTCTTTGTGTCCTAATGTGTGCTTGGCATCTCTGTTCTTTTTAGTCATTCACTGTCTGACAGCAGAAGTATTTTCTCAGATTTTAGGTTCCTGCACCTTGAAATTCCCAGCACAAGACGACCAGGTACGCACCCTCTCTCACCTCTGTGGGCTTCACACTCTCCGTGCTGAGCTTCAGACTCTGTCCGTGCCTGCCCTGTTCCCTTTTGCTCCTGTGATGTTTCTCTGATCTCATCTGAAACGTGTACAATATACAGCAGAATTTAGTTTGACATCATGGCTGTTCTTGCATAATTGGCCTGTTTCAAACCGCAGCTGTCAGTTGCATATAACAGGACCAGAGCTGGGCAATATTGCTAAAAATATTTGTTATTTGATTGGTTCTTTTTAGATAAGCGCTGTTGTATCTCTATGTTCTTCAGGCTTTTGTGTGAGATATATTTAATGGACAGATTTAAAATAACGTAAGATGCACAGAGCATTGATCCATTGAGGATCTTGCTAGAACATTTTGCTAAAGCATTTTGTTGCAGAAAAATTCACGTGGAGACTTCCAAGAATGATGTTTTGAATCGAGCTAAATTAACTATATAAAGTAATTGCATCAGACTTACGGACAATAAGAGTATTTTTGTTATTTACATTTAAATCAAAGTCACATGAAGACATCTGCCACAAACAATGAAGCTTTTAAATGGGGATGTGGGGTGGGGGGTGATGAAACTAATTTAATACCGCGTTCTTCAAGAAATGTTATGGCAAAATTAAAAAGCACATTAAAATCATTGTTTTATTTACAGTGTTGCTTAGCAAAGTCATGTTTATATTGAGTATTAGATATATCGCTCAGCTCTCATATCATGAGAACGTAAGAACATTTTCCTAATGCTTCCATTAAGTTACAAAAACGGTAAAGATGTTATGTTAAAAGTTTTAGGAATGTTTAAAATGTCCAGTTTTTTGGACGTTGTATTAACATTATTGCTTGGTTCCAAGAGCATTCTAAACATTTTTTAATTCTGTAACATTTTTACAACACACTGCCAACTTAAGAATAACATTTTATATATACATGACATATGACTTTAAAAAGTTCTAACATTATTGTTAAGAATGTTTTTGATAACTTTTAGAGAACATTAACCAATGTTCCCTGTTAGCTGAGGTACTAAGGGATTTATAGAAAGCATTGCTTATGCTGGTTTTTGGACTGGCTGTACTCATGTCATTTGTGTGACATCACTAATGCTGAAATACAATGTCTGAGAGATCAGAATACAAACGTACAGGTGTAAACTCGTCCATAACGGATCATGGCTCATGCTCATCTTCTCAACACTGTTCCTCATTACCCCAGAGAGGAGCCCATTTACCATCTGATATACTGTTATTCCTCTATCTTCAGGTCATTGTCATGTCAGGTCAGGAGACCATTCGTGTGCTGGAGGTGGAGGTGGATACATCCCTGTCCTCCTCAGGGGCTGATGGGAAGGCGGAGTCAGGAGGCGAGGAGGGGAGTGGTCAGACCCTGGAGGCGGCAGAGGAGGGTCCAATGGACAGTCCAGTAACCTCAAGCAACACTACAGCTGGTGAGAGAATTATGAGTCTGACAATATGACTGATATAAATAGCAGCATTAAGTAGCAGTTTGGTATCATAGCAACCTACTGTTCTAACGCACCATCATCAAAGAGCTATTTAGAAATCATTTAGAGTTATTTAGAGTCATAATTGGAATAAATACATGGTTTTAAGGAGAAAGCACATTCATTATGATGTCTGTGCATGCAAAATCATGTCAAAAGCAACATAGTTTGCAAATTAATACTGGAGGCTTTGCTTTTTTTTTGCTTGCAGTTACTGTGGAGGTCTCAGCACCTGCAGCCCAGCCTGTGGCTTCCAAACCACCTATTACCACGTCTCAGACTCAGTCACAGAGCAGCATGCCTATTACTGTTCAGACCTGCCCACAGGTAAACTCCACTTGTCCTAAAACATGTATCAGTGAGGAGCAGTTATATTTTGTCATGTACTAAATATTACATGTTTCACATTTGTTTTTGTGTATCTATCAAATGTAACAAGTGTGGTTTAACAGAATGTCTGATTTAAAGCTGCAATCCAAAACTTTGTGCAATGAACAAAAGTCAGTTATAGAGCAAGTACATAACAGATCAGTGTTCAAAAGTTTTGCAGCATTAAGTTTATATAAATGATTTATAATGTGAGTTGTCTGGTCTGATTTCTCAGGAAATGTCAGTTTGGCTTTATTTGAATTCAACGCACTTTGTAACCTGCAATTTTATGGTACAAACAAAGATGGCGACAGAGTGGCAAATTTTCCACATTGCAGCTTAAAGAGGCCATATTTTGTTCTTCTGTAGCATTATTATTTTCCCCTGAAGTACCCGTGGACTTAGAATCAGGGTCAGTCCATTAGGACAGGCCATGTTGCTGAATACTGTAATGATATTGATTTATAACCATGGGTGGTCTTATGTTAACATGCTCATGGTTGTGATGTCATTACAATCAAATGTTCATCAGTCCCACATGAATGAGTTGTTTGTGTCGTTGTCCGGTCAGATTCTGACTCAGGATGGTTTGGCCTCTCTGATGACGGGCATGCTGGCCCAGCAGAGTTCTCTGGGTCAGCCGCTGCTCATTCCTCTCAGTGTGGCCGGGTCTGTGGCGGGTCAGGGCGGTCTGACAGTGCTCACTCTACCCACTGCTACTGTTGCCACCCTCCCTGGTCTCACCGCTGTTAGCCCTGCTGGAGGACTACTGAAGCTTCCACTCACTGGGCTGCAAGGTGTGATTGTCATTGCACTTTAATTGATCACTTTATCGCTTTAAACAGACACCAGTGATCAGTTCTAACTGGGCCATATATTATGTTTTGATATGGTTGGTGTTATTGATGTTATCTGATTAGAGGTTCAGGGATCACATTTGACCTTGTGTTTCTGTTTCCAGCTGCAACTGTGTTGAACTCTGTCCAGACTCAGCTGCAGTCACCTGCGCAGGCGGTCCTGCAGCCCCAGCTATCCGCTATACAGCCAGCGCAGACGGCATCAACCACCACTGTGTCTGGTGTGCAGAAGGTGACGGAGCCCAGCGCATCTGTTGCAGCGCTGCAGACCGCAGGCCTGTCTATAAACCCTGCCATTGTGAGTAGAGGAATGATGTTGTAGGAGAATCGTGCTGCAATCTTTAAACAAATAAATTAAATGTAATTTGATGGTTTTGATAGATATGAGACTCCAGGACTTAATCTAACTGTTAATAATATTATTGATCTTATATATTTTTATGTACATTTATTATATGTAAATTGGATTTGCATGTTGTTGAAAGACACCAAACAGTTTTTTTGTAAAATCTTTCACTGTTGTAAGTCCTAATATAAATAGAGAGACTGATTAAGAGTCCCTCCTTTTGGTTCACTTTCAATGAATCATTTCAACACTTATGTTTGATAAAGACTATTAACAGTCCAGAATGCAGATATTACAATAACACATCGCTAACAGCTATGTGTATATGTCCTTGATTCTATGACGACACTCATAACACCAAAAGGAACATGCAATTTTGTAGTGGAAGAAAAATACTTCATACTATTTAATGTGATGAAGTATTGGTCTTGAAGTGATGTCACAAGGTCCGAATAGGAGGAGTTAGAGTTTTCATAAAAATCTATATTTTCCAATATTTTACTGAAATTATTACTGACTTTGTGTAAGTTTTTGTGTTTTTTTTTTTTTTTTTTAAGATAAGCGCTGCTTCTCTGGGCGCACAGCCCCAGTTTATCAGTTCTCTCACTACGACTCCCATCATCACCAATGCCATGTCCAATGTGGCAGGACTCACTAGTCAGATCATTACCAACGCACAGGGCCAGGTTAGTTCTACGTGATCATTTGCCACTACATTTATATTTACATTAATTTGGTCCCAGCTTTATGATGGCAGTAAATAGTGCCTGAGATTTTAAAGCTCCCAAAAGCACATCCGTCCATTATAAAAGTAATCCACACGACTCCAGTTTGTTAATAAATGTCCTCTGAAGCAAAAAAATATTTTTAATGACATTTATTAACAAACTGGAGTTGTATGGATTACATTTATGATGGATGGATGGATGCTCTTTTTGGAGCTTCAAAATCCCGGGCACTATTCAATACTATTCCAAAAGCTGGGAAAGATAACATAAGGGTGAGTAAATTATGAGAGAATTTTCATTTTAAAGGGAACTATTCCTTTCAACAATAAGGAAAACTATTTGCTTTACCTTGTAATGTCATGTCAGATGTCAGAAGAGATACTATTCATCCCACATGAGTGATGGGGGATGTGTGACTTGTTACATGTGACTCATTGGTTTCTCTCCCCATCTGTAGGTCATTGGAACACTTCCCCTGCTGGTTAATCCTGCTTCACTGGCTGGAGCTGCAACAGCATCTGCATTACCTGCTCAAGGCCTACAGGTCCAGACCATTTCCCCTCAGCTGCTCCTAAATGCCCAGGGTCAGATCATCGCTGCTATAGGGAATAGCCCAACAGCTGCTCCCCCATCCGCTGCGTCTGTCCTCCCCAAAACTGCTGTGCCCCTGACGCTCACTAAGACCACCACGCAGGTACTGCTGTGTCATCCACTATGGCATTATTAGTGGAAGTATTAAAATATGATGAGGGAGATTTGTGGTAGTTTCCTTTGATTGGGCCAGTAAGCAGCCACTCTCCACTCACACACCCTAGCAACATCTTGGCAACCACACACAGCACCCTAACATCAGGGTGACTGCTTACATTTTCTTTAGAAAATGTAAAGAAGAAATTGATCTATTTTGTTTTCATTCTGATATTTGATCATTTGCTGTGATTGGTTCTCTAGGGTTCTGTTGGAAAAGCCCAGTCTAAAGTGATCATTGCACCCCAGCCCACAGCGGGTAAAGCAGTCACTGCTCTCTCCGCCGCTGGTGCCATCGCATGTGGAGACATGCCTACTGTGGGCCAACTTGTCAGCAGTACGTTTATATTTTAATCAAGAACTCATAGTCCACATTACTGAATAGATAATGTTTACAGTATTGCATACACAATCTCAGCAAAACACAATCAGCAAAAGTTCTGTCATCATTTACTGATTTGGGTACATGGGTAACTGATCTTGGGTTTGCTCGTGATGTTTAATGATTTGGCCAGTAGGTAGTCTTATATCAATGTATTTTTTTTTTATTAGAGCCACAGTCTGGTGCGAATGAGGAGGAGGCGATTAATCTTGAAGAGATCAGAGAGTTTGCCAAGAATTTCAAGATTCGACGGCTCTCTCTGGGTCTGACACAGACTCAAGTGGGTCAGGCTCTGACTGCTACAGAGGGGCCTGCTTACAGTCAGTCGGCCATTTGCAGGTGATTCATAAATCTGTTTTATCTGTATCTCTTTTCCTGTCTTATACAGGTCTGGTTTTTCCATCTCATTCCCTGTGAGTTTCAAACAGATTCCACCCACTCCTGCGAAATTTCACTTCATGTTTGCTTGCTCCCAACTAATAATAATGTTCTTCCCACTCGCGATGGCTGAATTTAGGTCATGTTTTTGCAATCTGACGTCTTTATTTTCCTAGGTTAGCAATGCAGTTTATTCCTTTGTTGTTAAAGAATGTCATGAAGGAAAAAGAAATCTACCAGTGGTGTATATGGCTTATTTACTAGACTTACATTTAAACTGAATTTTTGTCATTATGCATAATTTCTATGGTTAATTACAAATGCTCAAAGCACATAAAATAGTATCATTTTGTTTACATTAAAGGCACATTTGTTGGTAAATGTAAAATTAATCTTAAATAAAAAACTTTTTAACCAACTTTTGAAGGTTTGAGAAGCTCGACATCACTCCCAAAAGTGCCCAGAAGCTAAAACCCGTACTGGAGCGCTGGCTTGCAGAAGCTGAACTCTGGAATCAGAAAGGTCAGCAAAACCTGATGGAGTTTGTGGGTGGAGAACCATCCAAAAAGCGTAAACGGAGAACCAGTTTCACGCCGCAGGCTATTGAGGTCCTCAACACTTACTTTGAGAAAAACTCCCTTCCAACCGGCCAGGAAATCACAGAGATTGCCAAGGAGCTGAACTACGATCGAGAAGTAGTCCGGGTCTGGTTTTGTAACCGTCGACAGACTCTGAAAAACACCAGTAAGATCAATGCATTTCAGGTCCAGTAGGATGGTGGAGCAGAAGAACAGAAGAACTGTCTGGAAGTATGTTGTACAATAAACGGTTGAAATATTGGTGCTGGTCGCAGAAGTGATGGAACAACTGATTTGCTGTTTACATGAATGGCTCTCAAATGGCGTGAGGTCCGAGAATAATATCAAACAAACTTTTGTTGTTTTATTCCTTCCGTTGTTCTGCATGCAGAGTGACTTTTGGTGTGCCACCACAATTTTTGATGCTAAAATGGCTTTTCAACTATTTCAAATATTGAAGAAGCTGTGAAATCCTTTAGTTGCTGTTTGTATTATTAAAAATAAGCACTTCGTTTTTACACAGAAGAGAATACTTGCAACATATTCTCCCACATTTAATACTTTCTTATCATTTTGCTCCTTAAACTGACATTTGTTCTTGCTAGTATGCTTTTTGCTATAGCAGTTGCAGCTATGGGTTTTGACTGAACATAATTCACTTCGGAGGTCAATCAATCATTTGACTGAATTTTGACTGAATTTCATGTGTTCATGTGCTTTTTCCGTACACAGATACATGGTTCTATATATACCTGAGACAAATTACTGACATTTTGTAATCTTTGACCTTCAGAAAACTCTACCTAAGATGGAACATTCTGGTTTTCTGTTCAATTTTACTGAGATCAGTGATTCCCCTGTTGTTGTGCTTACAGTATATACAGTAGATGTGGTTCGGCTGAACGTCGTATTGGACAATCATACTACACTGAATCAGAAAGCATGACCCACTTTTTGTGGCTAAATCTTCTGAATTACGTTTGGATTGTCATTGCCATCCAGTTATTCAGAGCTCTGTATGATTTCAATTGTGCTTCGTCTGTCTATTGATTTAAACAGAAAATTTTAAGTGTATTGAAGATTACAGTTACTGGTGTTGTAGATGTCCTATGGATTTTACGGATGCTGTTTTATTGTTTTTCCATAAAATCAACAGGTGCTAATGTTGAGATAATTAAATGAATACATATATGGGAACGTTAAGAACCTCCCCGGAAATTTTGTTTATTGTTGATCAAAGATAACATGCTAAGAATATGATCAAAAATGTAATTCATAAAATAATTCATTTGGTTTGTACCCTCCTTTATAATATATAGACCCTTAAAAGATTGCCACAATGCAATTGTGCAGCAAAATTTACAGTTTATTTCTATAACTGTCAAAACGTTTGACAGAAAAGAGCATGTTTTGTTTATGTTAAAAGCATAAAGCTATATTGTTCTTATGAACCTGCAGTATGTATGATTCTTATTAACTGATACAATACCAGAAATCCATGTTATAATGTGAGAAAGCAATGGTATACTTTAACGTAATGTTTTTAAACTACAAACAGACTAAAAATGTATAAAAAGGTAAAAAAATGCTCAACATTTTGAGTTTAAATTATGCCTAGACAATTGCATTTACAGATTATAAACAAGGTACTCTGTTTATTTTGTACCAATTGTAATGTTTGGTATTAACATGTTATTTGAATAAATTAACACTAAACACATACAATGTTATATGTGACTTTTAAAGATTATATCCATCCATCCAGACATTATACCCATCTCAGGAGACTTGCATCAAATCACACAGATAATGACTGGCTGGGTAAAGGCAATATTAAAGGATAAATAAATCTCTCATTTTAAATGAATCACACATTGCAGATGATATTTATTCCAGGTTACAAGCATCTTGAAATGTAGAATAAACTGGGTGCAGTTGCACGACTGCGCCAGGCCGATAGGGGTCGCTGGTGAGGCTGAACCGCTCCCTCCCTCCAGTTGTTAGGGAGAAAGACTTCGCATATTACGGCAATTTCTACATAGTAAAAGAGGTAAACAAACGTGTAATATCACAGAGATTTTACTCGGTTTTCCTCTTTCATTTCCATTTCAGCTATTTTCGTATAAATCCTAGCTGTGCCGTCACTTTTCAGGCCCGATCTCGTACAAAAATTATTCCTCCGGTCTAAACGAAGTTGTTGCCAAAAGGAGGACGACATGAAAAAAATGGCGTGATACGGTGAGCTTATTATGATATTTTATACTCTTTTTATGCCGTTTATAATAAAACAACTTATTTTAAAGTCTCCTTTTAAAAAACAGCGATATGCTTTAATATCTTTAAAGTTTACCTTTACTTTCCCCTTCTGCATATTACGGTTCATACATGATCGTGCGTAGATTTCTCTGATGCAAATGTAAAGCCATTTGGGGTGTTTATTCGTCAGTATTTGTGTTATTTAACCTTTTGGACGGTAACAAATGCAATAAAGATCTTGTGTAATTCAACTTTGCAGTCATAATGCAAATGGGATTAAAGGGAAATAACTCTTAACATCCGATCCACGTGTGATTGTTTTCATTTTCAGACACGGGTCTGAGATCATCCTTAAACGAAAAGTTGCTTGAATTGGAGGTGGAAAGCCATGGCTTGGGCTTTAAAACTACCTCTGGCCGATGAGGTTATTGAGTCTGGTCTGGTCCAGGATTTCGATGCCAGTCTGTCAGGCATCGGGCAAGAGCTTGGAGCTGGTGCTTACAGCATGAGGTGAGTTTTTTGATTGTTTTATTTGTTAAAATGATGTCAAATTGTAAGTCACATTTTAAATAGAGAATTTTGACACCTGTGGGGTTGGATCAATGCTGATTGTTGAATTACAACTCGTTTTAAATGGTATGTGCATCTGGATTTGACCTTGTTTGCAGAAGTGATATTTACATTAATGGCGTTAATATTTTGTTGTATTGGTTGGCCTGACTTTTGACTTCTGCGGGGTTTAAAATGCCATGAGTATGTGTTGGCGCAGAAGAGACACATGTTGTATATTACATGATTGTTGTGCATTAAGTAAAGCAATTTACTTACTGAGTGTGTCTGGCTTATTAGATGAATAGGTTATGATGGTGTGTAATATCTGATATGAGTTTAAAGAGACCTTTATAGAGGCACGCTAACAAATCGGTCAAGTTTTGTCAAAGTAACTTATGATGTGACCTATAAAATTATCAGATTGCTTTTTGGCGGATATATAAAATTCATTAAAACTTTGATTTTAATATTTAAAGTAAAAGGAATTCTCATGTTGAGAGGCAGGTAGATTCATTCTGGTTATCATGCTTAGTTGATCTCCATGTAATGAAATCGCTGTCTGTTGTAAACCACATGTTCCTGTTTTGCCATTTGTGTAATGAGTTACATGTTTGAATAGCGTTAGAAATGTACATGAAATCTTATTTGTAACATACCCAATTTTTCTGCTTAATTGTTTCATGTTATCTCCCACACACCCTTTGCTGTATCTGTAACACATTATGTCTATGCAGAGAATTGTAAGACCACGACAAATGTTCAGATTCATAAACTTGTTCTCTCTGTTTCTTTCGCTTCCTCTTTTTTTTCAGTGATGTGCTGGCTCTACCCATCTTTAAGCAGGAGGAGTCTAATTTACCTCCAGAAAGTGACAACAAGATCCTTCCCTTTCAGTATGTTCTTTGTGCTGCCACGTCTCCTGCTGTGAAGCTACATGATGAGACGCTCACGTATCTCAATCAAGGTCTGTTCAACAATCTGATCTGGACTTTCATTCTGATGTGTTTGGGGTGGAATCCTCACCCTCATCTGTGTTAATAGTTTAAGTCACCCTGTTTACTTTCCTTTACTTATTATTCCAAAAGAAAAGACTTTGAAGTAGTCTTCATAATCTTTTACCAGAATGAAATAATGCTCTCGGCCTCTGAAACAGCTTTATATTGGCTGACTTCGCCACTTAAAAGTTAAATGACATGCAGACCAAGTATAGTGACCCATTCTCTGAATTTATTCTCTGCATTTAACCCATTCAGTTGGGTTTATTAAAAGCTTGAATTTTTTCAAATAAATTCTTTCTATTTATCTGAAACACTTCTATTGATGCATTATAAAGCATATAGCATCTTCCGATACTTCTGTTAGAATGCACCTGTTCCATCAATTACATTCCACCAAAGCATTACCTTCATAATAAAACAACTCCACATTCAGCTCTTTTTGGTTGCAGGACAGTCTTATGAGATTCGAATGCTGGACAATCGGAAGATGGGAGAACTTCCAGAGATCAGTGGCAAAATGGTGAAGGTGAGGTCTAGCTTTCTGTTCCTGCTTCCTGATCTCACGCCTTCCACATTCAGGATTATTCCAGCTCCAAAGCTAAATCACTTCAGCTAACAATAATCCTTTTAACTGTTCCACTTAATCCATGTTTGGCACAACTGCCCATCATTTGTATGTGAGGATGAATCCTATCTGTTGCTTTTCTGGGTTGCTGTCTGCAGAGCATCATCCGTGTTGTGTTTCACGACCGGCGTCTGCAGTACACAGAACACCAGCAGCTGGAAGGCTGGCGCTGGAACAGACCGGGAGACCGAATCCTTGATTTAGGTAAATACTGTAACTAATGGAACAGTGGAATCTATTGGAACAGTGGAAAGACATTGTAAAAATCTAACAGCAGTTTAATAATACAGTCCTTGGGTTGTGAATAATTTGCACTTTGACATAAATTTGTTTCTAGCATGCATGCCTTTCCAAAATTGCCTACCCTACCTTTAATAACTGGCTTGCTCCTGAACTTCTCCACAGATATCCCAATGTCGGTGGGGATGGTTGATCCCAGGGCAAATCCTACACAGCTCAACACAGTGGAATTCCTGTGGGACCCCTCAAAGAGGACCTCTGTGTTTATTCAGGTATCAGAAACCCAACCTCCCAGAAGCAGATCTTTGTCTTCTACTAAATCACACTGCCACACTAGAAGTTATTTGTTTTCTCAAGACAGAATTTCTGTGTTTGTTTTTTTTCAAGCAGGGTTGATGATTTTTTTACTTGAAACATTTTTGTTCTGCTGGTTGAAAGTTTGTTTACATCCTGATTTTATTTGCTAAGTAAAGTTTTCTAAATATATTTATTTAAATATATGTATTATGTGGGAGGTGCAGGACCAAATGTTCGTCCAATCATTGCATTTTGTCTGAATGCAATGATTGGATGTTCTGCTTGCCTGCCAAACTCTGTAAGCTTTGATGTGTTGGAGGAAACATGGCTTTGAAGAGCACTCTGAAGGGAGGGTAGGACCTTATACTTTCAAAGATAGCTTGCTTTTGTTAGCCTCTTCGAAACTGCCCCGTATCTTTAAAGCTGCAGTTCATAACCTTTGCCTCTTATAAACACTCTAATAAACACTCCAAATAACAACATTTTAAAAATATTATTTGTAAATATTATTATTGATTAATAAAGCTGCAATCAATAACTTTTAAAGCATAAAATTTTAGGTTATTTTACATATTTCCCTTTACGTAAGTCAAAAGAAACCAAACTGACATTTCCTGGGAAATCCAATCCAACAGCTCAAACTATAAACCCTTATTATAAACTTACCTTTGCAAAACGGGGTAAGGTGACCGATTTGACCACTGATCTGTCATGTACCTGCTCAGGAACTGTTTTTCATTTTTAATCAAAACAAAGTTACAGCTTTAATTTAGCAAATGCTATACGCTCTCTGCTTTGCAGAAGGATTTCATCCGCAACAAAATCCACATATATTATTTTTCGTGTATGAAAATCCTCAACATTTTTCCTGCTTGTTTCAGGTTCACTGTATCAGCACAGAGTTCACCATGCGTAAGCACGGAGGAGAAAAGGGAGTTCCCTTCCGTATCCAGATCGACACTTTCAAGGAGAACGAAGCTGGCGAATACACTGAACACCTTCACTCTGCCAGCTGCCAAATCAAGGTCTTTAAGGTGGGCCGAGACCTTCTCTGATATACATATACACTGTGACAATTGTTCTCGCTTTCAGTTCATCTTGTTTCATCAATGCAATGTTGTTTTTGTCCCGTCTTACAACCAAAACAGTATTTGCTTTGAGAAAATGACATTGATGCTTGGGTTGTGTTTGTAGCCTAAAGGAGCTGACAGAAAACAGAAGACAGACCGAGAAAAAATGGAGAAACGGGCACCACAGGACAAGGAAAAATACCAGCCTTCATACGAGACAACTATTCTCACTGAGGTTCGTCCAAGGTTTTTCAAATCTTGGATTTGAAATAGGGCTGTCACGGTATCGGATTATCCTTATACGGTTATCATGGCCAAAAGCAATCACAAAGTTATCACAGTATCTACTGAAATTTGAAAAAAAGCTATCCATTTATCTTTAATTTTATTTAGTGTTTTATCTTTTTGGCCAATAAATCATGTTTAAAATGTGAGTGTAGGGAGGCAGAGAGAGTTTGCAACTGTTTTGGCTCTTTGGGCAAAATGTTGAAGGGGCGCAATAGCGCCACATACTGTGTTGGAGTGTCAGCCAGCTACTGCTGCTGAATTATTCATATAATATTATCATATGCATATAATTATAAGCATATTAATAATCATGGTTATTAATATCACTGTTATTAATATGTTATTATTAATATGACACTGTTACTGTCAGAAATACATATTCTGGTATTACTGTGCACCTTTGTGGTAATGGTTGTTTTGTCACCTGATTTTAATATGTGATAATATTAGACGTGTTTGTTTATTAGTGCTCTCCATGGCCTGAGGCTACCTACGTCAGCAATTCTCCATCGCCTGGTTTCAACAGCACACACAACAGCTTTCCTGTCACTGAAGGGTAGGACACATTAATGAAATAATTCAGTATCAACAGTATTTATAAATGGAGAACATGCAATGACTTGAACTCTGATATTGTGCCATTTAATTCATGACCATTTAAGCTGTACCGCTTTCCTTTGTCTTTTTATGCCCCGCCCATTTTAGAAATGGTTCACCCAATCACCAGCCAGAGCCTGTTGCACAATTAGCTGATGTAAGTGTTGTCTCCGCCTCTTTTTCTATTTTTTTCATTGAAATCTCTCTGATTTTGATAGGAAAATGTTGTAATCTTAGATCAGCAGTTTGAGTGAAATGCATTCATGCTCTTGTTTGTGTGATGCTCATTTCTTTCTTTTACAACGGTTCTACTTTCCATATTCTCGTATGTGATCAAATCATTTAATGTTTGCTGCAAACAAATGAATTTTCTTTCTATCTGCATTTAGGTGGGAATAAGTGTGACATACGGTGGTGTTCAAAAATCTGAGTGTACTAGTGCTTCTGTTTTCTATTGTGTGTATTGAATGCAGTTGTTGTATTATGACACACACTCATGAATTAAGCTGTTATCAGTGTAACAGTTTGAAGGAACTTTGCCTAGAAAAAGGTAAAAAAAATGACCTATTGTACAACATGGCAAGTGCATTGATGCGAAGGTCATTTTAGAAGGTCATTTTACAATTCTTATTTGATTAGTGACATAAAAAGAGTGTGTCTTAAATGTTTGTATTATCGTCTTTCATACATTTTGTTGTTTGATGTGGACTCAGATGTTGAACCCCATTGAATATGATAGCTGTGTTGGGAATGAACTGATTAATAGAACAGACACCTGCCCTCAGCTGTGTGTGTGTGCGTGTGTGTGCGTGCACTTGTACATCTATTTTGTGAGGACCAGTGTGAGCAATTAGACCATCAGAGTGAGGACAGTGAGAGTAAAGGGAGGATTATTTGGCCGGTCCTCACTTTGACACCATTTTAAAGGGCTGTTTGACTTAGTTAAGACTTTTGAGGGTTTAGGGTTAAGGTTAGAATTAGGTTAAGGCTAGGTTTAATTGTGATGGTTAATGTTAGGGTAAGGGGCTAGAGATTGCATTGAGTCAATGAATGTCCTAACAAAGACAGCTGTACAAACGTGTGTGTGTGTGTGTGTGTGTGTGTGTGTGTGTGTGTGTGTGTGTGTGTGTGTGTGTGTGTGTGTGTGTGTGTGTGTGTGTGTGTGTGTGTGTGTGTGTGTGTGTGTGTGTGTGTGTGTGTGTGTGTGTGTGTGTGTGTGGGTCATGAGTGATATTGTCTTAGCATCCATGTTCATGAATTATATTGAAGGGAAACCCTCCTTTCCACTCACATCACTGCAGCTAGAAGGTGTTGCTGTGTTGTTTGTGCATGTCCATTCATACATTTCCTAAAACATGTTGCCCTTTGTAGTAATTCTAACTTTGTTTTATTAGAAATGTGACCAGTCAAATACCAGTCAAAAGTTTGGACACATGTACTTACTACTTATTTAAATAAAAGTCATCAAAACTGAATAAACATGACATTGAGGTATGGGAGTTATGTGGTGACAGAAACGGTTTAATATATTTTAGCTTCATCTAGGCAGCCATGTAGACTTTCCCCAGATTTTTAGATCACAGCTGTGTACAGTTTGTATGAAGTGCAGTGTGGAATACAGTGTCGAGGAGTTAAAAGCATGCTACACCCTTGTTAGCATGCCTTTTCCTTCATTATTCTGCTTCTTTTATATTAAAATGTTTATACAGAAACACATGAAATTCATATATAAGCATAATATTTTGTAAGCCTGTTTTACGATCTTGCTTTCATCATTTTGAGAAATACAAATGTTCTCAAGTGTGTCCAGATTTTTGAGTGGCGGTGTATATTGGGGTAAATACAGAACATATTTGTTAAATACATAGTAACAAACCTTTAATATGTATTTTTAAATAGAAAAATACTAATTGTTATAATTGGCTATATTGTGGGCGAAACATTAAGTGCAGTGGTTTTGCAGTTACTGTAGTTTGCCTGTATATTTGTGCTTTTTTATAATTAGGTTTACATCTAACATTGCTTTAAAATTCCCCTAACTGTTGCATTATTATGATGTATTAATAGTTCTGTTAAACATTTTGAGTCATAAGGCTAATGTTATTTCTTACGCCCCCTCATCATCACATGCGCCCCATTATAAGAATATAACACTCAAGGTTTTTTGGAGGTTGTGGTCAATCTGAGATTTTAAAACCTCAAGACGTTCTGCTTACAGTTGTCATCCCATCTACTTAGAAGAGACAGTGAAAGCAACCAGGTACATGAATTTATTTGCTAATATGATTGTGCAAAAATGTGTTTTCACCATGAGCAAAACTTGGTCGGCATGAAAAGGTGTTTTTATGTCTTATGAAAAGCTAACAAACTGTGGATTGACTATTAGGGACATGTCAGGGTTGTGTAACGTTTGGAAGTGGGTTCAGATGGGGTCAAACGGTATAAGGGGGTGTGTCTACGTAAAAATGGAAAAAGTCACTAATCATGATTGGTTTATGGTCCGTGTGCTAAGGCCTGTTTTGTTCTTTCTCTTTGCCCCCGAACAAACAGAATCTGTTGCCCACGGCAACGCCACAAGAAGCACAGCAGTGGCTCCATAGAAACCGTTTTTCACCATTCGGCCGCCTCTTCTCAAACTTCTCGGGTAAAGGGACGATCAGGCCCATCTGAGTGTGCATCACATTCCTTACAACCCCCCATCTAAGCATTCCGTCTCCTAGCCAAACTCATCTTAACATTAATCCCATTACGATAACACATGCTGTCCTATCTATTTCACACTCTAGCATAATGTGTTCATTACATGTATAGGAAACTTTAATAGGCCTATAATTCTATATGACAGCACAGCATGAAATAATGTTAAGGGAGAGAAAGTAATGGAAGTGTATCGATCGTCCTTTGACTTGTTGCAGGTGCCGATCTGCTCAAACTGACCCGAGAGGATGTCATACAGATCTGCGGGCCGGCTGATGGGATTCGACTGTTTAATGCACTGAAAGGACGGTAGGGGGCTGTCTTCTGTTGACGTGTGCTGTGCATTTACTGCGCAAAAAGATTGTCCATATCAGACCTTTTTGATTGGTCAACTGGCTTTTAAAACTGTTCCTTATTGGGCAATTAATAAAAGTGGTCAAACTGCCTAGTGTTGGTTTTGAAAGGGCACCCATGATCTGTCATAACTGTGTGTGTTTGTGTGTTACTGTATAGGGTGGTCCGTCCCAGACTCACTATCTATGTGTGTCAGGAACCCCAGCAAGCTCGTGAACAACAGCAGAAACATGAGAACGGAGGTGGAACCAGCAACACTTTCTTCGGTGTGTGTTTGAACATTAAACACTTTGACCATACTCACATTCAACACATATACACACATTCTTTGCAATCTGTTGTTTTACTTGTTGATGTTTTAAGAATACGAATTCCACATTTCCAAGCATTTAACTTCCACAATGTGACTTATTTCTAATTGAAACACAATGTTAGGCAGGAATTTCATTCATTTGCCTTGGATTGTTGATTTAATGACATCACATGATGGCATGCCAGTGAAAAATTCACTGATTTTGGCAGCAAATGTGCGGAAATTTATTACATGCTTGATGAAAAATTACGAAAACAACCCTTTTATCTACAAAATAGCCTGCACGGATGCATCATGCACGATAAAAACAGGGACATCTATAAAACAAGTAAATAGAGGCAATATTGATTTGATGTTGTCAAGGGTTTTAAATTTCCTGATGGGATTTATGATCCTTCATAACTTGTGTCCTTATTTTGATGTGTTTTGGTTCGTTTCTCTATGCTGTAATTTAAGTCTCATATGTCTGTGATTGTCTTTTCTCTTTGCCCTCTGTCTAGTGTATCACGCCATCTATCTGGAAGAGTTAACAGCCGTGGAATTGACAGAAAAGCTGGCTCAGCTCTTCAGCATTTCTCCACGCCAGATCAGTCAGATCTTCAAGCAGGGACCCACTGGCATCCATGTGCTAGTCAGTGACGAGGTGAGCTTTTATTCATGCATTAATTAGGCAGTATTAGGCACTTGGCAGTTTCATTTAATTTGTATAGATATCATTATTTTATAACCTTACTTCAATAAATTAAATTTGATCAAACATAAGCAGTAACCTTGACACAGATAGTTACATCCCTGGATGTAGATGGATCTAATATCTTATTATTTAAATATATGATACCTCAAATATATAGTACCTCTTATTTTGTATGACTTGATCTTCATGTTTTTGTTTATATAGATGGTTCAGAACTTTCAGGATGAGGTGTGCTTTGTTTTGGACACTATGAAAGGTATGAGCAAGCCAGTTTTCATTTAATTCTGGAGAGTTTGTAACCCATGTATCTTTGTTTCCAGTACCCTATGTTGTGTAACACATTCTTTTAATTGAATTTGCAGCTGAAACAAATGACGGCTATCACATCATTTTAAAGTGAACACACAGGATATGTGGGGGAGTGAACAGGCCCCTGTGTTTTTCCTAAAGATTTGACCCAGCCCCGACAGCCCCGACCCTCCACACTTCCTGGACCGCGGTGAAGATCGCATTACTCTGAATAGTGGCGGAGACTATCATGGGAAAGAAAACAGGCATCTGACCCTTTTTCTAACCTTTATTAAACCTTCCCCCCCGCAAAAAAAATCTGTAATTACTTACTGCTGCTTACTCTCTTTGCATCACTTTTCTTTGTTGCTTTTTTATAAACCTGAAAAATAATTTTGTCTCATCTTTATACTGTACTAAAATATAGTGTTATTAGGTGTCGTTTGCCTGGATTTCATCCTGTGAGTGTTTTGAAACGTGGGTTTCAATTCTAACAATAGATTATGTAGAACTAAATTTCCCAGCAGCCCTACCACGACACGTCTGTGACATCACAATCACAAGTAAATATGGATCCCATGCATTATTATTATTTGTCGTCTGCCTGTGCCTTTCATCCTGTGAATGTTTTAGCTTCTATGTAAGAGTCCTACACAATCCACGCCTCAGTAAACATGCGCTTTATAAACAACACTGTAAAAAGACAAAAGTTTCTCTTGGCCGGAGACTTGCCAATGACAGCTAGAGATCTACAACAGGCCTAGAGATTTCCAGGCAGCTCACTTATGTGTAATGGTCAGTGTCATCTTCAGTTCTTGCACCTGTGCTAAAAATGATTTTCTGTTTGTTGTACAAGATCTTGTTTAAGTCATTGCCGGTATGGTGGACCTTTCCCATACCTGTCTCCCTTGTTTATCAAGAAACGGTTTAACCGATGAGCTCAAAACTGGACTTGATATTGTTGGGGGCAGATCGAATGAAATTCACTTAATTCTGCCACCCGACCATCAAGTTGTTTATCTGATTCTTAAATTGGCTGTTCACACAAGAGGCTTGACAAAGAGCACTGCTGTGTGAATCGTGATGGTTACGCGTTGATTTCCTAAGGCTTGTATAGTCTGTGCTACTTGGGAAATACCAGCTTGTATTAAAATTACTATTGAGGTATGATATGAGATTCCATAGCCTTTGTATGCACAGTATATCACAGGCAGTTTCAGCGGGCATTATGTATGTGTTTTTATTTAGTTTTTATTTAGTCTTTTGTTTTCGAGTTAATCTGTGCTTAACTCCCCAGCTTGTTTTTCATTATTGCGTATATTGGAATAGTGTTTACAGATGTCAGACTTACCAAGAGCATTATTTTATGGTATAAAAGAGAGAAATAATGTTTAACCTCTGTTTTCTTTTGGATATGACCACTGATGTGATAGTTCGTACGATAAGGTCATGGGGGAAACATTGCAATGCATGTGAAAGATAGCTGTGGTTAGTGCTAGACAAAAGATGTGAGGTGTTGTCTGTTGTGACCCTTCACCGTGACATTGCAATAATTAAAATACTACCGTGACACGGGCTGTTTTGTATGCCTTTCTTCTTCTTCTTAATGTGATTTAACCCGGTTTAAGAGCAGATATGGCAGAAAGCATTTCAAGGGATTAGTTAAAGGGCGAAAACCATTCAGTCAAGCACGTTTTGTGAAAGTGTTTTAGGAAAAAAAACAGAAAATTAAATTTTGCACGGACAAAGAAGCCCCTTGAGGATTTTTTTTTGTTTTTGCATTGTGACATTGTCATTAATTGGCACATTTTTACCCAAATGTATTACCTCATTACTATGAGGGCAGTTTTTCTCAATGGTAATTTTTGGTCAATTCCCCTATACTGTAATTTTTACTGTAAAAATGTATGACCGGACATGCTCTTGACAATGTTAATGTGATTTCACTGCCCACACTTTTCTATTTCTTTCATTGTCAGCCTCTCGGCAACACTGCTGGACTACAGTATCAAGAACGACCCCTTTTAGTTTCCATGGAAACCGAGCTGTCAAAAAAGCAGCGAGTACAACCGACCGCAGGCCGGTGTTAGATCTCCGTTCAACAGGCGGTTGCCCTTTATCGCAATGCCCCCAAATAACATCCGAGCGATGGTTTCCGTTTTCCGGCGGTGGAAAAAACGTAGGTTTCAATGCTAACAATAGACCGCGAAGAACTACATTTCCCAGCAGGCCTGGCGCGGCGGTGACGTCACAATCAGGATATATATGGATCCCGTGCGGCATTCCTTACTCTATTGTTACATTGTAACAAGCCGGGGAGGAAGCGAGGGCCGCGGGTCCCCGGGCCGACACATCACACATCTGATTTTTGTTTTTCCTTTTCTAATAAAGCTGCGATTTGTCTACACATAACGCAGAACACAACCACCCATCCGAAGGAAAGCTATACGACGAAGGCTCGACCCTATTTGGTCTTTTTGAATGCAGGCATTTTAAAGGATCACCTATAGAGATCTGCTTTCTGTGCATTTATCCGGTGCATCCACATCAGGACTTTATATTTCCAGTGCATTGAGCTCTTTGGCTGCATTCATTTGCCCTGTTGTTATCTTATACCAGAGCTGCGGCGTTGAATTGTCGCCCCGGCTTCGTGATTTATAACACAAGAAAAAAGTCACATTCATCGTTTACGATGCATCGCTGTATGATCGTGATCAAACTGCTGTTTCATTATTGATTTGACCATTTCCATGGCATGAAGTCGCTTTTGTCCGTCATCTTGTAACCTTGTGGAACTTTCGCTGAATCAAATCCGATTCTTCAAAGAAAACGATTCAATTGAGAAAACGAGCGACAGCTTTACCGATTTAAAGACTTTCTGTTTCTGCCCAAGGTAAGGCTACGAAAACGTTTTGTTTCACTTCTGATTTGCCTTTCTATACAGCCTAGCCGAGAAGGGATAAGGAATGAACGTGGTTTGATCATTGCAACACAGCATGCCCCTTTCTGCTCTTTTTTTTAATACATTTCTTCCTGAATAAATCTGTCCCATAAGTTTATTTGAGCATATAAATCATGGGACAGTACATATGTGCCTTCTCAAATATGAAGGCATTTCAACATTCAATACAAACATACATGTATGTCCTACGTGATTATTCTGTGATTACACAGAAACCAATTGTTGTAATATGTGTGAACTGTAATGTGGAGTGTGACGTCATACTGTAGTATTTCATCCACTTCCTGCATGATCAGACCCTTTTAAATTCCCAGCTGCTGGGTGGGCATGCAAAGTGCAACATCCATGCATCCAATAACTGAAATCCGGGTCTGGATTTTAGGAATTTGCAGTGTGACCAATGTATGTAATGGACCTTTTCTGTAATGGAGCAACCATTAGAAGACTTTATGTGTGTGTCTCACATGTAGGATGAGCTATTTCAGAGACCAGCAGAACATGCTGTTGTGTTTTCAGCATCCTGCGTTATTCTTCATACTTGCTTTCTATGTAAATAGGCCACAGGATGCATGTCAGCAGCTGTGCAGGCGTATTGCGCCATCGCAGTTTTTTGGTTACCTGTGCTGGATGTTATTTGTGCATTTAATGTTAAACTTTCCTCCAGTTTGACTTCTGGTATTGTGCGTTGCTTCTGTGCAAATGTCAATGAATGGAGATATCCAGCATGTGTGGCTTAGAACATATGGCTGCATATTGCCTCGAGGACATATCGGGGATATGCAAATGATATCAAAGATCTGTGGCATTATGATGTACAGATGTAGGCCTGTGTAGATGTGTCATGCATTGTGTAATGTTTGCCGTAGACTAGAGCTGCATAATATTGAAAATTGTCATATGCGATAACCTGCTAAATTATGTGATGTTTGTTATAAGTTTGTAAAATCAGTTTGCGTTAAATTAAAATATACTTAAAAACTGAAAATTATGTAAGCAACTTATGTTTCACATTCTTTCTGGGAAAAGAAACACATTACAGCTGACATTTATGTGCCAGTCTTTTTACCAGGCAAGTAGAACATCCTATAATTGTATTCGGACCGAAGACAATGATTGGATGAGCACTTTATAATCCTGCACCTTCTACAGAAGATATATATTTATTTTTTTATTATATATTATATATTATTATTTATATACATATATTTAGGCATAACAAAATGGCTAAATGCCAGCATAACAAAAAAAGGACCGGTGGCATTGAGAACTGATCTGTTGTCATGGGCTGTATGTAACTGATATGTTTAATCACACATACTGTATGTAATATTTCAGGATGTGCATTTAAAACACTGAGTATACGTGGTGCTGTCATGTTAATTGAAAGAAGACCTATGACATGTAGAAACCATTCCTGAACCAATTTCATACAGTATCACCAGGGTAGCATTAATTATAAAACGCATCATTGCACCTTGAGCAAAAATGGACTGCCTTGTTCCCGCATTTCTTGTTTCTATGGATACAGTTCATTCAAAAGCAGTACACAGTGTGTCAGACATTGTAATGTGTAATGCGTTGTACACTCCATCAGGCATCTCTCAGTTCATCTTGTTATTTTCAGTGTCAGTTTGCTTTAGATCGCCGCCTTTGATGTTTCAAGGTTGCAGTGGCGTAGCGATAAGTGATATAACACATGCAGATGTTGGTGTTTAATTTAGACTGAATCCCGCATATGGAACAACTCAATAGAAAAATGAATAAGTACACTATGTGCCCGAAACAAGTTATTGTGGTTTCCTTTGTATTCGTAAACCGAATTCATAATCCGAATTCCCACAAACCAGATCTGTGGGATTATATTCATTATGCTGTGAATTTAATTGCCAGATATAAATCATATATTCTGTGGTCCTGTATGTATTTATTGTGTTCCTGTAGCTCAATTGGTAGAGCAGTGCAAAAGGTTGTGGGTTCAATTCCCAGTGGTCAAGTTGTACAGCTTGAATGAGGTGTAAGTTGCATTGGATCAAAGCGTCTGCCAGATTCATACATGTAAACGTATATTTTATAGCTGACCCTCCCTCTACGCCACCACTAGACTGTTCTCATTTAACCCAGTAAAAAGTCACTGACTGTTTAAAAATAGTGTTTAATCATGAGGAAATCGGGCATAGAGCCGCTCAAAGCAGCTGTATTACACAGTTCCCTCAGGCCGGGGAGGTGGTCTGATCAAACGTCCCGACTCGGCCTCGTGTGACCTCTGTGAGTTGACTTAGCTGGTCTTGACATGGCCAGTTAGGGCCTGTTGTTTTAAAGGTTCTGCTGGTTGTATTAGGGTAAAAGAAACCTAAAAGGATGTTGATGCAGTTTTAAAGTGCTTGCTCTAAGCTGTGCTTTCCCAGTTGCCATGGTGATGTCAGCCTCTGTGATTTTTAAGTCGGACTGGCGTACTGGATGGAGATGGAAAAAGTCAATGAATAGGTAGAAATGCTATGTTAATGTTGTTATTTATTTTATATGTATCTTTCTTGTAAATTTTTGGTTGTTTTTTTTTGGTGGCCGTGGGCTTTGGAACAAGTTGTTTTTTTTGCTCTGCATTGGCAGCTGTTTAATTCCTTTTACTGACCAAGCTCACAGTTTATTTTTATTTCTTGTAGGTTTTTTTGGTTGCTTTCTACCTTATATTTGTTGAAACAAAATCTCTGTCGTAGCACTTTTAAAGAATTAAAGTTAAAAGTATTTCATACAAAAAATAATTTTTTAAAGTTATTTCTAATAAACTCTGTTTTCTAATGAACAATGACTGCTGTCTCATGTCCAGTAAAAATGCTGATTCTGGATGTATATATATTACATATGCTTGTCCTACATGTCATGTTAATCTCCACACATTCTCTTATATCGTGACTGTTCATGTCTGAACTTTGACGACGAGTACTCAGTCAGTCTGCTGGACAAAGCTTTAACCTGTTTGTAATGCCTCCAGACGCGGTGTTTCCATGGAGACAGTGTCATCTCGCGGCCTGAAGCGCAGATTCGAGGAGGTGGACAGCGGTTCGCTGTGTTCCACACCCAAAGATTCGGACGATGACATCTCCAGCAGTGACAGTGCTGATAGCTGTGACAGTCTCAATGCTCCCTCCAGCTCTCTCACACGTAAGACACACCTCAAGGCAGCTTACTAGTTATAAAAAGATCAGGTTTCAATGTGCCTCTAAATTTGTTGTCAAAAAAGTTTTCTTAGTAGCTCTAGAGGTACTTTCAAACATAACATTTGTTCTTTTTGCACCATTTACAAATTTTAAGTTAGATTTAAACACCACAGTTTGTAAACTTTACACTGAGTGTAAACTTAACACTGAGTCTAAACTTTACTGTGTATTTCTGCACTTTCTGTGTATTTCACACACATTTGTTAAACAACAGTTTAGGGGGAGCATTAGACTTTGGACTGCGATGTTGTCATTAAATGATCATATAAAATGTATTGAACTTATGAATAGTCAACAACATTTCATCTTGTTTCCTGTAGCTTCCTCCATTCTCAGAAGACACAAAGCCCCTTTAGGTCGTAAGCAGGTTCGCTTCGATGCAGTGACGGTCTACTACTTCTCCAGAAAGCAAGGCTTCACCAGTGTGCCCAGTCAAGGTGGCAGTTCTCTGGGCATGGCCCGGCATCACTGTGCCATACGCCACTATACCCTTGGCGAGTTTGCACGAGAACAGGAGAGCAGTCACAAGCTCATACTGCGTCAACACTTGCGACAAGAAAAACTCAACGCTCGCAAGTTAAAGGTTTGTTGCCTTTACTGTCCCTTTAAACCTGTATTGTATGTTACAGTGCTTACAGGCCGGTTTTACAATCTCTTTAATCATACTGTTTCTAGCTGACACGGAATGGAACTGTGGAATGCCCAGAAGCGGAGCTGCTTACTCTGGACGACATATCTGATGAGGACCTGGATGTGGAAAGTGTAGAGGTGGATGACTGCTTCTTCCTTCAGCCTCTTCCCACTAAGCGGCGCCGGGCGCTTCTGAGAGCCTCGGGCATTGCCCGTATAGATGCCAGAGAAAAGGCTGAGCTGCGTAACATACGCCTGTCCCGCGAGGAGTGTGGCTGCGACTGCCGCTTTTACTGCGACCCCCGACACTGTGGCTGCAGCCAGGCCGGAATTAAATGCCAGGTCAGGTTTTGTCTGGCAAACCCTGAGTTTGATGTAAAATTACTAACTAAAGATTGTTTTTTCAGAGTTTATAATGTTATTGGCAGGTAATTGTGCTAACAAATTTGTAGCTACACATAGTGAAAATTATGCATCGATATTGTGGTCAGAATTGCTGCCTAACCAATGGTTGAACAGTTTTGTGGTTTACAGCTTTTGACTGGGCACTTGATGTATTTGTTTGTCAGGGCTGTCATTTGTTTGTAATGAGCAGGTATTTGCAGTAAGGGAGGGTGTCTGTTTACCGTATGAAATTAAAATTGACTTTATTCTGAATGCTGAGGGTTTCTTTAGCAAGACACACAGCAGAAATCACTCAAAATAGTTGTTCATTTGACATATGCAGAGACAAACAATGATAATAATAATGTATACTACAACATTTAAGAGTAGAGAAGTTCTTGTAGCTCAACTGGTAGAGCATGCCCTTGCTTGTAATCCCAGTGTACACCCAGCTTACAGGGAACATTACAGGGACTGTTGGCTAACGTTTTTTAAAGGTTCTCTCAAAGCTATAAAAAAATTCTTGAAGTAATGTTAATAGTATGGTAAAAACATTTTTTTCCCCTTAACCCCAAGTTATTGCAAGTCCCTTCATGCAATAATGTCTGCCAAATGTTTTATTTTAGAAAAATCACTTTGTGCTGTCTATCCCCTGATCTTCAAAGGTGGATCGGATGTCCTTCCCATGCGGCTGCACCCGTGACGGCTGCGGTAACACTGCTGGTCGAATCGAATTCAACCCCCTTCGCGTGCGTACACACTATCTCCACACTATCATGAAACTTGACCTGGAAAAGAGAAACCTTCTGGGTGTTAGATCAGCAGAGGACTGCGGAGGGGAGACCCAGCTGGTCTCCTCACCATCGCTGTCTCTTTCTCCTTTGGACTCAGACGTGGAAGTGGAAACCCGAAGTATTCAAGAACTTCAAGATGAGCAGTGTGACAGCCTGGAGCGAGAGAACGAAACAGCTGTTCTCCACCTGCAGAGCGCTGAGGAACTAGAGAGGAGGCGGGAGCAGGAAGAGCAGCAGGTAGAGGAGGCCCAGACCTCCGATCCAACCTTCTGCCTCCTGCAGGGAGCTTTAACCAACCAGGCTGAAATGGAGGACATGGAAGGTGTTGAGGGAGTGCTTTTAGAAGGTCCTTTTCCTGAAGGTGCCACCTTGCTTTGTATTACAGAGAACCATGCAGACGAACAGAGACTCCTTAAAGAACCTTCTTCTGTACTCTATTATCAGGTAGGTCAGGTGGAGACGGCGGCCTTTGAGGCGCTTCCTGTACAAGTAGAAGCGGTGAGTAACGCTGGGGATCCAGAGGCAGAGAGTGATCGGCAAAAGCGAGAAACCTGCAGGCAGGATTTGGCCGAAAGCTTGTCTGCTGAAGTACCTCCATCTCTGGAGAGTAACCCACGTGATGGCCAAGAACAGCTTAGTCCAGAACAGGCCTCAAACGATGAGGAATGTCTCGAGACATGCCTGGCACTGGATGAAAAAGCAGTACAGCTTCCTCCAGAAGTGTAGAGCCGTCACCTCGGCAGATGTTTTGCACAAGTTAGTTATTAAATTGAAAGAGAACTTACTCCACACAGTGCGATATGTTACCAGACTGCATAATGTTAGTTCAGTGTTAATTAAACAAGTTACCTACATGGGTTTGTATCAGATTTAGTTGGCAATAAGCATGTAGTGTGTTTAAAATGGGTTGACAGTTGTAAAATAAGTTATTAAAATGAAAATAATAGAATAATTTCAAGAATAATTCAGGAGGGGAGTTCCTGATTTGACAGGAGAAGTGTGTTTTCCACCATAGTATCTCTTCCTGATTTGATACTGGTGGACAGTGTGGCCTTCATGTCGAGGAACGAGCTTTTTTAGGATTATCCAATGGTTTCTCATGGCCTTTAGGATTGTAGAGTTTCTGGTAGCACTCCAACAAATAATCAGCACTGTCAGAAGCATTTATGCTAATGTTGCATTCATGTCTCTTCGCAATTAACGCAATTATGAGATATTCATCCTTTCTCTGAGCCGTCCACTGACTCTGACAGGAAAATGCTAAATCACTTCGTACTTTAGCATTTGAATTACAGTTTTAATTATAAGTTTCACAAAGTTGTCAATGGTTTCTACTACTCAGAAACTCATAATTACGCTATTTCTGACATGACGTAAATGCGCCATTCGTAACCTGCGTATAGTTATCGCTAATTCAGTGCTAACGCTAACAGAAGGGGTTGCTAATTTCCCGTTTATGAAAGGGTGTTGGTTGTAGCGTCCTTTCCTGTGAATAAACCCAACAATCCTGGAAATACTTGGTTTTCATGTACTGTATACGTGTTTTGCTAAGAGCTAGCATGAAGATGAGTGAAAAAGCTGCTTGTTCTACGTATGCACGTCGAAAACTTGATACGTTTGAAAACATTGAGGTGGATTGGGAGGATTAATGTACGTGCAAGCCATTTGCACAGAAGTTCTTTACTGATTTATTGTAGTCTTGACCCGACACCGTCTGAAGCTGTAGCCTTTAGTCCCCGTTCGTGGACGTTTATTTATTTACAACCGCTTTGTATTGTGAGGGCGAGGACAATGTGCGATTGTGTTTGAGAATTATTGTCATCTACAATCATTTTTAAATTTTTTTACATTGTATTAGTTGTTCGGTGTGAGTGAGATCTTACGCATTGTAATGCACATCAAGCCTTTAAAGATTACAGAAAAGCTACTAGCTGTGTTTTGTTTTACAGTTTATTGAGTCCTGTGTACACTTTAGTTTTACAAAAACGTGTACAGGCCACATTTCACCTAAACATGTGAAGCGAAAGAAATGGAAGTATATTTTGCATAAAGAAAACGAAGCCTATATTTGAGACCTTTATTTTGTTGCATTGTGACAATTTTACAAAAATGAACATTTTCCCTCTTTTTTTCTTTTCTTTTTTTACTACGTTTGCACCTGTAGTTGCTATTATTTTCAACGGCGATTATGCTTAAATATCATGACAGTAACGTCACACTGCAAATCATTATGGTTCTTAAAACAGAAAATGTAGTTTCTTTATGTGAAATATTACTTCCTGTATTTTGATGATCTTTGCAGTTTTCATGTTCATAAATTTAAAACCCAGTGTCTAAAATTCAAAAAGGTGATCTTTATTATTTATTGTGCACTTAAATATATAACAAAAACTGTCTGTATGTCATAATGTTGACTGTCACATGGAGTCCTCTTTATCACACTGCACCACAGTTTGAGAAAGACCAGATATTTAAGCTTACTATGTTGCGCTGGTTACAATTTTTTGTTGATGGTGCACCAACGTCCAAACCACATTTAAACCCTCCCGTGCTGTTTGCCCTTCCTGGGCTTGTATCACACATCTCTTCCTGGTGTTTCAGAATATAAATAATGTCGTGGCATTAGATCTAGACGCTTTCTGTTCGCACCCTTTCAGTTTATTTACTCGAGTGTATTTACAGCCAAGGTCATAATTCGAATGGGAAAAATGACATTGTGTGTGTGTGTGTGTGTGTGTAGTGTGCATCAGAAAGGTTTATGAAATGAACCAATATTTGTAAGTGCAGTATGAGATTGTCATATTTCAAAAGGTGCTCTTATTTTAGTTTTGACATATATTAACACTATATGTAGAGACGTATATGTAGAGAGAAAAATAACTTTCTGATCTTCAGAGAATTTAAAGTGAGCTGTCATGTGCTATATATCAAGTTGCATTTGAACCCTGCAAACTACAGATGCAGATGCTGTAATTATTTATCGGCTTCGGTTTACTCATCCTTACAACAACCTCAAGTCGTGGGTAAAATGTTTCATGGTGTGGTTCAGTTAGCTAAAATGGGACACATTAGGCCGATCACAAATTATTTAGCATGTTTTCTCACTTGTACAGATTGCCATTGTAAAGCATTATGTTGTATTCACACCTGGATCTGCAATAATTAAAACTTTGCAAATCACCAATCAAACAAGAAGGATTTTGTTGTTGTCGTTTTATAACATTACTGTGTTTTTTACTTTTATTTTGCCTCTGTTGTTTGTTAGCATGTCTCTGTGTGTCAGTTTACTAAATGATGTAAAAGTTTTAACTCCAGGTGTGTGTTTTCTGTCTGTTCTTTGTATTGAACATGTGGATTAAATGGCACCACATATTCCTGCACTCAGATCAGTCTTATCTGTAGCAGTGAACTGACGGATCCCACCTAATGGGGGTCTGAGGGCCCGCTATGTAAGCCTTTGTTTGTACAATGTCTTGACATCGTCACGCACCAGTCCATTGATTTAAACCTCATGGCTTGAAGAGGTCTGAATGTTTTGCTTATGATTTATGTTCGTATGTTTGTGTGTGTGTATATTAGAGGTGCTTCATTAATTCATAAGGCTGAATGCAGATGAATTATATGCTGTGAGAGCGACTCATGCTATCTGTTGCCTACAGGTGAAAACAAAACGTACAAAGTTTTATATGAAAATGTGAGTGAAATAAAGTCTAAATAAAAAACGATTATCTTTATTTATTGTCGTCTTTTAAAGTTGCATAAAATCACATGTTCTGGGGTCACAAGTTTAACACCATCAACACATAAAATTACAGAAAAAGTGTAGAATTTAGCCCTCGGTTTGTAAAAATCACATTAAAAGCAAAGTTTAGAAAGTATAGCATTAAGATTTTTTAAAGAGCATTAAAGAACATTATACCTAGTACAGCATAGATAGATAGATAGATAGATAGATAGATAGATAGAGCAACATTTCTATCAGCCTGTAGGTTTGGGGTTAATATTAGGTTTAGCTGTGGGACTGGGTTATGGAGTTGTACATTTTAGGGGTGAAATATGGTTTGGATTATGAGCAGGGTTTAGGTTAGGACTAATCTTTTGACAGGAAGGTTATCAATGGACCAATAAAAGATGCTGATACAGCAACACATTTTGACCACTAGAGGGCGGAACCGTCCCACTGGTGCAGCAGATAGAAACCTCAACAGAAGTGAAAAGCTGCTTTTCTTCCTCAGACTCAAACCTTCAGCTGTGTGAGTAATGAATGTTTCTGTCTGCTTCACTGTGTTTGTTCTCGCTGGTAAACCAGAACAATCACCGAAGACTTTGAGAGTAGTGATGCACCATCATAATGTGAAGTGATGCACATATGAAACTTCAGAAGGTATATTACCCCAATGCATATCCACTAGTAGTGAAGTTATTAACAATTAGGATCAGTAATTATTCAATTTCAGTAATTATTCTTCCAAATGTACACATCCGTTTTATGTGATGCTTTGAAAAATTAGCTGAAGTCAATATGTCACCAATCTCACTGGAGATGGGTACGAGAGAAGGCGTTTATAAATACATTTACACGGTTATATAATAGCTGTCAGAGGTCTAGCTATTGTATAACAAAGTACATTACATTTTTAAGACATTAAACCCGGCTGACCAGTCTTTTCTTTCTTGTGACCCTGGTTAAACTAGTTTAGAGGCCTTACTAGGAAACCAGCATCCAAAACGCAACAGCCGGTAACAAACTGTAAGGTTTTATTTTAGCATGGGAGGAAGGGGCATTCAGAGGAATATTACAGTTATCCTGTTAAAGACTTGCTTTGAGTGGAAAACCAGGTTTATTGAAATGTACAACTTGTTTTTGTGTCTTAGGCATCCTATTGTTGTTGTCCTGTTAGAAGTTTTATTTTAGCAAAGGGTGGAGAAAGGGCATCAGAAGTGAGTGTCCACTGAGCATACAAAAATGTTTAACCAGCTTCTACTGAAGTTGATGAAGTTTGTATTGTGTCTGTTTTGGCTACCGCCAGTAATATTGCTAACATCTTTTCAACATTACTTAATCCCTTGACTGGAAAACAATGAAATTTTCCTGCATCCTCTGAATTGGCGGAAACAGCTTGTTGGGTACAGTTACCAAATATCTCATAGCTCACAGGCTTTGTGTGGCTGCGTTCTCTTCCTGTACAATAGCAGTCAAAAAGTGGTGGAAAAAATCGCAACGCTTATTAGCCGAGATGTCATGTTGTCCATTACTGATGTTTCTACGAACTGCCATTTCCATTTATCTAAAATCTAAAACAGAAAATATAGCACCAATATCACACTGTCGCTCAAACACTCTTCCCTTCTGTCTGTCAGACGCTGTTATGGTTACATAACTTACCCAGCTAACAATTTTAGGTTGTGTGAACGTTTCCCTAGCATTTCCACAAAGTAACGCAAACATTAAATTTTTTTTAAAAACTTATGGTAACTTATTAAAACATCCAGTTTTTCAGACATTGCATTGACGTTAATGCTTGGTTTTAAGTATGTTATTCAGACTTTTTTAAATTCAATACCGTTTTTGAAACGTTCCACTAAAAACTTATAAGAATAATGTTTTTGATACATGATGTATAATTTAAAAAAACGTTCTACTGATGTTGCTGCAATAATGTTTTTGATTATTGTGAGAGAACATTGAGAGAACTTTTAGAGAACATTAGCCAGCATTCTGAGAATGTTTCCTGTTCGCTGGGTAAGAGACGTAAACTTCATCATTATGAGGGAAGATCAGTGTCCGTCATGCAACATTTCCTGTCTCAGCTTGACCATTGTGTTACATTTCCAAAGGCCGGAAGTGCCGAAGGAACGCAGATAGCGCAAGAAACCAATGACTGCAATGCATGGAAGCTATAGGAAATGCCACAGTGTTAATGTGTGTTTGTTGAATAACAGACTGAAGTCTGTGAATAAGAACGCTTAGTAACATGTTTGTGCAGATAAGCTGAAGAATGTGTCTGGAACACAAATAACGGCCCAAGTGCTTTGAGTGTGACTCAACAACATCCTTTAACATGACAGTGAAGAAAGCTTACGAGTGAAATATGATTCACAATGCAGCTGTGAATCTAAACAGAATCAGTTCTGCTATCCTACAATGCACTGGGGGTAATTCTCTGACTATTCGGACTTTGCCTCCAGTCTGTCAGGCCAGAAACATACTCTGTGTAAACATAAAAATGCAATATAAGTTGCTGTGGCAGTAACAAACCTAGTAACCCAAAGGACAACACACTCAATGGGAGGTAAATAATGCTGGAAGCTACATCCTGTTGGTCATAATAAAAGTGTAATTGTAAATGTTAACTATAGTTTAGTTTGTTTGCTTTCGGTGTACCATGGACAAAGAACAGGTATAAAGACTGCCTTAGTTTGTATGCCAGACATGACAAAACTACATTTCTCATGATTCTTTGTGGTAGCTTTAAAATGGAAACATAGAATTCTTTTATGTACGTTTTGAACGTTTCCGTAATTTTCAAAATAATATGTTTGACATTTTTGTTACTTAATGGAAATGTTCTTATGACCTTAAATTGTTCGCTGGGTTTCTTCATCACTGCAGCCTGAGGGAGTTCTGTGCTGGTGACAGTATATGACACAACAACCACCCATATAGATTTAACAGCCCCCTCTGGAACACAATGAATGGAGAAAAACTCGAAAAGTGACTCAAGAATGAAGCAAAGGTAGTTTTATGCTCTTGTAAAATGAGCAAGTTAAGAACTTGGCAAAAAGATGCTGATCTGCAAATGGAAAATAATATCTCACAGAAATCGTTCAGCCGAGGCTTGAATTTCAGTGTTGGCGAGGTTTTTTAGTTTTAAACTTTTCTAGTTTCAGACTTGTTTGTGTTTTGGCCATGAATGATCAGATTTATGCAGTTTTTTGGGCAGAAGCTCAGCTGATACTGCGGATACAGCCACCACTCATATTTGTTCTGTATTATTGTTTGCCATGGTTACTACATGCTATCTCTGATGTCACATTCTTACAACATACTTAGTCTTTCCTTGACATTCGGAGAAAAAACTTTTCCTGAAAAAGGATCAAATATTACTATTCCATTGGCTTAACAACTCAATACATGTCTTTCCTAACATAACACAATACCAAATGTAATTTTCCTTTCAGTGTGTTAGTGAAGCCAAAAATGTTTCCTAAGTAATGGAAACAGATTTGTGTTTTTGTCCGAGAAGCATACTACAATCAACGAAAGTAAAAATCACAACGACTGCTATGACAGCTGAAAAAATAGCAGTGAGTGGAGACATTTCTGTTTTATGTGATGTCCACTGAGCGTTCATGTGACTCACTTGATAAACATCTTAGCCACTAACAAGTACTTGTTAGTTGCTCATAGCAAAATATTAGCTGCAGTATCTCAAAATAACTGTGAAATGCCCTTAAAAAATGTAATCTTTCAGTTCCTCTTAATTTCTTATATATGGGCAGAAATATCTTAACTCTATATCTATAATCTTGAATATCCTAGCAACCTAAGGCATGTTTCTACGCAAACTGTGGTTAAGTGACATATTCCTAGGGCAGATATTAATGTGCTGTACCTCCCTATTTTACAGACAGAGAGAGAGCTGTGAGTCAACGAACACACCCTGATGATCAAACCATAGGATGTAAATTCTGGATGACCTGAAATATTAAACCTTCATGTTCCTGTCATGTTATTGACAGAAATATGTCATCAGATAATCATTTTGTAATCAAAATATACAGTCAGATGCTGTGCGCTATTAACTTCAAAATCCTTGGTGCCATATGAGATGTAGATGACAAAGAGCATAACTAAAACCATACAAAACCAATGATGTCATGTATATTTGTAGGCCCAGGGCTCAACCTGACACACAAAACAGCTGCACTGATGAAAGTTTTTTGTTTCATAGAACAATAATGTGCCGTTTTTCTTAAAGGGTGCACAAAGCATGTCTGGATCATATCTCACCCCAAAATTAAATCTGATTTTGCATTTTGAAAGATGCATTTGCATCGTGATATTCTTTTAATCCCCAAATTCAAATTACAGTGATATTGCAAAAATGTATATATTATATATTAATTTATATACATATAACATACCCTGCAATGGCACAATAGTACAGCACACATATACACAATGATCTCTCTTTTTTTCAGTGTAAACTACAGTTGTACTTTATCACAGGGCTTTGCCTGCTACGTATGTCAATTCCGTACTGGGAAGGGTCCTTTCCTTCTGACCGGTTCTCAGTGGTAGGAAAACATTCCCTCACATATCCATTTTCATCTTTATTCCCTGTCATCTTTCTCTTTGTAGCTGCTCAAGAGTCTCGGTACCTCCCATCGCTCTGATAACAGTGATAAATAAACACGTGTGGCGTGGGAGCATCTTCTGAAAACAATACTGCTGAAATCTCTTCCAAATAGTTTTTACGTTACCTAATAAAAGACGTCTTCACTTCCAAAAGAAAACAAAGATGTTCACAAATTAAATGGAATGACTTGTGGTAGAAAAAGCTTACCTGCCCCCTCTCATTGCTAAATGGAAATGTAATTTATACACTATCGCTTATTTTAAAGTGGCTCCCATGAGATCTCATGGACAGCTCACTAGATCCCCCAACACAGGAGGGATGTGATGACATCATTCCGATGAAGGATGAGTGAGGTATGTAATTAGCTGCAGTATTGCGGATGTGGCACCCTTCTCCTTTTATGGTCTTCAGGAGAGAGACCTCATGGGACACTGCTGTAATGTGTGGCCATTTCAGACCCTCCCTGGAAAAAAGAAAAAAGGCTTTAAAGTCAATATGAAATCAAAATTGATTCTTTTAAATTTCATAATTCACTTTTTTGGTCTTAATGTGAACCATTTTTATTTGTTGTTATCTTTCATTATTGTATATAAACCTGTATGTAAAATGAAGTCTTTATGGGGTTTAAACAAGCACAAAAAAAACTGAACAGTATATCAGTACTTACCTTTTTGTTTTTTATGTTATGGTTTATAGCAACTATTATAAATATATATTTGAAACAATATGATGGTGAGTAACTGAGTTTCATTTCATTTAAATGACATATTATGTTGACTTGCAGAAAAAGTTCAGCAGTATGTTACGATTTATTACCTGAGGAAAAAATAAATATGATTAACTGAGATTATGCAGCTATATTTATTTGCGACCGTGTGATTGCCCATTTTCTGTGTGATTTCCCAGCATTCCTTGAGCTCTCTGAGACGTGGCCAGCCACAGGTGTGACCCTGTTTTCAGCAGAAACGTTTTGCCTCACTTTCATGAGTGTTACATCTGTTGCCTCTTCAGTATTCACATCAAATTAGCTCAACAACTATATATTTACGGGGTCAGAGTGCATGTGGGAACTCAGGGGGCCTTTCCTGACATGAATCGTGAGCGGTGATGTCAGCGGAAAACTGTCGTATTGCTGAGCTGAATTTGAGGGGGATGAGCGATGACATCATCTCATTAATGCTTTGACCATGAAATCATTTCAGTGCATGAAGAGCAGTGCATTGTGTGTATGGGTGTAGCCATCATTATAACACGTCACCCCATTTTTAATCATTATATTTTGAAGGTTTTGTTCATTCGAAAATGAAATCTCAGTCATTATTTACTCACTTTCATATCGTTTCAGAATTGACTTTTTCTGTGAAACATAGAAAGTAAATCTTTTTGAAGAATGTTATGGGAACTCTTGTATTTAATGAAAGTGAACAGGGCTGTCAGGTTTTAAAAAATTCAATCCTGTCCTGTCTTAAAGTGTCAACATTTTGACGTCGGTCGATCATGCCTTGATCGTTGGGAGGAGAGTAAAAGAAAAATTAGGAGTCAGAGTAAGTTGTGGCAGCCGTGTGGTGCTTGTGAGAAGATGTGATCGTGAGAACGTACAGAGGGAAGTTTTGATTTCTCAGGGGTGCCAAAGGCCTGCACACCACCAGTGTGGTCAGTTTGGGTGTAAAGGATAGATGTGGTTTGTCATTTCTGACTTCCATCTTTGACCACATGAGCTGGTTTATCTGTGGTGTGATACCGTGAACATCTGGGTCTTCTATCGTACGAGAGATTCTCGGCATGCGAGAGACTCTGATTTAGAAAGTTAAAGGTTGCACATCAGGAACTAAGGGAGGTTGACAGAGAAGGCTGGAGAGATAAAGACACAGGGCAGGAGGTCATCTGAGATACATGGGAGCAAGTAAGTGATGAAAGATTGAATGTTCTACCAGGTGATAAACATCATCTGATCCATGCTCCATATCCAAAAGCTTTCTTTAAACTAGATGAGCGGGTTACGGAAAGCACTTTCTAGACAACGGCCCTGATGCAGAAAGCCAATGAGAGCACAGTGAGAGATAGGAAGAGGGAGAGAATAACTCATTTTACAAAAATGACCCCACAAGAGACCTATTCATACCAGTATACTGAATTCAGTGAAAACAGAAGTCCCTGCTGAGAGGAGGGGTATAAAAAGAGGTGAGTCAGTGTAAAGGGATCATTTCCTGTGGGCCTCAGAGAGAGAAATCGAGCCTTCAGGGTCGAGAGAAACAGGCATTATGCTTTTTGGGGTAATAAGAAGTGGTTGCTATAGTTTTAGGCTGGGAAACATATGCACGTGTCCTCTCTTCATATATTCTATCTGAATAATGTTCTAGCACACAAACTAAGGTGTGATGAAACAGTGGATAGTATAATCTGTTATTTAGATGGCAGATAATTCTGTATGGCAACCTCTTCCTGGAATAAAACCTTGTTTTGACTCCTTTTAAGAAATTGCAACTGCTGTGCTACTGGGGATATCTGTTTTCCTTGCTAAGAATAGTCAGAGGTGTTGACTTGACGTTTGATTAGTTGTTCAGTGGCATCCCAACTAACAGGGAACATTCTCAAAACATTGGCTAACGTTCTCTCAAAAAAAGTTCTCAAAGTTACCAAAATGTTCTTAATGTTCTTACTGTTAATGCAATAATGTCAACAGAATGTATTTTTAATGGTATATATCATATATATCAAAAACATTATTTGTTAGTAGTTAGTGGAACATTATAAAAGCAATAATGTTAATACAACATCTAAAAAACTGAAAAATTACATTTTGAGAGTTCCTAGAACTTTCAAAATAATATTTTGATCTTTTAATAATTAACGAAAACGTTAGGGAAATGTTCTTATAACCTACAATTTTTAGCTGGGATGTTTTTACATAGTGTTTTCAACACTTTTTAATAGAAAACGAGGACTGCTTTGTTATTGCCATTTTAATTACCACGTAAATATTTTAGACAGAATTCATTCACATGTATCTGCAGACTGAAAGATTCCATCGTTTAGGAATCGTCTTACAGCCTGTAATTTATGATCTACATTTAATGAGATCTGTTTGATGGTTGGACTGTGTGGTGAATTCGGTGCCATTGTTTGCTTGAGTACACACACGTTCTAAAAGAGATAATCGTAAATTTGGCCCCCTGGGCGGTGACACCAGGCCTCTGTTGGTTTTCCCACAAGGCCACCTGTTGTGTTTGAGTGAGCAGGGGTATCCAGTGGTGTAAAGTCTCCAGTGGGGTTCCTGTTTTGGAGTGAATGTATTGGGATTGGAGAGAGGTGCCTTATTGGCCACTAAGGGGGGCTGTTTCTGGGATTCCAGTATTATGGTTTGCAGTACAAATGATGTTAAAAAATTGTCATGCTTTACAATATAGCTAAGTAGGTCTTTACATTGCCAAAAATCTTTTTCCTTAATTAGTTTTTTGTCTTCAGTTAAATAACTTTTCAGGGTCACACAATATTTTCTGCTTTAAATCCCAAACCGTACTACATTTTGGTAGATTTACCATGAAACAAGAAAAAATTTTGGTAGATTTACCATGAAACAAGAAAAAATAGTAGCTTCATATGTTATATGAGAAAAGGAAATGTTAAAAAAAAAAAAACCCCCCCTTTTTTTTTTTTTTAAGGAAAACACACACACTAATAAAGAAAACATCTTTGCAGTATTCAGAATCATAGAACAGATGAAAACAACCTCGTAGCTGTTTTAACACGTCTTGTTCAGACAGTGTTTATCACATAGCTTATTATTTCACGTCCATGTATTATGATTATAAAGACTCATTTCAAGCACTTAAAAATGATCACACCCCAAGTCAGAAAGAAAATAACCTCAGAGCAGAAATAGACACGCCACCATAAGGCCAGCCTGTTTTCATAGTTTGTCTTTAATTGGATTTAGTGTAAGAGGAAGTGTTGTGCTAAGCACATTTATCTGTGAACAATTTTACAGCTCGGCTTTGTCCAACAGCCAGAGCATAAAGAGGAAAAGAAGGACAGACACGTGAGACAGCCACTGTTTCCCTTCTCTAATGTGTGGATATGTCCAGCACCGATCTGGTTCTGCAGCGGTCATTACACACCAGTAGGAGACACTAACTAGGTTACCAATGGGAAAACAAGCCCAGCATGTTTCCAACAGGTGATTCTGGGTCCTGGCGGCAGGTGAAGCTTTATAACACCCCAGATCTTCTGCAGGGATCCCTGCCTGTATTTAATCACCATTTGTGATGAGCTCATGTTATTCAAAGTGTTTCTCTGGGTACAGGGGCTTGTCGAGCGGGATCCCAGCTAACAATTTGAGATTGTATGACCCTTTCCCTAATGTTTCCATTAAGCAACAACAACATTCAAAATGTTATTTTGAAAGTTCTAGAAACGTTCAGAATGTCCAGTTTTTTAGACGTCGTATTAACATTATTGTTTGGTTTAGTTCTGTATTGTTTATAAAACATTCCACTAACTACTAAAGAATGATGTTTTGATATATATGATATATAACAAAATTTACATTACTGAAAGAACAGTTTTTGTTAACCTTTCGTAGACCGTTTAGAGAATGTTAGACTACATTCCAGAAACGTTCCCTGTTAGCTGGGATCATGTTATGCTCTCTGAAAATTAAAGACATCTGGGCTCTGCACCCGACCGTGTGCTGAGGAACATATTTCTACCAGAACTATGATGAATGTTTGTCGTCATGGGAATGGAAATGTTCTATTCTAAGCTGAAGCTTGTGTGTGGACTGTGTGTGAGTGCACACACATGTCCTTAGTTAACAATTACAAACCAGTGAGGCAATCCCTCTGTCCATCCATCCATGCAGTTTAAATAATATTCCTCTAGTCCTCAAGAATTAGAATGTTCTGGTGATTACAGAGAAATACGACCGTGTTCAGTTTACGACCGTGGAAACCCTTCTTCATCACCACACATGAATCTGTGATCCCGTATCAGCAAATGTTTCACCTGAGTGAGAACTCATCAGGAAGTGTCTGATGTTTTATCATGTACTGATGTTTGTCTTGTAATGGTGTCTTGGTGAAGGGTACAGAGTGAGGGACTCCAACAGGCATGGCTGGAATGTAGAATTAATGCACGCGACGCTGATTTACTGCCATCCTGCAAGGGGAAATTTAGGATATCATGCCACTAGCCATCCAAACTCAAACTTTCTTCCTTTCTCATTACATCAGCCCTTCACACGTGCCCATCTGGCAGGATAGCAGAACATCGACCCAGCCTAGAGGAATATTTTCCTTAGGAGATATAAAAAGACAAAAGAGTCAATTTTTGACACGCTGTAAGGGTATAGCGCTATAAAATTAGCATAGCTCAGATCAATGTTCCATGTTAGCAGGGATGTAAGGGACTTTACTAGAGGAACCCTAGATTTAAACAGTAGTCTCCATTTGTTGTCTAGGAGAAACAAACAAGACAATAAAGGGGTCTCATTTACAATTGTTTTTTCCCTTTGGGTGTGCCTGTCCATGAGATATCTCTCTTCTTTCACTTCTCTCAGCAGAAGACATTTCATGGAGAAACATTGCCCAAGCTTCTCATTTATCTAGTTCTCCCAACCATGCCTGACAAAATGAATTCCTCCGGACTTCAGAGGAAAGACTCAAATGGCTACAGATTTACACCACTTCCATGCTGGCTGGCTTCCAGATAACTGATAAAACAATTTCGATTGCAACCCAATCTCACCGACACAGGAGTTGGCTCAGAAGGAGGGAACAGCTTTTAGCCACCATAAATTCTCAAGCAGTAATTTGAGATGCTAAGGTTTGTTCATGATTAGTTAGTGATCTTCCACAGGTACAGTGAGTATCCAGATTATCTAAAGGAGATCTGTTTTTCTGTCTGAGCCCCTTTTCTCCTTCCTTTACATGAAGGAAACTCAACTCCAGAAGAGTGTGAGAGTAGAACCTTGGCACACATCAGAAAAAAAGTCCTTTCATAGATAGGCTGTTTTACTGTAAGAACTGGTATGTGTCTTGTTAAATTAAAAAGTAAGGATGAAAACCTTAAAGTTAATCATATTTATTTTTAAATTAAAATGTAAGTGGTGCTTTATTGGGCAGAAGCGGTGCTAACACAATGTGTGGATGCTGTGGGTGGTTGTCAGGGTGTTGCTATGCAGTTTTTTAGCATGTTGCTATGCTGTTGCTAGGGTGGTTGCTTACATACATACTAGATTTTAAGTGTCCACAGACCAAACCAAATTAGCAAGAAGTGTTAATATCATACCTGTGGACTGTGTGATGGCTGGGGAAGTTCATGATCCATCAACAGAGTCTGAAATCTCCACACTTAATCTATGAGTCCTCCATTTACAAGAGTTCCCATGTGAGAAAGTGCCGTTCTTACACAGCTAATGAGGGCAGGTTGAACCTAATCTCATTGTTTTCTGTAGGAATTAGCTGCTTAATGTAGAGGAAATGAATAGATAAGTTGTAAAGAATACAGTGGGCACTGTTTAGTCTATACAAAGGATCCCATCACATGATATTTGCCATGGTCTCCATTGTTTAACGTAATTGGTTATGGATATTTATAAATGAAATGCTAGAGGATATGCACGTTTAATGTAGTGTAAGATGAGCCCAACATACACTGTGGTGATTACTGCACAGAAAGCCGGACTTCCCCAAAAATGTAAACAAAGTAATGCCATTTATATCTGTCTGTCTGTTTCTCTGACTGTCTGTCTGCCTGTATTTCTGTCTGACTGTCTGTCTTTCTGATTGACTGACTGTCAGCCTGTCTGTCATCACATATTAGACGTATTAGATGCTTGGTGCATTTCATAAGTTTTTTGTGTATAGAAGTGTAAATGATAAAACGCAGCACTGCTTTCTTCATGACAAGATGTTTCATAGGGAGTGAGAGCTCATACGTTCCCTTTTAATTAGTTTCATTATTGTTTTTGCCCGTCAGCTAAACTCTTAAGTTAACTAATCACAAACAGTATTAAAGAAGGCCGGTTTTCAACCACTAATTACTTGTCAGTTTGTCTGTGCTTTGTCATTCAGTCTTCTTCAAGAACCTCTCCTTCTGTAGTTTTAGTAAAATAGAGGGCATGAGAGAAGGCGGGTGACTGAATTCAGAAAGAGCTATTGTTGTCACTTACGCATAGCAGGTGACAGCCCTTACCCATCCTGGGGCAATAAGTCTTAATGACTCCAGAAACTCATGCTGGGATAATGAGGGGGACCGTCTCACTGCCTCTGCCCAGCATGGATGCTCTCTTGTCATGTTAGAGGTCTGGAGATCACTTCTGGTGGAGGAATTTATCCCTAAAACAATGGGCTATGGAATTCCAATAATGAAATGTAATTAATGATTCATTTTAAACAGCCACAAAAAGGCTTCAAAGACCACAGTGTCATTTGAGGAATGTTGATTTAAACATAAGCAGTATTACATTGATTCCTACCGGAGACATCAACAACTGCAGAAGTTTAATGAATGTTCTGCTTGAGAACTTGAAACTTTGTGTTTAGTGCTTGTAACACTATCAATAAACACTGTTCCTCAAAGTGGAACGTTTAAAAGATAAACAGAGGAACTGGTTAAAGCATTATCTATGCATTTGAGGTTGTATGAACTTTTCTGTAACTTTTCCATTAAGAAACAAAAACATTAAAATGGTTATTTTGAAAGCTGTAGGAATGTTCAAAACATCCAGTTTTTAGATGTTGTATTGATTATAAGAATGTTATTTAAACATTCTTATAATCAATACAACATCATTCAGAAATTTTTAGTATATATTATGTAATGAAAAAAGAGACATTCTACTGTTGGTGATAACTTAAAGAGAACTTTTGGAGAACATTGTTAGCTGGGTATAGCAAAAACAGAACAGTCCTGTTTATGTTATGCCAGATTCAGCTCAATGAATAAATGAATCAAAACTATGCTGTCACTAAAGCAAGATGTAAGCACTTCCTGTGACATCTAAGGTCATGACTCTGAGAACTTCTGAACTTCTGAAAAATTCCCAGAGAACTTCTTGGAAAAAAGGGTTTTTCCAGAATTTCTGCTGTTGCCAGATTAGTCATTGCCTCCTAATAAATCTACAGCAAACAAGATTGTGAGAAATTAAAACTTCTCACATAATCTCTAAAAAGACCGACAGCTTTTGTGCAATTTAACATTGTGTGAACACTGTAGAACATGGAGCCAAACCAATGTGGTGGTTAAATTGTGTTTTGGGATTTAAAAACTGGCTTGACGAATCATTCTCTGAATGACTGCAGCCAGTCTTACTGGTAAAACCCACAAACGGATAAACTCGGAAAACTATTTATATTGTTGGCTTCCAGAAAAGCGATTTTGAAAAAACAAAGGATTAAATATTTACTACAAAACTACAACTGAATATAAATTAAATTTGATCTTCATGGCTTAGACTATTTTTGAAGTCTATAACCACTTATTTATAAGACCATTTTTGGCTTAACATAATCAATTGGATGCAGAACTTCCCTTAAACTCCACTGATCTGTGAAGCTCCAGTGTGTGACCCTGGTCACCCAGACGTGTTGAATGGCCCTTTAGGATAAGATAAGCCCTGAAAGCTTACGTTCAACCATTTATCTTTGGCAAGTGTCAGCAACACTGACTACATGTCCACTTCACTTAATCTAGATCACATTCTTTAAGGCCCGGTACTATGAAGGGCATTCATTTAATGAACTCTCCACGTATGTCAAAACAGGTCACAATCCTGACATAAAATGATAAATGTACAGGCAATGCAGTTATAGAATGTCTGCTCTATAGACATTTGAATACTAGGATGTTTTGAATAATATAATGTTTCGTATATTTTATTCTTTACACCTCATACACTCTTGTAAAAAGGTGTTTCACCTTGCCATAGAAGAACCATTTTTGGCTGTATGGTTCCATGAAGAACCTTAATGTCCATAGAACCCTTCTGTTTCACAAAAAGGTTCTTTGTAGTGATAACTTTGGACAATTAAAATGTAAGAAAGAAATAGTTCTTTAAAGAACCTTTGGAAAAGGGTAAAAGGTTCATTGGGGTTCCCAAAATGGTTTTCTATGGCATCACTATGAAGAACCTTTATTTTAACAGTACAGTATGATTCTGAATATTGATCCTGGAAGTTGACTTTATTAGGTCAAGATTCCTGTCTCATATAGAGCTCAAGTCTGATGTCAGATTTGGTAACTGAATGTTAGTTTGTAAAAGCAATGAAGATGAAGACAGATGCAGGGCAGAGCATGTTTAAACCCTTTAACAAGGGGCACCTATGTTTATCCATGTGTTTTCCTAAAACATTCCAAAATGACTCCAGACATTGGAGAGAAAGCAGAAATAAAAGGAGGGATTATTGAGAAACACACACGTTTACTTATCTGTCTAAATGGAGACATTCCATAGTCTTTTGTTTTAATACACAGTTGGTTATAAACAGTATAATCTAACCCTATCCCACACTCAAACCCTAACAGAAATCTGTCTGCATTTTTACAATGAAAAATCTTGACTATATTTGTATAGGGTTTTACAAATAGATACATCCCTAAAAGGAGGTTTTGCACAGATGTGTCAGGTTTTGTTCACTTTTGGGTACAAATTTGTCTCTAATATATGGTTAAGTAAACACACACACACACAGACTCTCTTAACACATCACCTCTCCCCTTTTCTGAGCTTTTCTGAGTCTGGCACATGTCATTGTTTTGGCATGTCATACATGTCTGGCACATGTATGTTACTGCGTGAGAACACAGATGCACATTTCTGTGACGTGACAGATAACATCTTGGGTTTTTATCCCCCTGTAACACTTTGACCTCTCTCTGTCCTCAACACACACACAACTTCAACACAATTCTGTGTTCTGTTTTGGTGCGTTTAACTGTTGGGTCTGTTTTCCGTCACTTTGGGGGGTATTTTTGTTTGAGGACAAACGTGTTGCCTAATTTTATGGACAGAAAATTCATCATAACTGTAACATTTTCGCAACAGTTTTCCATAAACAAAAACTGCAAGGCACTGGTCATTTTCCAAGCCACTGGTCATAGTTACAGAGATTCTTAGGTTTTAAGTCTCACAGAACTTTCTGCCCAAAAATACATGTTTTTCCTCATTAAATTAGACCTGGACTACATCCAAGAGATGTGAACCTTTAGGCTGACATTTCCCACCCTCCTTAAATCTAACACCCAGCTAACAGGAACATTCTCAGAACGATTGCTAACATTCTGTAAAAGTTCTCTCACAGTTATCAAACATTCTCACAGTGATGTTAATAGACCTTTTTAACGTTATAAATCACACATAAAAAACGTTATTCTTAAGTACTTAGTGGAACATTTTAAAAAAAGTTAAAAACAACATTCTGTATCCAAGCAATAATGTTAATAGTATGTCTAAAAAAACTGTACGTTTATAACGTTCCTAGAACTTTTAAAATAACATTTCTAATGTTTTTGTTACCTAATGATAAAATTACGAAAATGTTATTGCAACCTTAAATTGTAAGCTGGACACCCACGCTCACACACACCCCTGCACTTGGACATTCACATGTTCACACAAAAGGAAACACACACTGCCTCTTTGTCCATTTTCCTTCACATGGACATTTCTCAGATTAAACTGACTTCCTTCCTAAATGCTTCTTTATTAGCATGTGACTTTAGGAGACGCATTCAGACAGATAGCGAGCAGATCTGTGTGTGTGTGTGTGTGTACGCGTGTAATGAACCAGTTTCCTCCATCAATAGTGGTCTGTTTTGGCTCTAGCAGGAGAGATGATGATGATATAAGGAGTGAGGTTGTAGCCGGCACTCTGCATCACTCATCACAATCGCTGTGGGAACCCTGTGCCTTCTGTTTTCCTATAGACCAGTCTGCCATTATGTGGCAAGCTTAACGGAGTCTTGTGCCAACTCCCTAGGTAGTAAAGTGAGATGATGTGCAGGCCCAAGTATGGTAACCCATACTCAGAATTGAACCCATCCAGTCACACAATGAGTAGTGAGTTGTGAACACTCACACCTGGAGCAGTGGGCAGCTCTGTGGTGCTCAGGGAGCAATTGTGGCTTAGCTGCCTTGCTCAAGGGCACCTCAGTTGTTTCCTGCTGAAACTGGGATTAAAACCAGCAACCTTCTGGTTACAAGCATGACTCTCTAATCAGTAGACCAGCCAGCTAACAATTTTAGGTTATATGAACGTTTCCCTAACATTCATTAGTGATATAAAAATATAAAAAAAGGTTATTTTGAAAGTTCTAGGAACATCTAGATTTTTAGACATTGTATTAACATTATCACTTGGTTATGGGAGCATTTATTCAATCAGTTTTTATTTCTGTAACATTTTTTAAATGTTCCATTTACTACTTAAGTAAAACGTTTTTGATATATATGGTATATAAATTAGAAAAACGTTCAACTAGCGTTACTGCAAGAACTTTTATGATAACTTTGAGAGAACTTTAAGAGAACATTGTGAGAATGTTTCCTGCTTGTTGGGCCAGTAGACCCCCTGAAGGTCTCATTAGCTTTCCTGGAGACACTCTCAGATTTAGAAACCATAATGTCTCAGCTCAGGTTTACACAATGGAAAAGACATACACCCACTCCTGACCAGAAAGAGGTCACGATTATATTATCTCCCCAAAGGATGGTGAAACAGTGGTTCTGCTTACAACACACTATTGCTTAATGTTCAGTTGTGGAACACAGTTTTGCCAACTTAATTACACACAGAGACCTGTAATGGGGAATTTAAGGATAATGTAGTAATAAAACTTTCAAAATGAAAGATCTCAATGAATTCTTGTCACACCTCCTTAATTCATATCAGAGACGGGTTCAGGGTACACCTGGAGTCTAGCAGAGATAGATAAATAAAACCTGATCTTCACTGAACATCTTCACCAGCTGAGAGAGACTCATGCCACACTCCAAAATCTAAGGTGGGACTACTCAAATACATATAAAGACACCAAAAATGTATAATTATATAGAACATTTTTATTATTTATTTTATTAAATACTCGAATGTCAAATATATAATGTTAAATATATAATGTTATTCTTTCCTAAAATGTTAAAATGGTTATAAAAACCTGTCAGTTTTCTTATTCAGTCAGTCCCATTTAAAGGAATCAGTGCCTGAAACTCCTCCTACCTCAACAACCTCAATCACACTTGTTCTCTCAACCTCAGTGTGTTCTCTGTACATGTTTATATGACAGAACTGTTGCTATGTTGGTGGAAGTCAGCTGGGTTTAAGGTGCTATGTAACTTCTCCACAGTGAAGGTTCTCGTTACACAGAACAGTGTAGAACGCGTGTATTTCAAGAAAACAGCATGTTAGGTAGAATGAGACTCAACGTAAAGGGCTAAAAGATTCTTACTGACGGGGCAGAACATTTCGATATGTGAGAGCACCATTTCGCAAACCATTCGCAATATGTTTCCAATCACAAGCGCATATTTCCCTCCCTCACTTTTATTCAGCAGGTTTTTGATGTCCGAGTAAGAATCGATCTGCTTCTTGCATGGCTTTCGTTTATCCAATTTGTGCTTGTTTATCTCAGAATTTGGCAACGGATCATGTTGGGTTTTCACAAATTTGTGGTTTTAAAGTTCTTGGACTTTACCCATTTTCATTCTAGACTCACAGAATAAACTCTTTCTAAAATGTGAATGAGTCCTGTTTATACTCTCCTAGCTCCTTCAGGCAGGAGGTCAAGGCAATGGACATTTGATGGTAAAAGATCTAATCCAAAAAAACTAGGTGACCTAATCTTGCCCACCCAATTCCTTTCTCTCAGCTCTCCCTGTGTTAATTCTGCAGCAGTCAGTGTTGACTCCACCACAACTGAGAGATATGGAAGCAATTAGGGCCGCAGGAAAGCACGGGAACATTTAAGAAGTCTGAACGCTCTATGGTGGGATCAAAGCGACCCTATCTCTCCTCCTGCCAAACCATTGATCAACCATTAGAGATTCGTGTGACATGTAAGATGGGGGGTAATGTGAACTTGAGCGTGGATGGGAAGATAGCTGGCTTTACCGTGTGATCTGCTTTCTGGGTGGAGACGCCAGATGATATTACAGAAGAAAACTTAACGTAGATGTTTTTGATGGACAAACAGCACATCCAAGCTAACATGAAAAATTCTCCAAAAATTGGCTAATGTTCTTTAAAAGTTCTCTCAAAGTTATCGAAAATATATTTGTAGTAACATTAGCAGAACTTAATGTTTAATACCATACATGTCAAAATAATGTCTGAATAGCTTTCTTATTCAAAGCAATACAATGTCTAAAAAACTGGACGTTTTGAACGTTCAAAATACCATTTTTAACGTTTTGTTACTTTAATGGAAACATGACATGTTCTTACAGCCTAAAGTTGTTAGCTGAGCTGAACAGGACAAAGGTGTCCCTTGGAAATTGAGTCTGGCTGTGCTGTTTGCCTGGAGTGACATCAGTAAAGCTGGCTGTCCACCCGGTTTGTAAACTCTGTCAATCCCTGACTCTGAGTCAGATTTCCCAAAGTCCCTGAGTTCTTGTTTTAATATGCTTAACATCATACATCATCATCATCTCTCTCTCTAAATTCCTCTTTGGATTGGCCACATCTTTTACAGTCTCCTTCATCTGTTCAAGTTGGATTAACTAGCTCTGCTCACGTCAGAAGAGAGTTCTGGGCCTTCCCATACTTTCCAGGCTTACCTCAGCGAACAGAACATGACAGGGTGGGATCGCCCGGAGAGCCTATGCTCTCCTCAATGATTCCAGCTTAGCAACCGGCTTGCTTAAACACCAAACTTCCAGCTTGCTCACACGTTCCGTTCTCCAGCCAGCAATCTAAATATTCTGTTGGGAAAAGGGAAGTGAGGCTGGGAGGTTCTGATTGGTGGATGCAATAAGAACAGGCGGGGGGCTGAGCAATGATGGTTCTCGTGGCCGTTTAAACCACCCCAAGAGGTGCTATGCCAGATTGTTAATGTAAGCCAGACCTCTGGAAAAAAAGACGTTTCAGAGCAGAGGAATAGAAATGAAGGATATACATACCAGAGAGAAGAACAGCATTATGGGTTCCTCTTGCTTACTTGCTCTGTTGGCATGGCTACATAAAAATCACATGCTCCAAAAGTCATGTGTCATGACATCTCTATCCTAAAGTTTATTTTTTACCTAATCCAGAGTTTTTCCAGACAGCATCAGAGTCTCCAGGCTTTCCTACGCTCTGCCCACAACAGTCATGGCAGTGACATCTGGAAAGTGGACATCTTGTTGAGGTTGGTGGGATGAGACAGATAGGACAACAGCCAAGTCCAGACTCTTATGAAGTGAGATGTTACATGATGTTCTGCTGTCAGACCCAGACGTTTGATACAGCTTCTGGATCCCCAGTTATTTATATCTTATCCGACTGTGCAAAGGTGGATGTATCTAAACGATGTATCTAAAGTTGCAAATTCCCAATCCCAAAAATCTCATTCCCAACATGTCACATTGTAAAAATATCTAAGCATCTTTAAAAACAAGATAAGATTTTTTTTTATTACATGATAAGAAAATGTATGATATATATTATGTCATGGTTTTGAAGAAATCTAAGTTTATGCTTAAAACAAAGGAATACCAAGTTAGTTTTTCTGTTTAAATATTCTACTTCATGTTGCTTCTCTTAACATAACTAGATATTTTTAACTCATAAAAATTGTTCTTGGAAGACTTTAATGAGAAATGTTTGAGTTCATTTTAAAATCTTACGTTTGATTCCAGACGTTTTTTTTTTTAATCTGAGCACAGTGTGAGACATTGCTGAGATTTCAAAGGAGACACACGTGAGAATCTTTATCAACAGAAGCAGGAAACTTCAGCAGAAGGTTATCTCAGGAAGAACTGAGTATTAAATAGAGCTTTTTCTTTCCTTTGGGTGAACTTGAACCGGACATCACAATGTCTGTCTGAAGCACAAATGAGTTCACAAGATTGTCCAACGTGTCTAATTAACGTCTAAGTGGGCGAAGTAACAGAAAACATGAAAAAGCTTGTTAAGTTCAAGATTTGAGTGTGTGAATATTTAAAGCTGTAAATCATATGATTCACATGGGTTTGTGAGTCATGTTTACCAAGACGTTTTAGGAATAACCCCCCCACCTCTCTCTCTCTCTCTCTCTCTCCCCTCCCTCCCTCACTCTCTCTCTCTCTCTCTCTCTCCCTCCATCACTCTCTCCCTCCTGTACTCAGCTGTCATCAAAGATAGAAAGCATAGCATTCAACTTCCCAGCACTCAACAAAGTTCATGTGATACTGTGGAAATGGCTCTACTTACCCTGGCCTGTTATCAACAGATCTGAGATCATTTTCCCCTGTACTATTGAGATCACGTCCGAACAGACTGCACATCACCTCCATTGGGAACCTGTGTGTTAGCTCTTTTTTGGAGGGGCTTATGACGCTGCCCTGGTTTATTTGATAGGGGTGGTCAGAAATAATACAGATAAGCTGTGTGCCTGTGTTCACTCTAATCATAAAGTGAGCTTGAATAAGCAGTCTAATGCAAAGGCCTCTGGGTAATATTCAGTTGAGTGTCTTTGTGGAAGCACAGATGGCCATACAAGGTAGTGGCTTGTTTGGTTTGCGGTAAGCAATGAGACATTATCCCAACTAACAGGGAACGTTCTTAGGATATTGGCTAATGTTCAAAGTGATCAAAAAACGTTTTTGCACAAACTATTTTTAAACATTATTTATCAAATATATCAAAAACGTTATTCTTAAGTTGTTAGTGGAATGTTTAAGTGTCACAGAATTAAAAAAATGTTTGAATAACGCATGTTAATGCATCTAAAAACCATGTACCTAGAACACATTTGAGCGTTTTTGTTACTTAATAGAAACATTTTTACAACCCAAAATTGTTAGCTTGGATAGTGTTTGCCCGATGAAAGAGGACAGGCTGTTGCACTTGAAAGAACAGAATCATCACATCCTGTATACACAAAGAATAAACCTTATCTGTTTGAATGAGTTGTTCTGCATAAAGGTTATGTTTAACAGTGAAATTATGTGTGGAGTCCATTAACAATGTGATTTATCACATGGAATACACACAGAGTTTACTGAGAGTTTACAGCGGCGTTACAACAAACGCTCGCAGAATTGCGCATATAAACAGTCGTACAGCATTAAAGCCGATTTTAAATTCCAGATGGTTTACATGCCAAGTTGGAATGCAAAATGGTTTTCCGAAAAAAGAGGTCTCACCTAACCAAATCATCTTGTTCTTCAAAAGCCTTGTTTGAGTTTATTCAACATATATTTCCAACCCGGTTACTGTGCCCTGATATAACAACATCTGGTCTTCTTTAGGCTTAGCCTGTCCATGCATTCTGAGGACATCTGTCTTGTTCTGATGGGTGTCATCATGTTTATTTATCTTACAGCCAGGTGCCAATATCTCCAAATTTATCTGAAATAGATTCTCACCCGCTGCCAGACAATTTTGTTTTTTATTCACTCTCTGATGTCAAGTTAAAGAGAGCATTTAGACCAGACACTCAGTGAGAGCATGAGTGATTTCAACAGAGGTGTGATGGATGACTTGATTCAAAATTTGTGGGAAATGTTCACCGGAATTGTGCATGTGAATTTCTCACATTATAAATGCAGATCCTTACTGTGTGCAGTACCTGCATTCCCACACAGTCATCCAAACTACTAATTTTAGGTTGTGAGAATGTTTCTCTAACGTTTGCATTAACATAAGTCATTTTGAATGTTCTAGGAACATTATTCAAACATTTTGTATTCTGTAACATTTTTAAAACATTCCACTAACAACGTAAGAATAACGTTTTTGATATGATATATAATGTTCTACTAATGTTACTGCAAGAACGTTTTTGATAACTTTGAGAAAATTTTGAGAGAACATTAACCAACATTCTGAGAATATTCCCTGTCAGCTGGGATTCCGGGCCTGTTCGCTCTTCTGGTCTAACCGGTAACAGCAGCACATTCCTAATAGAAAATCAAATCCTGCCCTTTCTTGTAAAGGCATTCGGATGTCATGCCAACATGGTAAACTTGAAACAGTGACATACATAAGTCAGCTTTGTGTTTATCTCTGTGTTGTTCTATTAGCTGGCTTCATTCTACATGGGTGTTCCAGCGTAGCTTCAAGCTCTCCAAAAGTCAGAACTAAGAGGGTTGAAAAGCGCATACCACAGTGTAAAAGAAACAACATCTTGGAACCACCAGAATCTGTCTGTCAGCAGGACAAACAACTGTCTCATTCTTCTTCATTCGCCTGTCAGTGGCTAAACTCATTTATCAGAATGTGTCTTTCGCTCTCATGTGACATCCATGCATTCTATTCAAACAGCCACAAACAGTCATTTCTCTGGGAAACTGGATGTGGAGATGTGTCTCTCGCGGGAGAAGACATCTGCATTCATTTTTCAGAGTGATGTCGGTTCCCTGTGGCAATCAACAGGACTGTAAACCAAAGCCGTGTCATGAGAAATTCTCAGCAAACGTTGTAGGAATGTTTATGAGGAATGCTTTAACTAACATTGAAGTAGATTCCTCTGAAGTTTCAAAAACCAGTGCACCTTATAGCTTGTGGAGAGGCAGCCAAAACAAAGTATATGTCAACATCTATCCCTATGTTTTTTTAACAGTGCTGTTGTGCATTGGGCGCATTAACTCATGCAGAGCTGGGTTCGAGTCTGGCCCGGCTCGTACTCTTGCTTTCCTGTCTGCACTCTACTATTCTGTGAATTAAAAAAGCCCTTTATTGTAAGAGTTGGGAAGGCATCAGAGTCCCCACACAAAACATAACAACATTCCTTCATACAATAGGAGGAAGTGATGAACTGTTCCTGTAACAGCACATATAGTCTGGACCATGTGCCATAAATGATGCCCATGCAAAACTATTTGAAGCGTGTATGAGAGGTTACTGGTTACTAACAACTCTGTGTGGTTTGCTAGTAACTATTCACTATTTTGGGTCAACTGTAGCCAATGCTTGTGTATTATAAATATGTATGCATAAAGAATATTTAGACCAACAGTGAACTTGGGTCATCCAACAGGTGGAGATGCCGTCTGCATTTCACAAATGGAAAATGAACCAGCATTATTAAGAGGTCAAAATATATTAGGTTACCAGTTCAGCCTAAAGGCCGACGTGCCTTAGAGTACTCCATTAAAAGAAACCTCATCCCTGCCACAAGTTTGTTTGTGAAGACAACTGTAGTTTATTTTCATAGCAACTCAACCCTGTGACAGGAAAGATGTTTAAACCCATTCCCCTCTCAGCCTTGCCCTACCACTCACTTCACGGCTTAAACCACGTGTTATCATATTCAAAACAAATACTCCAGCTAACAGGTATTAGCTAATGTTCTCTAAACGTTCCCTCAAAGCTATCAAAATATTCTTGAATTATTAATTCAATAACGTTAATAATGTTATTGTTATTAATGTTATCAAAAGTAATACTTGTATACGTTATATATATATATATATATATATATATTTATATATATATTCCATTATATATACGAATATATCAAAATAGTATGATAGTGGTATTATTATTAGTAGTAGTATTAATAATAAGTTTAACATTTTAAAAATTAAAAAATGGGTTAAAAATGTTTGTATAACCAAGCAATAATGCTAACACAACATTTAAAAAACTGGATGTTTTGAACATTCCCGAAAACACTTCATTACATAATGGAAACGTTAGGAAAACATTCTTACAACCTAAAATTGTTAGCTGGGTTAGTTTGGTCTAGTGATGACTGAGTTTAACGGTCTGTCAGAGTCAGCGGCCCTCCTGCATCATACAGATGCCAATACAGTAATCACATCCTTCTCCGTCATCTATATTAGGTAGTGTCCTGCACGTTTCTCCCTTTGAACTGTGAACATTGTCTTATAAGGAAGATCCCGTCTGGCCCTGACAGGGCAGAAAGTGTTCCAGGGCTATTGGGAAATGTGGTGAGTCACCCCTCAGAACACTTTGTTTCGTTGCAGTTGGGCCGTTATGGTGTGTTTAGGTGATGGCGGCCGTTTTTACGCGAGAGCCGACATCTCCAAACATGGCAGAACTGTGGCTGTGCAGGATACGGCAAACAATGTGTGATACGATGCAGAGAGTTGAATACAATGAACCGTGGATCAGAGCCAAACACAACTCAAAGAGGATGTGATCTGTCAGCAGGCCTCAGTTGGCCTAGTGTTCTCTTTAGAACAAAAAACAACCGTTGGAGATGCAAGAAAATATGTCTAGAAGATGAGATTTTAGAAGTTTTATTGCTCTTTCACAGCTCCAGAGACTTAACTGAGGTCTTGGTGATGTTTCATTGGCGTATCAACATGTTTCGTCTAAAATTTCCTGGGAGAAATAAAAATAAACAAAATGAGATGATTGTTTACATGCAGTTAGTATGGAGTTAAAGGTAATGTGTACAGCATAGCTGAGGTCATCTTTAATATCATAAACATCAGTATGTTTTACCTGATCAGTGTTGGTTGAAATGGCTTCACGGTTATGGGTTTTCATTGTAAGAACTTTGAGTAAATGTAAATATTGTGGAGGAATGTATAGACTACAGCATGCATTATTCGTGTAACATATCAATGCTTCTAACTGCCTCCATGTCCCTGGGTGCTTGCTCTCCCAGATAATTTTAGAAGCCCATGTATGTGGAAAGACTTCAGCTGTGATCTGTGTGTGTGATTGTGTATATGTGTGTTCAGGGTTCAAAACAGAGGGAATTGTGTTCCCCTGTGGCATCCCCCTAAAATTCTGATTTACTGCCTGTGTGTTCTATGCTCAAGACCCCCGGTCACACACACACACACACACACTCACAGACACACACACAGATCCAAATACACTTACCCATACACTATATTTTGCCCTTGTTGGGCCTCATGCTTACTCCACATCTTGGTTTACCCAATGGGAAAACATGGAGGAAGTCAGAGGTCACCATTACTCTATTAGACACACTCAGAGTAATGCTTTAATGCACTTCTTGGTAGAACTTCAGTGGAGCCCATGAGTGGAGGCTGGTTCTGTATTGTTGTCATTGCTTAGATCAAGATCACGTTTTAAACCACAAATCATGCATGTTTGTTTGTTGCAATGATACCTGTTCAGTAAGATCTTAGAAAATTCCAAACACGTCGTTTTTGTAAGACTTTGACTCATAGCACAAATTTAAAGAACTCATTACCAAAGAACTGAGATTGTTAAGAGATTAACAGGGACTTTAAATTATCCCAGTGAAAATAAACATTGAGCTTTTCAAAAACATTAGCTCTGTTCCAAATGCAAGCCTTGGCTGCCATTTCATCCAGGTTTTTCTCCCCAGAAATTATTATTCACTGATTCTGGGGCTGCATACACCACAAAGTGTACGTTCTATGTGTACGGCCTTTACATTTATATTATTAATTACAGTAATTGTTAATTATTTTTAAAATAGTGAGTATGTGCCTCTGATGCCTTAAGTGCTGCCTAGGTAGGCAGTTCACTAGGTTTCGGAACAGAGCTACAGAAAGGTTTACGTTAACTTGATGTTAGTTCAACTGTTTGCACTAAACGTTTGCCACTTCTCACCTCTGCTGTCTTGTGGATTCTAGGTGACCCTGAGGGCACATCTATTCACTTTGTCAACATACCAGCTTTACTATTGACTTCTTTCAACCTATCCTTACACCCTGTGAAATGATGTCACACATTTTACATGATTCCTAAACATGCGTGTTAAAGTTAGGGACTGCCTCAAAATAATAGGGCTTTTGGTAAAACGTCAATCATACGTAAATGGTAACATTATTATGTGACATCGCCACATAGTTTGTTTTCTTTATTGACTACTGAAAGTTTTACTAAGTTTTGATAATTGATACTAAGAAATAATTGTAACCAGTACTTGCATTGACAACAACTGTTTCTATAGTAACATATGTGCCCTGTAAATGGCTGGTGGGATGTTTATGTGGCTCATTAGCTGTCTGGGGAACTCTGAGCTGGGGTTCAATGCAGGATACTAGGCCTGCTGTCTCAGTGTGGGATCCTAGAGGATGTGCATTAAACACAAGCACGCGTTGTGAACAGTTTTGTGGCTTTTTAAAGAAGGTTCTTGAACAATACTTTAGTGCCATCTTAGAGTGATTTCCTGAAGTGCCACTGTTAAAACCCGCACTTGCAGTCTGTTTGGAAAAGAAAACAGTGCTGTGAAATTTTAGACACAAAAGATGAGATTTATGGTTGGACTTAATGGTTATAACATGAGGTTAACCTCATGCAATGCTGCATTTTTTTTGTTTTCTGTATTTTATACCTATTGCACTTGACCCCAACTCCTAAATGCTGTTTTTCAGAAAAAGCCGTTTCCTTTTCAGCCTGTTAATTTGTTTGCAAAATGTTGCATATAATTTCAACACATTTTAAATTGTATTTTAAGAACACTTTGTATAAACAATTTTGGCCTGGGTCAATGTACAATGTAAAATGTGGGTCAAAACCAGTGAAGAACAACTGCCCCAGCGTGAAATGTAATGAGGTCATATATTAAAACACTTGGCAGGAAAATGTTTTGCTAGAAATTAAAATATGACTGCTGGATCTACATTTCAATGCCGGGTTGTCTGATGTTCCCTCAGTAACAAGGCTACATACAAGACTTATGAGTTTCATACTTTACAACATGAAAACCACTGTGATTTTGGTGATCTTCTTTCACCTCTAGACTCAGTAATGAAATTACAGTGTGACCGTTTATAAAGTCTGCTACGTTTCTCTGGAGTAAGTTATGCAGAAAAACTGAAAGCGATCCAAGCATCACAAACTAAACATCAAAACCCTGAGCTCAGAGGTTCATCTGCAACATATGCTAACCTTTACCATTGTTCTAGAAACAAAATAAAGCATTTCTTATTATCGGGCACTTAATTTAACTTAAATGATTAACTAGGTTTTTAACTACGAGTCATTTTTGCATGTGCAAAACTCACCACCATGCAGCCACGTTGGTCTGGGTGGTAGTTAGCCTGTTTCTATGTGGTTGCTAGGGTGTTAACCAGAGTCAAAGCACCATATAGCAGCTCTTCAGAATAAGCAGAATAAACACTAAAGAGTGGAAAAATTAACAGTGGAAATAGATCATAAACAGTATAACAATAATAAATGTAAGTAGCAGAAGACATACAAACAAAATTAACATTATTAAAAAGCATAAGGGCATATATAAGACAAAGACTTTTGTTATGGCTGACTGAAATGACTTCAGCATGTTTTGTATGTAAATGACCCTTTAGAATTATAAGTAATAGCTTCAATAGTAATAGTGAGTATAAGCAATAGTACAATAGTGGTTCTTGCCCTAGCAAGCATTACTACTCTATAAATAAGCCATTTAATAGTCTCCGTTTTGCTGTGCTTCCAGGTTTCATGCACAAAGCCCATTTCTGCCAGCAGACAAAATCCCAACCCTCACAGATGAATCCATATGCCAACTCACAATATAACAGCAACACCTCCCTATCTCTCCCTTTAAAAGGAAAACCGTTAAAGAATAGGATGAAGGAAATACATTCCACAGACTCTGTGTGAGAAGCAGTAAGTCAAAGACGAAGGAAGTAGAGGCAGGTCTTTACGTTAAAGGCATTTCCTATCCAAGTTTGCTGAAGTTAGGAGAGAGAGAGAGAGAGAGAGAGAGAATTCAGATTACTAAGACCTAAAGGCTAATCAAGCGTGGAAGGTAATAAGTCTCAGTTTCTTGTTCTCTCTTTTGAAGTTCAATCTGAATGCCAAAGATTTGCTGTCTCTTTCACCGTTACTTTTTTGTCTTTTCTATTCTAAGAAAATGATTGTACATCTGAAAGAAATATTTCAGCTTCAATACAGGTTCAGTTCTATCAACCGCATCTGTGGCTGTCAGCTAGTGGAAAATAGTTTCAACTCTCCTGTAAAAGTGATTTTTGTTTGTTTTTACAAACTGACTCTGAATTATTGTCTGTGGTAATGAACAGCATATGTCAACAGAGCTGGACTGAAACTCAGTTTTATGGCTCTTATGTGAACAGATTCATAACTGAAACTAAATTTGCAATGTTATGTGATCTCACATGTGGTTATGAATGAAGGCCGTGGAACAGTCAACACATGCCTCTAAAACGATGGGGTTGTAACACCTGTGTGTATATATACTGTATATGAAAGAAAATGAATACGAGTATGTATAATATTTATAAACTCTGTTCTTTAAACAGCTCCCCAGCTGTTCGCTGAACTGCACCGGCTACTCACACTATTTTTGTTGTGCTCTTTATAGGTTGCCTTGGCAGCATTTGTGATGTCACAATGCAAGCATGAACGTCCTCCACCTACAAATCTTTCCAAGTAAAGTAACTTTTAAAGAATACACAATTTATTCACAGGCCACAACATAAAACAGTACTGTATAGGCTACATATAAGTCATATGCATATAAGTGCTATAGGAAGTTTTGACTAGATTTACATTACATTACATTTTACATTTACACATTTGGCAGATGCTTTTATCCAAAGCGACTTACAGGTCATTCAAGCTCTTTGTTTTGTCAGTACATGTGCTACCTGGGACTCGAACTGGTGTGTACCTCTGATTTTTCTTCCAAAGGAAACTACCAAAAAAGAAGGTGGGGTCGCAATTTAGTGTTCACATAATTACTCATATGGGAAGTAACTAGTCTTCTTGTGGCATGAGCAATCACACGAGATGGACTCCGAGACCAAAGACTCATTCTGTAGTTCATCTGTAGAATCTAAACTCATCTTGAGACATCCTGAATGCGTCCTAGACTCCAGACATTCATGACCAAGCCCTTGACTCAGAGTGGAACAACCATAGACAGCTACATTCCACGATTCATTGGCTCCAAGTTGTTTAATCACCTTTATAGACACACATTCCTACCAGTGTTGGTTTAAAAAAAACATAGATCCCATATGTTCAAAGTACATGTGTTCTCACATATGCTACATATGTTACAGTATATTAGACTTACGCACATAATCTTGATCCCAGCCCTCCGATGGAGATTTTCCACCCATAGTCACTTCTTAAAGCCCCTTCTTGTACAGTACATGCACAGCCTTTAAGATACAATAACATCCCATTAATAATCTACATGCAAAGAAAATCTGACCCACGTTCAGCCCTGTTACCTAATCTTTTCCTGTTATTCTAACTGAACGTTTGCAATGGCAGACTTGGACCATGATCTCTCGGTCCCCGGCATTAATGTGTTGCATTACCTGTAAACTGCTCAGGTAGCTTCTCGCTTTCTTGTCCTTTGATTTGTGAAATGTACAACACTCATTTTCTTCAAGGTGCCAGATGTTGAGGTGCACAGCAGATATAATGTGTCAAGTGTCTAGAATTTAGAGTCTCTTGGGTAATTGGAAGGATAATCTTTTGGAGTGAGGGGCTGACTTGCAGCAGTAGACGGTGTGCGAGTGTGACCATTTATATGAGCTGTTTATGCTTGAACCTCTCCAAGATCCTCAAACTTTTGACCTTTCTAGTGTCAGTAGAATACATGTTTACATTTATACATTTGGCAGCCGCTTTTATGTAACAGTGCATACAAAGTATACGTTTTTTTTGCGGTACAAGTATACATTTATACATTATAATTTTTTTAGCAGTACATGTGTTGTTTGGGAATTGAACCCACAACCTCTATCAATGGAGCTACAGGAACATGTACACATCTCTGTTAACTGTAAACATCACTCGTCTGTGAATGCTTAATGGGGCTGAATGACAGAAATCATGTAGGTGTAAAGCAACAGGATGGATAGAATAAATCCACATTGCTGGAGGAGTAACTCATTTCTTAAGATCAGGGTTGTTTATAGCATATCATAATGGTATTCCTGTAGCTCAAATGGCCGAGCATTGTGTTAGCAGCATAACGGTTGTGGGTTTGATTCCCAGGAAACACACATACTGATCAAATGTACAGCTTGAATGCACTGTAAGTTGCTTTGGTTAAATTATCTGCCAAATGCACAAATGTAAATAATGTGGCCACATGTATGTATGTATATATGTATGTATGTGACATTCTACGTTTTACGCATAACATCACTTTGATTATTTGCTATGAATTCCAGTGTAAACAATCCTCCTGGCCAGTTCACATCTGTATAGTGTGATTAAAACTGCAGAAGTCCACATATTTTACTGCAATTGTGGTTACTATAATTAGGAACAAAATCACATTAACATAATCACTATGTAAACACAGACCCTGGTTTAATCTCTCACTGCAAGCCTAAATAAATATACAGTTCAGTGTTGTTTTTAAGTCTGACATATACTATATATAAATTACTGTTACCTCAAATTGGATTTATCAGTGGTTGCAAAAATTGTCGAGCCCCAATATCACCCTAACATAGCTTACAGACAAAATCACATTTAACTATGACAAAATACAACTTAAGCATGAAAATGTTTACTTTGTGTGGCCAAGAAATGTTTCACATTAAATGATTTTAAAGAAGAATGATTATAGCTGCTTACCTTATCTTTGTGAGATGCACAGGCCTGCATGTTTGCACACCGCTGATCAAAACTGGGAAGTACTGTCTAAAACAAAGTGTTCATTTTTACAAGAGATGCAGGTTACCTGCCAGTCCGCACCAGCTCGGGAAATATTTTAAGCTGCTTGGCAAAGCGTTTGTTATGGTGAGATTAAATGTTTTATAATTCTTTGTTTGAACGCTTACTATCAGTAATGTCAAAATGTGAATCAATATAAAAAACTGACTTGCATAACATTTACAGAAAAATAAAAGGTAGAGTAGGCAATTTTAGAGACGCTAGCAACAGCAAGCTCGGAGCAATATGCATTTGCATATATTATATGTGCATATAGATATTTGCATATATATATATATATATATATATATATATGCAAATGCATAGTTTGACAAGTGAATGAATAAATGCTAAATGTAAATGTATATATATATGCAAATGCATAGTCTGACAAGTGAATGAATAAATGCTAAATGTTAATGTATATATATATGCAAATGCATAGTTTGACAAGTGAATGAATAAATGCTAAATGTAAATCGGACCAAATGCAATGATTGGATAAACATTTTATGGTCCTGCCCCTTCCATAGACAATATCTAAATGTATGTAAACATGGTGTATATGCAAACACATAAGATGCTACAGTACTACATTTAAGATAACCCAGGCAGCAGCCTCAGTGTAAGTTTAAGAGACTGGAACAGCTGTGAGCTCCCCTTCACACCCCACTTTTCCAAACAGGCTTTCTCATGGAGTTCCCTATAGCCATACAGCCAAATCTGGCTGCCGGTTTAAATCCCTTGAGCAGAGTCTGAATCAGCTAAATCAACACACACTAATTCAGTCGGTGGGGTGTCCATTTCCAGCTCCGTGCGTCCTCACAAAATCAGCCCCAAAAACAGAGTTTGCTCAGTGTGCAGGCTTGCGTGCTCACCATAAACAGCATTTATTATCAAAATAAAAAATGCAAAAATCTCAACAAAAAAAAAATGCACAGATGTTTCTATGATGACGTCCCTCCACATCTGCAAACGCGTTATCAGCATTTGAGCTATTTATTTACTCTGTGCTGTAAATGTCCGAGTTTGGAGATGGTTGCTGGGAAGATAATTGTCTTTGAAAGCAACTCTTGTGTCATGTAAAGGGTTCATCATTCATCTGTGTAAACTGCGCAAAAAGTGGAAAGATGGACTTTTTGGGCACGTCTCCAAAGTCGCGTATCAAAGCGAAGAGACCTAAACGTTTCCAAAAGTATGATTAAAAAACATTAAAATCTGTTTTTATGTGTGCTTTTATATTGAAGAATGAATGAATGTCTGTTTGCATGAGCGTTTGCATTGCATTTATGCTCTTACAGGTTTTGCGCAGCACTCGTGTACTGTTGCATTAACTAAATCGCAATGCATTTCAGTGTGGCACGACTACACATCCCCACTTTGTGAATTATCCTTGTAGCTCCACCTCCACGATAGTTTGTCACGAGTGGGAGAAACCAAAGCCCTCCTCCTAATACCCCTTCAATTAGGCAGGAGGGAGGACGCACGACGGAGAGACGGGGCAGATACGCACGGACGCAGCGAGAAATAAGGCTCAGTCCGGTGCTCTTCTGTAAGGCATGAGATCTGCGTAACGCAGGGTCTTTGGCTCAACATCTCGGAAGGATTGGGCTCCAGTGCTCCCCTTTTCTTTGAGAGCTTTTTATTAAAACTTCTGGATCCTGGTATATCGATTACTATGGGCTCCAAGAGGCACCGTTCAAAGCCTGCGGCGGCGAGCAGCTCTCCAATGGGACTTTCTCTGCTGGTTCTTCTACCTTTGTCTGTTGCCTTCAACTTGGATGTGGACACTCCAGCGGTGTATAAAGGACCGGTCGGCAGTTATTTCGGCTATTCGGTGGACTTTTACATGGTCGGGTCAAGGTAAGATTATTTCTTCAAAAACCGGAGACGCTTTGGAGCCGCTGCAAAGACCTGATGCGCTTAAGAGGTCTGCTCGCCGGGTTTACTGGCCATGCATGGAGAAAGATGGTTGCATTAGAGACAAAGTTTGTTTTAATGTTAAAAGAAAGTTTGCATTGCCGTGGATACACAATGGTTTGGTGTTTATGGACAGTGTAGCTTCGTTTTAACGCATACGCACACTTGTAACATAAGTTCATTCACGGATTGCTTTCCTAAAAGTCCCAAAACGCATCGGGGTTTATATTTAAAGGTGCCCGGGGTTCATTCAATGAAAGAAGAAGTATCCCCCAACAGTTGTCTAACAATCCCAGCCAGTGTGTGCCCTGCCATTTAGATCAAAGCATCACATTAAGTGCACTTTAGCTTTTGTGTAACTGTAAAGTGTGTGTCTGTGTGTCTGTGTAGGCATGCAATGACACTTAATAACCCTGTGAGTGGCATGGCTGGTGGTTTTATATATTTAGGACATGAGTGTAGGTAACAGTGATGTCATTGTGAGGTAAAGAGGGTATTAAATGGACAGCTGTCCACAGAGAGAATGAAGACCTCTCAATTATACATGATTGCATGCGTTATGGCCACTTAAAGCCATTGCAGAGTCTGTAAGTCTGTAGTCTGTTGAGGGATCTTTAACCTTTTAGAGATAACCTTTGCCAGATTACGAATACCCCCTGGACTAGTCATGCATATTAATATGCCACCTCAGCCAGTAGGTGATTGCGCTAGCAACGGCAGGGTCATGGGTTTGATTCCCAGGAATTGCAATGCATGCACTTCTTAGTGTATGCTCAAATGCACGTCTGTCATTTAACTTTAGGAGGATGTGACATCCTTTCTGTCACACGTCAAGAGATACTTCATTGTGTTTGGTGTATATTGCTTGGACAATATCCTAATTTTCTTCTTTATTTAACTGCTGATTCTAGATCAATTTCTATGCTTAATAATGTTAAAGCCACCGTAAAGTATGACGTGCCTTTATATGCACCTGAAATACACGAGACCGTCTGTCACTGAGACAGCTCAGACTGGAGATGGGTTGCTGAATGGAGCATCTGTAATTGTAGATATAATCTAACTGTGATAGTTAGTCCAGACTACATGGCCACATGATCACCTTTGACCTATAGATATAATCATTGTGGCCATAAAAGATAGTACATCTGTGGGAAATCACAAAGTAAGAGAGATGTCATTTAATCACGGAGCAATAACATTAAAGTTTCTCTGCCCCCCAGGTTGCATTACTGTGCAGTACTTTTCATGCTTCAAACAGCTGTGTAACACTGGTATAATTCTAGTAATCATTAACTTGTGCATACCTGACTAGAATAAACCACATCAACCACCTTTGTGTGTGTGGCTTTGTGTACTGGACCGTGTCTAGCCGCGCACAGCTATAGAGAGGCTTTAGTCAGCATGTACTCACAATGGCTCCGGTTTCCACCTGGGTGTTACTTTCAGTAATCTGTGTCTCACTAAGAGTGTCTCACTCTTTCTTTTTATTCTGTTTTTTTGTTGTTGTTGCTCACCTTCTCTAGGTTAGACTTTCATCCTTTTGTTGTTGGCGTCTGCCGTTCTCTGCACTAAATGCAACAGTGTCGTTTGGGGTGTGTGGCGAGGATGAAATCCAGACACGCTAAATGATTTTTGAGTATGACGCATTGTTGAATGAGTCAGAGGAGTGTGTGTCTGTGTGCCTGACCTATGAACGTGCCTGTCTTGATTCTGTGTCTCTGATTATGTAATTCATCGCAGCATTTAAACCCCTCACCCAGTATATCCACTTTAATGCTCCAGACATTCACCTCCCACTTGCTCTTATGAGCTGTGAAGTCACAGCAAGAAGCAGTTAGCTCCGCGATGACTTCATCTGAACTTTTCACATCCCCCAGTTGTCCTCATGGAGGAGGACGAGGGGAGATGGGCCTCCAACAGAAGGCTTAAAGAGAATGTGGCGGAATGTACGATATGTGGAGTTTTCTTTGAGTTTATATTTCTTTACTTTCTGTCGCTGTACGTGCTGCAGTACTGTAATAGGCTTGCCTGTGAGATATGACCAACTTGTGAGAACAGTAACTTGATGATGTGTAGTAAGAGGAGTTCTCATAACCGCCTGTCGTGCTAGCTGCAGAGTACTACACTCTGATTTGTTACTGAAAGCATTGTCAAATTATCCAAAGTAGTTAATAAATGAACATATAAGGGAGGGAAGATGCGGAGAACTTTATGAAGTTTGTGGAATTCTGTTCTCTCTCTTACATGCTCATTTTCTTTCTTAGGCTCACAGGCACAGTTCCTGATTGTCTGGCTCCACATGGCATGTATATCTGAGGAGAACAGCACTGCCTGGCACGCATTAATTGAATTAGTTGGTGTGCAGACCACCACAGAGAAGAGCTTGAGGACAGGGTTCATGATCTTGGTGTCAGGGGGCTTGTCAGCTGTATACATGGAGGAGATATTTATGGCCCTTGAACATGGAGAGAAGAACAGAACATTCTTATGTTAGGGGCCTCCTTGAGATGGTCTGGTATTTAACCCAAATTTGTCCTGGAGAGTTAGAGCCGGTTCCTGAAAGTCTAACTTGTTCACCTTGCCTCGTTATACTAGATCCAGAAGTTAATCTTTGACAATGAAGGTAAAACCCTTCTTCCTCCACAGACGAGGATGTGGAAGAGCGCCACATTCTTTTGTCTCGGCCTTCATTGCTTTTGGATAAGGAGGTGATCATCTGTACTGCAAAAGGTCAAAGGTCATGGTCTGGATATAGGGTTGACTGTCAGAACTCTGAATACCTTTATTTGAAATGTTTGGATTGCAAAAAAGCATTTGAAATACAACATTCACATCTCTGGTCCTGCTGGGACCTGCATGGCTCCACATGATAAGTGTTGTTTATAGAGAATATTGCGTTACTATGCATAAATTCCTGTGTTGTTTATGAAGTTCAAAAAGACGTTTTGTGGTGTTTGATGATTGTTGGCGATCTGAAGAGCTGGACTGTCTGCAGTATCAGCCAAAAGCTACAAATTTACTGCCATGATATGATCAGTACTGGCAGACATTTTGCTGTCAAAACATAAAAAACTTCTCTCCTGCCTCTGTATACTTTATTACCCAAAGATTCACAAAGCTGAGGTTTACCCAGTTGTCTTGACTGTCACATTTGTAGAGAGTTCTCTGATAATGACTTCAGTGCCTTGCACCCTGGGTTTGCAGGAAAGTTACATCATAAATGGTTTGGCCCTGACATAACCTACAGTAGGTGATCTTCAGCTGTGCTGGTCATGCTCACAAACAAGCATAGCTTTTCTAAAGAGGGTCATTGCAAAACCTTGAGCTTAGTTTGTCATCACTAAATGCAGAGATGCATCTTCTACCAGAAAGGTTTCATTATCATTCATCATTTCTTCTGTTCCTCCATGCATTAGGCTGTCTGTTTGTCCGTAGCCTTGCATCCAGCTGGAGATGGGTGTGTATTTGTTGGCTGCCAAGCTATTCTTCACCCAGGTTCTCCCTCTGACGACTTGTGTTTTCCATGGAATCTGTACAAAAGAGGCCTTGTGCTATGGGAGAAAAGGTCGGCTGTTTTCAGTAGCGAAACTTTTCCATGTGACTTCAGTCTGTATTTATTTAGTCATGTTTTTGGCTCCTTCGCGTCTTGATAAAACCTCATTTAGCCCTTTTGGCCCCGTGACATTTGGCTCTGATGGTGCTGTGTATTAGTTTGGTCTGGAGTAAAGTTAGACATGGTTATTTTGCAGGTTAATGGGTACAGCTTTACTTGCTGATTGGGACTGTGGTTTAGGTTGTCTTTACTGTGGAGAAGTTGTCTGCTTTTTATGGCCTAGTTGGACCTGGCAGGCTCGTATAATGGGTTCTTGTGTGTGAGATTGTATATGCGCGTTGGTAAAGAAACAGACATGCGTTCCAGCATGGTAGAACAAATGGCCCACTCAGTTTTGCAGATGCTTAGACATTGGGCTCCATAATGGCCCAGGCTTGACGCATGGAGAAGTTCAGTCTTCATTGTTCAGCCTTGTTCTGACGTACGCTTTGGCTAGATCATTATCTTCTCATCTGTTCTGTTTTGGTGTATGAGAACCCTGCTGGTCTTGCCACAACAATGATAGTCAAATCAGCTCGCATTTAGAGGGTCTGTTTGTTGTCTTCAGTATTAAAAACAAAGAACGTGATGTTTAGCATGTGAAGGTGAGTGATTGATGCTGATTGTTTTCTGTTGATGGCCCGTGTGAACAGAGGGATTCCATGCTGAAAAAACTCCTTCTGAGGTGCCAATAGCCAACCATTGCAGCTTGCTTTTGAGATGTCTGCTGGTCTCTGTGAATGTGTGAATTATAGCTCTTTGGGGGCTGGGGTTACAATTTGCCAGGAGATTTAAGAGTTAAAACAACACTTTTTTGGGAAATGACAGTTTGGCTTCATTTGACATTAAAATACAAATATTACAAAAGTATGTAAAGTAACCTGTACTTTAGTAAGTTTGTTTCAAACAAAGATGCAACAGGAAGCAATACTGCACATGTAAACTTCGAGGGCATCACGTGGTAAATAAAGAGAAAACAGTTTCCAACCAAACATCTCACTTTTCACCTCTTTAAAGTACAGCTTTAGGATGTTACTCTTATGTTTCTGCTTCCTTCTGGTTTGATATTTACCACATTAATTGGCATAAGCAAACAATACAGCCCTAGCTGGCTCTTTGTGGGTGAGTTGAGCCAAATACACAAGCTCTGGCTGACCCCTCCGCACCTGGTGTAGAGATGTTGATGCAGGCCGTATCCTTTGGGAGGAAATGTTTTTGTGATGACATTAAAATCTGTACAACGGGGTGGGAATGTTTATCAAATCAACAGCTTAATGCATGCGTTCACTTTATAACGGCTATTCTAAATCATCTTATAATTTGTTTTGTATTACTGTGAGACTTCTCTTGTCTTTCTCTATTACTGTGCACTTCTCCACAGAGCTTTTTTGGAGGCCAGTTTTGTGAGTGAGCTGTCATCGCCCAGTGCCAGCTGACCCAGCGGTCACTGCTTTGCTCATCATCTTTGGGCTATGGCTTCCAGACAGCACAACAGAGCACATGTAGTTTGGTTCCACCAAACAGACGGTGGCCCTGCAGACAGAGTTTCTTTAGCTTATTATTAGCTGCTTAACGATACAGAGACAGACAGGAATCTGTATTAATGCTCACTGGCGTCTCCAAAAGGAAAACGCACACAAACGAACCATCCAGGCCTTCACTTTAGCTTTCTTTGATTGGAAGAACGTTGGTTTTCCAAGGTCGGTGTGCCGCCTTTGATGTAGAAGAGCTACAACGCTGTGCAGTTTGTTTTGGAAAGTTTCCACGTTTTCTGTGAGAACATGATGTGCTATCACTATAACCGTTTCTGCTAATAACACCATTCAGATTCTGCATGCCTCTGAGGAGCTTGATGATTGGTCAGCTGTGTTTGCATTTTCAACAATGCTCCTAAAGCCAAATTACAATCAGTCTGAAACCTCAATGTCTAGTTTAAGTACTTCTGGTGGGCATGGGAAAAGGTACAATAATCCCAAATGACGGAAGTTGCTAATGAATTATTTTGGCACACATATTGTATTGCAGTTAGCCTGGTTGATTTTTTTTGTTGGTCCGTGGGATTGTGACGGGGCATATGATGTAGCTTACGAAGTCCCAGTCTATGCCAAAGTTCTAACTGTGCCAATTTAAGGTGTATACTAACATTGGTGGTATTGTTTTCATTTAATGATGGAGACCTGATCGACATTTTGTCTGATTGTGATTATCATGCACCAACCAACGGGGTTTCCTGGAAAGCTTAAGCAATTATAATAGCATTTAAGTGACACAAGCTATACAGCTGGAACATAATGGAGGGTGGAGGAATGTTTTAAAGGAGGGTAGTAAGGCAAGAATTTGCCATCTGATGTCCTCGAGCTTCAAGCCAATTAGTGCCAGAAGTTTTGCACTATCAGCATCTTTTACCCGATGTTTTGTTGCCACAACTTAAGTAGATGTTATCTGTGGTGCGACGGTTCGTTTTTATAGTTTTAATTCTGCTCTGATTACCAAACCTCAAAAGAGTCGCGTTAGCTGTGTTTAAGACATCCTCAGCCTTAGTGGTGAGCCTCTAGCAAGCTTAACATTTTAGCGGTAAATAAATATCTGAGGCTGAATTCCAGGCTAACTCAATTAGCTTAATTAGCACCACACAGAAAATGGTGTTTGCGTTTGCCGATTAGCACCTTCAGTTAGCGACGGCGTTTGCCTCTCTCAGTGAACGCCGTTTTCTTCTCTTAAATTCAAAATAAAATCACAGTTTCAATATTTACTTCAATAGTACTTTGTGATGCTTTTTTAACCGAGACTGTCGTACATGCAAGTTTTACTTAACACACACTGTTGCAAAATTTGCAAGCAAAATATCTATAGTTACAACAGACTTTCTCCTCGAAACGTGTGCTATTATTATGCATTAGCACCACAATGCAGATAAAAGGAAAACAGCTTAAAGGTACAAACTGGAACCATAACCGCAATATTTTCTGCACGGCGCACACCTAGTTTTTGTAAGCAAAAACGCTGTCGAACTGAGGCAGTGACCCCTGACTTTAGCAATAAATCTGCTCAACGGTTTACGAATGCTAATAATAGCCAAAGCAAAACAATTGCATTAAAAACAGCATTCTGTTGTTCTCTTACAGGGCCAGATTGTTTTAATTAAAGAAAGAACTGCAGCATATTCTCCACTCAAAGGCCTCCTGAAGTGTTTCACATTTTATGCAGAGTCGTTACAAAAACTAGCATCTAAGCCAAAAGCAATCTAGTGCTTATCTTTATGCTAATGTTAGCCCGACGTTTAGGGGCTTGGCGGGAAAAAGAGGGAAATTTAAGAGAGATGAGATCCCCAGATAAACCCCATTACATGCTAATTGTTTGTTATTTACAGTTCTTTCAGATTATTATCAGACTACAGTTTAGACCGTGTTTACTACAGTGTTGGGCGAAAGACACAAAGTCATTTCCAGTTGGGCTGATGAAAGCAATTTTATGTTTCTGAGATTCCTGTTAAATGTCTTTGATGACGAATCTAATGCTGTGTTGTATTTGTGAAGTGCCACAGGTGAAGGTTAAAGGCAGGGTAGGTGATTTTTCTTTTCCAGAAACATTTTTTGTTATGCTATCGTTGCATTTGGTCCGGAATAATCTACCGTACCTTTACACTACACAGCTATGTATAGCAAGTTAACTTCAATTTCGATTTTGTTTAAAGTACGGCCCATTTTAAATGTCCTGTTGAGCTTTGTAAGTAAATGAATGGATTCCTCCTGTATCAGTCTTACTCATTTGCTGTAGTAGTTTTGTTTTACTTCGAAGGTACTGACAAAATTTTGTACTTTTGAATGTATGGTAATGTACATGCAGGATTTACTATATGCTTGTGAGCCAGAGCAGTAGTGAAAGGGCTTGGCATTCCTGATATTCCAGGAGTTAGATTAGAAAGGAAGTGCTTGGAAAAGTTAGCGGGTTTGCAGCTGTTAGACGCATTTCCCATGCATCGTAGCAGCAGCATCACCCCATGCATTTCTAGTGTGCTGGGGTTCAAGTAAGGTGATCCAGCTTGTTCCTTTCTCAGTTATGATTGAGACATTATCAATTTTTTTGGGGAGATGTCCTCATTCATTCTCAGTTCCCAGAGGAAAGGCATCATGGGAGTCTGGGATTAGCATTACACTTAAGTTGGGCCCTGTAACACCTCAGGGATTCTCCCTCTGCCCACACACATGGCGGATAAATGGGATAGACTCACTCCAGGCCGGAAGAGTGCTCTGTTTTAGTTCCCCCATAAGAAAAACAAATTTAGCATGTACACTTTTTTTTAAAAAAAGCTTTACTGTAGCTACCAGGAAGTCTGTGCATCTTCATAAACACATTGTCATTTGCCTTTGTGTTTCAGTTATTCATTCAGCTTAAATACATAAATATTTGCTGTGTGATTTAAAGTTTTAAAAAGCGTTATATTAGGAATAAAAAAGGAAGCAGGTTTACAACTGTTCACCTAACTAAAGTTAAACTTAAAATGTATTTTTGGTGAGCCATGGACCTCAGTTATGATGCACGCAGATCTTTGAGGCCAGATGCACTGTTTATATTTTTATTATGTAGGTCATGGTGATCAGTCTGTCTTCTGCTTGCTCTCCTGTTTGTGACTCAAGAGGTCATCTGGTCTTACCTACAGGACCCTTTATCTGTAGTGGATCTAAAGGGGGCCTGAGTCTCCATGGCTGACCGAAAGGGTTTGCTCAATACAGACAGACATTTTAAGGAAACCCTCTGTTATGCATCAGTGAGTCCAGCCCAGGGGGCAGGAAAGGGTGTTTTCTTCCTGTACCTTAGCCCCGCCAGAGATGCCCCTGGTGCCCTCTGACAAACACCTCCACAACCCCCCCACCCCTGATCTCAATGGACTGGCCTTAATAACAGGAAAGATGATAGAAAGTTTACAGACAATGAGGTCATGGCGGCACAGCACAAATCCACGCCGGCTCTTGGAAAATTAGACACAGATTAGAAGAGCAGGGACTCTGGGAGTGTCCATCTTGCTTTTAGGGAACTTTTGGTGAGCTTATTTCAGATGTAAATATGATCTGCCACAACTGAACAGAGCCACAAGTATAGAACTAGTTACTGTTGCTTTGGAACAAACCCCCAAGCATTACATTTTAGTGTTTGTGCTACAGTTATGAACAGCACCCCAAATCTTGTGGCTTTTTGAGAAGTCATTTTGAAGCAATAGGGCTTCATTTGTTTTGCCTGGTGGACAATAAATCTTTGAGGACAAATTCTTATATTAAAAACGACTAGCCATAACCAAGGACTGGACACAAGGGTGGTGACCTTGGATTAGGACTATTGACCACCTAGCAACATCCTAGCAATGACCTAGCAACCACACAAAACACCACACATAGTTTCAAACTTCAGAGTCATTCAGTCTGACTCTCTCTTCCTCTCCAACCACAATTGTTTATTCCTTAAGGTTGAAAAGTTTGTTCATGTTTGTTCAATTTGTAAGTTTTGACATGCATTGTTTGGGAAGTGTGTGTGTGTGTTTGTGTGTGTGTGTGTGTGCGTGAAAGAACAAATCCAGCTGTAGAACCAGTGTGACTCCACTTTAACAGTCTCAGCTCTTGTTTTCCCATTGACTTACAACCCAGTGTGTGTGTGTGTGTGTGTGTGTGTGTGTGTGTGTGTGTGTGTGTGTGTGTGTGTGTATTGGTGGTCACATGCTGCCAACAAAGTTACCAGTGATTGCACATGGCCACACTGTTGCATAATACAGCTCTGTACTACAGATTAGTAGCCAGTCCTCAAAAAAGTCTTCAAAGATCATCAGCTTTTTCTGCTAGTTTCTGGTGTTTTATTATAATATAAAAATGAGACATGAAGCTTAGACTTCAAATCTTGTCCTTTAACCAAAGTTCCCTGTAACCTTTATGTCAGAACGCTGTTATTTTTATCCTATCTATGTTCCTCTTATAATAAAGAATATGATAACGACTTTAGCATATAACCTTTTTTCTCTTCAACAGTGCGAGTATTGTAGTTGGAGCACCCAAAGCCAACACCAGTCAGCCCAACATCAGAGAGGGCGGTTCTGTCTTCTACTGTCCCTGGGGCCTCAACCAATCACAGTGCAGCAACATTGAGTTTGATCCATTGGGTAAGTGTAAGCGACCAATCGCTGTGCTCAATTTTGGTCCAAAATACACTACGAAGTTCAACAGCCGTATAAAAATGACTTTCACATGATTTACATGGCACCTCACTGATGTGTTGAAGCATTCACAGAATAAATACCTTGTGATTTGTAGGTACAAAAACAGTTTATCAAGCCTGTGCAACTAACTGAGAACTCAAAAAGCTCCAGAATGTTCCAGCACTGCTAATTGTTAACCAGCATTTTAAGCAGATCCAGTATTTAGTCTCAAGTCCCCACATCCTCTTCAGAACAATCCTTGTGTTAATACTCATCTGCTCCTTCCATTAAGTGGCTTCCTGAAAATTATCACCTTTCCACCACACGGACCTCCTCCTCTATTTGTGTGATCCCAGTTTTAAGAATGTTTTCCTAACGTTTCCAGTAAGTAAAATGTTAAAAATGTAATTTTGAAAGTTAAAGAAAAGCTTAAAACGTCCAGTTTTTTAGACACTGTATAAACCTTATTGCTTGGTTATAAAAACATTTTAATTTTTTATTTTCATTTTTTTTAATAGTTTTCATAGTAAACTGCAATGTTTTTAAAACATTCCTTTAACTACTTAAGAGAAGTTTGTTTATCTATGATATGTAACGTAAAAAAACATTTTATCAACGTTACTGCAAGAATGTTTATGATAACCTTGAAAGAACTTTAAAAGAACGTTAGCCAGCGTTCTGGGAACCTTTCCTGTTAGCTGGGAACTGTGCTTTTTGATGCATGAAGCAGACAAAGGCTCAAACTCTATATACATGCAAACTTAGTTTATCATGTTTAAAGTTTCTCGACATGGAGGTACCTTGCAGCCGAACACGACAGCTAGCATCTCTTTAAAATGAGTTGAATTTAGCATTAAGTTAAAATTTGAAGCATTAGGGTAAGTACATGTTTTGCGTTATTCGTTGTCTGTTTTTGTGGTTGTCATGTTACGTCCTGCATGTTTATCATCGCTGGCTCTTGATCTCCATTGTGGTCCAGACGTAAAATGTAAAATATGCGAATTGTAAGGAAATCGTTAAAATTTCCATGCACTTCAGTGACCTGGAAAAACAAGTGGGGAGCACAACATGCACTCTGTCAAGTGTATATTCATTCACAGTCTATTTTCCTGAAGCGTACTGAATACTAAAAGCTGATCCAAGTTGTTGAGTATGTAGAACACATGTCAGGGGGACGGTGAAAACGCTCTCTCAGTGAACGGCCGTTGGCATCCTTCCTGAAATGTGAAAGCAGTGAAATCCAGACCGTGATTTACTGTCTATTACTCACACACACAGAAATATTCCAGCAGATATGGATGCAGCATGTTTAACCGGGCTGTATTGCTCCTGTTTATCTTTTTTGAAACATATGTTGTGCAGTTATCTGTTATGGAAAGTTATGGAAATCAGCTAGCTATGTCATTGCATGTATTTGATTTTTGGTCAAATTGCGAGAGACCTTTTTCAATGCAGAGTGGTTTTAGTAAACATTCTGTGTGTTTATAAATCCTATAAATGCCAGGCTGTTCCTCATATTACATCTGACTTCAATTAAAACGTAATTTTATTTAGGTTTAACTTAATAGTGAAGCGGTAGATGGTAATTGAATTAAGATAATACTCTGTGATTTCTGGGGTCGGTTTTATGTTAGAGGTCAATGTTTATCCAATGATTATTAATTCAGATGTCAATACATCCTGACAGATTCAAAAAGGTTGATATTTTGACAAGTGAAAAGCAGCCATATTCATTATTTTGTCTCGGCAGTCAGAAGACTGTAAACGTAAGTGCTTTTGCAATTCCTGTTTCCATGGTAACCACGACTTCTCTGATTGGTGCGTCTTTTTTATCTATTAAACATTCGTTTTGATCTTGACACCACTGGAGCTGAAAGATTTATGCATTTATTGTTCAACAATTAATTTCTGTTTAATGAAAATAAGATACTTTCATTTCATTCTGCTCATGTTGATCACATTTAAAGTCAGCATGAACTGCAAGTACAGTAAGTGTGAAACTGAACTGAGCCATCAGACTGACATCAGAGAAGGTCTGCCGTTCCAAAGCGGAAGTACATGTTCAGATTTTGATTAAAGATTATGAGGGTACATGAATTAAAAAAACTGCACAGAAAAATAATTTATAATAAACGCTATAATACTTCATTAAAAATAATAATAGTAGATTTTTGATTTCATGGTGACTTAAACATCACATATTTCATATTAAGTCCTCATCACATGAAGAGGGGCCTGACCCAGCAGATGATGATCATGAGAGGATCATAAGCGGGTCACGCAGTACTTCCTCCAGCCTAACATCCCTCGCAGAGAGCGATGGTTAATCATGTCTTAAACCATTTCCTCTTCTTCCCTGATAAGAAAATAACAGAATGATGAGGGAGAAAAACTGGACTGGGGTGGGAAGACGCTGACTCGTGTCTTTTCTCATTTCCTTGTTTCACAGCATCTCCCGAGGGGCAGTTGATCCTTAATCACGCAGGTCTGGATGCTCTAACAAAGGGGTACCTCACTCACTGGAGAGAGAGAGTGGTGTGTGTGTGACCTCCTCACCTCCACCATCCCATGAGAATCCCCGCACGTCTTCTTGGCTTGACTCCAGAGGCTGCGTGCACTCATAGGATTACCAATAGAAGGAATTTTGATTAAACTGGCTGTAAATCACATCACAGGCATCTCTAATTCATTGTTTTAGCAGCTCCGAATACTTCCTCCTTAATCCAGAAGGTTACATTAGGAGTCATCTCATGCAGCTGGAATTCATAGCTTTCAGCAGAAATTCTGGTCAACATTGCAACCTATTATAGCCAAGAACCACCCACTTAGATATTTAAAGTGAAACGTTTGTTTTTTTTTGTGTTTAGGATATGAAGTCGTCAAAGTAATGTGGAAAATACAATATACATATTTCTACCAGGTTTACTTGCTATTCAGTGCCTCGAACAAAATTCTTATGTATCGTTCAAAGATTGGCTTCCACAGACCTCAAATGCTTTGGCAAAGAACTTGGTTCTAAGACAGTTCTTTAACAGTTCTTCCACAGAAGCGGCCAGGAACTGATTAAAATGCTGCACCTTGACTGTCAGACATGACGGAAGGCCTGTCCGATTAAACTTTACTGTTTTGAATAAGCTTGACACAAATCGCAAGTCAATGGCTGAAACCTGAATCAGAATCTTAAATCAAGCTCCTAAATAATGGAGGCCTTGAAACCTCGTACAGCTTTAAGTAGCTCTTCCCAAACCGTGGCCAAAGAACACCATTTTCCCTCACTGTCCCCGCTGAGCTTTATCATTCCAGCTGTATTCTTCAAGCGTGATGTGAAAAGTGAGATAATTGTTCGTTTTAACGCTCCACCTCCCTTGACACTGACTGATTTATTTCCCAAAGGCTGTCCACCCTGACCGAGCGGCCTGTTTACATTAGCCAGCATGTTGTTCCATATACATGGGAGTGGAGTCTCTGGAAGCACAATGCACACACACTTCAGTGTTTTCGGTTGTATAGGATCTCTCAGGGACAGGGCTGCTGGTTTCCTGCATGATTCTTCAGACCTCTTTACTTTGGCAGAGCACAAGGGAAAGGGACTCTAATGTTATTAGAGGATTCAAATCCCCACTGCTTTCCTACTGGGGTACCCGTGAGCCCTCAGAGATGGACAACAGACATCTGGGGAAATGGGAGGGGTGTTTGTGTGTGTGTCTGTGGGCTGGGGTGGTTTGGAAGAGATAGGATTGATGAGTTGACGAGTAGAGGGAGATTAAAAAAAGCAATCCGTGATAGTGAAAGAATGAGTAGGAGATAATAACTAGGATAGGGAAGAAGAAAATAATGGAATTCCTTGGAAGGGTTTGAGAAAAGGAATAGGAAGGTGAAGGGTGCTGTGAACTAAAGGAGTGAGAAAGTGTTTTATCTGACAGACAGCTTTAGCTCCTGTTTTACTTGGATGAAGTTTCTTAGAGTTGTTTCTCCACTGAGGACACGCCTCCTTCTCAGCCAGTCAAGATGAGATGGTAATAGATCTCAAGAAACGTTGAGTGTCCTTGTAGCTCAATTGGTAGAGCGTTTGATTACCAGGGGATGCACATCAAATGTATTACTTGAATGTGCTGTATGTAATGTAAATGTCCATTATGTTTCAACTACAAATCTAAAGAAAAACAAGAAAAGCTGTACAGATTTCCCACTATAGCTGACTATGAAACATTGTGTGTTTTGATTGGCTGTGATTTCTGTGTGGTCAGACAATTGACTTTTTGAAGTCTTGTTGTGTCACATTTGGTTTGGACACTGTGATAAACTAATGAGAATATATTTTTAGCTTTACAATAGGCTACTGACAGTAAAACAGAGGGACTCTGCCCAGGGAGGAAATGGGCTTGATTGTTATGAAAATAATGTTAAAATGTAAACAATAATCTCAAGTGTCTTAAAATAGGCTTTATTTTCCTTATATAAAGTTTAAGTTCAATTTTGGGGTAAAATATAGCCTAGACATTTTTTGACAGTTTTTTTGCAATGTTAAGCTTGAGCTCCTGTTTTGCTTGGACGAGACTTCTGTTTTCTGACTCTGAATGACTCCAAGTCATCTTCAAAACCAGCTGAGAGGGAACCATACTAGATGTGCCTCATCTTTCCACTCCATCACACCACAGAACCCCGTTGCATCATGCTTGAAATTATGGTGCAAGTGAACAATCCTTCAGCAACTGAACTTGAGCTCTAGTCTTCGTCTAGTGGTCTCATTGTTCGGTCTCCATCACTCTCTTTGGTCAGGATACATCACCTTTGTTTTGATTATGAATCCATGTGACCACCGGTCCTTTCCTTTACTTGTACTGACACTTTGTGAGATGACCTTTTACCTTATAGATCCCCTGAGTTCACAGAACTAATAGTGCAGTCTGTTCCTTTGTCTTTCATCTTAATCACTTGTGCAGTTAGACCACAGGTTTATCCGGGAATTAAATATGGGACACTGTTTAAAGCTTTTCGAGCAATGGAAACTTCATTAAGTGTGTCTTTTCCTGTTTTTATGGCTTCAGGAGATCTAAACCTGACGGTGAATTTCACAACGCACCAGGGAGAGTTCAAGTCCCATCAGTGGTTTGGAGCAACAGTACGAGTCCATGAGGATAGTGTGCTGGTAAGATGTTCTGCTGATACTACAGCACAAATACAAATCGTCTGAATTCAGACTTATGCACACTGCTACAGTTCAAAAGAACTGATTATGTCATATATGTATTCTGAATTCTGTAAACTAATAGGGTTTCCAAAAATTCAGAACATTCATTAGTCCATATTCTTACGTATTTAAATGTTTGAATCAAATCAATCTGCTCCATTGTTCTTTAACTCTGTATCAGAAATCTGTTGAGAGTTGTATACATAATTAGCGTACCTCCAAAATCCAGCTCTGTTCATTTGCATAGATTTTGTTGATTTAATGATATTTATGTTGTTTATGGTCGATGCTGACTTGCTATAGAAAACTGAAAGCCCAGGTGTTGTAGCTGGATTGTTAGAGGTTACTGCTCCAGATGTACCACTGATCTCTGAGTCTTCTGTGATCTCTGCTAGCATGTGATGGAGGTGACCTTTAACTCGCTTATCTTTTCCTCTAGGCTTGTGCTCCACTGTACTCGTGGAGAAGCATGGAGTACATACCTCAAGCCGATACTACCGGATCATGTTATCTGTCCGTCAAAAATTTCACCAGGTTTGTGGAATACGCTCCGTGTCGCACAGGTGGGCTTGCTACCGTCTTTGAATCATTGATGAGTCGGTTTTAATGCTGTCCAATTTAAATTGTTCCAAGGAATTTTAATGGGAATTTTATAAGGGAATTGAAACTCGACGTTAATGTGTCATGTGTTACAGAATTACGTGGAAGAAAAGGTCAAGGCTATTGTCAAGGCGGATTCAGTGCTGATTTTACTAAGGTGAGAATATTTGGAACTGAACAGAACCAACTCTTTTAGAAATGCTACATTATTTGTTCTCACCTAGATACTGTTGCTATGTTACAGGAAGGAAAGGTGGTGCTTGGTGGACCTGGCAGTTACTTCTGGCAAGGTCTGGCAAATATAAACACAAATTTCATAAGAGTGCAGTTTTTAAAAGCTCAATAAAATTATTCCTTATTTGGAATATTTCTGTTTTTCATATTTTTGCATACCATAGCGAGTTGTGACTTTCCATCAGCTGAATGATTTTGGTGGAAATCTGCAGTCCTTCATCATCAGTGCTCATGTTTACATTCATTATTTACGTTGTCTGATGGCTAATGGTCAACGTCTCTGCACCATCTCTAGGTCAAGTGATCACAGCAGTCAAACAAAAAATTGTCCAGGCGTATTACCCGGGGTATTTTCTGACATCAGTGGACGGTCTGATTCAGACCAAACAGAAAAAAGAAATCGCCTTTGATGACAACTACATGGGTATGCTTTTTTGGCCACCCCCTCCTCCTTATCTATAGGCAATTTAAGGGTTGAAAATACATTGTGGTTTGTTGTTTCGAGTGCCTGTTCTACATTTGACCTCGTATGTATTTGTTTGTTTTGTTGAACAGGTTACTCTGTGGCTGTGGGCAATTTCAGTGGCGGTGAAGAAGAAGGTGAAGGTTTTATTCTGAAATTTTGAACCTTTATAGGTGTTTATACACTCCTAAAAATAATGGGGCTACAAAAGGTTCTTCATAGCAATACCATAGAGGAACCATTTGTGGTTCCCCAAAGAACCCTTTGATTCAAGGTTCTTAAAAGAACCATTTTTATCTTGCCCTTTTATAGGTTAAAGAACCTTTTTGCACTACAGAGAATCTTTTGTGAAACAGAAAGATTCTGGGATGTTAAAGGTTCTTTATGGAACCATACAGCCAAAAATGGTTCTTTTATAGCATTGTGCAGCACCTTTTTAAGAGTGTTACATTAAAATGATGTCATTTTAATTCAACTTATTTAAAAAACATAATATTATTAATATTAAGTAATATTGATGATATAACTGCGGATACTGATTTACATTATCATTATACTATTTTAAAGCAGTGGACAGATGTTAAATTCAAGCCCTGTTTGTAGAACCTTTCAAAGGACGGTTCCAATTATTCATAAGGATAATTATTCTAATCATAAGGAAGGTTATTATTATTCATGAGGATAATTATTCTAATCATAAGGAAGGTTATTATTATTATTCATGAGGATAATTATTATTATTATTCATGAGGATAATTATTCTAATTATAAGGAAGATTTGGATTATTCCCTTTTATGGTTCTATTTCACATAAACAAATCTGAAAATAGAACCCTTGGAGCAATTTGGGCCTGATGGCCAGGATTCTTAAAGTTCCTGTGGAACCCACACATTTCCATGTTTCCACTACTAAATCTGTCTCTTTTCCTGTGTTTTTCTGGCTTGCCTGCTTTCTGTCTGTCAGACTTCGTGACTGGAGTTCCCAGGGGATTGAAACTGCATGGGCAGGTGAGAAGAAAAACCTCACACTACCAGCCGAGAGAAATTCTGAACTTTTCATTAAAATTCACCTTTCAACTTGTGTGCCGAAGTCTGTTATCAGCTATAAATGGGTCTGAAAGCCTTCTGTAGTGTATGTGGAATACTTTAACCACAGATAGTTTTGATGGTACATGACGAAAGAAAACGCTAGCGTGTAGTCTTGTATTCTCAGGTTTCCATTCTTAATGGATCTCTGGAGATGCTGAAGAACTTCACTGGTGAGCAGGTAAGTTCAAAAATCATCAGCCATATGGACATATGGATCAATGTTATTTTTTGCCATTTGTGTAATGTTAAAACAAACGGCCATGTTTAGATTTTTAAGATTTTACAACTGGAATTACACCTCAATGTTACGCCTCTGTCTCGAAAATGAAGGGAGAAAGAAAAGGTCACCAGTTTTTATTAAAGAAAATAATGTGAAACTTATGGTGTAAATGAGCGTTATGTAATTCTTACAGCTTTGAGAAACTCAAGTCCCACTGTGATATTCCTCAAACTGTTATACACTGATGACATAAGCAAAATAATTTCCTTTACAATCTCTTTAAAACTGGGCTGGAGCGCTTTGTGGTTAGCAGTAAATGATGATTATTTGAGGCAAAAGCTTACAGGCAATTTTCCTCAAACAAGCGCCACAGTTTTGCAAATGGAAATTGTTGGAGGTCTCATTGCCTCAGCTGAGTAAATACAATCAGAAAGTATTTGTGTGTGCCCACCTCAGTGGGCTGAAGAACAGAGCCACACCTAAGTCATCAGAGATCTGTTTTCATGCAGAGATCATAACCAGTTAGAATAAATGTCAGTTTGTGCCCTAGGCATACCAATGCAGAGCTGCTGTCCATGTGGCATTCTTAAGTTATTTACATGATGTTTCCCAGTAACCAGAACAGTAGCATCTTCAGAATTACCTCCTTGTGGAATGAAAAGCCACTTGAAGATCTACTTGATGGTTTAGATCAGTTAAGTGTCTGGGTAACAGGCGTTACTGGGTTCAGTTCAGAAGATTCAGGAAGAAAGTTCAAACCAGGCATGGGAAACAGTTGGTTTTTGAGATGTGTTAAAGATGTTTCATTGACATTTTCCAGATGGGATCCTACTACGGCTATGCAGTGGCAGCTGCTGATATCAACAACGATGGGTGAGTGATCATAAATGTGTAGATCTGTGAAAACATCACATGAAGTCCATTTCACTAGGAATTTAATTGCTCTGTTTGTAAACTTGTATGATTGATGTCACCTCCAGGAGGACAGACCTTTTGGTTGGAGCTCCCATGTTCATGGTTCGAGACTCTGACGGGCGGTTGGAGGAGCTGGGTCGGGTTTACGTCTACCTGCAGAGTGGACCTCTGGATCTAACACCCCAGCTACCTCACCTCACCGGCACACATACCTTCGGTCGTTTTGGCAGCTCCATTGCTCCTCTTGGGGACCTCAACCAAGATGGCTACAATGGTTAGAACATTTGTATCTTGTTATTTTATCTTGTTTTATCTGCCCACTGGCTCAGAGATTGGTGATGGATTTGTTCATCATCAGTTATGTTCTGTTCATGTTACAGACGTAGCCATCAGTTGTCCATTTGGTGGGGAAAACAAACAAGGACTCGTGCTCATCTATAATGGATTTGCTGGAGGGCTCAGAGAAAAGCCCTCTCAAGTGATCGCTGGCCAGTGGGCTTCATCTGTATCGTCAAATCTTCCTGCCAGTTTTGGTTATGCCCTTCGTGGAGGTGAAGACCTGGATTACAATGGCTATCCGGGTGAGAATGGAAAACTAGTCTGCTCAGTATTAACCTCTTCAGCTACCCAAATCAGAATAATCTACCTAACATGTTTAGGTTGTGAGAATGTTTCCATCAAATAACAAAACCATTAAAAATGTTATTTTGAAAGTTCTAGGAATGTTCCAAATGTGTCGTTTTTTTAGATCTTGTATTAACATTATTGCTGGGTTATAAGAACATTTTTTAATTCTGTAACTTTAAAACGTTCCACAAACAACTTAAAAATAATGTTTTTGATGCAATAAAAAACATTCTACTACTGCAAGAACTTTTTTTGATAACAATTAGAGAACTTTTAGAGAATGTTAGCCAATGTTCTGAGAATGTTTCCCTTTAGTCAGGTACTGAGTCCCTTTCTCTCTTTCTTTCTGCAGATCTTATTGTTGGTGCATTTGGTGCAGATGCTGCTATTCTGTACAGGTGAGATATTCAGAGATCAGACAGATTCAACATGTTTACCTGCATGAGAAATGCCATGATATTAATTCTTTAAGATGTGATGTCTTTTTGACCCCTCCAGATCTCGTCCTATTGTAAACACGAGTGCCACTCTGAATGTTTATCCAGCTATTATTAATCCAGATGAGAAACTTTGCACCATTAGCCATGGAACTGAAAAGCTGCATGTTTCCTGGTATGTTTTCTGTCATACTGAGCCCATTCTCTTAAAAACTCTATTCTATTAAAATTCTATTAGTTACTTCATTACATACACACTTGGGTTCATGTGTTAGACTGGGCATGTGGTAGGGGTGTATTTAAACTGTCAGCAAAAGCTTTTTGAAATGGTTTGGAAACGCTATGCTGGAGCGTGAGCCAGGAAGGTGGTGAAAAGCATGAAATGGCTTTTTCCCACCTCCATGATGCATGTTTTTTTTTTAAAAAACATGCATCCTGTCTGTAGAGGGAAAGGAAACTGTGCCGGACTGTTCCTCATCTGACGCGAAGCAGCTCTCTCCCCCGTTCTGTTTTATACAGGGAACGTTTGTATACACGTCTTGATTACAGCTCGTTGCCTGGACACAGGGGCTTTTGGGAGAAGTTAGAGAGCGAGAGAGAGAGAGAGGGAGCGAGAGAGAGAGAGAGGGAGCGAGAGAGAGAGAGAGAGGGAGGGAGAGAGAGGGAGGGAGAGGGAGCGAGAGAGAGGGAGCGAGAGAGAGGGAGAGCGAGAGAGAGAGAGAGCGAGAGGTGCAGCAGTGGCTTTGAATGAGATATTGTTTAGTGGTGGAACACAGCTGGGAAACATCAGGACACAGAGCTACACATGCGTGTCAGCTAATACACACACACAGAGAAAAGTATACTTAGAAGCTTAGAAACACATGTGAGCCCGCTGCATTTATTGCACAGGTAGGCGAAGACTGGATTGTGAATACTTTCTTTTTTTTTATTTTTCACTCTCACTTATCCCTTGTTTTCCGTCTTTCTTTTTATTTCTCTCTCTCTTTTTTTTCAATCCACTGCAGTCTTTCTCAAGCCATGTAGCTGAAGAAAAGTTATCATCAAGGCTTTGATAGACACACAGATGCAATGAGCGTCTTTCTTAATGACTCATTGTAATAAATCCTCTTCATCTCTCATCTTTGTCTGTTCTGCCTCTTACAGTGTAAACCTGAGCTTCTGTGTTTCAGCTAATGGGAAGCACCTACCACATCATCTCGGTAAGCCAGCAGGACACATCTGCTATTATTTACCCTCCTATACGAGCCCCTTCTTAAAGTTTGAATAGTGGTGCGTTTAGGCAAGTGTCACTGTTGTTATTAATCATATTTCATAATGCGTGGTTTGAGCTATGAACATGAATAATAACTCAAATCAGGTGGGGAGGATTTCTTCTTTTCTAAACAATCACAGTGAAAGGAGCTCTGTTTTCTTCAGAAAGCTTGAATATTTAGTTCACAGACAGTTACTTTCTCTCCTAATCATTTTCAAGGGTTTTATCTGTTTTACTTTCACCTCAACACTAGTTTGGCCTTATAACCTAGAATGCATTACATTTACATTTTACTGTAAGGAAGTGCATTCAAGCAATACGGTCAGTGTATGTGTTCCCTGGGAATCGAATCCATAACCTTTGCGCTGCTAGCGTAATGCCCTACCAGTTGAGCTAAAGAAACATGTATTGATGTCTGGCTACATCTTACCTGTTGTCTCAGGCAAGCACTCACTAACTATGCACAGGTGCCCAGCACACATCTGTGTGGAGCGCCAGATACATTTGAATTCCTTCATGCCTTCACCGCTTTTAATCCAAAGCGTTGGACATTTTCTTAGACTCTCTCTTCAGGTGTTGGATCATGATAAAAATGACATTGGTAAAATGGTCTGAAAACATTCATACCCTTGATGGTGGTGTGAAAAATCCAACTCTGACCGATAGGGTTCAAGGTTTTGTGTCACTGTTTCAAGTCAATGTGAAAGCACAATGTTAAAAATTTCATTTATCTTTGAATTGATCTGTTATAGAGTTTAACATTGAAGTTCAGCTGGATCGTCTGAAGCAGCACCAGAAAGGGGCTGTACGGAGAGCTCTGTTTTTAGACACCCATCTGCCAAGCCTACGGAGAACAGTGACTGTCCCAAATGGAGCCAGAGTCTGCAGTGACACCAAGATCTACCTGCGGGTGAGTTTGACCTTAGATTACAGCTCCTCTGTCTGCAAAACCACTCAAACAGAAAAGCAGCGACATAAGTCATTTTCGATGGTATTTGCTAAGATGAAACATTCTGTAGATGTTTATTTAAACCATTTCGAGTACCATAGACTTGGATATGGCCTTCTTTTAAAACCGAAAAGTACTATTTATTCCTTAAAATGATCAACTTTCTAATTGGAAAAAATGACGCACTGCACCTTTAAATGATTTTTCAGTCTCTTAGTACAAGATAAGTGTTAAAACCAAGCTGAAGATAAGTAAGATGAGTGATTCCGGTGCGCCAACAGAAGGTGCTATTAATGGCCAAAAATGCAGCGTGAGCTTAAGAGTGTCATACCGTACTGCTTTGTGACCTTTCTCATAAACTCCTCTTCTGTTTTCCATTTTTATGGAGTGCAGGAGGAGAAAGAATTCAGGGATAAACTATCTCCCATCTTCGTGGCTTTCAACTTCAGCCTGAATTCAGAAGCTGCGGCAGACAGGCATGGACTGCGGCCCATCCTGAACTACCAGACAACAGAGCTCATCGAACAGAAAGTACGTACATCTAATCCAGTGTCACAGATATTACAACAATGCTTTGCAGCGAACACTGCTGGAGCACTGTCTGTATGGCATTGATTTTTACCCAGAACTACGATCTTTCCTCTGATGAGGGAAGACTTGCCTTACTCATTTTCCAAACATACATCTGGGAAATTCTCCAAATAGTCTGGAAAGCCATTTGAAAGGGGGGGATGTGAAGCAAGTGCAGTGCAAAAACTTTTCACTGTCCCACCAGGAGAAGCTTGCTGGACCTGGTGGAACCTCCAGTGTGGAGAGCAGAGTGCTTTAGAGGTGTTTGCGTATGCACAGGGTTAATAGATTTCTTTTTTGCAGGCGGGGCCCTCATAGGCCATATGCTGTCTGTTTAGGTTTAACTTTTTGGGTGGCAGTTTTCTCTTGGCAGTTGTGTAGACTGAGCTGAACACATGTGCTGCTCTCACCATGTGCAGAAACTTTCTAATCAAAGGTCTTGGAAACGCTGCAGAGAAAGCCATCCTCCGAAACGCTCTCCTACATTGGCCAATAAACTAAGCAATCACTCTTATTTATATCAATGCTGAATTGTATCTTATATGTGGTCTGTGTTTACATGAGACTATTGATCTTATAGATTCTAGATGGGGTCTATAGGGGTTTTACATTAGCATAAAGCTGTGCTATGGCTGTTCGGCACTGTTAAAACCATGAGGTGATGTTTTTTATAAGGTGTGCATGTTTTGTGGGCATATGCCTCTGCATGTCAATGTACATCTTCACCAAACTGTTGCTTTCTGCTGTGAAGTAAATGCATTTATCTTGTCTACAGATCACAATGTTTTGGTCCCCCTGTTGTTTCATGTTGTGATAGTTCCAGTGATGAAGCCTGACTTTCTATTTGTTGACCCAGTCCTGCTGTTTTCAACCCCTCGCGCTTCCATAAACACTCTGTGGTGGTTTTGGCTGTGGATCAGCTTTCTTTGACATATGCAAGTGTGATCCCCCTCCAATTTGGGTATTTTCTCGTGCTTCGGTGAACCCCAGTTGCCCTCTTCTCTCCAGGAGTTTCGGAGCAGCCTGATACAGGCCTGTAGGGAGCTGTGGAAAGGGGTGGCCACCCTGCTCGGGTGTAATTAGAGCTTAAAGCTGGCTGATTAAAGGGAAGCCACTTTCCCCTTACTAATCTCCTCTGTCTATTTCTTATTCCTCATCCTCATTGTCACATGTTGGAAACACAACGTCGGGAGGAAGTAATTAGCCGCGACATGACTTTCTCTTTTCCTATCCGGTTCCATGCCTCGCTCATTAATGCAACATATATATCTTTATGTGTGGTGAGTTGGGTGGTGTCGCGTGCAGCTAGCATGCGGTTTAGGGGTCGGCGACTTTTGATGTGGATGTTGGTGGCAGATAGAACAGGCTTGTGGGTTTGCCCATACCTCCTTATTCCCCAGAGCCAGAATAAACTATATATATATATATATATATATATATATATATATATATATATATATATATATATATATATATATATATATATATATATATATATATATATATATATATATATACATACATATACACATTACATATATATATGTAATGTGTATATATATATATATATATGTATGTAAAGTCCAAAATACATTTATTAGCAATGTTTAATAATCCAAAATGTTATATTTGCTTGTTGATAGTGATAATTACTGATCTAAGCAATAATGTTAGCAATAAGCAATAATGCAAATGTCCGTACGAGGCAGCGCGGTTCTCAGCGATACGAATGCATGCTAACTCTTGACCCTACTGAGCGGGCTGTTTATTATACATCAGGCTATTGAGGGTTGTTGTTTACAAACACAGCATGTTTTAATAAGGCTTTGCTTAGAGTTTCGATAGAAGCTGTTGTTGTTTGTATTTGTTTTGTAGGAATTTGTAAATAGAATTGTTTTGCATTCGTTTAGTGTGACATTTGAACAGAATACCCACAGATGTTTGGTAAGGGTGGTGCTGATAAGCAGTGTGTCTAGATGTTGTTATGGTCATTGTAAAAGCATGCCACCTAAATGCAAGTTCACTCAGTTTGAGTCACAAGCCCTGTTTACACCTGATATCAAGATTCAATTCGAATTAAAATTGTAAAACACTTCCTTACACTTCAGTATTGACAAAATGATGTGCTAACTGTGGTATGAAGGTGATGATCCTATTTAGTGATAAGTGACTCGTTTGAGACACGTTGACACCAGATGTAAACGGTAATCTGTCTTCTCTAAACACTAGAGATCAGATCACCCGAGAAAGCTGTTGATTCCTGATTGTCGAGGAAGAATCTCCAACATTTCTTTCTATTTCAGTCTTCATAAATGAATCTCAGAATCTGTTGTGTTTGGAAGCCATGTCTTTGTGTCTGTAATCAGGAACGTACCTTGGTAACGTTTTCCTCTCACTTTTATTCCAGGCCCAAATTTTACTGGACTGTGGAGAGGACAACATCTGCGTCCCTGACCTGAAACTCTCCGTGCACGGGTAAGATGATAAGCGAGGAATGCAAAAAACAAACAAGCAAAAAAGATAAATAAATGCCTAAGGGATATAGCCTGTGTTTGCAAAGTTTGCAGTAAAGAAACTAATTTATTTTAAATTGATAATTACTTTTAAGAGTCAAAACATTGGGAAAATCTGGGTACGGCTGTGTTCAGGTGTGACTAGTGAATAGTACTCATATACACATGGGCTTCAGGAGAAAAACATGGAGGGACTATGCAACAGGTGCTGTGACTGGCATGCTTAAATAAAAAAATGCGTTTTGGAAAAATTGCCCCACGTTGATTCGTGAATTGTGGGCATTTCCTGTTCTTTTATGCGTAGGTTTGTTTGCAACTGTTGCGTTTCCCCAACTATAAAAATGTGACTTACAAAAAGCTTACAGATTTGTAACATTAATTTTAGAACACCTATTTAGAAAACGTTCAGGGACATTTTTTTTAGAGTGATTTGGATTATCTTGACATTCAATAAGCAAAGCGAATAATGCATCATGGAAATTCACTTGAGGGGTAATTCTTCAGAAGAAAATACATCTAGACAACTTTCTGGAGGCACCTTGAGATCTGTGTTGGCTGTTCTTTAGTTTCACTGTCGGTATCTGCCAAAACGTGTGACCTACAACAGCTTGCTCAAGGAGGAGACTGGAGGAGACTGATTGTAGAATGATCTTAATTTGACCTTCATTCCAGTGTGATTAAGCCATTGCAAACGTTAAGTCAGCAGTACAAAAATATGATGACATTTTGAATCGTGATGTTTTAGTTGGCCATTAAATTCAAATCTCAACCCCAGTGGCAAAACACCAGCGTGATACAGGTCATTACGAGAGGTTTGTTCAAATTGTATCAAATTACATCCATCAATGGATTCAACATTCCCCACCAGCCGAGTCCCCACCAGCCGAGTGCTTGAATTCAGTCCGTGCTGCTTCTCCAGTGTGACTTTACAGAGGGAGTAATTGGAAGCGTCTGTGTGACCCTCGCACGGAATTTGTCATTGTGTCTGAGATGTCGAAGGAAAAGAAGCGGGTGGGGAAACATGAAGGAATAAAAAAGAGAAACTTTGGGAATTGGGAGGGGTGCAGTTCCACAGTTTTCATCATTGCATGTTTAACTTTATAGCTACAATGGAAATCCAATATTTTTCATAGGAAATGAGTGTGTAGGCTTCCTGTTGGAAGTTGATCTTGCTGATGCGCTCTGGGTAACATTTTGCCCCATGTCACCACAGTTTCATCCGGTCGAAGTCCTGTGTGTTAAATACTACACAGAAAATTCCAGAAACAGACAATTTTTAAATTGGTTAATTATCGGTGCTTGCAAAAGCATGCATCACTATTATTATTGCTTATACTTCACGTGAGGGATTTGTTCAAATTTATAACCCTAAATATCTGTGGAGAACTAAATTAGCAGCCAATGTGAGAGTTTCAGTTTGTTTGGTTTGTGTTGCACAGGGACAGGAAGGAAGTGTACATGGGTGATGACAACTCGCTCACCCTGACTTTCAACGCGAAGAACGATGGAGGTGGAGCGTATGAAGCGGAGCTTTATGTGGTGCTGCCACCCGAGGCTGACTACACCGGAATCGGGCGCAATAATGAGGTGAGACATGAAAGAGAAGTGTTCCAGACCCTGCTCATAACCCCTACATATGTTCCACGTCCATCAGCTGAGAAGAACAGCTTCTGATCCTTAAATTGTAAAGATATTTTGTGTGTGTGTGTGTGTGTGTGTGTGTGTGTTGTTTAGCAGTAACACCAAGGCTTTGAATGATTACTGTGTCTGATGGTGTGTGTTTGTGTGTTACTGTTTACCGATTATTCTGTTTCTCTGGACAGAGTTTGACCCAGCTGACCTGCAGTTATGAGACAGAAAATCAGACCCGGTACCTCAGCTGTGACCTGGGGAACCCCATGAAATCAGGCACAAGTGTAAGAACATTACACTCTTTTCTTTTTCTATTTGCATATTTAAAGGGACAGTACACCTGAACATTAAACTGTTGTCATTTATCATTTACTCCCCCGTATGTTGATTCAAGTTCTTTTACAGTTATGTTGCTTTTATTTTAAAAACACCAGGGCTGTTCATTGTGATATTGCATTAAGGTTTTCCAGTTATGCTAATCAATCAGCTTTTGTTAGGTGCAATCAGTTCTTAAAATGACTAACAGCTGTTCCCAGGTCAGCATAAGCCTTACTCATGTATCCTGTTAGTCATCTAACATGTGTTAGTTACTCAGTGCTTTTTAAAGGGCTTGTTAGGTGCTGTGTTAGATCATGTTCAGACAGGCAGGAAGTTGGCACCAGTGATGCTGGAAGTGACAGTCATTTTGGTTTTCCCAGGGAAATCTATTTCCCCAGCAAACAATTTTAGGTTGTAAGAACGTAACCGTAACATTTCCATTAAGTAACAAAACCGCTAAAAATGTTCTAGGAATGTTCAGGACTTTCATTCAAACATTTTAGGTCTATAATGTTTTAAAATGTAACACTAACAACTTAAGAATAATGTTTTTGATATATGTAATACCTGTTATACATGATATGTTAATACAAGAATGTTTTTGATAATTTTGAGAGAACATTTAGAGAATGTTAGCCAGTGTTCTGAGACTGTTCCCTGTTAGCTGGGTCCCTTCTCCAAAATGCTGGGGGAAGTTGAGGGAGGATGAGAAGCGCTTGTATAGGGTCTTGTTGTAAGTCTGTGTGTGCAGCAGGGGCTTAAAACCACAATTACAAAAGTGAGGTAGGAAATTCCATGCACACTGGAGCTTACATGACATCACTATGATTAATGAGAGTGAATACATTTAATTGACCATCAGGGCATCCACTTACACTTTTGGAGAGAACACTGTAAGGAATTATTTACCCATCCGTTTTTGTTGCTATGGCAGTGCATTCTGGGTACTTTGTATGTTTACGGTACTGTAAAAGATGTAATAATTCTGTGTATGTAAACTTGATATTATTGAAATAAATGAAATAGTAGGATTCTCTTTGTTTTATTCAAGTTATGGGCTGGACTGCGCTTCACATTACCTCGTCTGAAGGACACGCACAACTTTGTTCAGTTTGACCTGCAGATCCGCAGGTATGAAGTTATGTTAGTCCACCTGTATTAGCCATACAAATATGGTCACAGATATATTGTGCATCACTGATATAAGTTCAAGTAAAGTATACTGACCCTTAAATGTGAACCTTAACCGTTTATTCACTCCATCTGCAGTAAGAATGAAAATAACTCCCAGAGTGAAGTCGTCCCCTACAAACTGGAGGTGGTGGTCCGGTCTGATGTTATTCTACAGGGGTGAGTTCACATGCAGAACCCATTTATTTCCTTAAGTAACTCATCTCTTCGGGACGTTCTCACACTGTTCTCATGCATTCTCATTTTACCATCTCTCTTTATCTCTCCTTTACAGCGTCTCCCGACCAGACAAGGTCTTCTTCCCCCCTCCAAACTGGAAAGTGGCCAAGAATGTGATGGTGGAAGAGGATGTCGGACCTTCTGTCCAGCACACTTACGAGGTAGAGCGCTCTTCCAAGTCTAACTCATGATTATCCTTTACAGAACAGATTTCTGCTGCCAGGCCTGTGCAGATGAGTCACGGAAACCCTCGCACATGGGGAGGTGGTCATGGAGATTTAAATATCTCCAGCAGAAAGGCAGATGTCCTGAAATAGCGCAAAATATCAACTCATCACTTTTGGTGACCAGCAGTGATGGAGACGCTGCTTTGAAACTGTAGTGACTCATAATTTATAGTTACACTACAGTCAGCAAATAGTTTGCTACAAGACCAGTTACTAACCAAAAGTAGCCCATTCGGTGAAGTGATGTGGGATTGTGTCATACTATGCGGCAACTTAATGGACAAAGTAGTTACTATAAAACCTACAGTATTTTTTAAACAGCTGTGCTACTGTCATAAGACTTACCAATTTAAGTTAAGCTTAGTTAAGCTTGTAGCACCTGTATGAAAGCCAACCATGATTTTTCTACAGTTAAAAGTTTAGTAACTATGGTTTATGTTCCATTGATTCCCATTTATATAATCACAATTTGTTTTACTACAAACACCATGATAAAACCAATGTTAATTTGTGGTTACCATGGTTTAACTAATGTCTTTTGGTGTAAACTGTAGTAAAACGATAGTTAATTTTTGTAAGGGCAATGCTATTTTTAATTGTTAGCTCTCAACGCAGGCGACTAGACTACAGGGGACACCTGTGGAGTTAATTTGGAAGCAGGACTTAATCCTGTGGTTGTGATGACGAACACTGTAATCGGTAAAATAACAAAGTAGCAATTCTGAAGTCAGGGAAGTGTGGTTCAAAGAGTTTATGACTTCACGCAAACTTGAGTCATCTCTCTCTTTCAGCTGGTGAACAACGGGCCGAGTCGCATCAGTCACACTGTACTGCAGCTGAAATGCCCCATGAGGCTTCAAAGTAACAGGTTCATTTACCCGCTGGAGGTCACAACAGAGGGCCCTGTTAACTGCACCACCCACAACATAGTTAACCCCTTAAACGTCAAGGTAAGAGGCTCTGGGTTAACCACAGGGCAGATTTAATCAGGGTTTGACCTGCTGCAGTAATTAAGACTGACTTGAGTTCAGTGATTATGTGCTTGACTTTGATCTTTCAGCCTTTTTAAAGCTGCATTCCGTAACGTTTGCCTCTCTATCGCCATCTCTGTTTGAAACAAAATTGCAGGTGACTTTATGTGCTTATCTTTATGTACATTTAAGTCAGGAATCCAAACTGACATTTCAGGAAATCTGAGCCGACAGCTCAAATTATAAATCATTATTTTATACTTAAGGTAAGATAAGGAGATCGTAAACAACGATCTGTTATGTACTTGCTCAATTATTGATTTTTGTTCATTTTTATTTTAAAAGTTACGGATTGCAGCTTTAAAGCTGGGTGATAATGAATCTCATGAAACCTTTTGAGAATATGTGAGTCACATTTTACCCCAAAATCAAAAGGCAAATAATCAGATTATATATTTGTTAGGACCATTAAGTTTTTTTGCTCGACATTAGAAATTACTTAAATGTAGTTTATTATTTTTACACAACATTATTTCTATTTTTTTCTTTCTCTTTCTGATTTTCACCCTTACATGGATGTAAAAACTTTAGAGATGTACACTGTACGTGTACACTAATACACACACACATATATACAAATGTAGGACAGAACAGATGTTTGTCAACACGCATTACAAGCTCTTAAATGGGCGGAGACTGATGACTGCCTAAAATAAACCTGAGAGACATCCGCTGTCAATCACACCCAGCATGTCCCATACATATCTTGCACACAAGTGCATATGTCAAGCACATGTATGCGCAATACACACCCCAGCACACTGCCTCTGCTGCAGCCCCACCCAAGATCATTAAGATGCTCTTTGATCCTCCTCATGTCCTCTCATCTCAGTCTGCTGCCCTTCATGCTTCATATCCTGCTGCCATCTATATAAACACAGTCATCAGCCCAGTTAAAGCCCCTTCAGAAAGACAGTCAGCGCCATAGATCTCTGGTTCCTTCTCTATCTATTAAAAATGTGACATTCTGTACATTACATGGAGGGCACTGTATGTGCTTACACGTTACAGACTTAACTGCCTGGTTTCTGACGGTGAAATGTAGGTGTAGTGTTTTCTGTGGCCAGCTACATTTTTTCACTGCAGCCGAGCAAACTTAAACTCTTACAATGTTATGACTGTTTCTCAGGTTATGACTATGAAATGTTATGACTGTGGTTGCTATGTCATGCTCGCCTTCCCCACCCTTCAGAACCCCAACGGTTCTGTAGGACCATCTGATGGTGGATTTTGTATGGGAGATTTGGCCCCTAGTCTGGATGATCCTTAACACAAAACTGATGTAGCATCTGGGAGCTGGCAGAATTCCTCCCTAAGTTTGTTGTGCTGTTAAGGGTGTTTTTTGGTTTGAGGAGCGAGGAGCAATTTGAGTAAAATTCAACTGTTACAAAATGCCCCATGCGTCCCGGACGATGCATCCCTCCCTTTGAGCTCATGTTGAGTCAGAGGGCGTCAGTGCAGTCTGAACTGTGAGTCCAGAATGTCCAAAAGGGTGGTAAATTTTCCATTTAATGTTCTCTTTCTTTTCCTCTTTTATTCTCTCTCCCCTTGCCCCTTGCTCTCTCTCTCACTCTGTCTCTCTCTCTCTAGCTGCAGCAGTCTTCGACTGAGCAGACTCCATTACAAGACGTGGCACAGAAACATCATATCGAGAAGAGGGAAACACACAAGGTCGAGCTGTCTCAGCTGACCAATGTGGTGAGTTTCCTTCAAAGTACACACCAAAAGAAGTGACAATATAGCAAAGTAAAACCTAGGGAACTGCTGTCTATTGCCTACATAGGCTGATGATATATAGGACATGATAAGACACTCTAATAAACATATAAACACACAGAACACACAACTACAACAGTAAATATTTTTGTAATGTACACTGAGTTTGTTGCAATGCATTGTAGGATTGTATTCTCAACACCGCTGTGACTCAAGTCCATTAGATAACAAACACTGAACAAACAAATCAAATGCAGCGTTCTCATGACCTCAGAAGTCACAAGACCTTTGCTTCACTAGTGTACTAACTCAAAAGGTCACGTTATACGTGGTCAAAGATCTGCTCTGACTGATAGGCTGCCGTGAAGATTGATTTGCTAGGTCAGTCGAGGTGTATGTGATTGCGTGTTTATGTATGCGAGGGACCACGTGATGCAACACTAACAACCTCATTACTCGACCAACTGATGGGCCTGTCAAAATGTCCTTTGCTCTAGCCTTTAATTTCCACATTTCCTCAGACAGCAGGCAATTGTGGAGCCCAGGTGCAGGTAGCTCTCATCCCTGCTCTGTACATGTCCCAGTGAAAGAGGGCTTTGTCTCAAAGCCTGTTTTGCTCGGTCGCCCTCGTTTATCATACCTTGCTTGATGACGTGTTGCTAAAGGGTAATATATTTCTCTGTCCTGCTTCATTTTGCTTGTTCTGGTGAGATCCAAGATGCTGAAAAGTTCTGTCAGTGACTGTTAAAGAGGTATAGCTGTCATCTTTCAGCTGGGGTGAGGTCATAAATCAAGGTCCGAGAGGCCTCAGAGAGGCCTTCTTTTCATTGGCCACGTTCTTGTTTTATCCAAACCTATAGTCCATTATTATTACCAAACATGACATGTGAAAAATGACAATTCCTTAAAGTCTGCTTGACTCAAAATTAAAACCATTCTAACATAATTTAAAGGAAAACCGAAAATGGAGGGCATAACTTGTTTTTTCCACTGGGAATTGATTGGCTGAAAATAAGAGAAAGCTCACAGTGCATTACCTTTGGAGAGAAGTGGCTAATGGCTCTGGACTGTTTTTGTTACTCTTCCCCACACATATCTTTATCTTCAGGTTCTTTGCTTAAAATTGAGAGAGGATATGCAGAGGAAGCCATTTCAGGCTATTGTTTGTGTCCCTTTGGGCATTACAGTTCTTTCTCTTACTTACTCCTGTCCAAGACGGTCCTTAAGGGACAATAGCTAGAAGCCCCCAAATTTTAAAGCAACAAATAAAACCTTTACAAGACCCCACACAGTGTGGTCCATCTGCCGTTGTAGAGGGGGTTGCATGATCTGTGATCATTTCTTCACCCTCCTAATGAACTGAACAACACATTACAGGGTTCTGATGATGAATGTGGTATTATACAGCTTGTAAAAACCAGAAAGCTGAATGTTATTGCATTGGGGGGTTGGAATTTGGCTTTAGGCGACTCTAAGCAGGAGTTTAAAATCCTGTGACTCTACCATTGAATACTTAGTTATTTAAAGCAGTCGATGCATTCAGCTCTAACATTAGGTCCTTTGTCACTTCTTCTAGCTTATGATGCTAACATTAGTCTCATGGTTCTATCTCTCCTTCCGGATAATCAATTATTTCTTAGGTTTTTAATTAGAGCTTTGAATGAGAGTTTGTCTCAGTGACTGAGCAGCCATGCCTTCGTTGGCTTCTGTTTATTTTTGTCATTAAAATTTCGTTTGTGTTGTTTGTTCTGAATACATTGTTTAAGAACATTTTAAAACCTAATTTTGTATTTGCTTCTTAAAGCTGCAGTGTGTAACTTTCACCTCTCTACTGCCATTTCTGTTCGAAAAATAAAATTGCAGGTTACTTTACATACTTTGTCTTTACGTATGTTGAAGTCCAATGAAGCCTAACTGACATTTCCCAGGAAATCTGACCCGACAGCTTAAATTATAAATCAATATTATAAATTTATCGCTGCAAATCGGGATACGATAAGGATCTGTTATATACTTGCTCAATGCCTCATTTTTAATCCAAAAGGTTATGGATTGCAGCTTTAAAATAACTGTTGTTGAAGAATTTTTAACAAGTTAACTTTCTGTCTGTATTTTTCTGTTTGTCTGATGTTTCAGTCTTGCTCCAGTGTGGACTGCTGGGCTTTGACGTGTAATGTTGGCCTGCTAGAGCGAGGGACGAGCGCCATTCTGCACGTTCGCTCACGAATCTGGGCTGAAACATTCATGGAGGTGAGCAGAAATCCAAAATTGTTGTCTCTGTTTTACTGATAAAGAACTAAACGCTAAACATAGTTGCCAAAGTAAAATTTCAGATGGCTCAACCTCAAATAAGAGCTTGTTAAAAACGTCTGACTTCCTTAAAGTCTTTTTTATGACTGCACTGATTCAATTTCAGTGTTATGTAGAGTTTTTACAGTTAAGTGTGGCTGTTTCCTGGCAAGGCCACCTTAAAGCATTTGTGTGTGTATCTGCTCTTGTATTTCTGAGCATGTTAAAGTGGGGTCACGTCTCCGAACAGAAGCCTTTTCGAGAGATGACATGCCGTACATGCTCTCTGTAGATCCAGCCAATACAAAGATCATAAGCGAGTGCATTGAAAATACATTAGCAGGAGATTGTCAGAGCTCAGTGGATTGGAATGTCACAGGAGTTGTAAGAGAACCAGAGTGAGGATGTAACATTGAGGTTTCGTTGGGCAATACCACCCCCTGCTGTATGTGAATGAGATGTGAATTGTGTAGCCACAAACCACCAATCATTGTCCACACTTGTTGAAACAATATGAAACAAATTGGCTCACTCAACTACCAAATGTTTCTTTTTATGTTTCCTTGCAGAATCCGTACAAGAGCTTTATTCTGGAGTGTCTTGCTAGTTACAAAGTGGAAAAGATGCCATATGCCATTTTGCCAAAGTTGTTTCCTAGTGGTGCCAAAAAGGTAAACATCATACAATCTTCTTTATAGTGCTGATCATGTGACATGACAGGTTTAGCTATTATTATAATTATTATATTATATTATTTCCACGTCTCTGTAGATGGTGACTCCTGTAGTCTGGAATAAACAGGACAGTACATATGCTGTACCTCTGTGGATCATCATTCTGGCTATTCTCGCTGGCCTTCTGCTGCTTGCCTTGCTAATTTACGTCCTCTACAAGGTGGGTGATGGCCATTTTTACATTTACGTTAATCATTAACAAACACTTTTATCCAAAGCAACTTAGAAACGGAAAAGCATTCTGCATTTTGTCTTAGAAGCCTATTATGTTGATTAGTGTTTTTTTATAGCTGTAGTATATTAAGTTTATTTATAGTTGTTTTTGATACGTTAGTTTAATAGGGTTATCTAGTAATTTATATTAAACAGATTATTTTTCTTCATAGTTGGACTAGTTTATCCTGATCGGATTCTTATGTTTCAAACTGAGCTAACAATGTTAGGTTGCAAGAATGTTTCCATTAAATAACAAAAATGTTAAAAATGTTATTTTGAAAGTTCTAGGAATTTTAATTTTTATTTTAAATTCTAATTTTTTTTCTAAGTTTTTTAGATGTTGTATTAATGTTCTTGGTTAGAACATTATTCAAACATTTTACTCTGAAATGTTTTTGAAACTTTCCACTAACAACTTCTGCTAGCTGAAAGATTCAACTAGCGTTATTACAACAACATTTCTTCTTGAAGAGAACTTTTAGTGAACGTTCTGAGAACATTCCCTGTTAACTTGTAAGATGGTCTATCTTAAAAGTAATCCTAATCTAACTGCTATCTTTGTTATTCTGTAGCTCGGCTTCTTCAAGAGAACTCCCTACGGCACAGCTATGGAAAAAGCCCAGCTCAAACCTCAGGCCGCTTCTGAGGCCTAAACTACAAAAGAGAGCATTCAGAAAACATAAAAGCATAAACATACCAAAAATGTTCTTAACCAGAGGCCATCAATAGACAAGTTTTATTGCTGCAGTAAAGGAACATGGGGGAAAGATCACTGGATCTTCACTGTACTGCACTAGATGACGAGACTCGAAAGACTTAAAGCCAAATGAATGTTGAAAAATGTGTTTATTTTATTCTATTTTATATTTCTTGTTGTGGATTTCAGCTTTTTTTTAACCACCACTTATAGCGTACCACTCACAAACAGTTTGGGTTTATCTTAACAAATGCTCAGGATCAGTTGCCTGGCAACCTGCTAATGGAGAAGATCAACAACCTATGAGAGTCTCTCCTACGGATTCTGCCCAAGACTGACACTCATCTGCGCTAATACTCGAGTAACATTTATTGTGTTTAAACGGTTTTTAAGAATGTCACTTTTTACAGTTTTTATGGTTTTCTGCACCTTCTTATGCATTTAACTTTCATATGGTTAAACAGTTCACAGTGTAGCATTTGAAATACATGCTATTACCAAATCACTTCAAGCAAAGAGCAAAGGCTTTGACACAGCAGTTTGTTGATGATTTGTTTTTTTGTGTGTGTGTTTTGAACGTGAGAATGAGGCCACTGACCCTCATCTCCATTTTCCTGCTGTTTTTATGTTTTGTTGTGTGATTTCTTATGGCGCAGATGTTTTCAGCTCAGTCACCTCTTCCAAAGAAAAAATAAAAGTGGGTTTTGGTCTCAGGTGACATTGTGGAAGTGCAGCACACAGGTCCAGTGCCGTACGTTTCCATGGAAACATTGTCAAGATCCTTCATGGAAGGTGACCGTTCTTACCTGCTGATTGTTGGGGCTGTCGTGAGACGGGGGACAACAAAGAATACTGTCCCGGGCTCTGTGATGATTGGGGTCCTACTCATTGAGCCTGGGGCTCAGGGTGGCCCCGTGAATTGTAGTGGCAGTCCTGTTGACTGTTAACTGTTTCTGTTACCTTACTAAGTTAATAGTAGCGAGCAGTGACGTTGCCTTACTCGTCATCTGGGACACAACTGGATCCACACTGAGCTTGTGAAACCTCGCAGATGCCTTGAAGCAGAGCTGTGCTCTGCCATTACACTAATAGACTCCTGGGGCCGAAGAGCGGAAGGGTCAGGTGGGGGCCGAATTCTTACCATATGGACCCCTCAGATGTCCCTCCAAACTTCTGTGGATGATCGTAGAACCACTGTGGACTTGGAATGAGATGTCCACCAAGTCCGTTTGTCAGTGCACATGCAGGTTGTTGAATACACATATTATCACATGCATAAACACACAACTCGACTCACGGACTGGAGACCCATTCCAAGGCAGCAGTAACTCATCCAGGGACTGAATGTTGAAACACAACTGTATAGTTCTTTTGTCAATTGTGTATGTGTGCTTGTGTTAATCTGCTTGTGTTTGTCTAGATGTGGAAATACGAGAAACAGATTTTTGTTCAGATTCTCAGTTTGTGGAGCACCACAGTAAATGACAGATTGTGGAAATGCTTTCGTTCTTCATGGTGCTAAAGTGGCCAAGGTAGATAGGAGGAGACGGCAGTCGCCTGTCAGGAATTGTTTGTCTCAGCAAGCCACTTGGAAAAGGAAAGCATTTCCCACTGTGGGATGTGTAGGACATTGTATGGAAGTGCAATACTGTTGTATTTTTTTCTGTTCATTTAACTTTTTTTGTCATTTATATTAATATTTTAATAAGGTTCTCAGAAATTAAAATTAGTTGAAGACAACAACTAGTTTGAAGATTGAAATTAACCCAGAAGTTAGGATCATTTTGATACTGGAGTAACGTTTTTGCCAAAAATACTATAACACGGTTTAAAAAAAAATATTCCTGTCATAATTTGATTGTGCCAAAAAATATAGTAATTGGTAACCAACAAAGTCTCTTGTCACTGATAGGGTCAGATTAGGGCTGAATGTTGTATTTTGACTATTTTGATCTGTTTTATTTGAGACTTCTTCCAAATTAGAGGTTGTTTGTGACAACCAGCAAACCACCACAAACAGAGACCACTTGAATCCTTACTGATGTTCCTTATATTTTAAATCTCTTTTGTATGTTTTAAAAAACTTTATTTATTCCTCCAAAATTTAATTGTGGACCTGAGATTTGTTTGCCTTTAGACAGCAGGTAACACTGGGTATGTCTTCTTATTTCTATCTTTAAACAAATGCCCCAAATTCCTTTTGTTTTTTCGAGTTGTACATTTGTTTGGTGAGGAGATTATTGTATTTGTTATTGTAATTGATAATGATTTGACGTGGTATTTCATCGCCCCATATTGGGGAGAATCAGTGGGATGTTCAAGTAATTATTTGTATTTACTGTTTGCATTTTTAAAATAAATCTTTTTTTTACAAATTATTTGTTACTCGGATATTTTGTTTCTGTCATTTAGTAATAAAATAGTAAAGTAGTAATTCATTATTCATTCATAATTATTAATTCTTCTCTTTATGATAAAATATCATAGTACAGGGTTTATATAAAGTTTATATAGTACTAATTATTTATCATTTTACAATAAAAACAAATAACACGTCACACTTTCAATAATTTATTTATAAAAATAAACAATTCATTATAAAAATGAATAATATATACATACACACACACATATATATGTATATACATATACGTATACATATGTATATAAAAAAAATATATATATATATATATATATATATATTAGTGGAACATATATATATATATATATATATATATATATATATGACAGTATATATATATATATATATATATATATATATATATATATATATATATATATATATATATATATATATATATATATATATATATATATATATATATACTGTCTACAAAACACATTATACTGCCTTCATAATATTAAAGGTAAGGCAGGCAATTTCTAAGAGGCTTTGAAAGCACAAGATCCTGCCCTCCACTCAGAGCGCTCTCCAAAGACTTCCATTCTCAAAGCTCTTCAAACACATAAATAGTTTGACAGACAAGTAGGACATCCTATTATTGCATTCGGACCGAATGCAATGATTGGACAAATATTTTGTGGTCCTGCGCCTTCCACAGAAGATATATAATGATATAAATATAACTAGACTACGTTTGTGATTGCTATCAGGATGTGAAGATACTTTTAACCAGCAAAAAAAAAATCGCCTACCCTTCCTTTAACTGGTTTGGATATGTGGTATTTTACTTCGTATACACAGCAGTTAGCATTACTGTTTCTGTACACACTGTGCTTCTTAGTGACATTAACATTAACAGTTCAACAGGTCAGAACACTGTTATATAAAGAATAATTAGGAATGGACCATTGAAAGTTAGTTCACATCTGAAGTCATACAGTTGAACCTGATGTCACTTATTCCAGGTCACTATATTTACCACATGTACATGCAAGTGTCTATACATGTACATTTATCTCAAGCCCTTGTGTAGACAACAACCAGTCAACCAATCAGAATCAAAAATTCAACAATGCTATATTTATAAAATGTTACGCCAGCAGCACTAAAGTGAACGTCAGCTCTTGGTGTAGTGTGCTCAACATTTCTAAGAAGGCATCTAATAAAAATTGAATCCACTCAGTGCTTGTCATAGCTTAGTTCACGTAGCACTGCCTGTACACCATCTAACCACACATAAGGTGATCATGGATTATTAGTCGCATGAAAGTAATGGATGAGTTTTTTTTCTCCAATATGGAGCAGGGGCGAAGAACTGTGGTCCTGCGGTCTCTCAGTGCTCTATGGCTCTGGATAGCTGAGTTAGTTTCTTCTGATTGTCAATGACGTCCATATTCTGAATGTACTGTCTTATATTGGCTGCACTGCGCGAGCTCAGTGACTGTTCTGAATCTAAGAGAGAGAGACGAAAAGATCAATGAAGCCGTCGTTGTTTTCTGAACTCAAGGATGCAAGCATGGGAAATGTTATGCATTTATCACAATGGCTTGAAACAAGCAGGAAAGGCATACATGTCGATATGCGTATGGCTTGGGCATCCAGGAACATTCTCTCTGTCAGGCCCTTCTGTGGAGATGAAGGCACTGTAAAAAATAATAAAAAACAAATTAAAACAAGCCATGATAGCTGGGAATAAACGACAAGAGTTTGGGGTTTAATGTAGGCAGATGATGGGGTTTAATGTAGGCGGATGATGGGGTTTAATGTAGGCGGATGATGGGGTTTAATGTAGGCGGATGATGGGGTTTAATGTAGACGGATGATGGGGTTTAATGTAGACGGATGATGGGGTTTAATGTAGGCGGATGATGGGGTTTAATGTAGGCGGATGATGGGGTTTAATGTAGACGGATGATGGGGTTTAATGTAGGCAGATGATGGGGTTTAATGTAGGCAGATGATGGGGTTTAATGTAGACAGATGATGGGGTTTAATGTAGACAGATGATGGGGTTTAATGTAGGCAGATGATGGGGTTTAACGTAGGCAGATGATGGGGTGTAGTCCTCCATCCCCACCACCAGGGGGAGTCTTACCGTAAGGTTGGCTTCTGCTTTCCCGGACTGTTTTCACGGTCCGGGCGGTCATACGCTGCGGGTAAGATTGTAAACGCACATTAAATGATTTAATCATTTATAAAAGCAAGTTATCGATCACAAACACTCACAGGCCAACATGCAAGTCCACAACTCACCATTTTCTCAAAGTTGACCAGTTTATCCGTGTAGTTCTTGTTTCCTTCGTGGATGAATGTCATATCTGTAAGGGAAAAGTTCATAGTTCATAGATCAAGTCGACTTTTTATTTTTATTTGCTTTTTCTACAAATCGAGCAAATGTGTTGATCAACTATTTAAGTCATTTACTTTGCTGACGTCACACGTGGTCACGTGGGCAGATCAGGACTGAATATTGCATGTTGAATAATTGTTTTGATCAACATATTTTGAATGCTTGGTGATTATGTTTCTGTACATGTATGATGTCTTTATATGATTTAAATGTTTTTTCCATCATTTATTTCTCGATAACTATGCAGCATTAACTCCGGACCTGTTTGCTCATCAAGAGTGAGAGTGATGTAATCAGTAACGCTTCTGATTGGCTGAGTGGTGGGTGACTGTACCTTTAAGCAGCAGGGGCATGAAGGGAATGTATGGAGGGCTGAGTTTACATACAGTCAGTCTGTAGGCTCTGTGATTACGGGATGGATCCTATAGCACAAGCATGTCACTCATAAGCATTGAAGTACTTCTCATTTCTATCATGCGTAAACGATAAATGATGATTCAACATCTTGATTGTGGACGTGCAATCTCACCATTAGTCTTTCATATGCACAGTAGATCCGTTTGGTTTTGTTTGGGAGTCTCTGTTAATCAAGATAAAACAGTTACTCAGTCTTTCTAAATGATTGGGTGTATCTGATGTGATTACACTTTTACATACATAACAGAAGTAAAAGCAACAAGTATCCATACTGCTCCTCTTTTACATGAACATTCCTGCATTTAAAGCGGACGCTGTAATCCAAAGTGACTTACAGTACATTCAAGGTATACATTATATCAGTACATGTGCTCCTCACCTCCCATGTTTTATTGAGTCTCTGAACGGCACTGTTACTGAGTCCGAACATCACCGCGAAAAACGAGTTCAGGTTCTTCTGCTCTTTCAAACTGGAAGAGATCAGATGCCGTCAGACAAAAATCAACATATATTTCTTAATGCAAACCAGTCAAATGTTTATTATTGTTATATATGGTATTATTGTTATATATGTGAATAAGATAAGCAGGAAGCAGGGTAGTATTTTTAGATTTTACCCAGCAGTGGTTGGCTGCGATGGACATAAATAGTGGACATATGTAATGGACATGATATATAGGACATATATTTATGGTTTTGTGGGATTGAGCTAGAAGTAATGAGAAGTAATTAATCTTGAATTAGTCTTGTAAAGAGAGATTCTCGGAGAATACTCACACAACAGCTATCTTGATAAACTTCTTCAGCAGTGTGGCTCTCTTCACCAGGTCTTCACACAGACACAGTTCAGTAACAACCCAGTACTGTACCTCATTAAACCGACGGACAAAACGCTCGAGGTTAGCTGTGGTGGCACATGGGAACTTGTCTCGCCCAAAAACATAGTAGACCAACTCCACCTGTAGTACAGAAGCCTTTAGTGTTATCCACGTTAAATTTATACTTAAAACACTAACTATTCTGGCTTAACTATTCATTAACTCTGTAGGTCTTTATTTTATATTTATAATGAAAATAAAATACATGTTAAAATTACAATACATTGTCTTCCACTTTTATTTTACAATTGTTTGTAGTTCCTAAGTGAAATTTAGTATTTAAATAAATGTTGTATTATAAATAATGGTAAAGAACTTCAAAAGATGCATATGTGTCTATTATCCACAACAATGGTCATTTCTGTAGTAGATTTAGAAGTGGTGTTTTGTAATAATCATTCATAAAAGCTATTTGTTCTTGCAATATACTTCAGGCTTCTTCATGCATCACTGGTTTACAATACAATCTGTTTCAGGTGAACTTTGGAGTGATCAGATTTTGCATTATCCAAACAAAAAGCTATTGAAATGCCACATGCCTTCCTCTTCTCGTTCATCTGATAGACACTCATTGAGACGACAGTGCAGGTGTCAGATCATTTGTTTATGTGTAAGGAGCAGTCAGACGAGAGAATCAGGCGGCATGTCTGTAAAGTGACTGACTCACTCTGTCAGTCACCCTGCGTTTGATCAGATAAGCTGCACACAGATACTCTCTGAACATGCGAGTCGATGCTGATTATGCACTGATGCATATATTCATTACAAAGACCAACCACAAATTAGATCTCCTTAATAACTGGGGGCAGTTGTGGCCTACTGGTCAGAGAGTTGGACTTTGTAACTAGAAAGTTCGCTTCCCAATGCTGGCAGGAAACAACAGAGGTCCTTGAGCTAGGCACCTTATCCACAATTGCTCCCAGAGTGCTGCAGTGCTGCCCAATGCTCTGGGTTGGTGTACAACTCAATACTGCAGTGTGTGTGTGTTTGCACTAACTGGATGGGTTAAATGCGGAGGACAAAGTCTGGATGTGGGTCACCATACTTGACCTGCACTTGATTTATTATCCAATTGCTTCTTGGCAATGATGTAATGCAATTAAAGTGAAAACTCCTGCTTCTCAGATTCTCCTGAGAAACAAAACACTTAATCTCCTCTAGAGCAGAAGTCTGTTTCTCCAGTTTTTATCAGCTAAAGGTCACCCAATGGATAAATGAAGTCTGTGAGATAAATTCTGGTGTTTTTGGTGTGGCACTGACCTCGTGCATGGCCGTAAAGAGCTCCCAGTCGTAGCTGGTGAGCTGGCTGGCGATGTCTTTGGAGCACATCTCCAGAGTGTCTATGGTGTTCCTCTCTGGGCCGAGCTGCTCCTTCACTGGTGCCTGTTAAGAGCACAACACATGCTAGACTCGTAATTAAGTCCCTTTTTAAATTAATACATGGACGTTAGCTCTTATCTGCACTTTAATATTAACATTTATGGTAAGTGTATGCTGGGTACGTTTTTGCATTAAATATTTGCCGTACTAGAATAGTATAACACAAGAGCAGGAGAGTGCAAGGCATCTTTTGAGTGAAGGTTGGGAGTTTGGTTCACTACAAAGGGGCTATAAACAGCTATTAGTTACAAGCAGACAGAATCATGAAGATGAGATAATTGATAACCACTAATGATAACCACTTGTTATCAATGATAACTACTAAACATAAAACTACTTACAGGTTTTTTTTGTGCATGCTTATGTCATATGATTATAGTGTATGTGTTAGCTATTACTGATGCTACATATCTTAAGAACATAGGTTTTCTCCTATTCGAATCACACTGCAAACTCATTGTAATTGTTCATCTTCATCTTCATCTTTTGCAGTTCATTGCATCAGAACGGCAGAACTCTGATAGCTGCGGTCGAGATATTGTACCGTGACAAAGTAATAATTGTGTCTCACCAATTGCTCCACTTGGCTTGTAGAACAGAGAAACAGTTTCTCATTCACTCCCAATGAAGCAGAGACGGCCGTGGCATCCAGCTTGAGCTGAGCTCTATCTGAAGGACACAAAACAAGCTTACAGCAACAAGGAAAACTCTGAATCAGGTCAGTGGCTTTGGGTTGGATTTTGGAGCTACAGATTTTAGCAGCATACATTTTGTAGGACTGAGAAGATGTGTTTGGTCCAGACCAAAGTAGGTCTGTGACCAATAGGTGGCGCACTCATTAAATTTGTTGGTACCCTCAGGGCATTGTGGGAATAGACATCCAATGAGAAGACATGGAAGATACCGAATAAGCAGAAAGCTAGCAGATATAACAGGTAACTAGACACCTTTGGTTCTTAAATTCACAGTTATGCATTTGGAAGACACTTAAGTCACCTTAATTCAAAGGGACTTAATACTGTGCATTCACAGTATACAGTATTTTTTATCTCTATGATGTTGCCGGGAAATCAAACCTGCAACCTTTGCTCTGCTAACGCAATGCTTCACCAGTAGAGCTACAGGAACACGATTTCTTGAGTATTAAATACAGTATTACAGGTTCTAGCATGCAGGAATCTCATGGCCTACCTCCTGAGGAATTCATCTTGACCAGAACATAGTCTCCCTCAGGGTCCACTAATGTAGACAAGATGTTCCTCACTGAAGCATCGACTGGCAACATCACAGTTACCACTTTATGATCCAGTTTGAAGATCTCATATAAGACTGTGAACAGACAAGAGGAACTTAAATAAACAAGCTGAATTTGGTAAATGTAGATATTTGAATAGTTCATTTGAGCTAATTTAATCTACTTTTTGCTTAATTGTTTTGATTAATACTTCACACCAGTGTTTCTCAACCAGAGGGCCGGGGCACACAGAGGGCCTCAACAAACTTCCAAGGGGCCTCAAGATGACTTAAAATTATTTGAAATAAGACAGAAAACGCATTAAATTAAGCTAAAACTGTAACTAAAGATCAAGATTTCTTAAGTTGATTTTTTAAAGTTTGTATTTACGCCAAACTCTAATATTTGATTGGGTATTTAATTGTGAGTGGGGGGGGGGGGGGGGTTCAGATATTGCTGTGGAGAAGAGGGGGGCCTTGAAGCTGAAAAGGTCGAGAACCACTGCTCTACACAGAAGTTAAAACACAAACCTTTGTCTTGAGCTCGAATCGATCGTAATTTCCCCACAGGCTCTTCGTGAGCAGAAAACCAATCAAACTTTTGATTCAGCTGAAACAAATAAACAACCAAACTGGATATCAGCACATGATGAAGATAATAAGCTTTCAGCATTTTCATAAAGACTAACAGAGCTGTAGACGCTGCACACAACGGTTTCAAAAGTCATGTTTGAGGTGACTGTAATTTATGTTGTAGAACAAACAATGACCTGATTTGACTCTGAACTATTAAAAAAGCCCGTTTGAAATTCCCATGGGAACAAATGGTGCAAAAATGCTTATAAAATGTCTCTGTAATTACAAGACTGTAATTTGTAATTGTCATTAGACGCCTGTTCTCCAGTACACTGGAAACAATATAACGGATGGCTGAATTTTATGTGATCTTGCTCAAAGTTGACCCACTTTTAGCCTGCACTCGTTTTGGCGCTCGTGGTGCGTGCAACTCTATCAGAGCAGGATTGACTTTGGTTTTGGAACTCTGGGTAGAGCTGTTGACTTTTCCACTGGCCACTGTTTATTATACTGTGTCATAAAGTTGATTGTGAGGACTTATTGGCCTCTTATTGCAAATTTTCCCACAGACTGAGAAACCCTCAAGTGAGTTTTACCTTTGTCAGAGTGTGGTATCCATTTTCAGTTCTGCAAGGGGAATGAATAAAGATTATAGGAATTATAGAATTATGGGATTATATAATATAGTGCATTGACACATTACAGATTTAAGATTAGAGGACTATGTGAGGTATATACCCTATATTACATGTTACGCTCTTCTTGTGCAAGGAGAATGAATGAAGATCTATAATTGTGGGATTATATAATAAACTCCAGTGACACAATGACTATGTGGATTATATACACTATATTGCATTATACACACACATATATGTATTATGTTGTACACATTATACATATACACATTAAATGTTATGCCATTTTTCATTACTATTATGATCTCAAGTCTGATTATATATCTGTAGCTGTAGTTTTTTTTGTGTGTGTATATAGTTAATTTACATTTTGTTTTTCCTCCGATCCCTCAGCTGTTCTTTCAGTATTCCGGAGAGTCTGGAATCAGCCATGACCCCCTCTCTGAATTTCTGTCACAAAGATAAAGGTATCTGAATTCACAATTCACTTTTAAATAAGGTTTGCTTAAAGCACTGTATCCATTCCACTTGACACTATTATACCCTTAACATCCCCAAACAAGAGTTTTCTACTGGAGAAGCACAATAACTCTCAGAGATGCACTGATGTAATCAGTACCGATTGCCGAATCTGTACAAGCAAATTTTGCATAATAAATATGAGTTTATCAAAGCATCAGAAGATTATTATGAGTAGAAAGGGGAAAAGTAGATAAGTGTGTAGTTGTTTTGAAACCTTGCATGGAGAAAGCATATACTGTTTGAATGCAACAAAAATGACCTGATATTAAATCTGCAATCTGTAACGTTTGCCTCTCTAGTACCATCTCTGTTTAAGCCATAAAATTGCCGGTTACTTTACTTTACAAACCAAAAAACATTATGGATTGCAGCTTTTAACAACTCCAACAGCAACCTAATCAGACTGCTGTTAATAATGAAAAAGTTAACACTTGTTAAAAAGTTAACACTTGTCACTGACATATAATACCAATAATACCCACTGTGCAGCTATTATAACTAGACTGTGGTTATTCTAACCTCCAGGAACCCAGAGGCCACTGGGTCGTCCCTCAACAGCAAACCATACAGAGCCACCCAATGACACACCATCTTAACAATCTTCTGCTTGGTGTTGAGAGCATATGCTGCCTTTTCCAGGTCCGTGCCCTCAGATGGCTCGGCTTGGTAGGTGAAAATGCAGGTTAAGGAACACAATCTGACCAGAAACATTTAGAAAGTGAAGTTGCAGATTAACAGTACTGAGAAACTGAGCAAAACACAGAGACTGAAATAACAAGCAGAAGATGAGACTCAATGGTAGGATATTGATGCTGGAGGGCGGCACAAAGCTGGCTGCAGGGCATGAAGACAGGGTGTGTTATGAGGAAGTCGCTCACACTGGGATCTGTAGAAGATATTGCTTGGTTATCTTTATTGTTATCTAATGCAGGGAAAGTAATACATTGTAAGTGTGCTTAAAGGCATTAAAAAAATTTTTTTTAATCTTGTTTGAAAGTCTCTTCACATCCTGATAGCAATCGCGAAGTGGTCTAAATACATTTATGTACGTGAATATGTTCTGTGAAAGGGATATAAAATGTTCGTCCAATAATTGCATTCGGTCCGAATCTTCCATCAGACAGTATTCCATCATCAGCACATTTGTGTTTTTGGAGGACGTGGCTTTCATCTTATGCTTTCAAAGCTAGATTGCTATTGCTAGCCTCTACGAAATTGCCTACCCTACCTGTTCCAGATTGGTCAAATATGTTTCAGTCCATAACGTACAGACATACCTATAAAATCTGTGCCATTGGTTTCCAATTTAATTGTCTCCAGCATGTGTTCCAGAATCTTCTCAGGTGTTCCTGACATGACTGTATACCTGAGGGAGAGAGACAGACAGAGAGAGAGAGAGACAGACAGACAGAGAGATAGAGACAGGAAAAGAAAGAGAGACAGACAGACAAGCAGAGAGATAGAGAAAGACAGGAAGAGAAAGAGAGGGACAGACAGACAGAGAGGGAGAGAGGTAACGAGGCAGACAGGCAGAGAGAGAGAGAGAGAGAGAGAGAGAGGGGTTATGTGGGTGTGAGTAATAATTCATATTAACAATTGGGTTTTCACCATTTTCATCCCATGGTTTTATAATTTGTTTAACACACTTGAAATCAAATAATAGAGATGACTAATGCTTAAACTTGCTGTTCATTTTACAGTGACACTTCTCTAGTTCATGTACAATCCTTTGTTTCAAATGAATCATTGCAACCGTTATGCTCTCATTGTGGACCCTGTCTCCACATACTTATAAATGTGACACAAAATATGCAGTGCGTGGCTTTAGCGAATCCGGATTTTATGCTTCGGTGTTTCATTCACTGAGTGATTTTATATAAACGGTTCATAATGCTGAATTGGAATTGCCTTCACTCGCATGTCTGCTAAAGATTAAACGATTAAAACAAAAAAATGTGAGAATGATTTACTTGTTTTTGCCTGCTGATCCGGTCTGATAGGTGGAGTCCTGCGCTGAGGTCTTCTCAAGAACCAGGACAACTTTACCATGTTCCTCCAGACGGACAGTGTTGGCCTCCACATCCTGCACATACATTCAGCGTATGGAACATTTGCTATGTAACATTATATATATATATATATATATATATATATATATATATATATATATATATATATATATGACTATATTTATATATATATAGATAGATATGATAGATAGATAATCTATATCTATGTATACTTTATTTAAAGTGACTTATTCAATATAAATAGACACAAAATGTACCTTGAGGATTCGTATGAAGTCCTGCTTGTCTACCCTCAGGAAGTGGCAGTTGTCCTCTCTCAGGATGATGGTGGCAGCACGGGGAGCATCATTCACCAGCGCCAGTTGCCCAAAATCATCCCCTTCATGAAGTGTGGTCACCAAGCCCTTAGTGACACACACACACAGGTCAAACAATGTGATCATCGCTCCTAACAGGAAGCATGTAATATGAATTACTTCTAAACAATGTTAGCATCTATATTTAACCCCAGTGTCTTCGAAAGGTCAGGGCTGATGGTTCTACCTTTCCGTGGGTGATGACATTAACAGACCCCTTCCAGATGATGTACCAGGAAGTCCCTTTGTCCCCCTGACTGAACACTGATATAAAAACAGAGATTTAAAGACTTAAAGTGCATTCAGGGTTTGTTTTATCAAAAGGTATGTTACTGTGTGTGTCTCCCGCAGCATATTTTATTGGTATGAGTCTTTGAGCTCTGAATATATGAGCTCTGTTTAATAATCAGCAGGGTCTGTACTGCTGTCTCTTGCTATTCAGTATGCTAGCATGACTGCCGCATTGACGTCAGTGCTTTGAGTTTCTCTTCCGTGTCTCATTTTGCTGATATCAGACTGTCAGTCATCGTATTCAGCACGTAACTGAGAATTACAGAATCAAATGATTTAGTCATCTCATTCACAGGGTTAACTGTGCTGTCTGCTGCTGTGTCTGCACAAGGAATTTGCTGCTCTTTTTTTTAACTGTGGATAAACGCTAATTCAATATTAGGACTGTTTTCTCTCTCCGCCCACCGCTTAAAAAATATCATCATCACTTTCACACTCACAGACTGTTCCCGCCTTGGCATGGCTTTCGAAAACCAGTACTGCTGCCAGTTCCTTCCGAACCTACGGAAAACAGCGAAGGGTTAAGGAAATGATGGAGGCACAAAGATTTGTGGCACAAGCAAATATAAAGCGTGTCGTCGACTCACAGATGTAGACAAGTGGGCCACGGCTTTGACATGCAGGAGCTCTTCGTAAATAACTTCTAGGTCCTCTGAAGTCCTCTGGCTTGGGCTGAGGAACAAGCACACAGATTATTACTTACGCTGTTTATAATTACGATGGAAAAACATTGTTATTTTATGTTAAAATCCTTTCATCTGTTCCAGATTAATAAGCAGAGATAACTATAAGCTCTTAGAAAAAAGGTTCATTAGGGTTCTGTATAGAACCTTGTCATCTAAGAGTGTAGGTTGATTACTGCCCACAATACAAACAGCTTCCAGAAACAAGCAATTTGCATGTCCACGCTGGACAGAAAACTGTGTGATGTGACACACTTACAGTCAGAACATATTTGACACAGTGTAAGTCTGTTGACACACAGAGCAAATATTTGCCACAAATACGCATCCTAACCAAGACTTTAAAGGGACAGTTTACCCAAAAAAGAAAATTCTTCCATCATTTACTCCCCCTCATGTCACTCCAAACCTGTATGACTTCTGAGGAACACAAAAGAAGATATTCTGAAGTATGTTGGTAACCAAACAACAGTGTTACCCATTGACTTCCACTGTATTGACACTGAGACATTTCTCAAAATATCTTCTTTGCTGTTCCTCAGTAAACCAGTTTGCATTTTCATCTGGTGATGGGACAGAAATGACACACTTCAGCTTTAAAATGTGTTACTTGTTTGGAATAATTATGTCTTACCATTTTCGCAGTATCATGGTGAGAAGAGCATCTGGGCCCATTTGGAGCAGCAGTGAGAGGCTCTCTTGTAGCTCATCATCTTTGGAGTCTTTCTCATTGTTGGTGTAGTTTAGGTCAAACTCCGCCTCCATGAAACGGTAAAATTGTGTGTCTTTGTCGTGGAAGTTTAACTCTTGTTTCACTGCATGTCAGAGACACATCAGTTAGCCAATATATTCAGACATGTAACACTAACCAAAACATTATAGTACCACCATGGACATGTTACTATGGTAATACAGTGGTATATTTTAAGTGCTTTGGAGTATGCCATGGAACATAAATATAGAAATCATTCAGTACTATTATATTTCTAAGTACCATGGTACTGCCCCTGTTGTTAAGGAAAGCATGCAAAACAGCTAGAGAGATCTTGAGGTATCTGAAGAGGTTGATGATGATATTTACCATGACTCAGAATGCCCTCATCCACCAGAACCTGCCACATTCCGACTGCCTGACTCCGAGACTGGAAACCGTCATTCAGTTTCATCAGCCAATCAACAAGCTCCTTCCCACTGCAGCACTGTCTGTGGTACGAATCAGAGAAACATGTATTTTGCAGCAGACTTTAATTCTGGTGTTACGTGTCTCTTTCCCTTGATTTATTTATTACTCTGCTAATGCAAAGTAAACATGCGGGACACAAGTCCATGAGATCCGCAGTGAAAGACGCACCTGTAGGTCTTAAGGTGATGTTTTCTGTCTCTTATCAGGCCCGGGTTACGCTCCGTCAGGGTGCTGTACACCACCCGCGCCGCTTTCAGGATTCTGTCAGACAAAAACTGAGAGCACGAGAGAGAGAAACTGCTTAAAGAATGTAGGTTTATCTTACAGTTTCCTTTAAAAAACAAGTGAGAATAAAAGTGGGATTTAAAACCAGACAACACATTAATAATCTGGGATCTCAAAATTTAATTTAAAGCTGTAAATAGTTCCAGGATTTGGAAAAGTTTGGATATCAAGTATATTATTTATATATCATGTATTATTAAATAAAGCATGTAAAGTAAAATGTATTAATAATGTAATATTTGTAATAATTTGTATTCATTTAGAAAAATGAATTTCAGATAGTGGTCACAGACTTTTGGACCACACTGTGTCACTTTTAGATGAGGAAGAAGATAAAGATTTTTACAAGAGGAAGAGAGGCAGTGTTTTATAGAACAGGTGAGGAGAAGACAAGAACGTGCCACGTCCACCCAGTGCTACATTCTCCAACACCTCCTCCACTAAAGTTTGCTACTGTTCACACTCCACCCCCATATGGAAGCTGTTGCTCTTCTGTTTTTCTTCTTTCCTCTTGTTCTGTTTTCTTACATTCCAACTTTCTCTGTTTTCATCCCTCCCGTCATGACCCTCCGTTCCCTCCCTGCCTTCTGTGAGACCTCCTGCAGATAGTGTGTCCCACAACAGCTCCTAAACAGACTGAGAAAACTGGAGTGTATGAACTCTACCTCATTGATTGAGGTTGAGGTTTGTGGAGCTACTGAAGCATGCCACTGTTGTTGCTACGCAGCCACAGTTTTCTCGACGTCTGCCAAGACCAACTTAGTAATCACATGGTGATAAAACTGCTTTAATGCATTGACACTGTAAGAATCAAACGTCTGTTGAAGTGGAGACAAACACAGGTGGATAACAACTGGGAAACTGAAGATTAGACATTTCTATTTATTGAAGAAAAAATGTATTTAATAAAGAAAATGGGAGTAGTTCTTGCCCATGTAAAGCTCAACATGATGCTACAGTGTTGCATGGGGTTGCCAGGGTGTTGCTAAGAGGTTGATAAGGTGTTTTGAGTTTTAGCATGTTGCTTTGCAGTTGTTAGGGTGTTCTGAGTGATTTCGGTGTGATTTCGCCTATCCCCAAAACTTCAGTCATTCGATTTGGCTTTTGTCCCTCTTTCAGTGCAAGTCTGAGATTTTTCCGTCCATGGCAACCCAGGAACTGCATTCCTCAACATATTTCTGTTGTTCTCATACTTTTCTTGTGATTTTATAGAAAGTCTGGACTGTATTTTTATTTTCTCCACAGAACAGTTTGTCCAGGGATGAGTTCTCAGGCTTCATTTCTCTCTCACTCTGTTTGTTGTGGTTGTTGCTGAGGGTGGTGGTGTGGCCCTTTTTGGCTCCTGGTCTGATCGGTCAGTCATGATGTAATTGGCTTCTGACCCATAAAGGATCAGCTGACCCTTCTTTTTGGTCCAAAGAGAGACCCACAGGATGGTTTGTGTGCTACAGTACCATAAGCAAGCCCACTTTCCAAACAAAGACAGAACTGTACTGTAATTATTTTTCATCCAGTCCAACCATCCAGGGTCCAAAATTAATAATGTTTTTGCCATACCAATTTAATGTTCAAAAATAATTTCTAGCTACCATAAAACTGTACTATTTTTCTAAAATAGTTCTCTTCCCTACACTTTTTATTTATTTATTTTTTTGTGGGAACACACTTTTGCCAGCAATTCGTTTTACTTTCTCGTTTCACTTTTGTTTTATAGCCCCTTACTGTGTCATTAAACCTTATATTATGTTGCAACTCCTAAAAAATTTACAATTTTATTCACCCACCAAATTTTAGTTTTCCCTCACTTGGTGAATTTTAATGTTGGACTCTGTCATCAGCTGCATCAGAGGAATCATTTTTCCTGTATGGAGAAACCAGCGCCAATTAAAGAGCTGTTGTACTCCCTTGCTGACTGTTGTGTAACTAACAGTTAGTTTGTATTTTAGCTCAAGAAGCACAGTGCTGGACAGTGTATATTTAAAGTGTGGACAGTGTATAACTAGCCCATCTCCTATGAGACGTATACATTGTAGAGCTCTCCATCAGATGCCATCATTTTACTCTGCATGTGCCCAGACACAGAGTCTGCAGACCCTGGGTATGTAAATCTCCCTCCTGACATCTCCAGTTATGTCTCCGGAGATCATGGGTTTAGATTGGAGCAGTAGCTGGCAGTATTTTCCCAGCATTCTCTAGTCTCTAGAGAAAAAATGAGCTCACTGCTGGCTTTACAGCTCTAAACACATGAGAATAGATGTATCGTAGGATACAGGTGACAACAAAGACCATGGCAACCTCCCAACAATTACCTGCGTCTGTTTAATACACTGTAATTACATTTATATGCCTTAAAAACAATGTTTCTGAGAGTTCCTGTAGCTCAGTTGGTAGAGCATTGCATTAGCAGCGCAGGTTGGGGGTTTGATCGCAGGGAGCGCAAATACTGATAAAATGTATAACTTGAAGACTTACACTGTAAGTCGCTTTAAATGTATTAAACATGATGAAAAACATCAGCCAAACGAATAAATATAAATGTAACAATTTCTCTGTTCTTTTATTAGATATTATCAGCTTAAGTAGAACTATTGAAGATGGACTCTTAAAGTATACAGTGACCCCCAAAAAGTAGTTCTTGCAAACAGTGATGCTGGATATGTAGGGTAAGTATTCTGTAAGTATACTTGAATATCTCAAGAATTGTTCTTGAATAGATATTTGATAAACAAAAATGGATAAGTGTGTCATTTGCTTTTGTATTCTCAGGTGTCTAGGCAACACAGGAGAGGGCTAAGCAAACTCTTACCCGGTCACAGAACATTGACTGAGAGTTTGTGTACAGGGAATGCGTGGCATTGTTGAAGTCCACTGTGCAAACAGTAACAAAACGTTGTGCAAGTTCAACAAGTACTTACTATACAAGATCAGTTTGCAGAACGTGTGGTTGTAGTTACATCATGAGAGCACAGATACTCAGGTTTCTAAATTTCATGGTCAGCTGTATGAATATGAATGCTGGCCACCAAACAATACACCCTCAGTCAGCCTCGTTTTGTAGGCTGCTAACACAAATAACCTCAACTACACAGACAGAGATGTGGCTGGGTTTCTTTCTATACAAAGTGTTATGGGCAGGAAACAGGTTGTGATTTCCATCTGTGGGCGACGCGAACAGCGGAGGCAGTCGTGATGCTGCGACCTTGGTGAGCTGAGCAAAAGGCTCCATTTCATACAATACAAGCCCAGCTCACAATAGAGGTGGGCACGAATTGTAGCAGAAACACTGTGGCCCTCTCAGGACAGATTAACATTGTTATGAACGTATTTTATCTGTGGATACTGAGAGAGATTCAGGTGATAAAAAGGACATATTTCCTTCCACTTCATATCAGAACAAATAAACAGGCATGACTGTCTCTGGACGCTGCCCAGAAAGTGAAGATATTGTTTTTGAAAGCAGAGAACCAAAACAAAACTGATCATTTTTTATTTTTACTGTAAAATGTACAACCTCAAGGCTGGCTGTCAGACAGTTGCTAAGGTGAGTGTTTTGTTGCATTTGCGGTGCAGTTGCTCAGGTCTTCTGTGTGGTTGCTAGAGCTAAACTATGCGCTTGTTGACGTTTTGTCATGTTTTTAGCAGAAATGGGAACAGCTTTCCTAAAACCTTCCCAGTTCAAGAGCAAATCCTTCTGCGTTTTTCATTATAAGAAACACTCCAGGAATCACAGTGCCCACCAAATACCTCTGCAGGTGCTGAGAGCATTCCACAGATAAAACATCTCCCAGAGCTATGGTAAGACACATTTAAATCCCTGCCAATATTGTGCTTCTGCCATCATGCACTGCCAGTGACCAAAAAACAAGTACGTAAGCCCAGGTGTTTGCCCATCTGCTGAAAAATAAATGAAATATCAGCTACATTTTCATTTCAGGACCCTTCTATTGTAGGTGAAATCACATCGCAGAGCGGGACACAACGGCAGACAGAGGTGTGCGGAGGAAGTCGGTGGTTATGCTAATCACACAAGCAATTACAGTAAGTGTTGGCTTTCAAGTTACAAAACAAACTCATTTGTGGTTTGACTGTGTTAGGTCGCTGCTCATAAGATAAGGTGAGTGGAAGTATAACCTTCCAGATATTTGCTCACGTACGTCTTATCAATGTTCTCATTTAAGAAAATCTTTAAAGCTGCAATTTGTAACTTTGGCCTGTGTTTGAAACATAAAATCGCAGGTTACTTTACTTTCCTTTATGTATGTTAAAGTCAAATTAATCCAGATGGACATTTCTTAAATTATAAATCAATATTATAAGCTTAAGCTTATGTTAAAACATTCTTAAAACATTCTTGCAGTAACATTAGTATAAAAATGTTTGATAATGTTCATAAAACCAAGCAATAATGTTAAAACAATGTCTAAAAAAACTGGACATTTTGAGCATTCCTACATCATACAAAACAAATTTTTTTATGTTTTTGTTATTTAAGGGAAATATTAGAGAAACGATTTTACAACCTAAAACTGAGGTTTCATAAATGAAACGTACGTAATGCTCCAAAAATGTCTGTGGTACGTACGTTATAAATTCAGGTTGAAAACACAAACAATTAAGTATACATATTTAATGACATTACATAACAATGACCGAATATGATGAAAAAACTGTTTTATCTTATTTTAGCCTATTTGTTCTGAGTAATCAATATAATGCTTCTGTCTAGTTTATGTGTTTACTGTGGCCTCGCCCCTTCTGGAAGAATGTTGTTATATCAGGAAGGGAGGGAGAACAGATTCCACCTAAAGCGAATTGTTTTGCTTCACTTTTGATGTTGTTTTGAGCTATATTTAGAATTTCATTATTAGAGGTTCAATTGACTTACTGAGTACGGCATTAACTAACACATGAAGGTCAGCGGTGTGCAGATAAAAACCTGCTTACTGCCACACAGATGTGTAATGCCATTTAGCTGCAGTAGGTTTTTGGTTTAGTAGGTTATGAATAGTATTACAGGTACATGAAACTAGTGAAGCTGGTTAAGAACTGATGGGTTAGAAATCAAGCACACAGGTTAGAGACCTTCTTACCTGTTTGATGGTGTCGTGTGTTTCCACAGCGTCTGGCAGAGGTGTCTGTGAGGAGAGAGAGAGAAACAAGATGTATGAGGATATACCAACAGGACAGGGAGCGTTCTCAGGACGTTAGCTAATGTTCTCTGAAATTGTTTTTTCTGAAATTGTTTTTTCTCTTATGCAATATGTTATAAATCATATACTGTATATTAAAAATGTTATTCTCTAAGTTGTTAATGGAACATTTTAAAAATGTTACAGAATTAAAAAAGTTTGAATAATGTTCTTAGAACCAAGCAGTAACGTTAATACAACGCCTAAAAAACTGGACGTTTTGAACGTTCCTAAAACCTTAAAAATAGCATTTCTAATGTTTTTGTTACTTAATGGAAATGTTAGGGAAACATTCTTGCAACCTAAAATTGTTATCTGGTATGCACTGCAGGTGAACTCATGCTTTGATTATTATTACTATTTGTTATGGTGAACTTAACTATACTCATAATTAGGGGTACGGATTTGAACAAACCCCTCACTCTATTAAACTTGGGTAGATAACAGCCCCATACTGTTTGTGTTACAGACACGTGAATGACAGCTCAGGTCATGTGACTCTTGAGGAGAACTGTGCTGTTACTTTACTACCAAATCGGATTTGTGTCTGGTGAACAGTGAAACTGCCAAAAAGCCCCTTCAACTTTAAAAGGAGGAACCAAACTGAGAAACAGCCAAGCTATGACTGGAAAAATGCTGGTTTGTCCATGAACAACCTAAAACTAACCCTACAAAGGCACCGGGGGATAAAGAATGCCAGGAGACATTCCAGATTAATGCCCCCATGCGTGGCATTTGACGCCCGCACATGACCTGCCTCCCTCTTAGCTAAGACTAATTAACCGCCAGAATGTCATTATGATTCACACAGGAATTCAAAGGGAATGTTCGGCCAGTATGTTTGTAGGAGATACTGTCGTCCACACTTTGTGTTTGTGATTTAACTTGCTTGACTGGTTGACAAATGTGCTGATACTCTGTAAAATACTATGTGTAGGGTTAGATATGGGTTATCTTAAAATATTGCAAATTTTATCCAGTTTATTTACATGTTACGTTTGTCATGTTAATATTTTCACAAAATTAACATCAACATTATATAAATAAAACAAACAGTGGATCACAATTCACATAAAAATGATTGACTCTCCCTCTAATTCAGGGTCGACTGAGATTCACTAGGGGACCCTAAGTGGAGTTGTTTTATATTTTTAAACCATGGATGCAGAAAATCCACTATATTCATGTATGGAAGTTCCATTTCAATAGCGTTTGGAAGCTATTACATGGATAAAAGATGGATATCCTGTACATTCTGAACTGGAGTCTCCCTTGGAATTCATTCCCTTGATTCAGTCCTTCCAAGTCACCACCCATTTCCAGCCCTGCTCATATCATTCAAAAGCTGGGTTTAGAATAGCACAAGGGTGCATATATGATAACCCAGCTCACAGGGAATGTTCTCTGTAGAATAATGTAGAATAATTTTTTAATGTTTTATGTTATATATAAAAAAAATTATTCTCAAGTTCTTAGCTCTTAAAAACTTACAGAATTAAACAAATGTTTAAATAACATTCTTAAATCCGAGCAGTATGTTAAAACAGCGTCTAAAAAACTGGACATTTGTTCTGATAACTTTTAAAATAACTTTTACCTAAAATAACTGGGAAGATTTTGGGGTGAAGTGTGGCTTAAATGTCTGATAAGAAGTAGAAAATGAAGCTGTTGAAATGACACCAGAAAAAGTAAAACATTCGAGTGATTTCAGGCAGCTCAACTTGACCACGTTCTTGAGACTGTATCAGAAGGCAAGTATGCATATGTGATGAGACTCAAGTGCCACTCAGTCTTTTGCTGCTGTGTCCAGCTAATAACACACGACAATCAGCAGCAGCTCAGTCACGGCCTTTTCCAGAGTTAAACTTCTCTCTCTGCTTAATGATGAGCATTGATGAGGTTGAACAATGCAGGCACAATGTTTAAATATTTATATGTGCTAACTACTGAGTGTTAGCCCATATAAATGATGTGCAGTTATTGATTGTGAAATGAACAGACCTGTAGAGGAATCAATGGTTCAGCTCACGTATGACATCACGGGCTGTATTTGTTAACATTGCTATTGTGTATGGTCAGTATTGAGTCTTTTAATTAATTTAATGTGATGCTTCATACCATGACATGTGAAAAACCTTATAAAACCAATTTGTCAGTCTGCGTGTTAAAGGTAGTGTAGGCAGTTTTGTAGAAGCTAGCAATAGCAAGCTAGCTTTGAAAGCATAAGATCTCCCCTCCCTTCAGAGCGCTCTCCAAAGCCACGCCTCCTCTAAAACACAAAAAATGCAGTGTGCAGAGGTATGCAAATACACAGATTGACAGGCAAATAGGCCGTCCTATTATTGCATTCGGACCGCATGCAATGATTGGACGAACGTTTCATGGTCTTGCATCTTCCACAGATATGTAAATACCACTTATCAGGATGGAAAGAGACTTTCAACCAGCATAACAAAAAATGTTTCTGGAACGAATCACCTATCCTGCTTTTAGTGTCATTCTTAAACAGAAGGTAAACGGATAGCTGTCCATCAGGAAAGGGTAAAGCGCTGTTCTCTAATAATTTGGTACATTCTTCAGTGTAAATGATGCTGTGCCACTCGTTCTACCAGTTGAGATTCTGCTGGCATAGACGAAATTCCACCTTTACCCTGATCTGTTCGTGACTCTGTAGTTTATGAGCCACTGTCAGACTCCGTTCCCATGCCAGGTGTTACTCAGCACCAGCTGACTAATGCTGTACTCTCACAAGTACCATGTCCTTTCATTTATGGGCTTGGTCTGATAATGTATCTTTATAGGTTTGGAAAACAAACCCTCTCAGACTGTCTGCTAGGTGGTGTCAGTGGAATATTTATTGCAGTCAATTAAAGGTACATATAAAATAATCTTTAGGGGACATTGTGCTCATGACTTTGCTCTTTGTTACGAACATTAAAAAGTGTGTGCGTGTCAGAGAGAGACAGTGTGTGTGAGTGGGTTTACTTAACCGTATACTGGGGACATATTTGTACTAAAAGTGAGCAAAACCTCATGAGCAAAAACATTACAAATATAGTCACGTTTTTTTAAATTGTACAAAATTAATATATTATATATATTTTCTTAGGGATAAGCTACTTGGTATGATACACAGCAAAACCAATAGTGCAGGTCTACCTCAGCTCATTAGCTAATCAGGTAGTTCATTTCCTCTGTATAATGATTCTTTGTGCTTCAGGGCTTTTCAGCAGTACCAGTGGACAGTGAAGAAGGGTTAATTCTTGCTTGATTTCCTTCCATCCAGCATGGAGAGCTCTCTAACCTGTTGGTCTGTTGTTTGAGTAAACCATGACCGGCTGGATCACAAGCTGCAGCACAAGAGGGAAACAACCCAGAGCTATTTACTCCAGTCTAATACAGCTAGGGTAAGATCAGAAATGGCCACAAAAGTCAAATTCTATACCACACTGACTTAGTCATTTGTAGATTGCTTTCAGATTCATTTCGATAGATTCATTTTAAAGTCTAATAACACTGATAAGATGCTGTGTAAATATCTTAAGATTTTACTTTCTTTTCCCTATGTTTTTAAAGTTTATAATGTGGTTTTAAGAGTAATTGTTATTGTACTATTATAGTTTCTTTAATTACTTACTGTGGAATGAAAGCTTTATGGCAATAAAAAACAATGTAAGTATAAATGAATTACAGACAACTTATTTATCTTAGTTATAAATGCTTATGGGAATCCCACATTATGCTGTGACACACACATATTACTGTGTGACTAATGCAGGACACTGCTGAAGTGATGCTTTGAAGTGGAACTACAAAATGTAGTAAATAACTTCAAGGCAAACCAGGCATTCTGGTATAGAGACATTACAACAGATATTTTTGCCTCTTTAACTGTGGCTCGTACTCTTTAACTCTTCTGAGAGGGATCTCAAGCAACGTGAGCTATTTCATCTTGTGCAAACACTACATTACATTACACTTATTGCTGGATTGCAGGAGAGGGACACCGGCTTTCTGTGTCCCGTCATATAAAAGACCACCATCACAACTGTCAGTCATAAGAACAGAACCCAAAGCAGATGTCTATGCCTGTCTTAATTAAAGTCAATCGTTTGGCATGTCTTTAAAGATATTGCACAAGCCTGAGAGTGTAGATCCACGTTAATCAATGTCCTCTTATATAACATCCCAGTCACCCTGCAGTTCATGACAGAGCAACAATTTAATGTTTATTTAACAAAGTTCATGAGGAGTCATGTAATCCAACCAATCATCGTGCAGGGGTGCGTATATATATAGCTGTCCCTCACCTCTGTCCCATGGCAGTTTTGCAGCATCCCTGCCACCCCATTGCCTCACTCTTGGCTGGTATCTACCTCAGTCAAGGATGGGGAGAGTACTCTGGGTTCGGGCCAAATACCGAGCTCGGAGCCCTTCCCCCGGACAACACACCAAATATGCATTTATGATCATTTGCGATTGCATGTTAGTGCAAACTCGTGAATTTACATTGCATTGTAGCTATAATGTCTAACGCTACCGTATCACAAGTGTACAGAATGCCTCTGTTTCTCTAGTGCCCATATTCACCTAAATGATCCACACCAGATATTAAGGTCATTTAAACGGCTCAGTCAGTGGATTTAGATGCTGTGTTGTGCTAAAAAAGAAAGTGATATTTACTCTATGGTTCAGTAAAGTTTACTCTGGTTCACTAAGGTCTACAGCAGTGTGGCTTTTCTACGGAAGCAAACCTTGCAATTAACAATAAACAATACACTATAAATAACTACAGTACATAAACAACACACTATACAGTAAATAACTCGTTTTAACCCCTTAGCCTTAAACATAAGCACACATGGCAGAAAGCTTTTTCTCCAGAGAGTCTTGACTGTTTGGGGGCACGTTCAACATCTGATTAAGTGTGTAGCCTCCAGGTTTAAAGCCTCCAGGTTTATTTGGCATTGGTTCCAATGCCATCATGCCCTAGCACACATCCTCACACACACACACACACACACACACGTTTGTACAGCTAGCTTTGCGAGGACATTCATTGACACAATACAATCTCTAGCCCCTTACCCTAACCTTTATCATCACAACTAAGTCCCTAACCCTAATCTAGCCTAATTCTAACCTAAACCCTAAAAGGTCTTAATCCTCACACAGCCCCTTAAAGGGGTGTCAGAAAGTGTGGACCGGCCAAAATGTCCTCACTTTACTCTCTTTGTTCTCACTCTGATGGTCTAACCTGTCACACGGGTCCTCACAAAGACAGATGTACACACACAATAAGCTATATTAGTGAGGACCTCTCATAGACCCAGTGGTTTTATAAGATAATCGAATGAAATTGACTATACTCCTAACCCAATCCTCAGAGCAACCTGTTGATGTTAATATATATATAAGTAAAACTTATAAAATTGTTTATAAAATTGTAAGTCACTTAAATGTCCTCACAAGTTAGGTGTGAACATGTTTAACTACATTTGCAGGACATTTTCAGAAATTTGGCCCTCACTAGTATCCACCACTTGATGATAGACATCACACAGGCTCTTCACTTCTCCAAATATTATTCTTCTAAAACGAAATCCGTCTTAAATCTCATCTGCAGAAGTTTTCAAGACCTCACCCTTTGAAACATCCAACAGCTACCATTTTAGTTTCTTATTTCCAACATCGTTTTATCTCTGCCCTCTTACCCAGCTGATTCCCCGGATTTTCGGGGTCTTCTCGTTGGAATTGCGATCGGGATGAACTTGGTAATAGTAACTCCGAAAGAGATGCATGTTTCAGTTCGCTCCGATAGCATGAATGATTTCACACAGAGATCATCTGTTGCAGAAAACTACATCTCCTGTAAGGATCCGACCATCCCAGATTAAAGACAGCATTCCCACATGCCTGTTTTCTCCAGGTTGGGAATGCCTTTAAGATCCTGCGCTGCGCTGCGCTGTCAAACGCGCCCGCGCGTTCCCGATGCGCCACCCCGCGCTCCCTCCCCTGCAGGGCACGGCGCGCCTCTCACTTTATATTCCTGCATGCGTTTCTGCAACATTTATCTAACGTTTCACGCTATAGCATCAAGGTTACCGTGGTAACATTTCATAATAACTTTAGTAATCTAGTCTATTAAGAAAACATTGGACACTTTACAGTGTCATGTGCATGTGTGAGGAAGCAAAAGTAAATAGGGAGGCATACTGAACAACTAAAAGTGACATGCTTTATTTTTTGTTTTTTTATTTATTTTTTTAATTTCTTTTAAAAAAGAAAAAGTTTCCCTCTTTCAGATGCACACAATTCTGTTTCATTTCAGGATTGTTTTAGGTGAATCTTATATTTCTTGGTGAATCTTTATGAATGAGCTTAAAGGTTAAAGAATCGACATTATGTTTAGTGCACTTGTTTGCCTTAGTCTCTCCTTCAGCTCTTATCTGTGAGTCCCAGCTGCCTGATAAACCATGAGGGGTTGAGGACCGGGGGGCGTGCCCGTAACCCACCTTAGATACTAATGCAGGTGCCAAGGTTGGAATGCAGATGGAAACCAACAGGAAACGTAAGTTCTGCCCTTGATACAAAGCCTTCTGAAGTTTAAACAGGACACGTTTCCCTTATTGAATATTAAATGCAGCTCTCATTGACTTGAGCTGTAGCTGAGTGTTGTGAGGTTGGCAGTTTATTATATTGGTGCATGAGGTGAATTTACAACACTGAGAAAAAAGTGATTAATACTTAACAATGAATATGTATTAATGGTTCCATGACTCTGCAGAGATAATTAAGGGAGCACACTGTACCTGTTTAGGGGACGATCGCCGTGAGGACTGGATGAATGTGTCGGCCGAACGCATGACTGCTGGAACTTCTGACAAGACAAAAGTGAAGCAAGGGAGAAGGTCAACGCTTTATTTCGCACTTCTAGTATCGTTACATTATAAAGGATGTTATTTCCCATCTTATTCTGATGTTTGAGAGATTTTGTGATTCCCCGACAACTCATTGGCTAGAAACTGGGAACTCTGTTGAATAGTACTGGATCAAAAGATAGCAGCTGGAGCTTTGGTTGTAAAGCCTGAGTTTTCTTGCTGCCTGCTGTCCACCGGGATTAGGTGGAGAAGGTTGCTATGGTTTGGGATACAGTTTATATTTAAACACGGACATTCCAAAACCCTGTTTTTAAGTGTCTGTACAAAATTCTGCAGCAATTTGTCCTCCGCACCCACAGGCCACCATGAGGACAATCCTCAGACATGTCACACCCTAAGAATGACCATCTGGCCGAGGGTGGCCACCGCCCCACCATGTCATTTTTGTTCTGGAGGTCAGGGAGTATTACATAATGCTTGTTTAGACCCCGGCTATTGTTTCAGTATTGCGAGCTTCCCTTCCTGGAGGAATGAAATAGCACAGCACTGAACCAGTGTGCTGTTTCTGGGAGTCACTTCTGCTGGTCCACTCCCACACCCATAACAGTGAAATTAGGAGATCTAAATGTTACTGCTATTTTTTGTATGTATGATCATTGCCTTATTTACAGATAGCATAACAATGCCATGTGAGGCTTTAAAAAAACAGAAGAGCGGGTTTGTTTTAAAGTCTGCCCCTACATGGACAGAAGAGGCAATTGCCTGCTGACTTGTCTTTTAATGTTTACGTCATGAATTGTGACAAATTACTTCTAAAATTTTAGCTTGACACTAAACATTTAAACTAGAGTTGTGGCTCTGAGTTAATGTTAATTACAAGTAAGCGATATGTTGTAACTAAATTTAAGTACAAACCTTTTGGCATACTTCTGCCAAACTATGTCTTATTCTGTTCACATGCCCTCTTCTATAAGGCCCAAAAATGTTTTAAATGTTGTCTTGAATATGTTATGTCTGGCTGGCTGTGCTGTAGCAACAGACCCAGAAAACAAAAACTCTCTCCAAAACAGACCCGACTACAGAAACAAACACAACAGAAGAATGCTTTTCCCTGCATGCAGTTGTGTGAGATGGGCTGCATGCATATGCAAGTACATTTATGCATTTGGCAGATATTTTTATTCAAAGCAACAGTGCATTCATGGTATATATTATATCAGTTTGTTTCCATCCAGCTCGAACCCACAACCTTTGCGGTGCTAACACACTACGCTACCCATTGAGCTACAGCAACACCTGTAACCAAGTATACACACACAGGACACTAGTACACTACACTAGTACTAAAACTGTACAAGCATCTGCGTGCACACTAAAAATATCAGACCACAACGGAGATACAACATCATGTCATTTGATATAATGTACAACTCACACACCTGATCAGAACACCAGTTTTGAGTCTTACCGATTCTGTGTTTCGTCTTAGGAGACATGATGTGTTTAAAGATGGAGTACATTCTGCCATGCATATCCACTATGTATTTCTTACTCCACAGTTGCTGTTATAAACCTTACATCCCCGGAAGGCATCCACAACATACAGAAGATCAGACAATATACTCTTTCAGAATCTGTGTTCATGCCCTCGCCTGCATGTATGAAACATATTCGTGTGTTTGTGTGCATCCACTGTTGCCTGTGACAAAATGCTCCAGTGATAAAACTCAGAAATGCAGTTTTCCTGCATGTGACCTTCACGGGAACATGTTTTTGATAAGGAGCAGTTTACAAGTTGACTCAGATCAGATAGAAATAGACACTCTGACTGCTGTTGTTTTTAAGACATTTAGGTCATTTAGATGTCATTTTTACATTTTCATAAAGCAGTTTTAAGTCTGAACTAGAACTGAAATGAATCTGAAATATATATCTGGCAATCTAAACAAGGTTTTCTAAATTGGGATCAACTCACAGAAATTGGACAGATACCCATCAGTTCACCAAGACAGCAGCAAAGATTTATATTCAAATACCTTTGCAAAAGAGAACGGTTGTGAGTGGTTTAAACAATTGAAATCATGTCTCTTAAGTATGCATTAAGATGCAAACATTTGTCTTTAATTTGTTGTTTTAAAGGCAGGGTAGGTGATTTTTTTCCGGAAAAACATTTTTGTTATGCTGGTTGAAAGTCTTTTCACATCCTGATAGCAATCACTAGGTAAAGTGATTTAAACAAACGTATATAAATATGTATCTTCTGTGGAAGGCACGGGACCATAAAATGTTTGTCCAGTTATTGCATTCGTTCCAAATCACGTTGAAAAACACAAGGAAGAAGTTTTTGATAGCTTTGATAGAACTTGTAGAGAACATTAGCCAACGTTCTGAGAATGTTTCCTGTTTCCCAGCTGGGATAGTGTGGAACAAGAACTACAGCTATGTGTGCCCTCTGGTGTGCATTTATAGCTACTACATTTTACATGCTTATGTGGCAGCCAATGAGTAGCTTGAACCTGCAAGCCAACATCTATCTGAGTATCTTTTGCAATTTATAGAACCTCATTATACAATTAGAGTAACTACAAGTACACAGTGTCATAAAGTAGAGAATTAAATAAAACATGCAACCATAGTCAAAGCTATTTCTCTAGTTAGGGAACATTATAAACACCAGAGAGCAGGAGAGAGAGAACAGCAGATAAAGAGAGAGTAAGCACACAGTTCCTGTGGGAGAGGGTGTGGGATTTCCTGCAACAAATCACTGCCTTTCTGAACTCTTCAACTCCCTGTAGACCTTCAAAGCACCACAATTTAAAATGAATCATAAAGATCACACACACATAAATATCCTGACCTGTGCACAGGAGCACACACAAATTCAAAGCGTCACACATATAAAGATTACCGTCCCCGAGTGTATATGCATAATGCTGTTTTTTCCAAAACACCTTTTTATTCTCAAACCAGCCCAGAACTCGCTTCAGATCTTTCTGTCTGAGCTGCTGTCCATGAAAGAAAGAAATATTGTTTATGTTGATATTACATGATGTTTAAGCACACCTCTTCACAAGCATCTGACCGTGTAACTTCCTGTCTGTGACCTGTTGGTTCACAGCTTACTCTCCCCGACACATCTTTCACCCACTAGTCAACAAACTTTCCTAACACCACAATGAATCATGGGCCTGCAAAATTTCCCACAGTAAATAAATGTTGTCAGGGAATTTTTGTGTATCGCACTGACTGCAAATTAAATGCACAAATCTTTTCCACATCAAATGACACTTACATTTTGTACTTAAATTTTGTAGCTACTTTTGGAGTTTTCACTCTTTAAGGTTTTAGGATAATTGCTATGAAACATTGAATACACATGATAAAAAAGAAAACGCGAGATAAGACATGCACCAAATCAAGAACTGTCCCATGCAGGGCCCACGTGGATCTAGTTCTTATGTTCAGTTACTTATTAATGTAGGCAAACATGGCCAAAACAAACAAATAAAAACATTGCTTTTACCTGCACGTCAAAAAATGTTTCATTTAAGTCAAAAATTATTAAATATGATTGTGTCAACCTGACTAAATGACACCAACAAAATTTATATTAAGGTCAGGTAAAAATAGCTTTCTAAAGTCACATAATCACAAGTTTGTCTTGTTCAAAGAGACACTGTTGTATTTAATCAGACATAACAGTGATTATATCTGTCAGTGATTGATCTGATAAACCAACTTACCGGTATATCCAGTATTTCTAAAACTGATTTTGTTTTCTTCTTTGCAAATAGTTTGTAAAGTCAGTCAGGACAATCTTGTCTGTCTTGTCTTTAAGGAGCTCCAAATATTTGTTTGTCTTAAAGCATGTCTGTATATATGACTTTCTCTGTCTCCTGTCTTTCTTTCGGTGTCTCTCTCATGTCTTTCTGTCTCGCTGTGTTGTCTGTTAGCTACACAGAGGAAACCTCTGAGTTTTGATGTCATTTGCATGGCTTCCTGCCACGCTCTGATTGGTGACAAAATGTGGCTTCATGAAGACTGGTTTGAGTTGTGCCTTGATGACACTTACTGTCCTCATTTGGCCCAAATTTGAAGTAAATCCCATACTGTATTAGCTCTCCACAGTGACCAGAGGAAATAGGGCCAATGTACATCTGTGTCCACTTGACTTGATATTCATTCTGAACATGTGCATCACTCTCTGTGCTTCCAGAAATAATCCACAATTTCTGCCCACCCTTTCCTTGGATGCTAGAACAGGCAGGATAGATTCTCCCAAAACTAGCCCGACAGCTTTAGTCCTTGTGTGTGTTGTGTATGTCATGACAATTTCACACTATCTGCCTGCACTATTTAAGTTGCCGTTTCCCAGCTAACAGGGAACGTTTTCAACATGTTGGCTAACATTCTCTAAAAGTTGTCTTAAAGTTATCCAGAAAGTTCTTGCAGTAACGTTAGTAGAACTTTTTTAACGTTAAATATCATTAATCCAAAACTTTATTCTTAAGTTGTTAGTGGAACATTTTAAAAACATTACAAAATTAAAAAATGGTTGAATAGCAATAATGTTAATACAATGTCTAAACAATTGAACATTTTGAATGTTCCTAGAACATTCAAAATAACATTTTTGTTACTTAATGGAAACGTTACAACCTAAAATTAATAGCCGGGATATCTTTTGCACTTTATAATTTTGCACCAAGAGGTGGAATACATAAAGGGAATACATTTCATTCCTCCACGTTTTGCACAACGTTGAAGAAAAATAAAGTTTGATTGGATTTGGCCCTGAAGGCCCCTACAATTCACCCTACCACTTACTACCTCAACAGCAGCCGTCATGGCTAAAACAGTCCCCATTACTTGATATTATTTCCTACACTAGCTCTTGAGACAGGAACTGATGTATTCATTCAGAATACCGTACAGAAACACGTCCACCTCTGTAAGGTGTTTCAGGGCAAGATGGAAAACCACTAAAAAAAGATCTAGCCGATTAAAAAGCCCCTGCACGTAAACAGAGCCACAACATCACATCTGATGAGATGAAAACTGGAGATATATCCACCCATAACAATTACTGTCATGAGAAAACACAGTGTCTATGTTTCCATTTCATATTTTTATTGTAGAGGTCCGTTCACGTCTAAAACAAGAACGCTGGTTTAGTTACTTTTAATCTTCTCCCACACACACACACATCTAAACATGGAAATCATTTATTATATACTGTATTTTATTTACTTTTTGAAAGTCATTTTATTGAAGTACCACGTACAGCATCCCCATGTTAACTATAATTGCACAAAATAAAAGATGAATCCAAAGTAACTACTGGAAGAGAAAGGAAGTATATATATATATATATATATATATATAAATTATATATAAATTAATTAATTAATTAATTAATATAATATTTACTATATATATATTACATTTAAAAAAACGTACATTTAAAAATTTACGATTTTATATATATATATATATATATATATATATATATATATATATATATATATATATATATATATATATATTGTTTATTTATTTATTTATTATATTTTACTGTTTATATATTGATATTTTGAAGAAATATTGAAGAAATATTTTGATATTTAAAATGATAGTAGAAAGTCAATAAATACGAGGAATAAGAGGAAGCGGGATAGTGTGTTGATGGTTGCTATGGTGATAGCCCGGAGCTCTTCCGGGTCAACCGCGTTACGTAACCTCAGCGGTGCCGTGACCGAGCGGTCCGTCAGTTCATTCTCTTTATTCATCTCTCCGTGATTTTTCTTTTCTTTTATTAGATTATTAATGGGTCCCGACGGCATCTACATCAGGGTGGGTTATGCCGCTTTCGGCGTGTTTGTTGGATCTTCGGCGTTTGTCGTGTGGACTGTCGTTTATGAACAACCGTGGACGGCGGCGATGGGCGGACTCTCCGGTGCGTACCCGAAGTGAAGGCCGCAGTCACGGAAAGATTTAACGCGATGTCTCGTACCGTCGTGCTGGGTTTTATCTTTGTTATTGCCTTGCTGTGAACATACAGTGCAGGAGTCTGATTTAGTCTGATAACTGAGCTTGACTTGATCAATGTCTCGTATTTATATGTGTATTCATATATGTATTCATATATGTATTCATATATGTATTCATTATATGTATTATTATATGCATTCATATATGTATTATTATGTATTAAATGTATTAATAATCGTGGACTTTTTATTTAACACACAGTTTCCTGTGCATTTGTGTTGCTTTTCTGCATGTGTGTGTATTTGTGTCTTCTTAGCCATGCTGTCTGTATATCAGATATATATATATATATATATATATATATATATATATATATGACAATAAATGACTTGTTTACTGATGCAGGATGTAAACACTGTGTGTTACGTGTGTTTTTGCAGGGGTGCTGGCGCTCTGGGCTTTGGTCACCCACATCATGTACATTCAGGACTACTGGAGAACCTGGCTGAAGGGACTCAAGTTCTTCATGTTTGTTAGTTCAGTCTTCTCTCTTCTGGCTGTTGCTGCTTTTGCCACTTTCATAACTCTTGCCATTGTAGAAAAGCAGGGTGAGTACTTCACCAGAGCTGTGTTACTGTTTGAGGTCTGTCAAACTATTAAAAACGTAAGGGATCCGCCTCTATTTTAACTATTATAATGAAAGCGAAGTGAAAGTGAAGTATTATGGTAACCCATACTTGAAACGTGACCCCTGTGTTTAACCCAAAGGTGTCTTGCTCAAGGCCAGCTCAGTCGTTTCCTGCCGGCATTGGGAATCGAACCTGATTCTCTTACCATTAGGTCACCAATGGAACAGCTTTAAAAGTTAACTAAAGTTATATCAAGTTAATAAAAGCACAAGAATATGCAGTATACTAGTTATCACATCAACTTTTATGTGCCAAGAGATCATCTACAAAATGGTCTAAAAGTTTGAAGTTTGCTATCTGTAATCATACTGTAATTAATGTAATACTTAATAACATCTGTGATTAGGTCAGGATAACCTGTTTAACAGTTTAATGCCCAATCATTGATGTTTGTTTGTTTTACACCTCCACAGCATTGACTGACCCCAAGAGCTTCTATTTGTCGGCGGTGTGGAGCTTCATGACTCTTAAATGGGCTTTTCTGCTGGGTCTGTACTCGTACCGGTACCGCCAGGAGTTTGCTGACATCAGCATCCTCAGTGACTTTTGATTGGTTCCTCTGTGTGGAGCTGAATGGATTTCTTGTTTCCAATCGGTGGCTTCATCTGCCAGTGTGGAGATGGAAGGATGGATGGTTTCCTTTTGAATACAGCATTATAGTTTCCTTGCTTCTAAAAAACCAGTCAGAACTTCAGACCCACCTTCCCTCCGATTCAGGCCCTAAAATAAGGCCTAAATAATCTTTTGGTTATTAAATGTTTTAACAGGCTAACAGACTTTGAAAGGCATTGTAGGATATAATAGTACATGATTACAGGTTGTTGTTACTTTACTCAGGGCAACTTGTCATTTAAAGTTAGAGGTGAAATGAAGCTCTTGATTCAGTACACAGTTGAAGGATTCACACAGCTGTTTATAGGGGCCTAAACTAGAGATAAAGTAATGTAAGCTAGTGTTAATATAAGATCCTCATCTGTCAACACAGTGTTGTTGTGGATGTTGGCAGAAACAAACAATGTTTGTTGCCAGATTCTCTTGTTTTGAAATAATTTATTGAAATTAACTTTTATTTGTGACCAGAAGATGATTCATGGCAATGTTATATGGAAATATGGAATAATTATGAAATTATGGAATGGCATACTACCAATTCCTCTTCTACTATATTGCAATGTCAGTTTTCTGTATGCATAGAATACCTGGATGACCAACTACATTTTCCAAAAATCTAACATATACCCTTAAGCACACTGACTGTGTGGAACATTGTATCCCACAATGCAGTGCGTTCGACTTGACCTTCCATTGTGATGGCTAAATCATAAGACATTTAATGTGATCTTGTTTGTGACTTGATCAGGCAACCAAAAGTTAAGAGAATTTGGATTAAAGATAAAGCCATTTATTTCCAAACTAAACACCATTTGCTGAATTAAACATGGAACTTGACGTCATTTTTAAAATGCAGAATACAGAGTGTAATACAAACACTAGTATTGCATTGCAAACATGGCCTGTTACATTATTATAATGCAGTTCCTCTCTTTGCCACTAGTAGGGGTGATGAATCAATTAAATTATGCTCTGCCATCTGTGAATATATATTTATTTACATACCTACATGTATGTGGTATGTTATTTGAAATGTTACCTTTGCATTCTCTTTTTCAGGGTCATACTGATGACCAGATGTTGTGCGTGTCATTTAAATCTCTTGAAATGTTTTGGAGCCAGAAAGTACAACAGATTATTTTAATTGCACTACATTGCTTGGACACCTTAAATGTATTGTTTGTGAATTGAGTGGAAAAGTGAAGGTCACCTTAAAACATTTTGCATACAGTGAAATGTATGTATACGGTCACTCTTTAGCAGTTTTGTACCACACTTAAAACCAGTCAAGACAGTCTTTAAAATGTTACTATGAGCTGTAGTACATGCAGTTTAAAATTTTGCACAGTCATCTGAAAAATTGAATTGAGATTAAAATATTGTTTTATCTACCCAGAAATCCTGTGTGTTTTCATCCTTTCACTCTACATCTGCCTTTGTTATATAGACTCTGATTCACAGTTAAAGATGTAATCTGTAACGTTTGCCTCTCTATTCAACTGCAGGTTACTTTACGTCCTCATCTTTACATGTGTTAAAGTCAAATGAAGCCAAACTGACATTTCTTGGGAAATCGGACCCGACAGCTCAAATTATAAACCGTTATTATAAATGTTACGCTGAATCCAGACTGGGTGGCGTTACAAATAACGGATAAGTACTTATACATGTACGGATAAGCTCCTCCCTGTGTTTCATTGTAATAAAAGGTGACCGGTATTTGAGGATGTCTGACACTTCAACTTACCTTCAGACAAGGTAAGTTATTTGACCACTTTGTTTGATGTAAAACGTATGGATACAATGACAGCATTCTTTATGTTTGACTGATTGATTCATTTAATACAATGTTTTCCTTTAATTTTTGACTTCAAGGGTATTTATATTTTCATATTTCAGAATGACTACGTACTGACAATTTAAAAAGAAAATACAGGTACTGTATATTTGGTTTAACTGCTGGGTGGTGCCAAACTTACATTGCAGCAATATGTTTCTGAAAGGTGAAATAATACAGACCCTCATATTTTCTCATATTTTTGAAAACATTTTGATTCGTATGATTAAAGTCATGGAGCATTTGAATTTCTGCCCTGGCTGTGTTCATAACTCAAACAAATCTGTACAAGGTCAGATAAGAACTTCTTATCACCCGCAGAGAAAGGCATCTGATTACGCCAAATTAACAAACGTAAAGCTTTTGCCCTTCGAAATTTACAAACACTGTTTCTTGTACAAATCACAAAGTTTGGCTCCATCGCTGCTAGCAATAAATGCAATTCATTTTTAAATGCGACACTGTTGCATTGTTTTTCCTGAATGAATTTCGTATTTAGCAAACACTATGGCCCAGCTCCGCCCTCGATACATGATTGATCGTCCAGTTTATTCTCAGAATGACTTTGATAAGGAGTTTGACAAGAAGGAAAGAAGTTTTCCACTCGGCCAAAAACTCAGCAAAGCCTTTCGGTATGATAAAACACGGATGAGCCGTACAACTGATACAAACCTTTGGTAATTACCAATGTAATTGTAGAACGCTTGTGTGTGTGGCACAGCTGTTCAGGAGGGCGACTAAAGGGTCTCCTGCTTAGACGTCTGCCAATTCTCAGCTGGCTTCCCAAGTACAGTGTTAAACAGAACCTGCTCTGTGATGTCATCAGCGGGGTCAGCGCAGGTACCATACAGGTTCCACAAGGTTCGTCCCACCAGGAGACATGCATACAAATATAATGTATTTCAATCAATAGAGCTGCTACATCATTCTCATAGTTCCATGTGTGTCATTTCATCCACTAAATAAACTTTGCTGCCTTAAATTTTTAATCAACTCAAATTAAAATCAACTTGGCTCTTCAAGTAATTTCAACTTAATATTTTAAATCCTGACTGGTAGAACTTAATTTAACTCAATTTTCCAACTATTTCTTATGTTACCACAACTCCACACCAGTCAAGATTACAAAGAGTAAGTTGAAATGACTTGATTGAACTTAAAAATGTAAGGCAGCAAAGTTTTTTTACAGTGTGGTTTTAATTGCTTCACCATCATTCTAAAATGTGTGACATGATGAAGTTTTAACTGGTGGTGTCTTCTCTCTGCAGGCATGGCCTTCGCTCTTCTGGCTAACCTGCCTCCAGTAAATGGCCTCTACTCTTCATTCTTTCCTCTTATCCCGTATTTCTTTATGGGCACAGCTCACCAGATGGTACCTGGTAAGAGTGGATGAAGAAATCATTTCAGAATTTTCCATTTCAGCAAGGCAAATTCAGATAAAATATTCCAATTCAGTCTACAATTGCTCTGTGACTAAACAGTCTACTTAAAGTTTGAATAATCAACTTTATTTGCTGAGTGATGTGGCCCTGGCTCTTTTCCATGAATTGATACAGTTTATTTGTGAGCGACATTTGGTACACAGTTATTATTAAAGGCAGGGTAGGTGATCTTTTTCTTAATATTAATATTTTAATTCCTGACTGGCATAACTTAAAAAATAGTTTAAGCAATTTCCCAACTATAAGTTACCTCAACTCAACACCAGTCAAGAATACAAAGAATAAGTTGAAATGACTTGTACAACCAGACTGATTAAACTTAAAAGTGTTTAGCAAAAGTTTTTTTACCAGTGTAGCAACCACTAACTAAAATCGTATAAATATATTTATGCATTTATATATTTCTGTAGAAGGTGCAGGGCTTGAAATGTCGTCCAATCATTGCATTCGGTCCTAAATTTCACCAAAACAACAACCAGTCAAAACCATCTATTGTTCTACTGCGTTCTGAAGGGCCTTTTTTGTCCTCAGGTACATTTGCTGTGCTTAGCATCATGGTTGGAATGGTTTGTCTACATTTAGCTCCTGAATCTGACTTCAGCCACTTCAACATCACACTCAATGCTACTGTGGTGGATGAGGAGAAGATGAACGAGGTTCGACTGGGTATTTCAGCCACATTGGCATGTCTAACCGCCATTATACAGGTACAGATGACCTGCGGGTGTCTGGTACATAACCCAGAATCCAGTCCAGTGATGGTCTAGTCAGTGGACAGCTATGTTTCTGTGTGCCGAGCATGTTTGTAAACATCATGTCTTTTTTTGATGTCCACAGATTGGTATGGGCGTCATGCAGTTCGGTTTTGTGGCCATCTACCTGTCTGAATCATTTGTAAGAGGTTTCATGACAGCTGCTGGACTGCAGATCCTCATATCCGTTCTGAAGTATATTTTTGGGATCAAAGTTCCACCATTCAGTGGCCCTTTAGCAGCCGTTTATGTAAGTCTTTTACTCTTCAAATACTTGCAGGGTCAAGACAAAATAATCTGGCATTTAGCCTCGGTAATTGATCTTTAATTATGGTCTTGAATAAACTACTTGTTACAAACAGGCAGCAGACATTTTGAATGCGTCTGTGTCTCGTTTCATATTTAAAGCTGCAATCCGTAACCTTTTGGAGTTATTGAGCAAGTACATAACAGATCTGTTTTCAAAACACTCTCCATGCCTTACTCTGATTCCCAACAGAAAGTTTATCATAATGATTAACTTGAGCTGTTGGATCAGATTTCCCGGGAAATTACAGTTTGGCTTAATATAACTTCAACATATAGAAAAGTAAACATAAAAAAGTACATAAAGTAACCTGCAATTTTATGTTTCTAACAGAGGTGGTGGTAGAGAGGTGAAGGTTATGGATTGGAGCTATAAATCACTTGTTTTGTGTTTCAGACCCTTGTGGATATTGTTCGTGGCATCCCCAATACAAATGTGGCCTCTTTGATCTTTGCCCTGGTAAGCTGTGCGGTTCTGATCGTTGTGAAAGAACTGGGAGCTCGTTTCCGCCATAAAATTCCCTTCCCCATCCCGGTTGAGATCATAGTCGTGAGTAAAGAATCAAATGTTTTTTCCCTCTGCATGTCGTGTTACTGAGCAAACCTCAGGGATATAGCTGGAGGTCAGGAGTCCTGCAAATGTTAAGCTTTATCTAGTGTGTACAACCTGTCATTTGAGTATCAGTCTTTCATATCAGGTGAGTTTGTAGTGGTAGATAATAACCTTTTACCTGCCTTAGGAAATGCAAACAATCCTGTAACTGGAAATTTTTGACACCGCTGACATATTTTTATATGCAACTTTCCCATCAGGTTGTTGTGGCAACGGCCATTTCTGGCCCACTGGACCTGCCTGAGAAATATCATATGAACGTGGTGGGCAACATTCCTCTAGGGTGAGAAATTAGACATGGAACAGTACATGCACTGCAGTGATATAGGACTGATTTGGTCTGTCCTGTTTGACACTCTTGTTTAGGTTTCCCACCCCTGTTCTGCCAACAGTGTCACAGTGGGACGATATGATGAGTACAGCCTTATCACTGGCTGTTGTTGGCTATGTCATCAATCTTGCAATGGGGAGGACACTGGCAGCCAAGCACGGTTATGATATTAATCCTAATCAGGTGCATAGCATGAATAATGTACATATTAATATTTCATTATTTGCATTGTATCAGTTGCATGTTTCTCTGTAATGGTCATTCAAAACAGATTAGTTAGAGTGAAATACTCAGCAAATACAGAGCGTTTCCCTAATGCTTGTTTTCAGTTCCATTTGGTTATTTTTTGGGAACCAAATAATAATGTTCTAGGAATGTTATTTTTAGATTTTTTAAGATTGTAAATTCCCAGATTGTTTCAAGAAGTTGTTTTTAGACAACCTAAAACTTTAAAAGAATGTTCCCTAATGTTTTTGCAACCACAAAATAATGTCCCCAGCACATTCTAACAACCAAAAGCAAAAAGTTGTATGTTCACAGGACATGTTGTATGTTCACAGGAGAGTTGTATGTTCGCAGGAGATGTTGTATGTTCACAGGAGATGTTGTATGTTCACAGGAGAGGTTGTATGTTCGCAGGAGAGGTTGTATGTTCGCAGGAGATGTTGTATGTTCGCAGGAGATGTTGTATGTTCGCAGGAGAGGTTGTATGTTCGCAGGAGATGTTGTATGTTCACAGGAGATGTTGTATGTTCACAGGAGATGTTGTATGTTCACAGGAGATGTTGTATATTCACAAGAGATGTTGTATGTTCACAGGAGAGGTTGTATGTTCGCAGGAGATGTTGTATAGTCACAAGAGATGTTGTATGTTCACAGGAGATGTTGGCTTTGGGCTGCAGTAACCTGCTGGGATCTTTCTTTAAGATCCATGTGATCTGCTGTGCTCTGTCTGTTACTCTGGCTGTAGATAACGCAGGTGGCTCATCACAGGTGAGAGACTAATGTTAACAAAAAAAACCATATAGTAAAGTTGTACCAAAATATTTTCCTAAAAATTACTGTTGTTTACTTACAGTTTTGCTTTGGGGTTATCTTGTCAAAACAACATCCAAAAAATTGTCTTTGCATTGTGACATTATTTTCATGACGATCAAAATAACGTCACAATTTCCCATCACACGACTGTGACTTATCTGATGAGTCCTAATGACATCTCAATTCTCCAATCCCAGTTTGCAAGTCTGTGTGTGATGCTGGTCGTCATGGTGACCATGCTGGCTCTCGGTACCTATCTGAGACCTCTGCCAAAGGTGGGGACCTTATTTCACAGCTCACTAATCATGCATGATGTCACCTTACAAGAGAGATCTCTTTTAATCTGTGCTGTTTGAAGTAATCGGTGTTTATTATCTTGATGCATCTGTGTCCTGCAGTCGGTGTTGGGGGCTCTCATAGCAGTCAATCTGAAGAACACACTGCTGCAGCTCGCGGACCCCTATTATCTCTGGAAGAAGAGCAGACTAGACTGTGTGAGTTTTTATTATGTCTTTTTAAATCCATAATCTGCTATTTTAAAATGTTTATTACAGAGTTCGCACCTAATCTCTGCCCCGTATGTTTGACCATCACAACAAGCCCCATTGGCTCAAACGATGCTGTGAGTTTAGGGCGGGGCTACCTGTCTGATCGACCAATGCCAAAAGGGGGGAGGGTTTAATGAATCTGTCTGAAAACGGTTATTATTACAATTCAGATTGGTGATAATGACACAAAAATTACGCACTTCACTTTTGTATGTATATTATACCCAACGTATTTCTAACATTTGAAACTAACAAGCAAATAAATAAACATATTGGCCTTACTTTAGTAAAGCATTTAAAATATGGCAGTTTAAGCCTGTAATCTAACCTAATCTAATCTAAATGTACATCCATGTTAAGATCAATATTTTTGTCTGTTTTCCTGTAGTGTGTCTGGGTTGTGTCTTTCCTAGCAACCTTCTTCCTAAGTTTGCCGTACGGTGTAGCTGTAGGAGTTGGCTTCTCAATCCTGGTAGTGATATTCCGAACTCAGTTGTAAGTGATGTCACAGGTATCACCACCATAACGTGACTAGTGCTTATATGATCATCATTACCATCGTTGTGATTACCATCATGAAATCAGCTGGACATTTGAATGACTGCATTGTGATTTGTGTGTGCCCAGTCAAAACGGCTCGGAGGTGGCCCAGGTCATGGAGACGGATATCTACAAGAACCCTAAAGTCTATGACAAGGTGCAAAACATTTTTTATTATGTTCGGTGATGCTAGTGTCACAGAAATTACACTGTAAGTAGATTCTGCACAAACCCACAATACTAAAAGTCACAGAAAGTCATCTACTAATGCTCTGGTTTCCTTTATTTACAGATAACAAGACTTGAGGGAGTTAAAATAGTGAGATATTGCTCGCCACTGTACTTCGCCAATGCAGAGATATTCCGACGAAAAGTCATCAATAAAGTATGTTCAAACTCACTGGATGACACATATTTGTGTGTCATCAATATATACACACACATATGGTTTAAATGTCTGTTACAACCTGCATTTGTATGTGAATACTGTTCTAGACGGGACTTGATCCAGGGAAGGTTCTGCTGGCCAGGAAAAAATTCCTGAAAAAGCAAAAGGACAAAGAGAAGCAAGAAGCGAGAGAAAAAAACAGCCGGAACAAACTGGCCAATATAAAGAGGAGAATGAGTTCTCTAGTTTCTATGAAGGCACAGGTAAGCTGTTTGTGTCATAATGCAGGAGAAATAGATTTATACGCTTTGTTCCAGAGCATAACTGACTGCCTACAGAGAGCATCACAGACGAAGACTGTTTCTAATAGATAAAGGTTAGGTTATTTTAAAAATGAGTTATTTTAGCCTAAAGCAGCATCACATTTATTTAGGTTTGCAAAATTTTGGGAAGTTTGGAAAATTAATGGGAATTTATGAGAAAGTTCCCATAAATTCCCATTAAGTCCCAAAATTCTCGTAATATTAACTTGGAACATTTCCATATTTCCCAGCTTTGCAAAGCTATGTGTCCTTCACTGATAGGGCACTCCCATAATGCACTCCTACAAGCTCAGTGAAAAAAATAAATCCAAGATGGTGGACATGTTGAGAGACTTTTATGATTTATTGCATTTATGGATAGATCAATAGCTCTGTGCAACATGCTGTCAATGCTAACGTTTGAAATTGATTGCTTTTTCAGACCATATCTCAGCTAGACCTACAAAGTCACTCTGATATCAATAGCATCAGCAGAAACATGCCAACATCATATGAAAACCCTTACTGTGACATCAGTAGCTTAAGTGAGCCGAAGGCAGACCCAGAATGCCCGACTCCTCCTGTTACCATAGAGATGCAACCCATGCCGTTCCATACCCTCATTCTGGATCTGGGAGGAGTGTGTTTCATTGACCTGATGGGTGTCAAAGTTCTTACTACGGTACACATTTTGACCTTTCAGTTTGTTGTGTACATGTATTATTTATTTGGATTTATATATTTTGCATGGATTGTATAGGACACAGTTGAGACATCTTTGAGTATGGATTTTTATAATACATTTAACACATACTGTAGGGTTTACATTAACTTTATAACTGCATCCAAATATTAACAGAAGATAATATTCCAAACTATAGTTCTGCTTAACAGTAGTGTATTTATCACATTTTTAAATCACATTGGTTTTGTGATCTCACCAGTAATGATCTAGCACCAGCTGTGATTGCTCTTGATCTCCTGAAACATTTGCTATCTTCCGTTTCTCCTTGTACAGATGAGCAGCAGTTATAAGAAGCTGGGAATCAGCCTGTACCTGGCTAATATTCAAGGTCTGGATTGTCCAAAATGGCTGCCTTTAAAAATAATTTGTTGTATATTTATTTGGCTCTCACGATGTTGAAAAAGGAAGACAATACATTATGAATTCAGTACTTAATTAATTAGCACAATTTGGCAGTTTGTGGCAATCAAAGAAAAGAGAAATTTATGCTCAAATAATGAATTACAGACATATTTTAATTTAAGCAGTGAGGCCAGTGAAGCACAGCCCATCAGTTTTTGTCTTCAGCCTAGAAACATTTAGAGACTTTTCGTACATTTATTTTTGTTTTTAAGCAACATTGTAGAATCTCAAAATGGTTATTAGGACGTGAAACAGAAGTGTCATTCCTGTTTCATACAAAGATAATTAAACAAATGGTGTTTGTTTTATTACATTATGCCAACATTTTTCTGTGAGGGATAGATTTAGGGTTGGGGTTGTGGAAAGGAGACAGAAAATGTGATTAGCTTAGTGTGTGTGTGTGTGTGTGTGTGCGAGCTCAAGTGTATGAAGATCTGAAGAATGGAGGAGGGTTCGAGGAAGGTGGTTTCTCTCATGCTGATCTCTTCATCTCTGTCCATGATGCTGCTTTGTTTAGTCTGAATCGTTCAGTGAGGTCTGATCTCAAGGAACAGGCAAGTCACTCTGATGCCTGTTATCAAAGGTGTCTGATTCATCTCTCAGCACTTATCTCCAGCCTCTTATCAGATCAAAGCTTGCCTAAGTGTACAAGAACTGCATTCAATAAATACTTGGACTTCAGGAAATCCTGTGTCTAAACTAATCTACACTGATGACAACATTCAACCCTGTTTGTGTTGGCAGGAGTAAAGTATCATTAGCTCAGTATTAAAACAACAGATTGGAAAGTCCCACCATGATAGAACCTGTGTTTTATTTATTATAGGTAAACGGAGAGCTGATAGATCTGAATTGTGACACAGAGGAACAACAGAACGATTTGGAGCAGGTAAATGATTTATTTACCAGGAAATGATTCAGAACTTGATGCTCTACTCTTGAACTTTTAAATACGCTTGTTTGACCTAAATTCATCTCACTTCTTCTTACAGCAGATGTTCTGATTGTTTATCGGTTGGATATCAAACTAACCGGATTCTGAAAGAAATCAAACCAAGAGTTCAAGCCTGACTGACATCGACAGAACAAAACAGTGAATGAGAATTGTCAACAAGTGTCTGTTCTTCGTTATTTTTACAGTACTACATCAATCATGCATTTGCATATTGTTTAGACATTTCCATGAAGCCTTTAAAAGACATCACTTACAGAATATTCTGTTGCAGTCAACATTGTGCTTACACTTCTCACCTGCAGGGGAGCAACAGTTCACAATCCTATTTTTCTCCAGCCGCATATAATCCTTCTGACACAACTCTTACATATTGGGCTGTTTTATCACTGTACAATTTAACATTTAGACTACAGTTTATTAAACACTTTTCCAATAATTGCTTCTTATATCTGCAAATCTCATGGACTAAACAGATCACTCTGTCGACAGACTTTTAATTGCGCTCTGCTGTTATTATCATTACACAAATATGCTTAACCCCTCATAAAATTGTGAAATTATGAATGTATGTAAACTTAAGAAGACCACCACTCCTTATCAACAGATGGCGATATTTTTAAACCAATTACAACAGTTTAATCTGGAGAGAGGAAGAGGATCACAGGATTAAAACACATTATGTCTCATTCAAGAAACGTTCTTGGTCCTTTAATGTCATACAGCAGTAAAATCTAACTAAAATTAAAACTAAATGTCAGCATCAACATTTGTCAAATGTAAGTACTTCAATTAGAATATTCTATGATTGTTAAAATATACGGTATTATATACTGTAATATACTGTAATTTGAAATTAGTCATTTAGCAAAGTTTAGCAAGTCAAGTCGAGTTTATCCAACCGTATACAAGTACATAGTGAAATGAAACAACGTTTCTCCAAGATCTAGGTGCTACACAAACACAGAACAACACAGAACTACACGGCTAATAATTTATACATAATTTATACATAACGTGCACAAGTGCAGACAGCACAATGTTAAATTGCTCTTTGTAGATCACTTTACTATTTAAGAGTAATGTATTTATATAGATTATATTACTTAACTGTGTGTAAAAAAATAGTTTGTTATGATTTATGTAATCACTTTGTTGTTTATTTGGACCTAAATACATTAGAGACTGCAGACCTAATATAAATGAAAGAAAATCAGATATGTCTCCCTCTGGTGGCGGATAACATACACTACACCGTCCAACTGTGAAGCCGTACAGAAGTTTTCATAGTTCATTTTCTGCTGTTATTGTCGATATTATAAAGTTTGTAATATTTTTCAGATGCATAATAGTCTGTGTTGTATGCAGTACTCAAAAACCCCACATTAAATGAATATTAAACAAAGGCTGATATATTTTAACCTAGTTTGTTTGAAAGGAGTGTACAGGGCTGTAGAAAACAGCACTTGTTTCAGATAAAGCCGGATGTGGCTTTATCTGAGGTTATCAAAACCTCACAAGTTCAGAATCAGTAAGAAAACTATCAGGCCAAACCAAATGACACAGGAAATGTTGTCTGTATGTTTCCTCCACGCAGTCTGTTTTTATCAGTGAGCGCAGATCTGTTTTTACCAGCTGTAGTACAACAGCACAGAGAAGCAATGGAGCTCAACAGAGGTAATATTAATAATTATATTTGTGCCTTATAAATGTGTGTTATTTTGATTCAGTGTGGACCAGTGTGATACTTTAATATTAAACGTTATGTCACAGATCCTGTTTTTTATGTTGTGTAGATTATATGATGAACATTTTTTAAACTAAGTGACATTATTTTTGCAGTAATTTTGTGTTTTTTTCCTCAGTTGTGTATGTATACTCTGCATCCAAATTAAACAGACGTGTATATATGTGTGTATATATATGTGTATAAGACACGTGTATATATCACAATAAACATAACATTAAATGTCTCATATGAGACCTTGTCAAGCTATGGTGCATGAAATAAAAATATATGGCATACATTCTCAATAATATACTGCAGAGGCTTGTCTGTACACTGTAAATTAAAATGTTAAGTTTAATTAATGTGGCTGTCACAAGTCAACTTACTCTTTGAAAAGTTGAAAATTTACTTATTTTTATAAGTTAAATCAGCCAGGATTTAAACTATTAAGTTGAAATGACTTGTAAAGCCAAGTTGATTAAACATAAAAATTTAAGGCAGCAGTTTTATTTACAGTGTAGCACCTTTAACACACACCAGGATGTGGTTTCTTATATCAGTTTCTAAAACTCGAGCGTATTCAGGCCGCAGTTTTAGATATACAAAACAAACTACAGTACAATCCAAAACAGACATATTTTCTTAAAATCATCCAGAAAAATAATACTGATTATCATGGAGTCTTAAGGCTAATCAAGAAGCTATTAATAATAATATTTCTGTTCATTTAACAGCTATTGTTTTCCTTTGCCTGGTGACTGCAGTGGGTAAGTTCTCTGTTTTGTCACATAACACTGCATATCTCTGCAGGAGAGTGTTGAATTTACAACAGCAATGTGAAGTACAAGTACTCTAGCTGCTGGATTACAAAGCACTTGAGAAAGGACACGTTTGATAGGCACAACAAACGTTAACTGACAGACTCACTTTAGGCTATCTGAGGCACTCAAAATAATAATAATAATACAGGTCTGAGGTTCACGTTAACTTGTACGTCTCAGGTGCACAGAGGGACCACAGAGTGACCTGCTATCTGGATGTTTTGACACCCCGCACACGTCAAGGGCAGTGTAGTTACATCATCGTCCCTTCGGCCTGGAGCACCGGCGGCTTTGACCTCCAGAGCTTGTCGGAGGATGACCATAATACTCTGAGGAGGATGAAGGAGAGGTGTGTGTCATCTCAACAGCACGATGATCTTTTTGTACATCCAGTTCAATGTATATGTAACTTGTTAACAGAAGGATTTAATTTCTCTCAGAAACCCAACTCTGAAGATTTTGCTCGGATTGGAGGTCAAAGCGTCAAGGTACAAAAAATGTTGCAACCAATAAATTGGAAAGTTTTCTTTTAGGTCAAGTGGTCAACACAGTTGGTCAACAAAACAAAATGGTAAAAGCAAATGTTTTTACAAAAACAAAAAACAAAATTAAATTAAAACAAAAAATTAAGGAGAAATGACAAATAACTGTGACAAGTTCTTTTGGTTTACACAAATCTGTTCTAACATAAGGAACATTTTCTCAGTGTTTGGACATTATCTGCTTATCAGGAATCACCTGACTTCACTAACTAAATGTGCTACTGTTTAGCTTGCAGCTGATGTTCACTAATGAGTCCAGTGTTGAAAGTCTCACTCACTCCGCACTGAGATACATGAAGACGAACCGTTTTGATGGTCTGGACTTAACCTGGGTGAACGGCCTTGATTCTGATGAATCTAGCAAGAGCACAGAGCTACTCACAAATATCCTAAAGGCAAGGATTATTATTGTCAGGCAAAACACCTTTTAAGTCACCATGAAATGGAGGCTAGTTTTTCTGCCCTGTGGTGATGCATATCTGAGTAAAATGGCTTCTGGATTTAGAAAAAACATAGGACAGGACTTGATTGATTTGGTTTTCCAGGAATTGATTGGATTGTTGGAAGTTGGAGGGCTGCCTGGCCATTGGACAATAAATATAGTCCCGCCCTTGTGGACAGACATATGTCATCAAAGGAAGAGATGTTGTTTTAAGGGGGAAGGGAGGTTAACATTTTTGATTAAATATTATGAGGCCACAACAATAAAAAAAAAACATGCACGGATAAATAATATAAAAAAACACACTACAATATTCCACAAAAGAATAGTCAGTTTTAATTTCATGGGGACTTTAAATTTCCTTTAGAAACACCAAATTTATGAATCCTGTTGCATTTACAAACTTGTGTCATGTCGGCAGAGTCTGAGAGGGGTGTTTGATGAAGATGATGGGCAGTCTCTTCTGCTCTCTGTGTCTCTGTCTGATCACTCTGAACACAGCAATGTGTTCGGTCATGAGCAAACACTCTCACAGTGAGTCTGGATCAGAAACATCATTATACATTAACTGTTGTGCTCAATGTTTGTGTAATTTGCATTATGTTCTTTTTTCTCAAAGGTATGTGGACTTCATCTCCATTCTGCCCAATCTTCTTGAAATGGATGGACCATACGTTGTAAGATAAATTGATATTGAATTTACATTAAATTAAATATGAATTTATATTAAAGGCGGGGTAGGCAATTGTTTTCAGAAACATGTTAGGATGGTTGAACGTCTGATAGTGATCGCAAAGTGACCTAAATGTATTTATATATTTATACACCACCTCTGGAAGGCGCAGACCATAAAATGTTCGTGCCGATGACAGCATTTGCTTCGAATGCAATGATAGGATGCCCTGCTTGTCCGTCAAACTATGTATCTGCGTCACGTTCATGTGTGTTGAAGGCTTTCATGTGGCTGTGAAGAGCGCTCTGAAGGGAGGGCAGGATCTTATGCTTTCACAGCTAGCTTGCTATTGCTAGACTCTCTGAAACTACCTACCCTTTAAGCTATTAATAATACAAATGTTTGTTGCTATCCTTTGTTGCTTTATAGAATGGAACAGTTCAGCGCTGGAAGGATCGTCAGGTTGACCTGCAAAAGCTGAATGTAGCCATACCTGCGTTTCTACAGAGACCACATAGAATGCATCATCACCATAAGAACCATCCCAGCAGTGACAACACAAATAAAGAGGAAGGAGAAAAATATCTCATTCATGGTGTGGGCTTAAACCTGGCCAATCAGGTAGATGGAATACTTTATTATATTAAATATTAGCTCCTCATGGATGGCTTAGACAAATTAATCTTCTGATTCAACCCTCATCCCAGGTTTGTCAGGCAATTAAGAGCGGACAAGAGAAGTTCGTTACCTTAACAAGTCTTTCAGAAAAACACGGTCTCGCAGAGGAGGTGGGTTTTTTTTTAAAGCAGCAAAATGATTTAGTTAATTTACTAAATTGGTAATCACAGGATGTTATGAAATTATATTACAATTGTGTTTGTATTAACATGCAGGTGTCATGGTGGCTTCAGAAAGGCTTTGGTGGAATAGGGGTTGTCTTCATAGATCTAGACGTCTTCTGCAAGTCTGTATGTGCCAATGTCACTCAGGATGAAAGAGCGATTGTTGAATCAAAGATGATTCGACATCATGGAGGCAGAGGTCATGGACATTATAATGATCATCACAGAGGAAAACATCACCATAGTCATGGTGATCACCATCACGATCCTGATGTTCCTCATGGAAGCCATGATAGCGGTCACCATCATCACAGACATCATGGTCATGGTCACCACGGTCATCATCGACGTGGCCATCATCACCATCATCATCACCACCATCATCATCACCCCCTGCCTCAGTAAATCCCTGGAGGGACAGCTGGAGTGACCTGTACACAAAACTTCATATAAAAGGAAGTAGCTTATTCTTTAGTTTAGTTTTTTAAGTGAATTACGCACATGTTCCTGGCATGCTTTGTCAAATCCAAACCCAATATAATAATTTCACGTTTTCACTCCCTTTAATTGCTTATCATTGCTGAGAACTTCACAGTATAATGAGTTTTTGTGCATTACTTACAACGCTTGTGTTGTCATGAAGCTTGATAACAGATCAATGCAGCATTAAAAAAATAAACATGGACCCCAAATATGTCGTGCTTCAAAATCTTCTCTTGGACAGCAACACAAAACACAAATTTTATTTAGCAAAATTACAGGTCCACCAAAACAGGCCGGGCTGAAGCTCTCCACAGACGGATCTCCAGAGGGCGACTGGCTGGCTTCTGCGTGCGGGAGCGGCGGGCGCAGGCGCGGCTGACCCAGCAGCAGCAGGCGCTGCTTCGTTTTACGCATGATGATGGAGATATGAGACTAGTACTCGGACGTCCTGGCGATTTACACACACACACACACACACACTCACACACACACACACACTCACACACACACACACACACACACTCACACACACACACACACACACACACTCACACACACACACACACACACACACACACTCACACACACACACTCACACACACACACACACACACACTCACACACTTACACACACACACACTTACACACACACACACACACTCACACACACTCACACACACACACTTACACACACTCACACACACACACACACACACTTACACACACACACACACACACACACACACTCACACACACACACAACTTACACACACACACACTCACACACACACCTGCTTCTCTCATTGCCTTTGGCACTGTAGGTTTGCACAAGGATCCCGCTGTTTCAGGCTTCAATTGGCAGCGCCCGGGCACGATCCCGGGCATCCCGGTACGATCCCGGGCATCCCGGGTTGTCAATAAGCGTCGTTGCGGGGCGAATGAGCTCATGCATTAACAGTGATTTCATGTTATTATGTCGGATTATATTTTGGTGCTAAATCTGCGCGATTTGAGTGGCGAATTAAACGCGTAAATGCAGTAAAGCACGTCCAGATATAATTTGATGTGCCCTCCGTGACTTTTATTTCAGAAAGTCCCTCTTGAAAAAGTTCCTCGATCATTTAATCAATACTCAAATGCGAGCAGGTGATCCATTCATCGCTTCGGGGAGCTTTAATGGAAAAGTTTTAATGGAAAAGTTTAACCAGAAGTTATGATTGTGGTTGGGAGGACGGTTTTGGATAGCAGCATTTGGATAAAGATAATCTAAGTGTGTGTTTAAAGTTTAGTCACTATTCATATGTTCCTTAAAACTTCAATGTTCATTATGGAAATCCCAAACTGCTCAGTTGGGAATACCCGCAAGCATCTGACTATCATTGCGCTAGAAATGATATGAGTTCAAGTTTAGCCACACTTACTATATAGAAGACAAAATACACAAACTATTACTCAGAAACTAACGTGATTAATCTCACACATCTTCTGCCCACACAAGCTATTGTCTGATGTAATGAATAAGTTTACTGAAGATGGTGCTGTAAAAGTCTGGCCGGCTATTGGCTGTAATAAACTGGACTTTGGTGGTCTATGTGGGCTTATATTAATTTATATTGTCTGTTGTCTCTAGTTTCTGGCCTGATTGCAAATAAATGTTCCATGAATTGCTTCTGGTAATTAATTTGGGCATAAAATTGCACAGCCTGCGTTTGGTAAGAGGATGCTTAATTATTTAATGTCCAATGGAGCAACTGGGCCATGCATCATATACTGCAGCATACAATTAATTTTGTTGACTGTTGAAAAAATGAATTCTTAAAGAAAAGGGCTTGATCTGTACTGGCATAATGGTGCTCTCATGTGCAAAACCTTCTATGCGTTTGTTTGTTTGGTGTCTAAGGCAGGCTATTGTTGTGTGGTTTCTAGGGCGTTGCTAGGGTGTTGTGGGCCAAATCAAATTTAGCCCATGTCTCTGTGATAATCTTGTCCCGAGACATGGTTTGGGTCCCTCCTTCAATTTTTATCCGTTTGTTCAAGTCCCAAACTTTGGGTATGAACAGTAATATTGCTTTGATATTTTTGGTACGCCACCTCTTTATTCTGCTGTAACCGGTGAGCTCTAATTTACTTACAGTTACCGTTGTGTAAATAATCAATGACAACAAACCCTTTCAGCTTCTAAAGAACAGCAGAAAGAAAAAGAAGAGAGGCTAAGACCTTCTTTCTTTCTTCCTTCCTTCCTGTCTTTCTGACCCCAGTGCCTTCTTTTCTCCGTTGAACTTTAGATGATTAGCATTATTGTTCATAAAATTCAGATGTTAGTGAAATCTTCCCTTAATTAACACACAGAGTGGCAGCGGCTTTGTTCAGACAGGAGTTAAAACGGACAGCTGTGAATGTAAACTAGCTCTCTGGGGATCTCATTATTAACTGTATGAAGAGGTCAGCGCATACACCGTTGCCTCAATACATGTTAATACTGCAACATGCTTGTAAGTACATATAGACACTGAATGATTGCATAGTTGGCTGATTCCCATTATTCCAAGTTCATAACTTAATTTGCTCAAAAACAATCATTAAAGGTACGGTAGGCAATTTTGGAGATGTTAGCAATAGCAATCTAGCTTTGAAAGCCCATCCTCCCTTCAGTGCGGTATGCAAATACATAGCTTGATAGGCAAGTAGGATGTCCTATCATTGCATTTGGACCAAATGCAGTGATTGGATGAACATTTTATGGTCCCGTTCCTCTTAAATAAGATATATATATATATAAGTATATTTAGAGATGAAGAGCTTTTCAACCAGCATAAACAAATACAATTTCTAGAAAAAGGTCACCTACCCTGCCTTTAGTATCAGTTAGTATGGTAATCAGTGCCCGCCCAATGACTGCATGCAGTTACGTTGTATTTATGTAGGTGTATGTTTGATGTCAGCTAACATGTTTCTTCTTTGGTGCATGTCCCCTATTAACATATCTGACCATGCACGCTTATCTCACACAACACACGCATGCATAACACTGCCATACGGCCTGATTATATCTCATAAAAACAATCTGTATCTTGTGGTTGGCTGTTCCTAATACAAGGCAATAGGACCGTGGTAAAACATGCAGGTCTTAAAATGGCTTACAGGGATATTCTTAAACTACAAGACCCCTGGCTAGTTTTATTAAGACAAACCTCCTCTGTAAATGACATTGTAAACATAAAAAAAAGCACTCCCTTTTCTCTCATTGCATTTGTTGGCAGTGTCTCCTTTTCGCCACTGGAGGGCACTGTGGCTCCGTCCAACCCTGACCGGCTTCTTCTACGCAAAGCGTTTGTTTTCAGCACACAAGCCGCCACACTTTGTGCATTTATCACAACTTTTGACACGGACTGATAAAAAGTTTGTTTATTAAATGAGCCGCGGATCAGCTTGATCAGCACCAGGCCCGGGCAAATGCGTGCGTCCCATTGAGACGTCAAAGATGCAAATACACGAAGCAGAAGGTAAAGTCATCTAATGACAGAAACCATCCCCTCGAGAATCAGTCCCTTTGAAGCCTTTTTGGGTTACAAGCACAGAATAAAAACGATTTCAATCGTGGGGTGTGATCATGTTGGTACTCCGGGGAGGGGCAATTATCTTTGAGAAGCACTTTATAATCTTATAAAAGGAGGCAAATAAACAAATTGATGAAAACGAAGGACAAACCCCCCGGATGTAATCATTTCTGACACGCTTTGTGGTGGCTCCGCTTCCCCATCACGAGCTCTAAAACAAACACGTTCCCCAAAATTAAAACTTATAAAAATAAAATAAAAATCGGGTTTAGTGTTTTTATATTTGTATTAATAGGCTACAACAGACTTCCGGTGGTGGAGCCAATCCGTTGTCATCGTTACTTTGCCCCAAACCAATGAGACGAGTTGTGGGCGGAGCGATGGGCGTAGCCGTGACGTGGGTGTTGTGACATGTTGTGACGTGTTGTGTTGTGTATTGTGACGTGTTGTGTTGTGACGTGTTGTGTGTTGTGACGTGTTGTGTTGTGTATTGTGACGTGTTGTGTATTGTGACGTGTTGTGTTGTGACGTGTTGTGTATTGTGACGTGTTGTGACGTGTTGTGTATTGTGACGTGTTGTGTTGTGACGTGTTGTGTATTGTGACGTGTTGTGTATTGTGACGTGTTGTGACGTGTTGTGTTGTGTTGTGTTGTGACGTGTTGTATTGTGTTGTGTATTGTGACGTGTTGTGTGTTGTGACGTGTTGTGTGTTGTTACGTGTTGTGACGTGTTGTGTTGTGACGTGTTGTGTAGTGTTGTGACGTGTTGTGTTGTGACGTGTTGTGTAGTGTTGTGACGTGTTGTGTGTTGTGACGTGTTGTGATGTGTTGTGATGTGTTGTGATGTGACGTGTTGTGTGTTGTGTGTTGTGACGTGTTGTGTTGTGAAGTGTTGTGTGTTGTGACGTGTTGTGTGTTGTGACGTGTTGTGTTGTGAAGTGTTGTGTGTTGTGACGTGTTGTGTATTGTGACGTGTTGTGACGTGTTGTGTTGTGACGTGTTGTGTGTTGTGACGTGTTGTGTGTTGTTACGTGTTGTGTTGTGACGTGTTGTGTAGTGTTGTGACGTGTTGTGTAGTGTTGTGACGTGTTGTGACGTGTTGTTGTGTGTTGTGTGTTGTAGTGTTGTGGTTGTGGTTGTGACGTGTTGTGTGTTGTGTAGTGTTGTGACGTGTTGTGACGTGTTGTGTGTTGTGTAGTGTTGTGACGTGTTGTGATGTGTTGTGATGTGACGTGTTGTGTGTTGTGACGTGTTGTGTTGTGAAGTGTTGTGTGTTGTGACGTGTTGTGACGTGTTGTGTGTTGTGACGTGTTGTGTTTGTGTGTTGTGACGTGTTGTGTTGTGAAGTGTTGTGTGTTGTGACGTGTTGTGACGTGTTGTGTGTTGTGACGTGTTGTGACGTGTTGTGACGTGTTGTGTTGTGACGTGTTGTGTATTGAGTTATACAAACTCTCAGGCACCGCAGGTAAAAACGATTTAGTTTATCGACAACATTATATAATACATTTTTAATGAACGTCAAAACATTAAAATCAAGCACACATAAACGTACTTATGACTTCAACAATATAAAAACTGTAACATAAGCACTCCGGCCCTACACTTAACTGTGTGCTGTATGTCATTCAGTCACTTCACATAGACATTAACCAGTCAGAATCAGGGGCTGGTTCCGAATCAGTGACTGGAGCTATCCATTTTATAAATAGGTTTTGGTAAAAGCAGATCCTATATTGAATGTGACGTGAACATCAATGAGACGTGAGGGACGGTCTGTTAAATGTCTGATGCGTCAGTCATGCGTCATCAACAAAACTTAACAAAAAAATAACAAACCAAAAAAACAATCAACAACCAGGTAAACAACAGCGTGACGTGTTGAAGGTACGGCGCGTCTCTTCCTCACAACCTCGTTTTCATTTACGTCAAATTCAATACCGTGCTTACGCTGAGTAAAGTCTATATCGTTCATTTTCATAGCTGTTTTCATTTTGATCAATGTCAGCGTCGCATGTGTTGTCACTGAGGAAATATTGACTCCAGTGTGTCACAAAGTGTCTAGAATGGGTGTGAATGCATGCATGGGTCTGTTGTGTTGTGTCTCCCATCTGTTTTTATGTGTGTATGTGGGAAAGAGAGAGAGAGAGAATGCATCTGTAACATCATATTGGCCTGCATGTGTATGTTTCTGTGAGTGTCAGTGTGTCCATGTTTGTCATTCAGTTTGACAAAGCTGGGGCTGGGTATTGCGAAAAGTTTGGTTATTCGATTCTTATTGATTATATGGTTTTAACTTGATTAGATTCATCGTCGATTCGTTATCAGTATTGCATTAAAAATGTTAGTTTTGCAGATATGGAATACATATTTAAATATAAGTGGGTAAGTGAAACTCTGCTACTTACCTGTGTTATTGAAACACGCATTTATGTTAACAATAGGTCCATACAGGACAAGATGCAGGGTATGGATAATATTCACATCTAATCGAAGCTTGTGCATGAAGAATCAAGTTCGAGGGATTTCCTCAATCGATATTGTTTCGTTGAATTGAAGATTGACTAAAACCGGAGAATCAATGTTTTTTACCCAGCCCAGAGCCCAGAATTCTCTTCATTCTGCTGTTGAGATATGAAACTCTGTTCAGCTGTTTGCTGTGTCATGACATTTTAACACCATCTGAAAATCATTACCAGTCAGAGAGAGACAGGAAGATGCATGTGTCAAATATAAGACATGCAGTTGATGTGAATTATGTGATGTCTGCAGCAAATATGTTTTAAAAACTGAGGGGACGTTCATACAGGAAGCGTTCATGCATTAACGGCTACAGTAGACTGAGCGTGACAGACTTGAACAGAAGGTGCGTTAAGAGGCACATTAGCTTCCATGCACCGTTGCTAATGTGCACGCTCAGGCTGTTTATCCCACCCCCAGATTTTTCTGATTGGTCCACTGTTGAAGTCCAGGTAAACTGGACTGGACTTCATCAGGTGCGCACATTCATAGACCAACATTTCAATTGGTAAGAACGTACCCTGTGTGTATGTGAAATGGACCATGCCTATGCAGTTTGAAACAAAATCGTTCTCTCCACTTATTTTTAGAGGGTCCTGGTGACTGTGAACGATTTGGCCTTCAAACCTGGAAATGAAGTGAAAACATCTTGTCAGGGACGGAGTCATTTTCCTCTTCAGCAACAGTAAGTCAGGTCTGTCTATAAATACCTCACACCTCATCTTAGGCTATTTGGAGGTAACCTTGCAAGGGCCTGCAGAATGTTATGCATGTAAGAGCCACAGATGGTATGATGACAGCACTTGTAATAATTCAACACGGTTCCATATTTGACAATGAAGATGGTTGATGAAATTTCACTTTCAAAATTATGTTCGTGTTTTGCTCATCACTTTCTAAGTAAAAGCTACCAAATCAGTTACTGGAAATGCCCTCTGTAAGGATGGTCACGGCTTGACATGTTTATACATGTTTATATCTGTTTGTTCTGTATTTTGTCCTTTTAGTGACTTGACAGCTCCAGTCACTAACTAGTTTTGTTGTATTTAAAGGGCTTGCTCGGATATTCTGGTTAAAGCTGCAATCTGTGATTTTCGCCTCTTTACCACCATCTCTGTCATAAAATTGCAGGTTACTTTATGTGCTTTTCTTTATGTATGTTGAATCACATAAAGCCAAACTGACACGTCCCTGGAAATTTAACCTGCCCGCTCAAATTATAAATCATTATAAACTTACTGTTGTGTAAGGAGATGGTTTTGAACACTGATCTGTCATGTACTTGCTCAATAACTGATTTTTGTTCATTTTTAACCCCAGAAAGTTACATATTGCAGCTTTAATAACACTTTAATGTTCCACAGATCAAGAAAAAATGATGGATTTCCAACAGTATGAGAGTGAGTAGATGAATTGTCATCTTGGAGTGAACAATTTTTTAATAAAATTGACTTGAAACATGTAATCAAATACTCATAGTCTTTATCATCAACCTCTGTTTGTTCTTGTTTGTTCTGATCGGTTTATTGATCAGTATAATGTTAAATCTGTGAGACTGGCAGGTCTCATTGATGGAACTCTGCATGGGAAGTTTGCAGGTGGCCTGTTGGCCTGCTGATGTTTTGAGCATGCAGCTCCACCTCCACTGCACTGTAATTTGTTTAGATGTTGATTTATGATCTAATTGGCTGTAATTGCTGCTTAGTGCCACTATTAATCCATGATGTGTGTTTCCAGGAGCACATTACTCCACATTTGTTTAATGAAGTAATTAGTTCAATTATATAAAGGAGTAGAAAGGCAAGGAGGTGGTACTTTTTCGGGAAAAGAGGAATTCTATGAGGAGTGGAAAGATGAGAGAGGAGAGAGAAAGAGAGTCAAAGAAAGAGGAGATGCCAGTGTGTTTGTGTATGAACATTCAGTTGAACTCATTTTCTGGTGCGTTACGCATCTCTGTGAAACCCAAAATGAGTTCTTTCTGTGCTCTGTTCCAAACTTCTGTGTTTTCATGCCATACCCACCAGGTCTATCTTGTCTCTCTTAGGTTAAGGCACAGACCGCATTGTCTGCAGGCATTGTCATTGTTATTAGTGGATTGTTTCAGGGGTATGTGCAAGCTCAGGGGAGAAGGAGCCAGGCCGGATAATTAGTTTTTCCTCAATGCCAGATGCGCACACCACCACTGTTGCATTCTGGAAACAGGAAGTGCTAAGATCGTCAAGGCAACAGCAGTCGAGCTTCTAGAGGGCCTTCATTCCAGAGTTGTTTTTGGTTTTATTGCAGTTTTATTCATATTCTGAATTAGCTTTTATTTTCATATTTTTAGGTTTCATGTTTTTCATTTTCGATTTTTTCATGTTTGTTTTAATCATTTTAAATTCATTTCACATTTTCATTTAGTTTAAGTTTTTTTAAATAATATCTATGCCTACATTTGATTGGATTTCAGTTAACAGAAATGTTTTAATAGTTTTTGTTCAAAATCCATCAAAAAAGTCCATCAAAATAGACAGGACAATGGCTGTGGGCTCGAGGTGACAGATGTGTCATTATGTTCTGTCAGGTGTTTTATTGCAGAAATATCTTTATGAGAGGCGGTGGGAACTGTCGGGACTGAAGGTGTCCTGCTGTGGAGCTGTCAAACTAATTTCAGATGTAGTTTAAACAGCACACAGATTAGATTAGAGCCAATAAAACAACTGTAATGGAGGTGCCTTAGGTCATCAACCATCAAAGGCAGATCAGTTTAATATTGAATTTCATACTGATGAGCACGGCGTGATTATTGTACTGAACATCCATTAGTAAGAGAGTCTTCCAGTCTCATCCTGTGTATCACTGTAGTTGTTTTAATGGGTTTCTCTTTGATGATGTCATCACTGAGGAGGGGATGGTGATGATGTTGATGGTCACTTTGGATTTGGTTCTGTTGCTATGGGATACGCAGATGCTAGTAAGCTCTGATTAGTGCCGCCTCTTGAGGGGCAGCCATTTTGCTAACAAGCTCATGGTACCTGTCCACACATGGCAAGAGTTTCATCCTGGAGTTTCATCATGATCTATAACATTAAAAAAGTTCTACTAACGTTACTGCAAGAACATTTTTTGATAACTTTGAGAGAACGTTAGCCAACGATCTGAGAACGTTTACTGTTAGCTGAAACTCAAACACACGGTAATGGCCTCTGTTAACACCTTGAAATGAAATTAACTGAGTCTGCCAGACCCAATAAATATACAGAGTATAATGTGAACAAGTGAAGGAGTTGCAAATGCTGTAGCATAAGGACGCAATTTATCCAGGTAACGCTTCTGATCACAGCTCATTTACAGGCCTGCAGTTACATTTGTGTTTCCCATACGCATCAGCTTCTGTGTTTGCCAAGGAATTGCTTTTATTTTGCATGTTGCGTCGCAGTGACTGAAGGATGTTCTTGGGCTGTCGAGCCTGTCATTTTCTTCCCCCTTTTCCTCTCTGTTTATCTTTTTCTCTGCTTTCCTTTTAACAGAGATGATGAAAGGAACAGATGGCATGCAGCGAATGTCGTGTCGGCTCCAGCGAGCCTGCTGTCAGATCATTTGCACCTCCTCGTTGCCTATGCCACTCGACTGCGGAGTCGCACGCAAACCGGACAGCAATCACTGCCAGAGGAGTGACAGGGTGCAAAACACGTCCCATCAGAAATGTATAAAAATAACATTATGCTCTGCTGAACTCCATCTTCTGGACAGCAGTGTAAGATGGATTGCTCAGTTTGATGGTTGTTGCACCAACGGTGCACAAAAACAACAAAATTGATGATGAAAAGCGTTATTGCTTTCATCCAATCCAACTTTTCTTTTGCTTCTGACAAACTTGTTTGTTGTCTAATAGAGATGTTAGCAGAGAGTTGAGGGGTTTTTGAGGAGACATGTTACTGTGGTATTACAGTATGAGGTGATGAATTCGGTCGATGGGTTTACACAAGTTTTAACCAAACAGATTTAAGCATTGAAGCTTTGAAGTCATTTTTTCATTTTAAAGCTGCAATAAGCTTTATGTAACTTTAACCTTTTTATACCTTTTATAACTGTAACCTTTTTTGGTTTAAAGTGAACAAAAAGTTATTAAGCAAGTACGTGACAGATAGGTGTTTAACACAATCTCCTTACCCCGATTCATAACGGTAAGTTTATAATAATGATTTAAAATGTGAGCAGCCGGGTCAGGTTTCGTGAGAAATGTCCTTTTGTAAGCAGAAAGAAGATCTGGCTACTGTATCACATGTCCGGGGACTTAGATGGTGCAGGGTTTTTATCTTGTTCTACAGCAGTTGTTTAGAATTTAAACTTGTCATCCACATTAAGAAAATAACTCTAAAAAAAAATAAAATATATAAAAATATTTATAAAAAATAAAATTTTATGTTTTCAACAGAGATGGTGGTAGAGAGGCAAACGTTATGGATTGCAGCTTAAAAATACTGTCTCCTATGTAAGTGTAATTGGCGTAGGTGGTTAAAAGTAAGCATATTCTGTGTTGCTCTCAGCAGTGTAAAAGTTTGACTGCAGTGTGATTGTGGCTTCCAGGTACAAACCCACATGGTGTATTGTGTGTTCAGATGACCTATGGCAATGACAGCCCTGCCTGTCTGTTGCAGTGCATGAGACAGCCTGTCATAGTTTATCTGCTTGCCATGAGTCTGCAGCCAATCCTTGAGCACTGAACAACAGGGGGCTTACAGTCACACACACACACACACACTCACACACACACACACACACACACACACACACACACACACACACACACACACACACACACACACACACACACACACACACACACACACACACACACACACACACACACACACACACACACACACACACACACACACACACATTAGTTAAAAACTAATATGGCAATCTGACCCTGTCAGAAAACTTTCTACATTTTTACAATAAAAAACTTAATAACAATAAAAAATATTTTTTTATGCTCAGATTTATCAGATTTTCTCAGTTTTGGTAGTGAAGGCAGACAGTAATAGAGCAAACAGCTCTTGAATTGTCCAGGCAATTAAACAATTTATTCATGTCTCACTGCCTCAATAGATTTCGTTTTGGATGAAAAGGGATTTCATCAACAGAATTAGTTTGGTTGAGATGTCTGTTGAGTGGACCTCTCAACCCTACATGAGTCGAATAAGTGTGTGCTAACAGTAGTGATAAACAAATACATTTGCTGTCGAGCTCTTCATTTAGTGCACAATAAGTTATGCCACAGACCTCTCCACACAACTGCTGGTTTTCATCAGAATAATCAAGTATCAGTTTATTAAATTGAAGTCCTTTTACAACACTCCCACTCACATCAAGCATGTATATCTGTGTTTCTGCATGCACATGAATGCAGCATTAGTTGGTTGCTTTAAATGGACAGGTGCTCTTCTCGTCTCATCGGGCAGAGATGAGCTCCTCACACTCGAGCTGTCTGGAGCTCCAACAGAAGCGCCAATGTCCTCTGCTACTGCGGCATAAGAGAAGTTAGCAATGTCCCACATGAGCCATGGAGTTAGTTCCTAAAAAACCACCCTAGCAGCCACTGTAGTGATGTGCTAAAATACATTTTTCCTATTAAAAATAATGAACCCCCGACCAGGGTTATTTATAGTTTTCAATTTAGTTTATATTTCTGCTTACATTTTGCAGGTTCTTTTTAATTTAATTTAATTTAGTTTTAGTTTTCACTTTGTGTTTGTCTTATTTTTTTTAGCTTAGTTAACTTAGTTACCTTATTTAACTTTTATTTTTGTCTATAATATACTGTGACAAAAGCTAAAATTTCTTTCTGGTCAGTTTGGTTTAGTTAGCTTTGGAGTAATGAGAGATTAGAGAGAGTTTTTTCTCCAGTCGTATTTTGTTTCAGTAAACTAAAACATTTTCAGTTTTTGATTTGCTCATTGTTAACGATAACAACACAGCTTTCTGCCCTATTTGTCCCTCCTGCACAAACACAAGTAATCATATATACATGCACAGTCATGTCTTGAAGGTGTGTGTACCTATATCAGACCTGACACTCTTTGCGCCAGCATCGATGACTGCACCAGCCTTTGAGGAATGCATAGAACAGCTGTGAATGGCGTGGGACTGGCAGACGTGTGGCACTGCAGGGAAGGGGTGCGATCAATTAATATGGATGTGCGACAAGAGAGACATATTTCCCCATCCTTCACTGTCACCTTCAGTGAATAAACCCTCCTCTCGTGTCGATGCCACATGCAGGTGGATCAGTCACTCAGAACTTTCTCTCTGATGGCACAGCCGTGTGCCGTTCTGTTATTTGTGACTGTTGGAACCACCAGCCATCACCCGTCTTCAGTAAGACTCGGCCTCAGTAAGATGAAGCAGAGCACCAGTGACTGAAATCCTATTTTTGTCTGTTTTCGAATCGTGATTCATTGCGTGTGGAACTTTAAACAGTCATCTGTTCTCTGGACAAATGTCCCTGTTGAAGGAACAGTCGGTGCTGGAGGCTATGGGCATCATGGCCTGAATCAGTCAGGGCTCTTGGCAAGGACACTTTCAGTTTCTCCTCATTCTCTTTCATTTTCTCACTCGGTCTGAGATTTTGAGTAAATAAAAACCATCAAATCATTTTGATGAAGAGATTAATATGTGCTAAAACATGAAACATATACTTATGTTGACACACCTCTTTAATTCTTTCCTGATCTGTTCAGTTTGCTTCTAGCTAAAAAGTGTATTGAATTAAAGCTGCGATATGTAACATTTTGGTTAAAAAAGAACCCAAAAATCAGTTATTGAGCAGGTACATGTACACAGTTTGTTCACTTGAAATGGACGATTTATAATGATGACTTATAATCTGAGCAGTCATGTCTGATTTCTCAGGAAATGTCCGTCTGTAAACAGAAAGATGCGACTGCTATATGGCATGTCTGGGTACTGTAGATGGTGCAGCGCTTGAAGCTTGTTTTATAGCAGTTGAATTTACACCTGTTATCTATGTTAAGAAATAACATATGCCTGCAGTTTTATGTTTTAAACATAGATGGCGATAGAGAGGCAAACGTTGCAGCTATGGCATTCTTAGTATGGTTGGCAAATTAGAGATATAGGCTACATATTTTTAATAAACCAAGTATTGTTTACTCAATTTGCACTTTAAAATCTCAGTTTAAGCTGTTTATTGAGTTGAATGGGTAAAAGTTCTGTTGGTTAGTGTTTATGTATTGCTGGTTACATGGTTTCCTGCCGTTTTTGATGTGTAATAACAAGCAGAAAAAGGCTGTGTAGGTGGATGTTGATTACCTGAAAAATCCTGGTATAAATTATCTTGTGCAATAACTCAAAGCTTGTTTTTGGAGTCCTGAAATGGTTGTGTTGACTAGATACAAATTGTTTGGACAGCTTTTTGGCACACCATACTGTTAAATTTAAGCATTTATCTGCTTTTAATAAAATGTAGGTCTGTTGCATTATCATATCTTAAATTTTTTGCGTCCAAAGGTTGCCCGCCTGTTATGGTCATGTTGAACTATTCGTAGCGTCTGGTAAGCGAAAATAAAAACAAGCTATACTAATCAAAGCCAAATCACAGTAAGTTCAATTGTGTGTATGCTTTAAAAGGCTGGAGTGGCGTTGACGTATTTTAAAGTTCTGTGATAATATGATTCTCATAGATACTAAATAGACAAGCATTTACTGTGGCCTTATCAGGAGATTGTTTAAAGTATGTTGCCTTGAGATTAAATAATTCCCTAGGCCAAACATAAAAAAATAGTCTTCTAATCTCCGAAATTGTTTAAAAAGGTTTTTGTCCTTGTTAATGTTTTTTAAAGTTTCTTGTGGACTTTCAGTCCAGCAGTCTACCATTAAATTATTTTATTCTATTGTTTTATTCTTATTTTATTGTAATAATACATACTTACATTTAAAGTTTGTGTGATTTGATATGTAGTTATGTGTAAGATATATGTTGTAGCTATTGAGGGTTTTTTAAAGGTATCATGATCATGTCTAAACATGATTTAACAATTAAAATCAACAGTGTTTTGTTTCATATGAGAAGCTGCAGGCACAACATTGTGGCAAAACTTTGTATCTTTACATGTATTTTTCATTCTAGAGGCATAACCTATCTAGGGGGATCTAGAGTCAATTACAAGAAACAACGCATTCTGCTTGAGTGTTTGAACCTCAAGTTTCTTTGCATTGATGTGAATGCTGATGAACTTTAAAGCCCTTTTTGTAGAGCTGGAGGTTTTGAGTAGTGTGCTTGTCTTAAACTGAACTCAGTTCACCTTTGTGTGGCTTTTTGTGAAAGAATTTCAAGGCTTAACAGCCATCATCTCAAGCCTTACAACAGCAGTGCAAAGCGCAGGTCACAGAGACAATATATGACAGACTAATTGCAATTTAAAAACGGAAGCAACCAAACTTTAAATGCCAGGAGAGCGTTTGGGTTGTTTTATTATCGTTGTTTGGTGTCAGGATTACACAGTTCACACAAAAAACGTCACACACACATTTTTAAAAGTGATTTTATTAGTTTGGTTGAGAAGCTGAAGAATCATATGTAAATATATCTTGGCAGACGCACTGACTCTTAGGTGCGTGTACTTGGCCTGCCTCTGCTCTCTTCACAATAGCAAATGAGCAATTGCTTTGGGTGCTAGTGTATCGTGCTAAAGGGCAGGGTGAGGTGCGTTGCTTTACATAGATGTTTAGATATAGTGAACCTCAAAGTGCTCTTTGCATAATCCCACCAGGAAGGCAAAGAAAGGGCTTGACATTCAAGTGTTTAACATATAACTGTCACAGGCTGCATCAATCCAAGCCAGCGTGAAAGCACAAGTTATCGTAACTGAAAACTAGCTGTGCATATTTTCTAAATCTTACGGTTGTGGTCTGCTTTTGACACTCTTTGTGTTTAAGATAAGATAAGATAGAGCTTTATTCATCCCAGGGGAAATGCTTGTACCAGAGATACAAGACGCAGATAGGTCTATCACGTAAAAATAACCATATCACGTAATAGAATAATAAAAAAGTGAGGCGTACGCAAAAATAAATGTTTATATTAGTTTATTCTGCGTTTGACGATTGTTGTTTTACTGTCAGCACAATACAGCCCCATGTCTACGAAATCTTTCCCCAGATGTCAGGTTGTAGGAGGAGATGAGATCTTTCCGTGTCTCCTACACTTCACACCACTGAAATCTGATTGAACAGCTACACAGACTCCGGTGGAATGAAGGATAGAACTCACGGAGCAGCAGAGGATCTATATAAGACTTGACTTCCATACCTGTACGTAGTGTGAAGAAACAGAAACACAAGGCAATGTCAATAAAACTGATTATTTAAAAACATGCTGCTTGTTGTAATAGAGTGCAACTTCATGCAGACAATTCAAATATTGGATTTTTAAAACCTAATATTACAAACTAGTTGTTGTCCCAGTTTTATTTTGCAGATTTAGCATGTTTTTGTATATGAGGGCCATTGTTGGTGTGAGAGTAATATAACCTGTGACTCTGCCTCTCCCTTAAGCAAGCCTAAACCTGTCTTTCCCTCTATGCCTGTAGGTCATAGAGGTACGGGGGCCTGCATGTGTGCTTTGTCATCCACTGTGCAGTTTGACTACCATTGTAATTTAACCCCAACCTCCTCTTAGGGGTGAGGGGGGTGTTTTCCAAGTGTTTTCGTATCCAAGTAGTTTAATACTTAATTACCAAAACCTTGTGTTTTACATAAGTTAAAAAAGTACCAACCAACACGTTTGTTTTGTGGTTTGGTCACATAAGAAAGCTTAAAATCAAATGCAATTTAAAAACAGCAAAATATTCAACCTAAACTTCAAATACTCTATGAAAGTAATAAAAATGGCATTTTTATAAATGGTAAATGGCTCTGATAAATGTTACCTACCTTGTTTTGGACGCCCTTACCTTTCAGATGGAGTTAGATCCAAACCCACTTGATTCTAAAATAAACTGAAAAAAGCAGAAATATATTGCAAAAACAAAACGGCTTCAGCCTTTAGCTTGAACCAAGGTCAGTGACTGAAGGAAACGTCTGTAGTTGCTCCTTTAGTGAACTGAGGCAGCGTGTTGAGCAACAGTGTGGTCCTCTATCTCAGCTCTGTCTTTATTTGCCTACCTGCTTCAGGTAGCGCTACTTTACCAGCGGGCTGCGACCAATAGGAGAAAGCCTTTTTTTGTAAACCGCACCCCTCTCTATCATAAATCTGAACCACACCTTGTGCCACAAACCTTCTATGTGCGATTTTGAATTAAATGTAATTTATGTTCTGTTTTCATTTACTTCATATTTTACTTACCTTTTAATATTCATCATAATTCACGTTAATTTATCCATGTTTCTTCACGCTGTAGTTTAATAAACTCTGCAACTTACAGAGTTTATAAATAATTCTCCTATTATTGTTGATTTAAGTAAAAGAAAATTTATTTCAGCAAGATTGCTGTTTTTTAGCTCTCTTTACTATGCGCCTCTTGGCATTACGTAAACTGTGGGTGTTTTGAGTTCATATTACAGTTTTTTTTAGCATATTTTTTACATCATTATTACCTGTGCCGACACGACATACAGCCGCAGAAGCTTATGTTAATTACGGTAACTTCCTCACACACAACTACAGCACTAAAGCCTGGCATGTTTAAAACAGTGTGTTGTTTTACAACGCACTGTGGGTTCAAGTCTGAACAGGAGCAGGAATGCCCCACCCCTCCTGTTGATTTCTGTAGGCATTCTGAGTGAAGACAATGAGTGTGTGGATAAGAGCTGGGGGGGTTTGACTGATTATAGATCTGACAGAATTCCTGAGGACGAATTCTCACAGTCACCTGGGAATTCAACTTTATTGAGTGTTTGTTCTGTAGCGAGTTTGTCACACTTGTATTGTGTCATTCCCTTCATTTGCAAATTAAAATTTCGAGGAATCGAGAACTGGCAGTTCTGGTGGAGAAGAGCGCATGCCCAGTTAACAGTTTTAGATTGTCAGAACGTTTCCCTAACATTTCTATTAGCAACAAAAATGTTAAAAATGTTATTTTGAATGTTATAGGAACATTCACGAGGTCTAGTTTTTTATTAATGTTTATGACATTGTATTAATGTTATTGCTTGGTTATAAGAACGTTACTCAAACATTTTGATTTCCGCAAGGTTTTCAACCATTCCACTATCAACTTAGGAGTAACATTTTTGATGTGGTATGTAACGTTAAGTAAGCGTTCTAATGTAAACGTTCTACTAATTTTTACTGAGCATGCAGTCACCACACATTCTCTCTCTCTCTGTTATCAACCACAGGAACTCAACACCAGAGGGGGAGGTTTGAGGTCCCATCATCCCATCAGATAAGATCTTTGTTGGAGGTGTCACACTGAGCTGTATTTGTGTGTGTGTGTGTCTTAAGCACTTACGCACATAATTAGCCCACTGACGTATTTCTAAAGTTAGTTTGGATTTTTTCTAATGTAATGGTATCTTCAAGAGTTTGCCCTAGTGTTCATGTAACAAGCCTAAATTTTTTATATTTGTATCTACCACAGCAAAACGTGTCTGCAAACTGAAGCCACACTTATAACACAATTAAGTGCCACTTTTTCTGAAGAAATACAGCACAGAAACAGACACAAACACAACTAGTTCTAAGAGGAACCATTTGGCATCACTTATTTGCAGGTTTTGCGTGGTTTGGTATTTTATCCAATGCAGTGAAATGTACTTGTGACTTCAATGTGTCCAAAAACACATTTTGGTGGCCCTATAGTTCCAACTGAGGACCACTGAATAATTTTAAACATTGCACCTGGTGAGAACTTTTAAAAAACAAAGAATCAGGCCTTTTCCTTTTCAAAAAATCAGTAGTGAATTGAAGTGACCCGAGTCAAGCTGTGGCAGAAAACAAAAGATGTGTGAACAAAATTGTTTAGGACAAACATCCTGCCGGCTGTGTGAGGGTCACAAGCTCTCAGTTCAGCTCTTTCACACTCTGTCTGTCCAGACCCTCAGCTGCAGAACTTAAACACTCAGTCTTAAACCATATTAGAAAGAATACCATACAAAAATCTCATGTTACAGATCTCTTTATTTGATATCCCAGTTAACAATTGTAGGTTCTAAGATGTTTCCAATCAGTAACAAAAACAAAAAATGTTATTTTGAAAGTTCTAGAAACGTTTTTTAGACTTTGTATTAACGTTATTTCTTGATTATAAGAACGTTTTTCAGACTTTTATTGTGTAACATTTTTAAAACATTTCACTAACTACTTAAGAATAGCGTTTTTGAGACACATGATGTATAATGTTAAAAAGGTTCTATTAACATTACTGCAAGAGTGTGTTTTGAGAACTTTGAGAGAACTTTGAGAGAACGTTAGCCAACATTCTGGGTATATATATCGTCCTGGAGTTTTTTGAAGAGGATCAGTATGTTTATTTTTCTTCATAAATCAGCTTGACATGAACAAGTCTGGTTGACAGAGAAACGCTGCCTAAAAGAGGTCATAGAGTAATGTAATAGAATAGATAGGACCGCAGTAGATACAGACCAGGCAATTCCACGAGATGTTGCTCTGTCATCACTGAGAAAGAGATGACCTGCTGCTCAATAAAGCAAACAAGTGTCATACAGCTGTTTGATTCTGAAGCTTCAGGTCAGAGCAGAGTTACGGCTTTGAGCCATGACCCCCATGAAACACACTCTCACACACACACAGTGGTGCTGAGTTACAGTAACCTCTTCCCTGTAGGCAGCAAATCTGTCTTAACGTGCCCAGGAATGTATTCATTCTATCTTATCCTGTGTGTGTGTGTTGGGGGGGGCTTACTTACCCATATATTTGTGGTTAGGTTATAGTGTTTATAACTAGTTGTGTATAAAAACAATAAAAGTCTATGGAATGTCCTCATTAAACGTGTGTGTGTGTGTGTGTGTACACTCCACTTGAGAATCCTACATCTTTCTCTCCAATCAGTCTCAGCATCTTTTTCTCAGTTCTCTCTCCCATGAGAGCAAGAATACTGATCCGTTTAATGAGCTTGTCTCCATCTCTGACTCATGCATGGAAGAATGCAGTCTGTGTTGTGGCTATCTGCTTTGCTCATGTGATCTATGGCTGAACACTTCTTGGTTATACAGTACGGGTTCAATCAAAGGGTCTTGGATATCTTAAAGCCATGATTAGAAAGAATCTGACACATAAACCAAGTTCACATACCTGTGTTTTACCTACACTGCTGAGACACATTTGTAACTCTTTGTAAGTGCTTTGGATTATATGCAAAATTTGTTGAAAGTTTATAAGGAAGGTGTTCCTTAGCTCAGCTGGTGGAGCATTGTGTTAGCAACGCAGAGGTCATGGGTTCGATTCCCAGGGAACACACATACTAATCAAATGTATAGCTTGCATGCACTGTAAGGCGCTTTCAATAGAAGCTTCTGCCAAATGCATAAATATAAGATGGGACTTCGTTATAGTTGATGTATACTAAATGCAGCATTCTCTTTTCTTATCTGACTTCACTCCATTTCTGGTGTGAATGCAGCTGTTGGTTACCTGTTACCTGAGTCTGTTCTGACTTGCCCAAGCTGGAATGCAGCACCCATGTAATACACTTTTATGTCAAAGCAAATCCACATTGAAGACCAATAATGTTATTTTACCTCATAAATATTGCGTTCCCAGTTCGGATGCAAATTTGAGGCGTTGCCGTTAGAATGGTAATAAGCCATCTTCCCTCAGACCCGACTATAAATGTGATTTCACCCAGGAGGAGGTGTGTGTGTGTGTGTGTGTAGAGAAAGATGAGCGAGATACAGAATAAATTTGTTTGCGTGGAGCAATCAGTTCAGTCACATTCTAGGAAACCTGTTAGTTCCAGTCCGTTGTATTTTCCGGAAAATTCAGTACTTCACAAGTTTTCACAGCGTCATTCAAGTCTGATAATCTAGTATTTTATGAATACTTTATAAATGTAATATGTAAAAATGAACATGCAGTTGTAGAAATTACTCAAAAAAATGTTCACCCTAAAATTGGTGCTGCTTACAGGCTCTTATGGTTTCCAGTGTCCGCTACAAACCCCATGTTAGTACAGAAAAACTCCTTTATTTACTTCCAACTTTCACGCTCTGTCAGTTTCTTACGTTTTTAGGGAATGCATTGAATGCAGATATTTTCTTTCCTGTCTCGTGTGTTTTGTGAGAATGTCCTGAGCATCTCATGCTCACGGTCCCCTTCATTAGACATGAGAAAGCATTGCCTTTCCACCCCTCTCTCTGAAATGGTGTAATTAAAAGCTGCGTAATAACAGTGGAGGGCTGCCATCCCAGCGGGCCATCATCAAAATGCTCTTTTCTCTCAGCCTCACTTTTGGCCCAGTCAACACATTAGTACCAACTCACTGACTCCCGGCTTACTGCGGGCGCTTCAGACTTCTAAACTCTAAAGTGCGCTTGTTCTGTTTGGTACGGTTTGCCCGCAGAAGAGGCCAACAAAATGACAAATGAGAAAAAAGGTTTTAGAGCTTGGTTTTTTAAGCTGCAATCCGTAACTTTTGCCTGTCTACTGCCATCTCTGTTGAAAAAGTAAATTTCTTAACATGGATGAAAAGTTAAAATCCTAAACAGCTGCTGTAAGTACAAGCTACAAATGTTGCACCATCTACCATATCTGCAGATGTCATATAGCAACTAAATCTTTTCTTTCTGTTTCCTGCAAAATCTGACCCAACCCCTTCAATTCTGAATCTTTATTATAAACTTCCCGTTGGGAATCAGGGTAAGGTAGACTATTTTGAACACTGGTCTGTTATGTACTTGCTCAGTAACTGATGTTTGTTCGTTTTTAACCCAAAAAAGTTACACATTGCAGCTTTAAAAACATTTGCATAGGCAAATGTCTGCCATTAGGAAGACAGTTGTAGTGCATTTAGGCTTGACAACCATACGTCCCCATGTGAGGCAGCTCGACCTGCCAAGATCACCCCACCCATTTTTAGAGTTACCCTCCATGAGCTTGTACATGCCTGTCTGCAAGATGAATTCGTAATGTTTGTAAAACTCGTTGGAACCCTTGTCGTCATCTCTATGGTAACTCACAGCATGCCAGGAGAGAACAGCTGGAGGGCCTGATTAGAACAGAGCGCGGCCTTCTGTGGACGAGACGTTGCATGCTTTACACAGGCTGCAGGTTGGAGCATCGGTCCCAGAAATGCAGCTCAGAGCCTCATGAATGTCAGGGCCCTGTTACATTTGTGATTCAAGTGAGGGAGAATGTTTTAACAGCATCTTCACATCTTAGCGTATATTGCATAAATAAGCCCCAAATGTATTGCCTTTTCACTGCTAGAAGTCGTTTTTTAAAGTTAAGATGGTGAAAAGATTTGATCCAAGACAATGAACTAGACAACCAGAACCAGGGCTGTCGTCTTGTACTGTGTAAGTGGTAATAAAGCACAGTGTAATAGGACAAAGTAATTCTGCATGAACTCCCAGACCTGAGGGAAGTGGGAATGAGATTCAACAGGATGAAGTCAGTATTCTGGGTGTATCTTTGACCCTGAAGCCTTGCTTGTCTTGCCTTTGATATAAAGAGAACAGCTGTTCTTAGAAACCAGTGCAGAGGAGTCAGGTTTCTTGCATGCTCTTCAAAGGCTCCTAGTTAGGGGCTGATAGCAAGATAAACTACAGTGTCACATTTGCACAGACTTTAAAGACTCTAAAGACTATAAAACTTTAAAGAATGGGAAATTATATCACTTAGTATTTGCATGTAATGACATTTAAGAAGAAGACAACATTTGTGGGGTTGGTCATTAAGTTATTGTTTTTATAGTATTTGAGGCTGTTAAAATCAGTTGTTGTTTCCAGTCAAAGAAGACATTTTTGAAGTTTGCAAATTGAGTTCTCAGTTGTTAAACCTTGTTTGATTGTTTTTTTATATTCTTTATCAACCGTTTTTAAAACCTGTCACTTTTTTAAAGCATTTTCTGAAATATCTTCATTTTCCTGGTAGAAAATGAAGAAGAAAACCAGACTCACTGACAGAACATGTCTGAAAGAGGTAAGATGTGGAAAAGGATTCTTTGCACTGGCAGATGGAATAAGTGCTGCTATTATAAATGCTAAATATTCAAAGATCATATTGACGTTTTGTGAGGCGTTCTCTTCACAGGTGTGCAAAATTGACCATTCACAACAACAGCTTTCTGATCTCATGGAATTAGTACTAGATTTAGGATTTTATTGGAGTATATTGAGTACAGAGTACTCTAGAACAGATTTAACAGACACCCCAGTGGTCTAGAAAAGTGACTTACAGAACTCTGCAGTATCTGTGTTATGGGATTATCTGTCTAATCCTGTCAGTGCTTTATCCAAGTTTACTTAGAAACAGTCATTTAAGAAGAGGTGAGCCCAGATCAGCCTGCAAAGTCTATTTTTTCCCTTTTTCATGCTTTTTTCCCCCCATCCATTCCCATTTTCTTCCACGTCACTCAAGACTGTAAAATCCTTCTATTCCCCAAGCATAGAGTCTGATAGCTTGCTTTTTGAGGATAAGAATAAGTCACTAGCTTCACTAACGTTATACTAACGTTAATACAATTTTTCCTAGAGCTTTCAAAATAACATTTAATAACTTTTTTGTTACTTAATGGAAACATTTCTTACAACCTAAAATTGTAAGCTGGGTACCATGCATGCTACATGGACACGCACCTTTTTATTAAGGTTTTATATGATTTAATGCTTTTTCTTTCCATTCTATTTCCGAATTGTTTATCTCCATGAAGCATTAGCTGCAGAGAGGGGCTGTGAGAATATGATCCCCAGCCCCTGGCTTTACATTTTTATTTCATGCCAAAGGTTGGATAAAGCTGGTGGGAAAAGTACATCATGAATGTACCTCAGAATTTGTTTCCCTTTGGTGTTGAACCTGATGATTTGTCTGAAAAGAGAGTAACACAACCAGCAGACATACAATCTTACAATGCTAGAGTTATTACCACAGAACATGTTATATATAAAGAGATGCATATTTTCTGTTTCAGATATTGACTGGGAGATCTGACTTCCTGCATTTGGCATTATTGAAAGCTGAAAGCCATGCCTCTAATACTACCTGCCACTTAATAATTAAATATGATCTAGTAACGCATTTAGACTCTTGTGATGTTTCACATGTTCAGTTTGTGTCTTGAGCATTGTGTGGATATCTGGTCGGTGTGTGCGTAAATCGTGTACAATTTCAGTTGTCTGGTTTGATGCGTCGGATGTTGTGGAATATTGATACATTTATTTTCTTAAAGCCCAAAACGGTGAAGCAAACATTGACAGAGTTATCATTTTCTGCTTTAATAGCTACCAAAAACATCCTTCACATAAATGCATTTGACTGTAGTGAGAGAGCCCATGTGACAAGCCTGTTGCTGATTTAAATGGCTAATGCAATCTGCCTCTAAAATGGAGGCCCATCCCTGGGCAGAAAGTAGAGACGTGCCTGTGACAAGAAATGACTGATATTACAAAAGCCTGTGAACCAGAAGCAGCAGCCCCCATTTAGTGAGGCAGGGAGCCGGGCGATGAGTGACAGGCGAAAATGTTGACACAAGCTTTTGGAATGGTGCTTCGGCAAATTAGTTTGGCACACCAAAATCGACACAATACGTGGGCTTATAACAGGAATAAATATTTGCAGGGGTAAATATCTCTGACTGATGTCGTCTGTTGCTCTTTACAACATTTAAATTAGAGCCCGTGCATCATTTTAAGATGTGATTAAAATTTCCTGCCGCCGAACAAGCTCCAACTTACGAAAGCTTTGAAGCAGTCTGCAAGCACAACACCCACCTCAGTTTATGGTTTGATAAGCTGTGGCTAAACTAAAGACATTTTCCATTGAGAAACAATGTGAAAACCTCTTAACAACAGATGAATGCATGTGCATAGTTTAAAATATATACAGTAACTTAAATTGAGATGGTCAGAATAACACAGGATCTGTCAGATGAATATTAAGTTGTTGTTGGCACAAGGCTTTGAGCACTTGATTTAAATTGTTAAATACGCTGGCTGGCTGGCTGTATACTGTACATGTACGTAGGTATACAACCTTTAATTCGACACAACAAAATCCACTCAAAAGTGCAATCCAGTTGGTGCATTTTGCAGAACTTCGTCCTGCCTGTATCTTGCACCATAATGGAATTTTCCATCAGGTGTGGAATGCAAACAGGACGAGACTTGCCTCCTGTTATGTGCCGTTCTTTGAAACCTACATGTTAAAACCAACTCCATTTTACAACGCTGTCTCAGTGGGCCGCACCTCTGCAAAGAGCAGGTCTAAGATTTCACAGCCCTGGTCTCACATGCTTTACCAAGAGTTCTGATTATCTGAGCTTCTAATTACACCATCTCGGATTTACCAACGCTTGTTCATTTGAATCATCTTAAGACAATTACCACAAACCTTATATGGAGAATTTTAACAAATCCCTTAAAACAACTGCGACCTCACAATCTGGACAGCTTTTAATAGACAGATTATCATACAGAAGGCCCAGCAAACAGATTTAAAGGATTGTCCCTTAGAAGTTCTCAGTTCCTGTGCGACAATGTGTCACTCAAAGCTCTTCATTATTCTGATTATAATTGTAGGAAATGTTCTTTGAATTCCACAATAATCACACCATAATAACATGAACGGCTCATTAGACTCATAACAGAAGAATAAAATCATTACAATTTAATGATCAGATCTTGCAGGCTTATGTAATATTTAGCAGCAATAAGTTTCCACTACAATAGCAAAGATACTGTTTGCACTCATTTAAGTCTAACATTAAGAATGAATAAATGCATGTTCAGAACAGTAAGTGGCTCAGATGGGGGTTGCACAAGAGACTTTGTGGAGCCAGTACAGGTTTGGGGATTTATTATAAAACATCTGCAGTATATTTCAGCGCAAACGTCTTGAAGACCATTACAATTTTCTTCCAGAAATGAATTTTCAGTAGTGTACCCCTTTTCCTTCTGGGGTTTTGCACAGACAGCCTGAAAGGAGCCATAAAAATGGGCAAGACTTTGTGTTCAGCTTTAGCGATCTGAGATTGATGCAAGCCTAGAGTGAGTCCCTAGCTAACAGAGAACATTCTAAGAATGTTGGCTAATGTTTTGTAAAAGTTCTCTCAGTGTTGTCAAAAACATTCTTGCAGTATCGTCAGTGGATGGTTTTTTACATTTATCAAAATATATCAAAAACATTATTCTTATTAGTGGAACATTTTAAAAACATTCTAGTATTGAACCATGTTTTGAATAACATTCTTATAACAAATAATGTTAATACAGCGTCTACAAAAATGGACGTTTTGAACATTCCTGGAACATTCAAAATAACATTTTTGTTATGTAACAGAAACATTAGGGAAACATTCTTACAACCTAAAATTGTTAGCTGGGTCAGACGAATCATTGCATAGTGGTTCTGTGCTGTGCAGAGGTGGTCAGGGTTCAGCCCATTGTGTCACCAACCTGGACCGATGAACAACATCTGATACATTTCCGGCTTTCTTCACAGCCTGGAGCTCTAATGAAAGTTCAGGGCTTGTCAAGTCTGTTGTCTGTCCGTGTGCATCATGCTGGAGCTGTTTTCAAAATGCATTGATGTCAAAGATCTTCCAACACTAATGGAGCATTTAGATCTGTTCACTACAGAGTCAGCCAGACATTTTGCTTTAGTTATTGTTCATCCTTTGCTGTTATTTGGGGGAATATGGCGGAGAGTTGCTTTAGAAATCTGAGAGGCTGATAAAGTGGTGCTTCTGTGATTAAAAGATGATAAATGGAGCAAAAAGATCAATCAATATTATGAAGAGTGTGGGGGATGTACTAAAGGTCAAATTGTGTTTGTAATATAGTGTTTCGAGCTAGTTTTATACATTTAGAACAATTCCAGCGACACTTGTGGTATGGAGAGATTAAAATAAGGCTGTAGTAATACTATTTTTTTATGCTTTTCTTTAGGGCCAATACGATTACAAGTTCACAAACGCTCAATTTTACAATTCACCAAATTCAAATTTACAACTGGCCAATAGGAAAGTCAAGTGGTAGCATTGACCAATCAGATGACATCGAGTGATCACATGTTAAGCCAGTAAACCTGTGTTCCTATAGTGAATATCAGCATACAAAGCAAAATAAAAAAGGATCTTATGAAAAATGTTCTGCGCCGTGATTGGCATGTGTACTTGTAGTTCAGTCAAAGGCAGTCACAGTAGCGCCATCTATTGGTGCACATCTGAAAATGCTGACAGTTTACATTACGTTTACATTTATTTAGCAGACGCTTTTTTTATCCAAAGAGAGCATGTAACATTTTGCCCTAAGAACTATAAAACTACATTTACAATCAGGAATCGTTCTCATGGAAGAGACAGGATGAGCAGTAGAAGACAATAGGATTTTTTTTTTATAAAAAAAACTTATACAAGGTTACACATCGGAGAATTAGCATCAGAGAATTCATCATTTAAAGTTGCTTGGCCCATCAAAACTGAATTTGAAACATTGTTTGTTTCTGTAGCCATTATTGTAAACAGTTTTGAATATGTTTAACTCTTTGGTTTTGTGAGTGAGTGTATTTTGAGAATATGTTTGTTGTCTTTTCAGGAACTTTTAAGGAACCATTCTTATATTTTAAGGGAAACGTAAAGTGTAACTGCATTTTCATGCATTGAGACAAATTGGCATGACTAGCAATAGTTATATAATATTGTCTCAATACACAGGACTTTAATTTGAATGGCAGGTAAATGGCCGTGAGATGTTTTCTGTGTCTAATGAAATAAAATGATGCGTTAACAAGTGGAATTAAATTCACTCTCCTCACAGTTGCCATAGCTTCAGAGCCAAACGATTTCTCATGTTAAAGATGTTTTATAATTCAGAGTCTGGACTAATTAGAAGCAGATAATTTCTGTTGTACTAATTGTAGTCTTTGGTAATTAGTGTGTTACTTGAGAGACAGTTGCTCAAAGATTTGTTTAATATGGCACCCATTAGCAAACTTGAAAGCAGAGTTTCTAATTAACAACTTTACAGCCTCTAATTCAGCGGATGTCTGTAGTATCTGATAAAGTGGATGCCTTCAGACTTTCCCATCAAGCTTGTAGGTAATCAGCAACATTAATTTTGCTTTAATTGAGTTTTCTGTTGTGCTTAGGAAATTTATGTAGGGTTAGTTTGCCGTAGTGTTTTCTAAAAGGTTATATCATGGATATTGGATACAGTATCCCAGTGTGCCCTGAATGTAAACTGTTGGCAAATACAGAACTGTTGCATACAGTGCAGTAGTGTATGTAGTATTTTAATCTGAGCATTGCTTAAGCCCCTATTGTTATACCTTAAACAGCACACTGTCTTTGTGATTAGATCCCTCAGTAGTCCTCACTTCCTCCTGCTTTGTTTATTTCTCTCCACTTGCTTGTCGTTAGCAGTGGTGAAGCTTATAAACGCTCATGCCGGCATGCCTCCAAAAGCACTAGAGAAGATTAGCCTCCGTTTTCTCCTCAATCAGCTCCCACTTTGTCCGAACGCTGACATGTAATTTGATTTCATCTTTGCCTCACGCTGGCATGCTCGCGTCTGAAGCCTGCCTCCAATTAAGATGGAGAATCCAGGGATGCGGCTAGCAAACAGATTTCACAGTGTGTTGGAGCTTGGCCAAAATCACTTCCAAAGCTAACAATTTTAGGTTGTAAGAATGTTTTCCTAATGTTTTCATTAAATAACAAAAGCGTTTAAAAGCTTTAAACATTTTAGGAGCGGTCATAACATCCAGTTTATTAGACATTGCATTAACATTACATTAGGTTACATTAAGAACGTTATTTTTTAATTCTGTGATGTTTTTAAAATGTTCCAGTAACTAATTAATGTTGTTGATATATAACATTAAAAACGCTCTACTAATGTTACTGCAAGAATGTTTTGATAACATTGAGAGAACTTTTAGAGAATGTTCTGAGAACGTTCCCTGTTAGCTGGGTCCTCTCTGCAATTATCAGAAACGAGTGCCACCTTGTTGTTCATCTGCTTGATAGTGGCACTTTGCAGCACACAGTGTTAATGAGGAAGCATGCATAAAGAATAAATCGGATGCCTCTAATCTGAAAAAGTAATCAGCTATTCAGGAGCGAGAGCAAGACAGAGAGAGAGAGAATCTCTTGATTGCTTTTGGCTGCAATCAACAAAAACACAGACATGCCAGTGAGTCAGATATTGAGTGATTGTTCCGGACCTGCTGCTAATGAGAGATTTTCTCACTCCAAGAAGAAACTGAGAATACCAGAACAAAAGAAGGGGAGGATATGCTGTTAAAACCAGTTGCTGAATGCCGTTGTGTGAAAAATATTGATGTTTTTCTTATCATATCTAATAAAGCTGTAAACTAATTAGATATAGAAGTAATCCCTTTACATTATTTATTTCTGTGCTCATAAAGCATGTATGTACCAGATTCTGTCCCTCAGTTATGTCTGTCTGCAGGATGCAGTAATCACACATAACCTGCCTGTCCCAACACTGATGTTGCCCTGGCTGATGTTATAGATCAGACTGCTGGGCTGCAAGGACTTTGTAAGACTCTTTAGGGTCTGGCAAATGGCTTGTGCACTTGTAAGGGTATTTTATAAACCGACAAAATGGTTCACCTTTTTTACCCAGCTAACAATTTTAAGATGTGAGAATGTTTCCATTATCTAACAAAAATGTTAACAATGTTATTTTGAATGTTCCAGGAATGTTCAAACTTTTTTTAGACATTGTATTAACATTTTCGCATGGTTGTAAGAATGTTATTCATTGTGACTTTTGACTAATTCTGTAACTTTTTAAAACATTCCACTTACAACTTTTTTCATAATGTTTTTACTATATCTGATGTATAACACTGAAAAAGTTTTACTAACGTTACTGCAAGAACGTTTCTTGAGAATGTTTAGAGAACTTTGAGAGACCTTTAGAGAATGTTTCCTGTTAGCCGGGTATAAATATTATGATCATAAACAATCTTATGTCATTATGTTGGTAGTACAGTTATGCAAATGCTTACGTGCTCATAAAGAATGAATATTGTGGGATTTGTGAGTGCCTGCGAAAAGAAATTGAAATGCTTTACTGTACGATCCAGAGCTTATCTGATGGACAGTGTAGTTCTGGGTTACTGTCCTGTTTGATCTGGCAAAAGGCCTCTGTACAGTGAAGGGAGGACAAAATTACATCCTTTCTTCGCACTTGTTTTTCAAGGACCTTTTTCGCACCTTTTACCCCCCTTAAATGGCAGCTTTTGCCAGCGCTGTGGAAAATCAGATTCTGTGCAACTTTAGAAAAGTACAAATGCTACGTGCTCTTAGTTTTTTGCTCATAAGACCGGAGGGGAAGAGAGTTCTTTAGAAGGTGTTTTTCCTAGGCTGCAGGAGACACGTAAAAACGAATGATGGCAATATTAGCTTGGTAACTGGGCTGGTGTTATTGCGTTTTTAGGCGCCTGGGGAAATCACCCTTTCTGTGGCAGCAGAAAATGATTATTGAAAGCTAATAGGGTGAAATGTTTAATATAAAGGAGAGAACAGATGAAATCATTCACTGCTCCGTGGGGAGCAAATTAAGAAGGGGGGATTGTGAAGGTGTGTGATGTGGTAGAAAGATGGTGTTTATTACCGCAGTGGTCACAAGAGCACAAAGCACAGAGCAACAATTCAGAGGCAGGAACTGAAGATACAGAGTGTCCAAGCCACTCAGTTCCTTTGTTGTGTTAAAAAAAGCCAGGCATCCCCACAGCTGAGGCTTGTTTACCGATGAATTTGATGTAGTTGTTACATCCCTTTAAAACCTGCAAAGGTCAAGAAGCTTCTTGGAAAATGATGGTGGCTTTTTATCACAACCATGCAAGCAAAGTCTTTTTCCTTCTCGCGCCTTCCGTAACAATGCCCAAAGTAAAATCATTACAAGCGCTGCTGGAAATAATGTGCCTGTAAATATATAGACAAGCATCTGTTTTAGCAAGAGAACCGCATAAAATTAGCACAGAAGATCTAATCAGCTTTCCTAATGGAGCTGTTCATCTTTTTGCCACCTGTGCTGCATCTTCACATGCTGTTTCTATTCCGATACGGTTTTTTCTTCTCTTCTGATGCCATTTTTTATTTCTTCATGCTACTTTTGTCTGTTTTCCTGCTATTTTCTCAATGTGAAGACTTTATATCAGAATCTGTTTTCCTGTGGTTTTGTGTTTTGTCATCTTTGTCAATCTAGATTCGTGTCTCTATCTCTCTCTGTCTCTCATCATGATATTTATGTTTTTTATTCCGTTTTCTGTTACCGAGAGGGTGGAAATATTTGTTCTGTAATGTCTGCTGTGTAATTTCACCTGTGCTCTCTGTGGGTGTCTTTTCCCTCTGCAAACAGACTGAAATGAAATGTGTTTTTTACATAAGAATTGGTTTTATGAAATGATGCTGTACCAAACAATAAAACAAATTTCTAAAACGCAGCATAAACAGTTAGCATCCGATACATTTACAGTTAATACTTGCATTGTGTTCAGTATATACAAGTAGCAGACTCTTCTATCCATGACAGCTGAAGAGCAGACCTATTAAATGAAAAACCCAGCTAACAATTTAAGAACATAACATTTCCCTAACGTTTTTATGAAGTACAGAAAACGTTACAAATGTTATTTTGAAAGTTCTAGGAACATTCAAAACACTGTAATAACATTTCAGCATTTTTGAGGTATATGATATAAAACATTAAAAGAAGTTCTACTAACTTTACTAACACAAGAAAGTTTGAGAGAACTTGTAGAGAACGTGTTCTGAGAGGCGGTGTTCCGAGAACGTTCCCTGTTAACTAGGGAAGCTCAGACTAGCAACCTTTCAAATTTACAAAGGCAAAATATCTGGTTGCAACAACATGAACGTCTTTCTATAATAAATGTTAAAAAACATTCCACAGACATTACTGCAATAATGTTTTTGATAACTGTGACAGATCTTTGAGAGAACTTTCAGATAACGTTAGCCAGCGTTATTTCCTGTTAACTGGGAAATAACCAAAAACACAAATATAAATACTTGCATTCTCCTTGATATGAACAGTTTGGAATTATTAATGTCTTTTATTTCTTGTTCTCTACCTAATGTAGTAACATGGTCAATAAAACCTCAAAGGTGACCCACAGTGTCACACAAGCAGTTTTAAGATGAGGATTTTCTGACGCATCTGATAGCCTCCAGCATACATATTACATGAAAATGTGTTCCCATCAATTTCTGCTGCCTTTCTGTTTGTAATTTGCCTGTTCTGTAATTCAAATATAATTTCAGACTCCAATGTCCTCAGATTGTTTTCTCAAGACTCACATCTTATGGTTTAATGCATCAACACAGTTCTCCTGCACCGGTCCCACGGTGTACCTCATTCTTTTAGACCTTCCGTAGGAGATGCCCTCTGTCCTTCTACCAAAAGCGAGGAAGAGGCACGGAGAAGCAGAGGAAATGGAGGGAGGGTGAATAATCTGCAGGTCTCAGGGGACATTCTGCAGGTGTCTCATCTGCTGGCTTTGAGAGAGAGAGACCCAGTTCTTCTTCAGTGAAGGGCAGCCAAGATGTCTACAGCACAAGTTTGGGGGGTTGAAAAATGGATTGTCTGGGATAATGATGAGGACTGCCTGCATTTCCACAATAACAGGGATGAACATGTGCTGCATAATTCCATGTGTCGTATTGCAAAAGGTCACAGGAAATTCATTGGAAAACCAATCCCATAGTCAACAGTACCTATTGACACATGACCATATCCATATGCTTCTGTTGTCTCAATGTTTTTGGTCGTCTTCTTTTGGCTTGTGTAGTCCCCGCATTTTTATCATGACCTGATACCATACACAATATACTTTTGACTACTTAATTTTCATAGCCTTTGAAAGACAGTATCTAAAACTTTCTAAAAATCTAAAACTACAGCGTAATATCTAAAACTTCAGTATCTGTCTTACCTGTAATGAACTCGGGGCTCCATCCCTGAGGGCTCACACTGTCAGTGTCACCCTGAGTCTGGGTTGTACAAAGCCAGATGAAACAGGGTGTGAAGTCGGAGCTGAAGAGATGAGATGAAGGCTGAACTTCAGTGTAAGGTCATTCCGTTTATTCTCTGTTAGTTTCTGGCTCTCAGGTACACAAGGTTCCTGTCATAACATATTTCTGCTGGTGTTGACAGTGCTGTACAGGACATCAGCCACTAGTCCTGACTTTCAAGGGCTTGTTGACATGGCACAATGTGGTTTGTAGAAATCTGTGTTCATGAGGTCCTCAAAGATTTCTTGCATGATAAATAGTTCTGGTTTAGTTTGTAGTAGTTATTTGTCATGATCATTTTGATCAATGTGAATTCACATTGTCACAGGTTTAGTTGCTAAAGCTTGCAGGGTCACTGTACGGTGTTTGTTTATAAGAACATGTCCCTAATGTTTCCATTAGCAACAAAAACGTTAAAAATGTTACTTGTAGGAACGTTCAAAACGTCACGTTTTAAAAGTTGGTGTAATGTTATTGCTTGACTGTAAGAACGTTATTCAAGCATTTTGTTAATTCTTTAACATTTTTAAATGTTCTGCTAGCAAATTAAGAACAATGTTTTTGATATATAGGATATATGACAATAAAAAAGTTCTACTAATGTTGCTGCAAGAATGTTTTTGATAACTTTGAGAGAACATTTTTAGAGTTTTTCAGGGCATGTTCTCACGTTCTGAGAACATGTTCTGTTAGCTGGGTAGTTGGTTTTGGATGCCCTAATTTGAGCTATACGTTTCTGTTATGTTTTCCTTCTTTTTTATGTGTCTGTATTTGAAAAGGTTATATAGAACAGAAGAGATCACTGTGATGCATAACAAACTGCAGAATGTCACAGGTAGCAGATTACCACTTTCTTCACTTTCACTGGTAGTGTTTGCATCTGCATCATTACTGCTCATTTGCATACAATTAAACTCTGCTTAGTGTTCCCAGGAGACAATTTCAGTGTTCAACAATATCTCAAATTCTCAACAAATTATTCCAAGAGCTAATAATATGAGCTATCCACAATACTCTCAATAGGAGAAACATCTGTCACACATATGAGAAACATCTGAGACACATCTGAGACCTTTTAAAATTCAATACGAGGCACCATTATGGATTAGTGATTACTGGGGTCTGTTTGTTTATAAAGAGAGAAGCTATATCAGAAGTACTGCTGGATACAACCACATTGCTTCATTACTTTCAGTTCCTTTGTTACTGCAAGCGGTTGAACTTTTAGCACCTATAGAACTGAGTTTTGTTTTGCTGCTGTACCTTTAAGACATCTAAATATTATCTCTGTTTACGCCTAAAAATCTGTTTTAAGTGTGAGGAGGTGTTGAGGTCATATGCTGAAGTTGCACTTACTTTAGATGTTAGATCAGATCTGGATGTCACTAGTTTCAAATGAACTGTTTTGTAAGTCTACATAGTGCATTGAACTCGTGTTTCAAAAGAGCAAAGACAATCCTGTTTTCTAAGACCCTTTAAGAAGGTGAAGTCTTGCTATTCCAGTTGTTCGTGCCCTGCGTCTCACTACAGTAGTCAGGCTGAGGGACAAGGTTGCACCCTAATGTATTATTAATCCTGTTCATCCATGCTGCTTATTTTGGTGCAGTGGTGTGCATGATGTGTTCAGAAAAGTACACAGTACAGAACCACAAGTACAAGCTTCACAATATTGCACAAAACTGATTTTTCTTTTATATATATTTGAGTGTTTAGAATTCCCATAAGCATACAGAGCGTGAACCCAGCTAGCAATTTTAGGTTGTCATAATGTTTCCCTAATGTTTCCATTCAGGTAAAAATGCTATTTTCAATGTTCTAAGAATGTCAGTTTTATAGACATTGAAGAATGTTTTTTCTTGGTTATAAGAACGTTGTTTAAACATTTTTAAATTCTGTTTGGGATTTGTGTTGGGGGCTGCAGCTTTACTCTGGAGACCCTGACCTCAGCCTCTCTGCCCTTGATAATTAATCTTCTACTTTATCTACTGATACGGTCACAGACCTCCACAGATTGCCAAGTTCTAGCATTTAAAAAAGAAAAACGACATCTGTACCGAAAAGTACGTAAAGTTACCTGCAAATTTATGGTCCAAACAGAGATGGTGACAGAGAGGCAAAGGTTACAGGTTGCAGCATTAATATGTTAGTCTGCTATTAGTTTATTGATGCCTCAAAAACTGTCAACCTCAGTGTTAATTTCTTATGTATAATATTTTATGAATGATCTTTCGCTGAGGATGAAATTGAGGTCATGTTTAGTAAGGACACATCTAATACTGTACAAAACATTAATTTTATTTTATAGAACCCCTTACGTTTTATACCGCAGACTTATGATTCACTCAATTTAACTGCAAATAATTCATATACTGCTGGTGCTATAAGGAACGTGAAATAGGTCTTTTAAACATTTAAGTCTAAAATTACAGCCCTGCTTTTGAAAGTGTAAGTGCTGTAAAGCACAGCCACTGTGACACAAGGTTAATGAGAGCAGTTTGAAGATGGTTTATAGAAGATTTTGTCCTGCACATACACTAACACAGAGAAGCACAAAGATGGCACGCACAGCAGGGGTTATAAAGAAAAATAGTCTGCCCCAGGGTCTAAACATACTCAATCAACAGCCCACAGAGAACCCGTGGCCAGAGGAATAGCTCTCACCTGTCTCAACCGTAGGGTTTTCATTGTCTTATTCTATAACCGGCCTCAGCATACACACGCACATACACACACAGTTTCCTACTGCTTACTATCATCCATATCCCAGCTAACAACTTCAGGTTGTAAGAATGTTTCTGTAACATTTCATTAAGTAACAAATACGTTTAAATGTTGTTTTGAAACTTTTGGGAATGTTCAAAACATCCAGTTTTTAGACGTTTTAACATTATTGCTCAATTATAAGAACTCGGTTATTCAAACATCTTGAATTCTATAACTTTATAACTTCTGTAAAAGTTTCCACTAACTACCTAAAAATAATGTTTTTGATATGTATGTTGGATATGTATGATATGTATGTCAGAAAAATATATAAAACGTACAACTGACGTTACAGCAAGAACATTTTTGATAACTTTGAGAGAACTTTTACAGAACATTAGCCAACGTTCTGAGAATGTTCCCTGTTAGCTGGGATGGCCTAAGAAGCTGCAAGTCCCTCTGTACTGGGATGCAGTGGATAACTATGACAGTAAAAACCTCTTCCTGTTTATTCCTCAAGGCTTGTGGAGAAAGGCATTCTTAAGCATTGCAGGATTGGGACGGGACACTGGTTATACCGAGGGGAGCTGCAGCCAAGAATCTGTAATGCTACCATAATGCCATCGAACTGGCGTCTTCATAAATGTCTGGTCTCTTGAGACACCAGAAGCGCGGTGTGTTTTGTAAGTGAATATATGTGTGTGTGGGCTACATGAATAAATGCATGTCCGAGTCCACATGACGCGCACGGTCTGTTGGCTCATTGCGTATGCACGGTCGCAGGCCAGGCTGTCCTCAGGAGATGAAAGTTTGTAAACATGAATAATAATTAGGCTCACATCTTTGGGCGGGTAATCTGCATGCGGACTCTGCAGGTATGTTTGGTCCACTATTCATTTGGTTCGGGGATAAAACATCATTTGCATTGGTGAGAACAGAGACGTAGGTAATGTTTGATCTGTATTGCTTCCAAACAGACTCGAACTGGTTTTAAAAGGGATTAAACACATGGTGAGGACATAGGTTACAAAGGTAAACAGACACACATTTTTAAAATGTAATATTTTTGTCTGGACATGCTTGTGTATTGACACAAGGCAGACTAGACTCTGTTGTATCTGCTGCTGCCTAAAAGCATCTCTTTTAGGTTTTGAGAGCAAACAGCACTATTCTGGTTTGGATAAGAAGCTGTTTGCAGACAAGTGGACTTGAGGCTTTTGTCCTTCAACACAAGAATCTGAGGAGTATAAAATGCCTGACAGCTATGGCATTGAATTCCACAGTGCCTTGAACCAGCGAACAAATTTATGTTGTAAGAACGTTTCTAACATTTCCATTCAGTAACAAAAATGATAAAAATGTTATATAGAATGTTCTAGAAGTGTTCAAAATGTCAATTTTTTTACATAATGTATTAACATTATGTTTTTAAAGTGTTCCACTAACAATTTAAGAATAATGTGTTTGGATATTTATGATGTGTAATGTTGAAAAAAGTTCTACTAACGATCCTGCGAGATTGCTTTTTGACAATGTTTTTGATAACATTCTCTAAAATTGAAAACTTTTAGAGAACGTTAGCCAATGTTCTGAGAACGTTCCCTGTTAGCTGAGGAGATGGTTGCAAAACTTTACAGAAGAAGGTAAATTAGAACTCCAGGGCTTTCAGGTTTAATGAAGGACGGCTGTTTAGCTGACGAGTGAGGGCTTATTGACACATCGATATGGCGCTGATGATTAATTAAGAGCGCTGCGCATGTTATCCGTCTCGGCTGGGATGTCCAACCTGGAGGTGACATTGGAACAGGAGTCCTGCTTTTTTCCTCACTCATCCACCACTTTCCATCAGTATACAGCAGAGAATATAGATAAACAAACCTCTACCCTCCCTCCTCTACCCTCCCTCGGTTTTACAGATAGGCCTAAGACTTTAATCCGGATCCAGTGACAAACTTATCCCCAGTCAATACGGTAAAGAGAACCTCCTATGAGGGATATGAGCTCTCCTGAAAGCTTGGCAGATGAGGAAACGTCCTGCATTTCAAGTATTACTCACCCTTCAAGGAGAATAATGATATTCACTCAATAATGATTCTAGACTTTGGTGTTGCTAACACAGCTGTTTTCAGAAACAATGCAGTGTGTGAGGGGCGATGATTTTTTTAGACCTTCATAATGGTCATATGTATGACCATATTCATCATATGGTATGGTCATATTCATAATGCTTAACACAAACATAACACTGTCATTTAACATCAAAATTGGATCATCCACTATTGCAGTAAATAAATTGGGATTATAATTTGTAGCCTCAGTACATAATTTCTCCAGATTTATGGATTATTAGCAATTACTAAAAGTGGGGTAGGCAATTTTTGAGAGTTAGCAATAGCAAGTTAGTTTTGAAAGCGCTGTTCAGAGCGCTCTTTAAAACCACGCCTCCTCTACAAGGCAAGTAAGACTTCCTATCACTAGATTCTGACTGAATGCAATGATTGGACAAACATTTTATGGTCCTGCACCTTCCACCGTTTATATAAGTATATTTACGCCACTTAGTGATTGCTATCTGGATGTGAAAAGACTTTCATCCACCATAACAAAAATGTTCTTGGAAAAAATGCTACTATCTACCTACCTTGCCTTTAAATCATGTTTCTGTGAGTAACTAGCTTTGAGGATCTCAATTTTAACGCTATACCTTCAGGTTGCTAATCTGTCTTTGTTAGCCTGCCACGTGCTAACTCTCTACAGGCGAGCTTAAGACTGATCGCCTGCTTTTCTCCATCTAACTCAGCTATGCACACTACTATACCGCAGTACTTTGTAATTGTCACAGATGCCTCTTTCATTCAGCCAGTCTTGTGTTACGTGTAACTGCAGCCTGGTGGTGGCTTATGGGTAATAAAATAGTGCTGTTGTGTGTAAAAGTTATGTTCTCACAGAGCCTGATGATATTCATGACAACTGCAGTTGTGTTAAATTGTGTTGCTGTAAGTCAATTGATAAAGCATTGCGTTAGCAGCACAAAGGCTGTGGGTTCGAGTTTCAGGGAACACGTACTGATCAAATGTATTGCTTGAATGCAGTATAAGTCACTTTAGATGAAAGTGTATGCCAAATGCATAAATGTAAATTGTAAAAATTTACATTTAAAATTTAAAATGTAAAATCTGATAGGACTAATTACCCTTGAAATTAATTCTGATAGGATTATTCGTGACAATTTGAGTACTGTCATACAATATGCAAACTTATGTTAACGTTTTAACATCTTCTGCTGTTGCCCACATGAACTTGCCAGCCCAATCGACCTGAATGTACCTCTTTCTAGGTTCACTGATGTCATTGGTTAGCTTGGAGCAAAAGCAGAATACATTTACATTTATGCATTTGGCAGATGCTTTTATCCAAAGCGACATACAGTGCATTCAAAGTATACATTTTTATCAGAATGTGTTCCCTGGGAATCAAACCCACAACCTTTGCGCTGCTAACACAATGCTCTACCAGTTGAGCTGCAGGAATAACCATACCATAATTCAGAAAGCACAAAGAGTTGAGCTTTGCTGTATGTTGGTAGCACAGGATTGTTCATGGTCGTTTCTAGCTCTGTAGGCACACAGACACACACACTCACTTTTACATACTGTAGATCTGACCCCGTTGACCTTTATCAGCGGAAGCAAGACTTCCCTCAATAACGGGGGTCATTGTCTACCTCCAGTGTTTCACTCTGGGACATGTCCCTGTAATATTGCCTATCTGAACACCCTGCCACTCACTCCATCTTCAGTCCCCATAGGTTATTACACACCAAAGCTGTCTGAACCGGCTTATTCCCCAAGAGCTTGATCGCATGATCAAACCATAGATTGAAGAAAGTGGAATATATATACACAGAAGTGGCCATAATCCCCGTCGTCTCCGAGCAAATCCAATTGTAGGTAGAGTCAGCTGAAATTTGATTGAGGCCCACGAGTGGCAGGCGAGACTTAATGCAATGTGACATTGTTATGAGTAGCGCCTTCACACGTCTCCCTGTGATGTAATCTGAGCGCCGGCAAAATGAGAAAGGGAGGCGTCGCTCGAAACCCGTGTGCTCGGTCTATATGAGGATATGGAAAATGCATGACAACATCATCTCTCCTCATAACTGACTATTTGATTACGGACAATATGAGATACTGAGACTCTATCAGATGTTCAAATTAGAACACCCCCCACCTTTGGCTTCCTATGATAGAATCTCATTGTTTAGGAAAATTTGTTGTGGCCTGAGTCCCATCACATTCCTTTGCATACAGTTGCATACAGAGAGTGAAAAATACGATTCATGTTGTGTATCTCCAAATAATTAATACCACTGGAAGGAAGGGGCTTAATATGATTGAGCCTCTGGTTGTTGTTTAGGGCGAGCTCGGTTCATATGGGGGTGAGTAAACATTAATTTGATTTCACGCATGCTGTTGAAGATGCATTAATCTTTCCTAGACCATTGCTCGCCCCACAGCGGGTGAAACGGGAGGGAACAAAATGTAAGGGTGGAGTTCAAAAACGTGTCCTCCATGTTAAGTACACTTCTCAGCCAGTCGAGCGTCTTCCTGAGGGCAGGCAGGGTAAAGAATACACCACAAGACAACTCTTTCTCCTCTGTTTTTTCTGTTTTTCTTTCCCTTATGTGTGCTTTCTCTTTCTTTTGACGTTTGTTTTTGTCTCTCTGTACGGTAGTGTATGCTCTTTTTATCATTTGTAGGAACATTTTGAAATGTTTACAGAAAGTTCAGTGATTTGTAATTGGTGTGTGTCAGAGCAAAAGTGCCCATCAACTAATGGGTAACAAGGGGTTAACTGCTTAACTGAAAATACATTTACATGTATGCAATTGGCAGACACTGTGAATTGAACCCACAACCTTTGCGCTGCTAATGCAATGGGCTACCAGTTGAGCTACAGGAACACAAAAAATACAGATGCAATTAAAGAGAAAGAAGAGGAACAGTGTTAGAACTTGCAACCTTGTGGTTCTACATCCCTGTTGTTCAGCTAAGAATTCAAATCGGCTCTCTGAAATGTTAAAACCCTGTTATTGTTTCTCATATGATTTGTGTTTTTCTATCAGTCAGGAACAAGTTTAACTAACCATTTGCTTGGTTAGTAGCAGTTAAAATTTGCTAGCAGTACGACAAGTCTTTGGTTACAGATCATGGAGGTCTTGTTTGTGAGAAATGATGATACCCCAAGGAACAGATTAGAGGCAGCTGTGCTTGCCAAGATAACAACCTCAGTCAGGTTAACAAAAGTAAAGTTCTAGCATTGAGGTTTTCTTTGCTCCTGTTTTGGAACTAATTTGCCCTGTGCTTCTAACAGACTATAATAATCAAAGAAATGATAGGGGGCAGTTTCTCACTTTTTTGTCTCAACCAAAACATCAGGGGTCCTCCCTCCCCTGTTGTCCTCCTTCAGCGGTTTTCCAAAACTGGTCTTTGGACACCTGACACAGAGTTTGAAGGCTTTCATCACTCATTCTGAATCTGTTTGAGGAACACTGTTGTGAAGGCATCAATCAGCCATCTGCGAAGTCTTACATTAGCTTCCCTTGCTCTCATGGTGTTCAAAGACACATGATATAGGGTTGAAAATATGAAAATGCACTCGGCAGGGGGTTATGAGGTTGCAATTTCCACCCGGTCTATTTTTCTTGGCCTGTGTAGGGGAAAGAGGTTCAGTTGTCTGATGCATCAGGTCTCACAGAAGCTTCTGTAGTTGGGAGTTGATAGAGCAGGGCTGACACACAGGAGAAGTTTGAAATTAATGTTATATGGTGTCTTTCATGTTTCTGGGGTTTGGTGGATCTGCCTGGTTTTACAACTCTGGTGTAACCAAAGCCACTTACACATTTTCTGATTGGTGCACAATATATGTTAAGATACCAGTTTCTGATCACAATGTACACCTGTTATGTTCTTGGTTTTGTTTATATGTTTTAATTAGAAATTGTAATCGTGGATATCTGCCTTTTCCTACAATAGGTAGGTATAGATGAATAGCTGTACTGTAGATACCAATAGACCGAAAGGGTTAGCAAGGAGTTAACTGTTTGTGTACTAATAAACACAGTGTTTGCTTTTCATATCATTTATGATTTAGTAGCAATGTGCATTTCTATGAATATGATGCTTAGTTGGTTGTAACTATAATTCACTAGTGAAGTCTTTGATTCCAGATCATGGAGGTCTTGTTGGGTTGTGAGGATGCAGTTTCCACCCCGCCTGTGTAGGGAAGCAAGCTTTCAATTCTTTAATGTTCCTGCGTATCAGGTCTCATACTGTAGAAGCTTTTGTAATTGGATGTGTTTCAATCAATAGTTGATTACTCTGAATAGCATGTTTATAAAGGTTGACACAGGACACTAATGAAAGTAGAGGCTCATGGTATACAGGCGTTTTCTCTGCTGTGTCTGTTTGATTGGCCATTTTTTAAATACATGACATTGGACTGCACCCAGTGTTGTGGCATTCATCTGACTGTTGATTCCAAGCTGAAGTTAACAGGTTAAATCAAGCCGGGTAAGAGGACTTCTCAGTGGAGGAGGACAGATGCATACCGCCGTTTCCTCAGTTATAGAAAGGGCCATTGAGAGGTTAATTTGAGAGCCCAATGCATGAAGGACGAATAACCGTGGCAGAATTTGATTAGCTTTTTCTGCTCTGTAAATAAGTGAATTAATGGCAGCTATTGTCCTTCAGATTCATTTTATGAAAGACTTTTCTGGATGGAAAGGAAATGAACTTTGAGCATTGGGAGGTGGGACTGTGGGGGCAGGGGGTCCAGAGGATGAGTCTGGCAGAGCAGTCTTAGTTTTAGCACCAGAGCTCTGCGGTTTAGGCATTACATTATGAATGAGTTGGTTGCTGGAACTTGTTAGGGCATCATTCGAATAAACAGAAATTAAAGCTGTTTACATGAAGTAACTTACTTGCACAACTGGTTACAAATAAAAATGAATACAGTTTAGAGAGACAAGAGATGTGAGTGCCCATGTCATGTTTTTTAGAATTGTCCAAAAGTTAGAAGACATAAAGCTAATGTTGGCATTCAGTTAGCTGCACAGTTTAATGGGGCTGCACGAAACTGAAGCGAAATGCGGTATGCGATAACTTGGTGAATAATGCAATATGCACTGAGATACAATAATGCTTCAGACTTGTAAAATCAATTAAAAAATTTTTACATTTTTTTAACGGATAAAAATTATGTAACCAACATATTTGTTCTTTTTTGAAACAGAAAGCTTCATTACAACTTCTCATAACTCTCTGCTTCCAGCATTGACCTAAAACTGCCTATACTCCTCACTCATATCGAAGAGCCATATTCCCTAAGACCTGCGTTTCTGGAAGGTACTAAAGTTTAATCTTTGAGGCTTTGTAGGCAATTAAAGCTCCAGTTACATATGGGACTAAAGGACATCTCACTGTATTTGCTAATATTATTACTTAGCTCTGCTAATATTTGTTCTGGCTGAGTGGGAGACTTTCAGAGTTTTGGGTGTAGTTAGCAGGCTTTGGTGAGGATAATTCCCCATCTCACAGCTCCCTTGAGGGGATTTCGCGTTTGAGTTGAGCTGTAGCTATCACTCTCAGCTGGTGTATAAATTTAGAGCCGTGGTCACTGGTCATCCCTCACACGCTGGCTAGAAAATTAGGTCCATTTCTTTTAGCTTTGTGGTGTATATTTAAATAAGAGTCCATTTGCATATTTCCTTCAAGAGGAAAATGGATGCTGATCTTGATGAATGAACTTTCATCATATGTTCTGTCACCTAACAACAAATAGCTCCACCTTGATTGGGATTACCCAGCTAACAATTGAAAAAACATTTTTCTTACATTCCAATTTGTGACATAAATGTTAAAAACGTTATTTTGGTTGTTCTAGGAACGTGCAAAACAGTAATAAAAATGTTATTTTTATATTCTGTAAATTTTTTTTGATGCTCCACTTAAGAATAATGTTTTTAATAAGCATGATATATAACGTTTAAAACGTTCTACTAACTGCAAGAATGTTTTTGATAACTGTGAAAGAACTTTTAGAGAACGTTCTGGCAATGTTGACTGAATGTTGACAATCAGCTGATAATTCATGCGAGCCACAGCGCTGGGATCTAATGCTAAAGTGAGGCTTCCTGCTCACTTTCAGTACATTGATGTCTAATTGTGTATGGCATTAAGGAAGTGGAATTGCTATCAGGAAATGTATGCATGCTCTCACTTGGCACAACACCTCATTAATAACGGTTGTTGTTTTATTTTCCCCCGCTGCCTGTGCGGAGGGGCAGAACATTGTGACGGGGAGGATTGGAGATGACAGGGAGATAAATTTATCAGACTTCCTGTTTCCTTTTCAAATGAACGACAGACCCTCTGTTCCACTAAAATACAAACTCAATCAAACAGCCTGTCTCTCGTTCCATAGATCTAGTTACTGTGGAGCAGATCTTGTGCATGACCTCTCTGTCTGTCTGTCCATCTGTCTGTTTGTCTTTCTAACTGTCTGTCTGCTGATCTATTGGGAAATATAATACATAAATAAAAAAACACTATCAGTCAGAAGTTTAGGGTTGCTTACTAATTTATTTGGGGGGATGTAGTAGAAGAAACTAATGTTTTGGCAAAATGATATTTTTGTTTACAAAATTAGTTTCAAATTTTTAAGCAAATGAGAAATTAAAATCATGAGAAACATTTTAGTCAAATTATCATAAACATTTGATGGTACTGTACATACTGTATATAGTACAGAAATATGTAGTACATAGCCCCATATAAGTGCCTCTGTTCATTAACGTGTATGCAAATGCAACTTAAACAAACTCCTTATCCTTCAATTTGTTTTATATATTTGACAGATGTATGACGACTACATTGGCTTCTGTCAGCTAGAGGAAGGCAGTCATGAGTGATCATCTCTGGTCACACGTGTTGCCATGGCAACTCTGTAGACAACTTGATCAGCAGAATCTTGTAAGCATGAATTCATCATTCATTACTTTACTTGCTTGCAGCAATTAGCAGTAGGAGGTAGATGATCCTGCTTCCCCGGGCCAGGATCCGTCCATCCATCTGTGCTCCTCCACTTGAGTCAAGAGCAGTCTTCACCTTTACTGGGTGATGGATGTTGAAGCAGTGCATTTCTTAACTTCACTAAAACAATGCCCTCATTGAAAAGACCCATGAATTTCAAATGTGCAAGAACATGTGATCATACGTGAAGAACGTCACCACATTTCACATGACTCCATTGGTTTTCCATGGAAATTTCCATTGGATTCACACGAAAATGTCTCAAAACCCCACATTTTATATCTGATTACATGTGTTTTTTACATTGATGGTGTCCACATCAATTTCACATGTGCAAAAACACGTGATCAGATGAAATTGAGTTTGGTTGTGAATTTTTGTTAGATTGTGTGCTTGTTAGATTGTGTTTGCTTGCTTGTGTGCTTGATTTGATTGATTGTTTGAATGAATTGTGGGGAAAAACATTTGGTAATATTTTCCAAAGACGTTTTATTTTCTCCTGTTCCTATCTTGTACAATGTTTATTTGGTTTTCTACTTATTGAATCTCTCGTGTAATTTTGGTGATGCTAGTGGGTGATCCACTAGCGTCACCAAATGTGATTCCAAAAATACTGACTTTTTCCAATGTTTTTCCGAACAATCCCCTGTGTATTATTGTACTACCAAACGGAAAGTCCTACCTCAAACTTACAAAAAGCGTTTTGGTGGTACCATGGTACAACGATAGTATATGGTAACATAATGGTACTTTGATATGCTGTATGTGAAAATGCCAAATAATGATGTAGTATTATCATTGCATGTTTAAAAAATCATAGGAATAACATGGTATGTTTTGATTTCTGTTACTTTGGTAACGTCAGCACATTCTTGAATTTAATTGACTAGAATCCTGCACTATTGTTCCAGCAATAGGAACCGTTTGCTAGTTTTCAAAAATAATCTGATTAAAAGGAATCTGATTAGGGAACTCTGTAAAAGCGCCGTATGACAATAACCAATTCTCTGTTAAGGAAGATAAATCCCGGGTTTTACCTGGTGTTATTTCTACTTCTTTTCTTCTCCATGTTGTAACAGAAGTTATTAAACTCTGGTCAATAGCAGTCAGACACCTAACACTAGATAGGAGGAAAATGGAACGAAGAAACTCCAGTAATCCTCTTCCTCTATTATGTTTCTTTATTGTTCTGAGTCTTTGCCTTTCAGCGCTGGAAGCATAAACTGTCTTTAATAAGAAGCCAATATCATCAGTTGTGAAGAGGGAGACATTATTTTTCAAACGGCATGAAGAATGTTTCTTCTCTGTTCCTAATTACATGGAATGAAATAAAGCTTCGATACTGTGCGCATAGACGCAGAATTTTATAGCAGCAATATTTTCCCGGGCCTGGTGGCATTATACGATGTGAAGAGACAGAGAGACTTTCAGAATAGGGAAATTTATTTTGCATCTCCCAATGAGCTTTATTGAGTCGCTCTTGTGGTGCGGAGCGGACAAGGACAAGGCAGAGCGGAATTATGGGAAGAAGTGGGACGTTTTTCTATTTTTTCTCTGATGGTTTTTGAAATGTCATCAAAGTCACTGGCTGAATGGTTCAGAATATAGTTGTGATATATTGGTAACCAAACAGCAGTGGCATCCTTTGGCACTTTTTAACATCACAAAAAAGCAAAACCCCAACAAACATGTTGTATGAAAGGTATATGAAAGTACATGGTTTTAGGAAACTAATTGTCCTGGATATTGTTGTGTGGTTCAGTCTTTTAGATTGAAAAATGCATCTATGTTGAGTTTTCATGGGTCTGGTTTTGTATTAAATAAACAGTTTTACTAAAGTTCCTTTTTTATATTCAGTAAAAGCTCGAGGCTTTTATTCTTGCTGCATTCTCTATATACTACTGTAAATTTCTGAGCTAATTAAAGCCTTAGATAAATTAGCCAAAGTATGAGATTGTTTTCTCCTTCTACTTTAATTTCAGAGCGTGTCACTTTGCAAAATCCTTGACTACTTATACGGGGAAGGTGAAGTTTAGGAAGGCGATTGGCTTGTTCAACCGTGACTGCTTCAGAGAGATGCCGTGCGGTTTGGCCGTTAACACTGTCCTGTTGTTTTGAGTTATTATTCTGTTCCCTTACTGCTACAAATCGTAACCAGATGAAAACGTTGCTCTGACTGCAAATATATTTGGCTATTCGGTAAGAGATTAAATGCAAATCATCCTGAGCAGAACGTGTAATGTGAAGTCACTCGTCTCATGGGAAAGTCAGAGGAAGACATTAAACAACACGGTCATATCACTTGAAATGAACAGCGGAACACACATTTAACTCATTGTGCAAATGTTGCATCTTAAATTGGAGAAGAAGATGGTTTCTCATGTATGTGCTCAGCTTTGAGGGGTCACAGAGGCATGTTCAGCTGTGTTCGTGCTGAACATACGATCGTTCAAATCAGTGATTGTGTAATGGCATGATTCAAGGAGTAAAAGTGCCTTCTTTGTGCCATTTGTGTCAGATTGGTTAGCTTCATACACCATGAGTTTAGTAAATGTTTTGCTATCAGCTCTCTACTTCAGTATTTTAGGTGTGTTCTTTGATGTTATCACCATGGTATACTGGGGTATTGACATATGTGTGTACTGTGTTTGTTTTGGACATGCATGGTAACACAGTGTTCTTTGTAGTACCTTGGTGTGCCATGTGAATACCATTCATGGTTCTTGGAAAACTATATTAATATGCATGTCCAAAATAAACATGGTACTTGTCTAAAAGCATGATAATACCATGATACATTTTTTTTTGTAAGTGCATAATCGATTTCTGGAAATGGTTTAAATTTGATTTAGTTGTTATCAGTTCAGTCATCCTACTGATTACAATCTCAGTATCACTTAATATTACTAATATACATTTTACAAGAAAAACAAAATGTTACTCATTACAAAATTGACTGCTCCACTAATTCCTTCTAAAATCTGTGATATTGATATGCTCTCCCTGTCTCTGTCTCCATAGTAACAAGCAAAACCTCATAACGTCCGCAAACTTTGGGTCCTCAGTGAAGAGGAAGGTGATTCCTCTCACTGCGGTTTCAAAAGACACGGGCCCTTGATGGATCTTTGTTCATCTGCCTTGTTCTGTTCCACCACTTGTACTCGCCTATCTGGTGGGGAGAAAGAAGAAGCTGTTACCTTTCAGCCTCCATTAATTTTTCATGAAAATATCAATTATGTCCTGTAATAAAGAGCTCGCACATGTCGCCCAGGAGGGACCTCCAAGCAATCATCCCAATTTTGGCCTTGTGCTCCGCTTATACCTTTCATAGCAAACTCCCCCATCCTGAGAGCCGTACTCTCTTAATTAGTCATCAGGAGGAGAGGGGGCTCCATTACGACCAGTGATGAATCATTAGCTCTTGTAATTGGCCCTCCTGTCCCCCAGGGGGCAGCCTGCTCCAGACTGCCCAGCTGGAGGAACCCATCCCACACGGCATGAGACTACAGCTAGAAAGTGAGCCAAACTTTTTTCTTTTCTGCAAGGCCTCCCTTAATAATTCTGCACCTTAGCTCATACAAATAGGTTCATATTAATCATTGTTTGGGTGATGCGACTCAGTAACTGAGAGCCGTCTTAAGAAGATTAATTTGGTGTAATATTCATCACAGAGGGAAGAGAGTTATTGGTATTTATTTTAATAGTGATGTTGCCACAGCAATTTTGTAAAGACGGATAAACTGTGCGAAAGTGGTCTAGGAAATTATAAACAACTCATTAAGGATTCTGTACAACTCACGTGTCATTCAACAAACACAGTTTTGAGATCTATTTCCATATAGTGAATAAAATGGATGTTTTCTCTTTGTTGGTCAACAGAAATAAAGTTGATTTGTGATGGCCTTAATGAGCAAGTCTGATTTATAGAAAAGTTTAGCTTACCTTATCTTCTTTGAATCCCTAAGGATGAGTGTGGAGCCGTCATATTCGAACCACATAAAATGTTAAAAGTAAAAGCTCTTGTCTGGCTACCTAGTGTGATGGTGTGTAGAAAAATGAAAGAAAATAAAAACAACAGCAGTGATCTGTGGACAAAGCCAGTGTGAAACTGACACTGGCAACTTCACTTTTAAAAGTAAAGTGATCTTTGACTTGCTGCTCTTCCCCTGACTCCAGCAGAATGATTTTCTGTTGTTTTGTGACACCTGGAATTTAAATGTCCCATCCAGTTCACAAACAAATGGCTTTATCTGTAAATCTCCTTATGGCCTCTGTCTCAGGGGCATGAGCTATTGTTCGGTTGTTTACTTTTAAGTCCCTATTGACAATCAATATGTCCGCTGTCTCCAAAATCAACAGAGATTCTACAGGCCTGCAAAAGCTATTTCACACCTACATCCCTGTACCGAATTGCAGGCTACAGCCCAGCTAACAATTTAAGGTTGTAAGAACATTTCACTAACATTTCCATTAAGGAACAAAAATGTTAAAAATGATTTGTAATTTAACGTTTTTTTTATTTAACGTTTTTAAAATGTTCCGCTAGCAACTTAAGAATAACATTTTTGATATGACAGAAAACATAAAAAATTATACAGACGTTATTGCAAGAACTTTGATCAGATCGATAACCAGCGTTCTGAGTTCCCTGTTAGCTGGGAGTGACCGATATTCACACAAACATTTAAATATTGCCTTTATTACCACAAAGAATCATTTTAATAGGTGAATGCATGGCCCAAAGACAACACAAACAATGAAAAACAAAGGGCCTTTTCTCACCACCTACACATTTTCATACATATTACGATTGTCTAGTGTTTGTTGAAATACATCAGCAAAAGCTAATGTCTCCGTGCACTAAAATAAAACCATTCCACTGTGTGCAAAAAAGTGACAGGTCTGCAAATTAAGACAACAACTTTAGAGAAAGCAGCATTTTTATGGATGAGAGACAATGGAAGCTCCTGTGTGTCGCTCTTTACGGATTCTGAAGCAGAATGAAGATGTCACATGTGACAAACTGGGTACTGTTGTGAGCCCCATCCCATCACTTACATTGTCAGTGTGTTTATATACGCTTGTATGTTTGAAAATGTCTTTAATCTGAGATCTCTGTAGTGAGAGAGGTGACTTGTTAATTATAAATAAACTGGACTCACATCATGGACTAGATAAGGAATCGACAGGTCTTGATGTATGACCTCCAGAAAGCAGCCAGAGCTACAGTAGCAGCCCAGGAATCTTGAGACACAACAGCTGACTTAAGACTCACTGCCATGTTGCTCCGCTGCATTTTATAGCAGTGTATCCCTGAATTATAGCATGTAATTTTGTCTTCATTTCTTCAGCTACAGTGGAAGTGTTTTGTCTGCAGTCATTTTCATGTTGGGAATATGAATATCAGCACTTTAAATCTGTGTCATGCCTTTAATTGGATCAATTCTCGGTTTGCAGAGTGACAAGAATTTTCTGTATGACAGGAGCTAAATTCTGTCTGGTTTTTAATTGTGTACACAGAATGTAGTCGAGCATTTTGAAACAGCTTGGTAGAGCACAACACTAGAAGTCTGGCAATGTGTTTTTCAAAGTTTAAATACTTTTAACTTGACACAAACTCTTACAATCTCAGCTCATGAAATGCTGAGAATACAGTGAGTTTACATACGTTTTTAGTTTTTGCTTTAGTGTATCAGCAGAAAATAGCAATATAGATTTCTAAATATTCACACATCCACAAAGAGATCTGATCCCACTATCATAATTCAGTGTGGGATTACAAATAACATTTTTTAGCATATCACATTAAATGAACTGAGGCAACATCTCCAAGAAGGTTAGAACAACCACCTCCAAAGACACCTTAAAAACTGTGACCAAAAAGAAAACAAGGACACCATTTGATCACACCAAAAATTGGTTTGATTTAAATGAAGTTAATTGATAAATAGAATCTACTCATGACATTATTTTTTAAAACGTCTTTATATTTTACACATCTGCCTAAAATATTTTTTAATATTTTAAGTTATGTGCACAAATGCATATCAGGATATAATAGACTCTTTAATATTCTCAGGTGGAACAGAACGGGCAATTTAAACGTTGTGTGGTTGAAAAGTAATGGTTAACCTGAACACAAAGAGATCTTTGTGCTGAAGTATACAAAGTACAGTGTTGGAAAATCCTGCATCCCTTTTTAAAACCGTTTCTGGAATGTAGATATTCTAGCACAGATGTGTAAAACTGCTTTCACAGCGACAGTCTTTTCTGAAAGGACTATTATTCCTTTCCGCAGAGTTCTGTGGGCTTTCTAAGCCATTTATTCCTCAACACTTATCTGAGGAAACTTTCTTCACTGACAGTGATGGAAAGACAAATGTTCAGCTACCCTCCACTTCTACTCACCACTCTTCCTTCTTCTCTATGCTGCAGATTTGCTAAAGCAGCGACAGTAAGATTGCTGAAACAGAATCCGGTACGTTTTTTACTCGCTTTGCTTAAAAGAAATAATTGCCTTTATAATGCCAGCTTTGATAAATGAAATCTCTCAGAATTGGCTAGAGTTTATTTTTCGGTGTATTATGCCAGTTTTAAGAGCGCTTTAAATCAAATTTGACAAATGGCAGTGAGAAGCGAAGGCTTTTGTTTTATTATATTTCCAACATGAGAATTATTTTTGAGCAGGAAGTAATGTACAGCCTCTGTACAGCCTCTAAAATGAGTTGATAATGTTACTAGAGCAGCGTTTGGCTGATAAACGTCAGTAGAGTGATGTTCCCTTCTTACTAAGTTAATTATTTAGTGGAAATAAGTGTGAAGAATGTCAATATGAAAAACTAAACAAGAAAGGGGCAAAAGTTGTAAAATGACCCCACATCAAGATGTTCCTACAGCGCAGTTGGAAGAGCGTTGCTTTAGCAGCGCAAAGGTGGTGGGTTCGATTCCCAGGGAACACAGGTATTGATAGAATATATATGTATATATTTTGAGGATATATATGTATATATAAAAAAGATGTTAAAAAAAGATATATATATATATATATATCACCAATCACCAATTAAAAGTTAATCTGTTACTCTAGATGTCCCATTGAATTATAATGTCAAACAACAGCTCATTCCAACACTGTAAAGACCAAGAACGAAGAGTAACCTCCCCTATAGCACATTCATTCTGAATGACTGATGGCCTTTGGCAGGCTGCTCTGGATTAGCTGATCTCTCAGGGGGCGTCTGAGATCTCTGGCAGCCCTGCTCAGCATCCCGCTCCTGTTATGAAAAATCTGTCCATTCGTTTATTTCCACAATGACTCGCACAGGCTGATTTGGGCTGTTCAAACAGAAAACATGCATTCTTCTCTATAATGGCATTTAAGAAACCATTAGAGGAAAGAAAATGGTAATAAATTTGAAGTTTTACAGTAATGAGCTCATGAGTGAAGCGCTTCATAGCTCTTATTAATGACGGCAGCTCCCAGACACTTAATTCGAAACATTAGCTCTAATTCATTTGTTAATATTTATTAGAATAGGCCCTGAATGAGAAATGGCTTGGAGAGGATGGAGTTGTAATTAGACATGGGCTGAAAATGACTCCAAGTGACTTTCTCGCACATTGGAAACTCCTCACCAAGCTCATAAATGAACCTCGGTTCCTCTGCAGTGCTCTGAGGTCAGAGAAAGAAAACAGGGGAACTGGCCTAGATCAGCCCCCTGCAGATGCAGTAATGTTCAATATCAAAACAGGGTTGAATGAAGGAGAGATGAATATTGGGATAATTAGAGCTAGAATTAGAAAGCAGCTCTAATTAGAGCAGTTCGGTCCTATAGTCGCCTCACACATTTTTGCCATTAATATTAGCAGGGTAAAAAGAAGTTGCTAAAGAAAAATACAGAACAAAACATACTCGATACAAATACACAATAGGTGCGTGTGTTGCATAACGACATTTCAAAGCAAAGTGTTGTGTAAAAATGAGCTGGCTTGACTAGTGTCTTATTGTGTCTCTTTCACATACATTCTTGTTTCACATACATCTGTAAAGAGTTTTTGCTAAGACATTGGTGTAACACTTTGCAATAAGGTTTCATTAGTTAATGCAATAGCCAGCATTAACAATAAAGGTGTTTTGCAGCATTGTTGCATCTTGTTTAATGCAAATACAATTGCATTATTAAATACAATTGACTAAGATTAATACATTCTGTTAAGTATTGTTAATTGTTAGTTTAGATTAATTTAGGTAGTTAACTAATGTTAACAAATGAAACCTTATTGTAAAGTATTACAGATTGGTGTTGGAGATACTGGCGTTGATCCAGCAGTGAGCACACATGCTGTGGATGTGTGCAGTTGAGCTGCTCATGTAGGAGATGCAGGTTTAACTGTGTAATTTATCTGGCGGCATTGGACAGGCATTGGAGAAACAGGTAGTCTTCACTCTAAACTAATGCTCAATCAACAATTTTCAGGGTAAGTTAACCCGTGAAAACGCATACAGCTGCATGTGAGCATGCTTGGTTCTGTTCGCAGTAAGGTCAGGAGCATGTGATGTAAATAAGTTCAATTTTAATTCCAGAAAAAACGCAAAAACATGCCATTAAGAGATAAAAAAAGGAGTTCTAAACCAACACCTAGCAGCACACAGAAGCAGAGATAAAGTTAACACTAACAGAAAGAAAATGTGAGGACTAAAGGTGCTGGTTGTGTGAGCGAGGGACTCGCCCATGCGGTGACAGAGCTCACTGTGGGGCGTTTGTCCCCTCAGACGCAGATGGGTGAGGGGACGGAGTCATCACTCCAGGGGTGGCAGTGCCGGAGGAGGGATAGTCATTCCCATGAGACTCAGGCCCATCAGCACAGTCAGTGTGAGGGACACAGGGGGCAGATGTCTCCTCTAATCGCACCACATCCACAGTGATGAAACCACTCGTCACGCTCGCTAACACCATCATGCCCATGATCCTTAGACTGTAGACCATTTTTACGCCATTGGTTGGAAGGTTTTGTTTTGCTTGTGCTGATTGGTTCTTTATTCGTTTGTTGGACCAGAGCTGAACAGTATGGTGATGTACAGTATGAAGTTATATTTAAGTTTAGGAAACCTTTTTATCTTGAAAAATTGGACTTTGCATACTGTGTGTGACATTAAAGCAGCAATACAGTTACTGTTACCATATTGATATTTTGCTGAAGATATTACATTTTACATAAATGTAATTGTTAATATATTGCATTATGGACATATTGAACGTTCTAAATTACAGTAATTAAACAGAGCAGCATCATTTTTAATTGTTGAAGTTTTGAGAAAACAAATTAGATAAATTTGCAAGTGTAAGAAACAGATGCTCATTTCCTTTCTTTACTAATTAGTTTTCCACCCTCAAATAATTTATTTTTCTCATCAGCTCACGATGCAGGACAGCAACATTTATGCTGCTTTTAGCTGCCAGCAATAACGCTTAACCGTTACAACTGAATCATCAAATCAGAGTAAACGACTGAGCATTAATGCTGTTGTTTTTAAGCAAGTCATAATTAGCATGCTGGCTAATTGTGTCTGCAGGGAAACATGGGGTTAAAAGAGGCAAAGAGCCCTTCACTGAGATTTAACTCTTGTTTCATAGAGACACACGTCAGCAAAACATTTTAACCATAAAGATAATTACTCGAGGGCTTTCCCCATCACATCGCATTTCTCTCTCTCTTTCTCCCTCTTTCTTCTTATCCTTCTTCTCTCTCTCTCTCTCTCTCTCTCTCGGCATATGTATATGGACACCAGAATGCAGTTTATCGCAAGAATGTGGTTCGGGACAAAAAAAAACACTCTTTCACACTCTCTCCCTTATATATTTAGCATATCTGTTGTTCTTAAATTCTCCTGGCCTATCTCTGTCCTTGGATTCGCGTCGGTCTGTAATGACCGTGAGGGATTGTGTTAGGCAGTGATGTCTTACTTCTGGAACCTGGTGTGAAGGGCACTGCACATACAGATACGAATGTTAATGCTCCTAATTACCGAGACACAAGGTGTCTGAAGCTCATTAACTCAAAGAGCTTCTATCCTTTACACTGCCTAACTCAGTGTGTAGAACACCAGCACTGTTTGTCACAATAACAGGGACCTACAGAAGATCAGGGGTCATAAACACAAAACATCTTACGGGCAGGTTAGGCGATTATTTCCAGAAACATTATTTTGTTATGCTGGTTGACAGTCTCTTCACATCCTGATAGCAATCACTAAGTAAATGGTCTAAATCTATCTTCTGTGGAAGGCACAGGACCATAAAATGGTCATCCAATCATTGCATTCGGTCCAAAGGCAGGATAGGATGACCTCATGTGCTGGAGGAGGTGTGGCTTTGTAGAGCGCTCTAAAGGGAGGGTGGGATCTAAGGTTTTGAAGCTATTTGTTATTGGTAGCCTTTATGAAATTGCCTGCTCTACCTTTAAGTGACCATAAACCGTTTATAATGTCTCCTGCAGAGTCCAGAAAATTGTGGCCTGATATCGGTAAACTGTCTTTAGTGCATTTTCAATACAAATCTTGTCAGTTCAGACTGGCTTAAACATATTGCTTGTAATTTAGTAGAAATATGTGTGAGTAAAAAATGTGATATAAACAGCAGCAACTATTTTATGATGAGGTAGCACTCTAGAAATGTAAGCTATACTTTTACATTTACTTAGCGTGCAGATGGACAACTCAAAATCTTCATGCTTTTGTTACAAATCAGTTATGGACCTTTTGAAAACATACTTATATGACAACTAGCCCCAGTCTCTCCAGTTTATTAATGATTAGTAAAAATATTCTTGTCTTGTCTGCTTATCTTGTCGCTGCATGCATCAACGTTTTTTTATTAATTTCTGATGTAGTTGGTACCAGGCGAAGGTCCTCTTTTGTCATTTTAAATAAACGTCTCGGCGCTCTGCCTTTTCTACAAATCACAAGAAAAACAGTAATGAAAAGTGAAGAAATGAAATCAAACTAAACAGGGTCAAACATCACTGTAAGGGTAGCAAATGGTCACTGGCATGGAAGTAATCTTTTTTCTTGTGTTTCTACCGGGAAATGGGAACGAGCCATCGTCCCAAGACCTACAAAAAAGAAATGAAAAACGCAAGTTGTTACTTTGCCCAAAGCGCAGCTAACTGCATCAACAAAAATGTAAGCTATTCACAGAGTGCAGTTTGACAGTGGAGAGCCAGTCATTTTAATATAAAAGGACAGTTCTTTTGTGAAAAATTGCTGAGCCTGTTGCATTCTGGGTAAGCAGAAAAATGTTTAAATGTCTGATTTTTATTCTATCTGATCTCTGGTTACGGGTGTATATGTGTGTGTGTGTGTGTGTGAGCATGTGCTGGTTGGAGGTGCTTTAAGAACATGGAAATCAGGGTCTTCTCTAAGTGATCTCCTGAGAGTTTGAAGAACAAATGCAGAATTTTTATAACCACCTGACAAAGACTAATTTCTGGTATACATTTATCTCCCATTATCTGCCTCATTTGCATTTTTATGTTTTTTAAGCCACCAGGAACTTTGTTTTCTGCATTTTTAATTAAGATTCAAACATCTTTCTACAAAAACATCTTTCTCTTTCTACCCTTGTAATGTCCATTAAAATGTACTGTAACGCTATTCGAAACAGTCTTTTGAGATGCTTCATTTGTTTCCTTAAATTGCTTTGCTGAATGATTGGCGTGTTTGTCGTGTTTATAAACAACAGCAGGATTTTGCTGTCTGGTTTTACAGCTGTATCTCTGAAATAAGTGTGGAAAATAAAATCGTCCATAATGGGCCGCATGTTTACCGTAACATGCACTGACAGTCGGCGATGACAAGCTTTGAACTTAATCATAGAAATTGCATTACCAGAAGTGATGCTGGACAAGGAAACTTTCTAGATTGGGTGATGTAATTGAATTGCAATGCTTAAATATCCCTGTCTTGTACAGTGTTTATGTCATTGAATTGTTTATTGTATAATAGAGTCCTAAAGTCCTTTAGTAAAAGTGCTTCCAATTTGCTTTTGTCTAATACAGTTTTTCCATCCATCCATCCATCCATCCATTGTCCAAACCCGCTTGTCCTCCTCAGGGTCACAGAGGCTGACTCCTCAGTTTTTTCATTATATTATATTATCAGCATAACAATTTGAGTGAAGCCTGATGATCGATTTTGTACCAGAATAATTTTGCAGTGTTCCGAAGAGCACCTTAATGCTTCGGTAAAAGCAAGTGAATCTGACCTTCTGTACAAATGTATCAACATATCAATATTACAAATTATAGATTTTATTAATGCCCCAGACATAGTGCATAACCTTAAAAGCTTCTAATTTTTATAATGTATTATTTCTTTAAATGTTCATAAAAAATTAATCTTTATTTCTAGGTTTTAGATTTTAGATTTTTTTATGTGAAGCTAGACTGACAGTGCATAACCTTAAATATTTATTTTGCACTGTACTGTTTCTTTACATCTAAATTTATTGTTGCTTGCAGTGTCTTACAGTGAGCTAATATCTTGGATCTTCTAGATCCATCACAGCAGTCAGACAAACATTCATCCGTTTCTGTTCTCCAAGGTCAGTATTATACATTTGAAAGCCAATTAGGTTCATAGAGCATTGAACGTAAACCACAAACAAAAGTGTTTACGCCTCACCTTTGCTCCAATAATGTAAATGCTTGCAGATACGGGCCAAACCAGCAGGCCCGCATGATGGATCACATCTTCATCTTCAGCCATTGTTAACGTTCAGACGGATCTACAGAACGCCGTGCTCTCCATTGAAATATTGCCATTGCTGAGCTGTACCTCTCCCCTCACAATGGAACAAATAAAGAGTCAGCATTCGCAGGTTAATACAATATCACAGTATGACGAATTGTTCAGAAGCAGGCAGGGCAGAAACGCATCTACATAAAAGCTGACTGGCAGCAGAACGGCGGCTTTTTGATAATATATCTTCAGACTGACAGTCACATTGGACCGTAATGCATTTTTTGCATAGCATTATCACCGTCCTTTTGGCTATTTTTTCTAAGCGCAGAGATGAAATGTGGCACAATTATAGAGCGTTACATACAGAGGTACCTGTACAATTTTGCACGCTGTGCAATTTTTGCACCTGTACAATGAGTACACGCTGTACAATTTTGGCTACGACTTGACTGTCTGAGACAAATTTTGAAAAGTCCTAAATAATTCATGGAATCCAAGGCCAAAATCTGTAGTCTTTGATTGTTAGTTTGACATGTTTGCCAACAGCTGATAAATGACTTGCAATCAGATTTTTGCGCCGATAATGTTCTACATTGTCAGAAAATGTGAGGAACAGTCATGCAGTGTAGCTTCTCCTACGACAAAGTCAAATTAAAAACCTGTAGAAGCACAGATCAAAATTAACGCTACAGATTGTTTTTGTTTGTGTGTGAATGTGGCACACCATTACCATGTGTGTCACAGACTGAAAGCTTAAAACGCCAGACGAATCTTCTTGCCTTGGTGTAGTACAGTCTGAGATTAATGATAACTGATATTCTACAGTGTGACTTACAGCTGCGATCATGTACGTACAGTCTGACAAGCAACAGTCATGAGGGACAACCACACAGTGTTTGCTTGGTTTAACCGTGACAACAACTTCTGTCAGTTGTTGTGTGTTATTTTGTGCCCTATAACTCTTTATAAAAAACCAAACAATGAAAAGACAGGAACTATGCCTGTGTGTAAAAGGTTTATTTCTCTCAGTGCTTTGTAGAGAATAACTATTTTGTAATGACTATTATGTCAAAAAAATCCTGTGTGTTGAAATGTTGATGTCACTGCGGTCGTCTTATCTCTTAATTTCTCTGGGCTTTATTCCCAGACTAGCAGAATCCCAGATGTGTACATCAAAATATCAGAATTTCCTTTTACTATGCGACATCGCTTTACATTGTAAAAGAATTCTACAACTTTTTATAAACTTGAGAACTAGGAATTTTAGAAGACTGGATATGATTTATGATCAGTGCCGTGCACCTATTTATTATATAGAATTTATTTATATTCTAAACACAAATTCAAATTATTATGTTTAGTTAATTATTATAACTTAATATAGATTTTAATATCATTTTAATGATAGATTTTATAATATTATAAACTATTCTCATTTTTATATTTGATGATACTATTGTATGTACTTTTGTTTAGTTTACACTTGGGTTTATAAGCTAAGCTAATGTAAAATATTTTGCCAAAATGATCGCCATGCATGAAAAATGAGCATCGATATCTTTGGAAAAGGTTTTGGGTAAATGCTTTGAAATCTAATTTATCTAATTATCAACATTTCAAATCGTTTATTTTTGTCCATTTGGCTCAGAAATCTGCGGAGGCTTTGTGCTGCATTGACAATTACTGCACATCTAATCCATTAATTCCCTTCAGTCGATGTCACATATTGCCTCTGATTAGAGCTAATGAGAGCTAATTTTCAACACTTTGTCTAGACCTAAGTGTCACCCCAGTTATTGAAGGTTACAGCAGTAGGTGACCAGGTGAGTAATATCTGGCTGTTGTAAAGCCACCAAAGATCTCAAACAATGTGTCCCTCAGAGAGACGCTCTGCCCCCCTGAGGTGCACCACGGGCTCCGTTAAATGTCAGACATCTCCATGACAGAGGCCTTAATATCAGACAGCGGGAATGAGACAAAAGATCAACTCGACACTCTATGAAAGGATAATAACTATTGTAGCTAAAAACGCTTGCTTTTTGTCTCTAATGAGATGAAGAGCGCAGCTCTAAAGCTTACGGTTAAGGCCTAATTAATCATTCTTCATGACAGGCTCCTGCGGATATCCATTAGAGTTTTATTTCACAGGCCAGTGTGCCTTCAGTGGCATTCCCATTGTTTTGGAGGGTTCTATATTAACCTCAGTGTAGATTGATTGCACAGGGTTTGAATGAAATACACACGGAGCGGAATAATGTTTAAACTAACAGGGAATGTTCCCTGAACATTTTCTCAAATCAAAGATTTTTGCTGTAATGTTAATAGAACATTTTTTATGTTTTATATATATATATATATATATATATCATAAATCAAAAATGGTATTCTTAAGTTGTGTCTAAAACACTGGGCGTTTTTAACTTTCAAATTAACGTTAATGTTTTTGTTATGTAATGTAAACGTTACAGGAAACGCTCTTACAACCTAAAATTGTTAAGCTGGGAAACATCACCCGCAAAAGTCCGGCGTGAGTCACGTGGGCTTGCAAATCAGCTTCATAATTGGATTTGTTATTGTATCATGCTTATGTTTGCCGTCTGACATTCTGAAGCCATGTAGTTTTATTTCAGTTAGCTGAGGGTCCTCTCTGATTACTCACATAATGCGACTGGGGGAAGTAAGCATCTCACTAGCCATTAAAACTCTGCTGTCATTTCCGAGGCGAGAAACATCTGTGAATGGAGATCACGGCCTCTGTCATATCCAGCGGCCCCCTGCGGTCACCACCAAGCACCCTTGATGGGTTTGTCTAGGCATAAATTAAAAGCAGCGAACACAAACAGTCTGTTAAATTTCCCCGCTGGCCTGGGGAGGATATCTCCAGCACGGCTGGATGTTCAGTCTCTGGCGGTGCCAGGGGTGAGAATGGGCAAGAAATGTGGCTGCCCCCGCTGTGTTCGCTGCAGGAGAAAAGCATGCAGACTCAGCTTGCTTAATGAAGGCTAATTGTTTGCGAGGGGATGACAAACACCCGGTCGTACTTTGCAGTCTCCTATGAGCAGGTTTCATAAGCTGTCATTCTGTGTTTACCACTCACAGTTATGATGGCCTCTGTCTGCCTGCTCATCTCACTGGGGTTTTAAGTGACTTGTGCTTGTAGCTTTTCTGTTAACTAAATACAACCTGTCACCTGATATCCCAGCTAACAGTGAACATTATCAAAACATTGGGTAACATTCTGTAAAAGTTCTTCCTAGCAATGTTAGTAGAACATTATATATCAACTTTACTTTTAGCTGGGATTAGAGTTAGAACTCGTAGCTCAAAATGAGGACTATAAAATATGCTTTTAATATGGTTATATTTAAGAAACCATCCAAAGCATATTGAAAATGAATATAAATGTATTTTCTAAATATATAAATCTTCAATTATCTACATATAATAGCTTTCTCTTGTAGAAGACACAGACTCCTTCACACTGAGCTGATTTTTAAAGTTTGTTTGTAAAGTTTAAAGGCTATATCTTATCCTCACCTTGACCTTCCTGTGTTTTAGAATCCATTTTTTGACTGGTCACTCATCTCTGTACTGCTAATGTCCGTGAAATCTTTTGCATTTGGCAAATGGGGAAGTGGTGCACAGGTACGTCTTAGCCTAACACCACAGGTCTCATTAATGCAAATCCAGCTCCTGCTTACAGGAAGGAAATAGGCCTGATGAGTGACACAGCTCAGCTGAGTCTGGATCAAGCCATGAGCTCAGGGTTAGAAGAGGAGGATTGGTTTGAGTACGTGCCAGTCAAATACATGTTGTATGTGTAGGGACTACTACAGTGTTCTGTTTACTGAAAGGGTTGATGGGTAATATTTAGCAGGCCTAAAGCTGTTTAATGAGAGACATCTCTGTTTTCTTAATGTAACCAGAGTGAGGCTTTGATTACATTAAGCAGTTTTTATTAGTGTTTAATTGTTTGCTTGTTCTCTGTGTTAGATGAAGAACAAGAAGTAGCTTCCTCAGAAATGAAATTATTAAATTATTTTGTTCCTGTAGCTCAATAAGTAAAATTTGTATCTTGGACTCATCAAGACTGTTTTTTACATGGTCAGTGTTGGGCTGTAAATATATTAGAATAGCATTTCACAAAGATGTGGCAAAACAATACATTAGATTTGCACGTGTGAAGCTGCTGGGTGAGAAGAGAGGCTACAAATGCTCAGCACTGCGTGAATTTGTGTCATGCTTTTTCTTGGGGGCTGTTAAGAAAAGAGCATGCATGTACGCATCATGTCTTAACACATGGGTAAGCTTTATCCCCCTCAAGACAGACTTTTCCTTTCTCTACTGTATAGAACGGCCAAACAGAGAATTCATGGGGGTTCGGCAGACAAAGATGTATGTGTTAGCATGTGGCTTTCTCAGTCCAGCCCTCGGTTTGGGGACAATGCACCACTGCAGCTTAAGAGAGATCCCATCTCTCAGGAAAATGTCAGAATAGATTAGATAACTTCTGTCGGCCCATAAGGGAAAGAAGGTTTTCACCACCCGCAATTACAATGAACAAACAGCCCTTAGTCATACTTGAGAGCAGAGAGATGATGATGCAGAGAAAAAGATGTCAGGGGGTCAGTTCGGGAAAGAGAGAGTAACAAAAGAATCAAACATGAAGAAACGAGATCTTATCAGTGTTCAACTGGATCCGCACCATGTAAACATTATTATCTTAATCACATTTTCAGTTAGCTCAAACTTCGTAAGCAGACGGTAATGGAACGGGATGCTCAGAATTAATTACAGAAATAATTAGTAATTAGCAAATGGTCTGAGAGCTCTTTCAGGTTTAGGCATGAGTGATAGTAGTTGGGATTTGGCCTAAATCTCCATCTTATTTCCACCTTCGAGAGGCAATCTATGTATATTAGTGGGGGTATGTACCTCACACGGTCTCTCAGCATCAGTGGCATGATTTATTTGCTGCTTAGAGATTTGTTTCTCTGTCAGTGGGAAACAAAATGGCTTTTCCTTTTCCACCCACTAATGGGCACATATCCGCTCACGACCCGCGTGCCGCGGTGTGCTGTAGTTATGGAACATTACTATCTTCATTTACTAGAATGCGATTTGGTCTGTTTTTGTGTTTGATGGTGAGTGTCAGGAGAGAGATTGGAAGTGTTTTTTGTATATTCTGTTTTCTGTTGTAATGATATCACACTAACCCACAAGAGAGATTTTTTATATCATAGATATAAAAAACTTTGCAGCCTATGATTTTGTTTGCATTTTAATTAAATATTAAAGGAGTTAAAGGAAAAGTTTTATCACCGTACACCATTGCTAGAACATTTTACTGCTTTGGCTTCATTTGTAAAGATTTGAAATGTTATTCACAATAATATTCATACCATATATGCTTGTAACATGAGTTTTTATTGAGTCAGTATCTATACAGTAATAGTAAGTCTAATGTGTGTTGACAAGCTGTGATACAATGTAGGTATTTGAGTTAAAGCTGCAGTCTGTATGTTTTTGTGTTAAAAATGAACAAAAATCAGTTATTGAGCAAGTACATGACAGATCAGTGTTCAGTGCGATCTGCTTACCTTACCCTGATACGCAACAGTAAGCTTATAATAGTGATTTATAATTTGAGCTGTTGGGTATGATTTCCTGGGAAATGTCTGTTTGAATTCACTCTGCAAGCAACTTGCATTTTTATGTTTTGAACAGAGATGGTGACAGAGAGGCAGAAGTGGCAGAGTGATGCTTTAATTATTTCTGTTTCTTACTCTCAGAAAATCTTGCATTTTTACTGATCTTTGTTTTGTGTCCAGTTACCCCTATGTTTTTGTCCAAAACCCTTTTACCATTATGCAATTCAGAACTGATTCCCAGAAAAGGCTTTCAAAACATTCCTGTCCTTATATGAGTTCAGTTATACTGTGGTTCTGTCCTTTAACCCGGTCTCAACATAGATTGCTTTCCATGTAAGACACCTGTGCCACAACTCTACAGAGAGTCCTGAACCATCTCTGGCCCGGTGCGAGTGTGAAATGAAGGGCGGTGATAATACACAAGCCCCGTCTCATTTCATGTAATTAGTGTTGTGGGAGATCTCAGCTGCCTTTCCATCAAAAACCACCAATGACAGTCACAGCCGGCTGCCCAGCCTAAGAGGGGTCTGGAGGGTCAGTTGATGCTCCATCCAGCAGCAGATGAGCCATCCACACAGACCCTGATGGAGTCTGTCAGAAGGAGAAATGATTATTTTCATACAATGTTTGGACAAACTATCGCACAGAGATTTCTGCGCTCACAAAATGCTTCCGCCACCAGCACATAAAAATGACAAATTACAAATAAGATCTCATCAACATCTCAGTTGTTTATTCCCCCAGACAACAGTGAGGATGAAGAACAAATGGAGACTTTTGCTTCAGTCTCATGTTTGTCTGATTGTTTTTCTCCTGAGAAAAACATCCTAATAATCCCCTATGTCTACAATCAAAGGGAATTTGATGGGAAGTCAAAGAATTCTCAAACCAATGTCAACAGTTGTGTGAGTTATTCTTGCATTTATTTCTTGTATGGAACTTTTGGAAAAAAAAAGTTTTTGGAGGGTCATAACCGGAGTCTCCTGTGGTGTTGTGGTCAGCTATCAAGTTCACAAGGCCACAAAATTGAATATTTTTATTAGAACAAAACTAATACCCATGTATATGTACAACAAAGCAGGTCCACAATGAAATCAGATTAGATGCTGAACTGTCTGGCATCCCATTGGGTGCTTGGTGGGGGATTCTGCCCTCTTGGGGGCAGTTTGATGGCTTACTGGTTAGAAAGTTGCACTTGTAACCAGAAGGTTGCTGGTTTGATTCCAATGCCAACGAGTGTAGCATTCATGTATTGTGTAACAAGAATTAGCATCTTTATAACAGATGTTGATGTTACGTTCATCAAGGTCAGTATGACATCACCAACATTCCAGCCATTATGGTTATAAATGCAATGCATTTGGCAGATGCTTTTAAGCAATTTAAATAGCCTGGAAAACATACATCAGTTCTCCACTGAAGAATTGTATAAGATTGACACCAAGGTCGACCGTGAAAATCTATATAACCAGATACATGCTGAGCTGGTTAAATGAGTTTAGATGCAGACAAATGTAAGTGTGCTGCACCCAGGTGCATTATGGGTAAATCCTTTGAAAGGCTTTTTCCCTTGTGAATCATAAATATTTTACTCAGTGTAATTGGCCCAAAGCTATGGGGCTGTGCTAGAAAGATGATTACACGACCGTTCTCATTAGAGCTGCATCTGATTTAATTCCATCGTGGAGGGGGTCCCTGTTTTGTCGTACACTGGGTATTAGTTTTGTTCTAATTAAAGAATTACATTTTGTGGCCTTTCGCACTTGATAGCGCAGTACTATTACCCCACATCCCTTGCTTTTATTTACCTGCCCCAAATCTGTCCATTTTTTTCTTTGTGCCTCTCCCACTGGGCAAAAACAACTTCCATCGCAGGCCTGAACAAATATTAGGGAGGCGTTTTATTAGCTCTGCGCTTTACCAAATGCATTGAGGAGGCTGTAGAATCAAATCTCCAGTGCCCCATGAAATAATATTGCCGTGATACGAGCACAGTTGGTGCAGGGGTTCGAAATTATTTGTTAGGAGTTGTGTGTTATAGAGCAACCCCCTTTAGTTGCATCTCTTTGCTTTAGTAATTGGAAGCCAGGGTGTTGCTTCAACATATTCAGCTTTAGTATTGCGTTTTTCTAATGGGATGGCTTAGGAGCCTCAGACCGCTTCGTGTGTATTGTTACTGTTGATTGTTGCATTAGTGGATGGCTGATGCATGAAATTGGAAATGCATTGACAATTCTGCATGCTCACAGTGCTCATGTACTGTTTTGAGTTCTTCATTTCGTTCTTGTGTGAGGTTCTGTCAAAATCCACAAAATTCAAACCAGCCACAACTTCAGAAGAAATCATTGTCGTCTTCTGTTATAGAGATTTCTGTCTTTACTAACATTCTGATGTTGCTAATATCTTCCATTGCTCGGTTCATTAACAAGGCTAACGTGCCTGCATTGAAAAAATAGTTTTCATTATTAACTTGTTTTAGCGAGAAAATCTAAACAGCCTTTCAGTAGTTGGTTTGTATGTGAATATAATTCTTGAATAGAATAAAGGTAAACATACTTTAGCCTGCTGTACTTTTCCCTGTTGCCTCCGACCTTGTTTTGTAACTTGCCATATGAGATGAGGCACTGCTCATAACATTCTCTGACTGATGCATCGGTGCTGTCTGTGTGAAATGCATTTAACAGAACAGAAGGGCCACAAAAGAACAGTGGCCAAAATGTGCTGGAAATAAAGTCAAACAAAAGACATGATCATAATGTCAGATCATAATCAGTGAGTGAGCGAGTGAGTGAATGAGGGATCCAGATGGTGGGCGACTCCAGGTCATGTGGTTGGAGTGTGCGCTTTGTTTTTCCTCTGGCCAGCCCATCTACGAACACCCACATCAACTCACGGTTCCAGGCCCTGGTTAATGTTGTTGACCGCTGGTCCGTGAAGCCAGTTGTCCTCCACAGAGCCCCCGGGGATCAGTATGACATCACCAATGGCCCCGGGCCCTCATCATCCTCATTTCTGACCAGAGACACGAGTTATTACCGCCACATTGAATGGGACGTGACACAGGGGAAATGACTTGCGTTCCGCTGATAGCACTGTTTATTTACACGCACCGTTTGTTTTGCTTTAATGCCTGATTCATTATAGGAAATTATGCAAATCAGCTAACAGGCACCCAGTTAACAATTTTACATTGTAAGAACGTTTTCCTAAGGTTTCCATGAAAGGTTTCCATTCAAAACGTCTAATTGTAGCATTATTATTATCACTTTTTTAATTCTGTAACATTTTAAAAATGTTCCACTAACAACTTAAGAATAATGTTTTTGATATATGATACGATGATAAGAATACATTCAACTAATGTTACTAAAAGAACGTTTTTGAGAACTTTGAGAGAACTTTAGAGGGCGTTAACCAACTTTCTGAGAACGTTCCCTGTTAGCAGGGTGCAAAGTCTGTGCTGAGTAAAACTTCTTTGGAGCAATTTCTGATCTTGTGGACCAGTTCTAAATACTGGTACATGGGGGATGCAGGAGGCTGCTGTGGTCTAGTACTGGGGCTGTACTGGGGCTACTGCAGTGTCACAATTGTGAGTTCACCTGCTGATCAGAAGTGTTCATCTGCCTAAACCGTGACCTTTTCAGTAAGACACCTTGACGCTTATTTTAACTGGCATTTAAGGCCCTCATTGTCCTGTTTCTGTCTCAATCCGTTTCATTCCCAAAGCGAGGCACCCTATTACAGCCCTGTTCACATGCTAGGTTAATCTTAGCAAACAGTCGTGTTGTCTAATTTATCAGCCCATCAAACAGGGGCCAATATTGTCTCTGGGTGAGAGACGGCTGGTGACACCCCATTTGTATGTATGTGTGTGTGTATGATGTTTTGTTGATTTAATGGGCTTGTGGAATCTTATGGGATGACTGAGCTGAAACAATAATAATTTTTTTGTTTTGTATCTTTTTGCTGTTTAGTTTTACACTGGGTCCCTCACCATCTGTGTAACATTTGCCAGGATGTCTGGCACAATGAATTGTGGGAAAATTAATCTTCCATGCACTCTATATATTCAAAATATTTCAAATGAATGCCATCAAATAACCTAATGATTTAACCAAACAAACAGAATCATTTGTATGAGTAACAGTGGCATTAAAAACTAGCATATTTGATTTTTCATACAGCACTGACTTTATAAAAAACGTCCATGTTTTCAAAATAAAACTTTTTATGCTGTTTTGATGACAGCGATAACTATAATTTTCCCAGGCTATGACAGAAAGAAGAGCAACTAAACATTAATTCTGTCTGTTTCTGCATCATTTTTATGAAAGTGTTTATATAATTACATATTTTTGAAATGTGCTTTATTTGTCATATTGATGGTTTATATATACAATGTTAGAAGATAAATAGCTCCAAATGTTTTAGCTATTTATTTCTGATTTGGCATCTTGAAAACAGGTGCAAATATGTATGTGTGTGCGCATGTGTACATGTATGCATATGTATGTGTATATTATGTACACATGCACACACACATATATTATATATTTTATATGTATGTTTAATGTTACACCAACACCAAACACCAAATTCTTAGCTGGGTTGGCTTTCAGATTAAATTAAGGCAATTTGGTAGCTTTAATTTATAAAGTAATTGAAATTTAAAAGGGGAAAACAACTCACATTCCCTAGACAGTTTATAATGGAAGCAAAAATGGCCAGTGAAGTCAACATGAAACAATGCTCACAGACTAAAATGTTGATTTCATGTTGACTGTATAGCATTACTGCCATACTAATTTTAGTATTTTAATATTTTAATTTAAAAGATTTCATCATATGAAATCAAACAGTTTTTGCATAGTTTTGTTCATCGAAGCACCGGGGGCTGGAAGCGGTTGCCAGCATTATCTAAGAGAGACAGCTGGTGGGTCATTAGGGTTTTTTCCTGGACGAGTGACATAATCAGATTCACTCTGTCATGAGAATCACACTTGCTCTCATATGAACAGACCTGTTTCTCTTTGCATAGAGACTGAAACACGCTCGCATTCTCTCGAGACTGTGATGCTCGACACATTGTGATTGTTTCCACACCCTTGATGATTAAGTATGAAGTTTTACAGCCATTTTCACTCACGAAAAGTTCATTGTAGCAAGTGTTCTTGTGACTACTTCCATATCTCTCTCTCTTTCTCACTCTGACTGTTTGTTTCAGGAGATGAGTTGGTGGATCTTTACCACCTGGCATCCAAAGCGTTCATGGATCCACATTGTTCATCACATATGCTACCTTACCTTCTCAGAACGTTGGCCAACAATCTCTAAAAGTTATCTTAAAGTTATCAAAAAATATCATCTTGCTGTAGTGTTAGTAAAACGTTTTAACTTATATATCATATAAATAGCGTCCTTATAGCCAAGCAACGTTAATACAAAGACATTCCTAAAACATTCAAAACAACATTTACTATTTTTTTGTTACTTAATGGAAATGTTAGGGAAATGTTTTTACAACCTAAAATCATTAGCTGGGTCCTTCGAATGTCACCCGTCGGAAGCGCTCTACACCTGTTAATGATCTTCAACACCCGAGCTGAGAGACAGAATGACATGGTAGGAATATCTAAGCAGATGAGTTGTTTTAGCACTGGCCTGCGTTCAGATTCGTCCTGCTAGACACATAGGGAGCAGATGGGGTGCGAAGGGCCTTTCCTGTCTAAGTGTAATGACATTGAAAAGGATGGATGTGATCATTTTAAGGGGGCTGATTTGTCAGCGCTGCCCTAGCCTTAACGCCGCTCCTCATTCGCTGGCAGCCACGCAGCACTCGTGGAGGAAATGTTGGCTAATCGTTAGCAGATGTCACACTTTCGTTTCTGTAGATATAATTAACAGCGGTGCAGTATGAATATGTATGAAGTCTGACATGGTCACTTACTCATTTAGACTACATGCACATATGGTGGGAGGGGTTTCATCATGCTAGATACACCCAGAGTTTATTTTGAGCATTAATTCTGAGCTCATTTAAAACCAGTTTATGAACAGGAATGTGGTAACCATTCAGAGGCTAGCCATGGACTTTTCGATTGTTTGTGGGTTAAAATTGATATGAAATTGTATGTATTGTTAAGCTTTGCAGTATTTTAATCACTTTATCTTATATTTTTAATCACTTTCTAAGTACAAATACTAATGGTCAAGAGTTTAAGTTTGTATTTGTCACATACACAATGTTACACAGACAGTAAAATGTTTCGTCTGCCATTTTTTTATTTAAACAGGAAGGATTTTGGTACTTAATAAAAATACAAACTACATAATAAATATGTTTAAAATTAGGAGAAGAACATTACATTTAGAATAAAATATTTCCATGGTGAAGTGCTACAAAAGCTGTACCTAAGCAGTATAAACAGTGCAAAATTCATTGTGTGAGCTTGTTCTGAGTGTCACTATTGAATGTGCCGTAATTAATATTATTATCAGCATTTATTGTCTATAAAAACGTAAGGGCAATTTTCTGTGTAAGTGCCTGTCTCTTAATTATAACATGAAGCCCCTCCCACTACATAAACACAGTATAAATGAACCAAGCCATGCTTCATAAATATACCACAACACTAATAATTGTGTCTGCAGAAAGTACTGTGTTGTTTCCGACGTGCACTTTTAATCTGTGTCTCTCATATTCAAAGTAAATGGAACGATGCGTCAGTGACTGTGGCTCTGACCACAGATCAGTTATTGAGTTCCATTTCTGTGCTGTAACTAAACATACAGGAATTGAGGGCCAGCGGCCCTCCAGCTAGCAGCTAATGTCAGCGTGTAGTTAGTGTCGATCAGGCAATAGCACCAACCCTGAACACCTGTTTAATCTTTGCTGCAGGCCACATAACCACACATGAGCTCCATCTAATAACTCCAGCGGCCGTAATAAGTGAAGCCAGTTCTGCAGCCACTTGTGGATTTTAGAAGCTTTAGAAGGCCTTAGAAGGATTTTCTTTATTGATAATTTTGGCTTTAGAGTGAAAACGCGAAGGCTAAATGGTTTAATCCCTATTTATCAATTAATTTGTACTGCTGTGTTAAGTTATTTCTGAACACAACATTACTGAGGTTCATGTAAATTCAGATTTGACATAAATGTCACTGAAACAAGAGTGAGAGAAACAAGATCAAATGGGGGATTTATTAACATCAAACCTTTAAAGTACCAAATCAATTTATCTGGCTGTTTGTGTACAATACAAGAAACAGGATTAAATTAATCTCTTTGGCAGCTCCAGGACAGATTCTCTGAATTTATTTTTTTTGGTTGCATTCTCATGTCTATCTTTCAGCGCAGAATTTGCCCCCCTGCAGTGCCAAATGTAAATCAGATCAGTGGACTTTTCAGTTGCTGGACTGCCAGAGACTTTTACAGCGGGTTTGTGCAATTTGTATTTGCCCAAAGCAGCTTGGCATACAAGTGTGAAAGCTTGATAAAACAGGGAGCATCACAGGCCTATTAAAACTATCTTTATCATCTCTCTAGAACAGCATGCCAGAAGCACAGAGGTGCAGAGGTCCTTTCTTTTCTGGATTCCATCAGAAAACTTTTGAATATATTTATCTGGGAATAAAAGATTGAGCGTTTGAGTGTTTTGTTTTATATAAGTAAAAACGATTCTCATGTTCACCGTGATTATAAAGCGGTTCTTGTCGGCAGATGTTTACTGTATTCTAAGATCGTTTCATTTTTAATAAACCAGACAAAATTGTTTCTGCATATCAGTAGATACACATTAGAAACAGGAGGAAATTTGGCTGTAGGCAAACTGTTTTGTGTTTGTTTTTTGTTTTTTTAAGTAATTTCGTACAAAAAATATCAAGATAAAGTGCTTCCTATCAACAGAAGTGTCGACTCCCTGGTGTGAGGGTCTGTTGTCTTCTGCTATGTTGGAAATACCAACATACTTCTGGTTTTTATCACCACACACACACATACTGTAATAGTTCAACCTCTGGGCTCTTGTTCGTGGGATAAGGCTTCTCGTCTTTAATTTCGTTTTCACAAGAGACTGAAATCCATCGCTTGTATGGCATTAGCAATTAATGGCAAATTCTAAAGGTCAAAGAGATGTTTTTCAAATTCAACCCGTGTTTTTTGTTCAGCTTGCTCATTGAAAGTCGTCTCAAAAATGGCTTTTATAGAGGACAGGCGGGATCCACGGAGGGACATCAAATCAAAACTCCTGCTTTGTTTTTCGTGAACACAGAAATTAGCTAGAATGTAATTAAAAATAATTCATTAAGACGCTCATTATTGTATCCTCTTTCTGTTTGAACCTGATGTTCCTCTGCTTTCTTTATTCTTTTATCAAATATGAATAGCCCCAGCTAACAATTTTTGGTTGTAAGATTGTTTTCATAAAGTTTAAATAAAGTAACAGAAAATGTAAATGTTATTGTTGGTTATAAGAACATTATTCAAACATGTTTAACATGTTTTTAAAACGTTTCACCAACTACTGTTTTATAGATATATATATGTGTGTGTGTTACAAAGTTCTACTAATGTTACTGCAAGAACATTTTTGGTAAAAATGGAACATTATCCCATGTTCTGAGAACATTCCCTGTTAGCTAGGATATCTAAATTGCTTTGCAAATGAGGTAATCACAGTTTGTGTAGTTTTCTGCAAGGCTTTGTGTTAGTAATGCACCGCAGAAATCTGTCATCTGTATGCTGAGAGTGGAATTTAATGAGTATAATCAAGATATAAACCCATATTTCTGAGCACGTTTGAAACGAACCTGTCAGTTTGATTTGTTGTCACAGGACAGACTGATAGTAGCATTTGTTGACATATGAAAATAGCATCACCTGACATGATATTTAAATTATCCCTGTCCTATTGCCATTGTATTAGCTTTACTTTTCATGAAGTTTCAGCACCCGATTGGCCAATCCAATCCAATGTAAACTAAAGCTTTCGTGCTTCAGTAACAACTGAATTAAAGCTTAATAGATCTTTATCTTAAATGGGCAAATACATTACAAGCATCCTATAGTGAGAATCTAATGGCACACTGTGGAACCCTAATTCCCATAATCCACTTCACCTCTCAGCGGTTGTGAACTCATTGTTGACTGTGGCTCAGCAGGATTATCAGATCAGCATCACTGGCCACACGCACACTGGAAAAGTTTTGGTAGTGACAACTGTACTTAAAGCAAGAGTGAATCCTATAAGTGCTGTTCCACGCTAGTGTAAAATACAGGATTCACTTACAGTAGCTTTCACACTTAAAATCTTAATTAGGTGCCATTCTAACGCTTAAGTGAATGTAATCCTGGGTTAGTTTATGTTGTTCCACGTTTCACAGTGTTGATAGTATTTAGTATAGTTTTTAACCTGGGTAATTGGGTTTGTGTTCTGTACTGCGAATCCTAGGTTAACATTCTTAATTGCATATTAATGAGGTCAGTACCATTGATTGGATAATTATGGCTTGCATCAGCTATGCATTGTTTTTAATAATTGTTTGTCTGTTTGTTAAAGTGTTGCCAGTATTGATCCGGCTGATAGACGGCTCCTGAAATGATTTTCTTCACTCTAGTTAACGTGTTTGCTGTAATGCTGTAACATTGCATGTTTTTTCCCAGATGCTGAAAATGAACGCAGTATGCGATGAATATTTATTGAAGTAGGTGCTGTTTAGTTTATGATTGGTTGTCTGTTGCTAATTAACTCGCTGTAACATCATCACCTTATCACTATTACCTTAGCATAACAACTGCAGTTAAAATTAGTGCCAACTCAATAGTGTGAAACATTACATACAGTTTCTGGACAATAATGTGTTTCAGGTATTTATTAGTCTGGTTAAAAACAGCCATCAGCAGACTGCATAATCCATGATTCCCATTTAAAGTTATGGGAAACAAAAACAATTCCTAGCTGATAGGGAATGTTGTAAGAAATGTCGGCTAACATTCTCTAAAAGTTCTCTCAAAGATAGCAAAAAGAACCTTTAAAAAACTAGACATTTTGAACATTCCTAATACATTTTTATATTTTTGTTACTTAATGGAAACATTGGGGAAATGTTTATACAACCTACAATTATTACCTGGGTTGTCACTATATGTTTTAGTATTGCTTTTATCCCTGTCTTATTGTTTTTCTAAACCCCAAACTAAGGCCAGGCTTTAGTTTGGGGGAATTCGTTGAAGAATGCAATTGCCACTTTTGTAAATGGTTGAATGTGTGTCCAGATTGAGATAAGGCACTCAGAAGCATATGAAGATATCACAAAATGTATAGATGAGCATATTTTTGGGATGAACAAACATATGTATTTAAATATAACCTTTTCACATTGGAATGAGATTCAGAGAGCTTTTCACACATGCAGTTTTATATTCATGAGGCTTGGAAACTGAAATTTGGAACATGAAAGTTTTGGTGTGAAGGTTCTTTTTTTCTGAATTTAATTCGGCATCCCTCATGGACCTTCACCTCGAAAACACGACAGCTGAACCTGTGAGTCGAGAACGTGGTGGAATCTGATGAACTCAGAAAGAAACAAGTTCAAATGATGAAGGCTGTGAGAGTCTTGAGCTGGAGAAGATGAATATTATATTGCCAGACGGATTTAATGTGTGCTGCTCTGACAGCACAGCACGTTCATCACAATCCATTTTACAGTGTCCGCTGCAGGGAAAGATTAATAACGGCCTTTATGTAATTACCTCAGATGCCTGTTGGGACATACATTTGCTCCTAGCAGAAAGGAACACATGATGGATTATGACTTTGTGGTTTTCTTGTCAGTCTTATTACAAAAATCCTATACTAAGGAAGTTATTTCATAAACCTAGATAAATGCATCAGAAAGCGTTGTTCTCTCCATAAATATACCAATTTACCCAAATGTAATTTTAATAGACTTTGATATCTGAAAGACCCTTTACATATTTTTTGAAAAGTGCTGTGTGATGCATTGTAGTACCGTGTAAACATGTCATGGCTTGATGTTTTTTAGATTTTCAAACACTTTTTTTGTCCCAGGTTTATATGCAGAGATAACAAAACATTTTTGTGGGAAAAATGGAAACACTATGGCCATTCTGATGCTGTCAAAACACTGCACTGTTTGTTTCAGCATCTCGACCAGCCTGACATTATCATTGGCTCAAAGAATAGCGTTGAATCTGGGGCGGGCTCTCTTTTTGTTTGACCAATGGCAGATGGACGGGTCACTTTGGCATCCACTCTACGATTTACTTCGGTTCAGTGCACACACCAGATGTTGTATTTGTTCATAAACCTTCAGAAGCGTATCTAGGGTGCACGATCACCCTTGTATTAAAACAATATTCTGAATACATATTAATAAGTGTTTGCTCTCTGCTTAAGTATGTTTTTGTGCACGTCTATCTACAGTGTATCCCTGTAGGTCCATTTTCGACACACTCCAACGCCTTGCACATATCTAAACCCCTCTGTTCCACCTTCCTCCTCCCCTGCTCTCAGCAGAGACTCTCTCGTGCATGGCCACACGATCGCAGGGCTGTAATTGATAAGGTTTCCACTTCCTTAAGAGCAAATCGAAGCCTGGCTGGACAGACAGGCACTGCAACAGTCAGAGCGGAGGGGAAAAAACAGAGAAGTCCACAGAGGCCGAGCCTTTGCTATAGAAATTCAGAGCAAGCGTTTTTTATTTATGTTGGAGGTCCTCCTGTGGGGTGATTGGGAGTATATGTGTTTGAATGGCTTCCAGGATAATTTTCCATAAAGGCAGTGATGGGCTAAATTAATGTGAGCAACACAGCATTGGCTGGAGATGCCCGGTTGAGAGTTATAAGCAAACAACTCTCGGCCTGATGCTGTTTCTGACCTGCTGAGCATCTGACTCTCACACTGTCTGTCACATTCTGTTTTTAAAGGAAGACTGAAGCCAAACACGACACGCTGACAGCCACCATGTGCCCCTCAAAATGTTTTAGTTTACCACCCACATGATGTAAAACACAGGGGGACTGCTGGGATATTGTGGACTCTTGTGAATCCACCTTTAAATTGATTTGATTAGGTCTGCAACCGCAAAAGGTAGTTTAGAATGTGGTTTTTTATCTCAGAAGTCAAATGTACTACACCTACAAGCTTCAAGATAATTGAAAATTATTATACATTTTTTGAGAACAACAGTTTTCTGAGGGACACAACACAGAATCTAAATCATGTTCTTTTCCTTTATTGTGGACCAATATATCTGCCAAGACAATTTTTTGGCTGGTTATTCTGAGGCTAGTTGTGTTAGTAAATCATGCCCATTTGGTCGTTGTACAAAAGTGCATGTGTCAGTTCCAAATTTTCTCATATTCTTGACAAAAGATACTTCCCTCACCCGTCTTGTTTTTCTGTTATGTTGAAATACCCTCAGTGGATTTTTACCATATTTTGAGAGCATGTATTTGCTGACATTCAATTTTACATATTTTTATTAATATATAATATATATGATTTTGCAATGAACAATAATGGATCTACAAAACTTCTAATTATCTAGAAAGCAAACAATATATATTACTTATTGCTTTTATATATGTAATAATCAAATGTTTAGAAATCCATTATGAACATTGTTTTTGTTGTGCTTTTGTTTCCAGTAAAATCATGGCATCATATGTGTATAATATAAAATATCTCCGCTGTTAATCAAGTCACAACACCAGCAGTAAACACATGAGTCTGATCGTGGCTTCTGCCCCTGCCGTGCTGCTGTGTTCTGAGCCTCTCCATGAATAATGAAATCCATAAGTCCCTCTCTGTCCCTTCTAATAGATGTATGGACTTCATGGTGTTGCATTGGACATTCGTTTTTCTTACATTGAAATTTGTCATGCGAGGGCACCTGGGCTGCTGAGTGGCCTGATTTGATTGGCAATCAGTCTGTCACACTCACCACTGGAGTTTCTAAAATAGATGTGATGTTAGCCTATGTGTCACACTGTATGTTATAATTTTCCATCACAATGGCATTTTGTTGCACATAATTTTGTTTTAACTTATTCCGTTTTTTGGCACCAAAATAATTTTCATTTATTTCTACATTAACATAATTCGACAGGCTGTCATTGCCACTGTACCTTTAAGACCTCATTATGTAAATGAGCACTGCTTACACTATAATTGTTCCCAAGTTGTTGAATACTGAATAGTCGTTGATTTGTAAACATGGGTGTTTACAAATGTTAATGTGCTTATGTTGTCATGGCTATTTCTAATGACCCATTTCGACAACTTAATTTTCATAAATGGTCTGGCTGGAATGTGAATTAAAGTTTATGTAAATGAGTTTTTAGGTAGTACATTGCATGCAGAACTTTCTAGTAGAGCTATTGCTAAAATTGTGTACCGTAGCTTAATGAACTTCAATACTATTTAAGAATGTATAGTGTATACTTTCAGTGGGCAATTGTGTTGAATGTTGAAAGCAGTGTGATTGGTTCATTGATTTGTGTCCCCTAGGAATCAAACCCATAACCTTGGTGCTGAAAACACAGTGCTCTACCAGTTGAGCTTCAGGGACACTTGATTGTAGCTCTATTGGCTGGAGACATGTCAATGTGAGACAGCCCATCTCAGACACTACAGATGACCCTCACCCTTTCTAGTCTACATTCCCAGTGGCCCAATTGAGACTAGTCTCTGTTCATCAGCTCTAGTTAGTTTCACACTTGAACAAGGTCAGGGTCAGACCAACGCTGCCTTTAGCACACAAAGTCATAGGTGAATTCCTTCCCAAGAGCTTTGATTTTAAAACCGAAATAGTACAGAGGCCAAACAGTACTGAAAAATAATACTTGTACAGTTGTGCTGGGAACAAGTACTCACTGCTTTTAAAGTACACTTACCCATCTAACAGGCAATGCTCTCAAAATGTTGGCTAACATTCTTTCAAAGTTATTGAAAACATTCTTGCAATAATGTTAGTAAAATGTTTTTAATATACATCATATATATCAAAAACTTTATTCTTAAGTAGTTAGTGGAACAATTAACAGAACTAAAAAAAGTTTGAATAATGTTCTTATAACCAAGCAGTAACGTTAGTACAGCATCTAAAAACTTTTAGTTTGTTTTATGTTACTCTGCTAGCCAGGAAGCAGAGTAAAAGTTTTCTGAAAGTGTTTACAGAAATAAAAACGACCATGTCTCTAGACACTGAGAAATGGCATTAATAAAAAAAAATACTAAACACTTCAGTCTAATTTTCTTACGTTTTAAAGTTGATTTCAAGGATGTTCTTTGCTCAAGGCGATTTAAGAAAATATAGTTTGAATAAACTGATCAAAACAGCAGCCTCGAGTGCAGAGCAGCCACAATTACGTGCTCAGTGACACATTTCTGAATCATTTTATAGGACGCTTGTTCAAAGCAATGTAATCAAGCCACATAGAGTGAAGTGGAAAACGAATGGTGATTACAAATATAGGTTTCATCAGAGCATCTCTTGAGAACATGTTTCTACAGAAGTTATCTTTGGATGAGGTCAAGAAGGACGTTTTATAGATTAGCCTTTGTTTTCTTGAAAGATAACTGTATCATGTAATAGAGATGTAACATAATGACCATTTGCAATCCACAATGCAGTGTTTAAAGCCAATATGCCCTAGTTTCAGTTCTAAGTGCAAGTTGTCTATAAAATCAGAGGTTATTGTGAAGAATCTGTCCAGGACTGTGTTTATTTCTGATTTTTCTTACCCTAGAGGACCTGCCTTAACAGACTGTAAAGTTTAGTATGCTGCACGTCCCGCAGGAGAAGTGTGCTCTACACGAAGTACATCAAATTTCATCTTGAAGAACCAAGCGAGATGGTGTTTTCTTGAGATATGGCCAGTCGCCTCTGCTCACGAGGCTGTTGTATCTCCTGGAACTCTTCATCCGAGAGACTGAGTGCAGCTGGGTGTCAGGCAGACACCGTGAAATGGACCTGGCTCTGGTTCACGGCTCCAGGTCCGGTCCATTTGCCAAAGGCCATTAACGTTATGCCTTACCAGGACCCAGTGATGTGGCATTCAGCGTGCATGTAACCCCTCCACCACATGTGTGCTAAATCTGTGGAGAAACTGTACACGGTCTCTTGCTAGTAGAATTCATACAGACTGCAGAAACGTTGATATTTAGGAGAGATGACATGTATTTAGGTGTGCTTTTGAAAGTTTCTGGAGGTGTACAACTGTCAGCAGTTGAATCATATGTTTTTATGATAGCATTACTATTACTTTTGGTTGCCTGTTATTTATTTGAACAAACCCAAAGTATTACACTTCATCGTGTCATGTATCGTTTTTGGTATGGACATGAAACTACCCAGCTAACAATTTTAGGTTGTAAGACTAACATTTAGGTTTACTCAACATTTTCATACTTTTATGGCACTACATACCTAACATTTTACTTACCTAACATTCAGAAAACCTTACCACATTTAAAAACGTTCTACTAACATAACTGCAAGAACATTTCTAAAAACTTCCAAGAAAACGTTCTGAGAACATTCCTTGTACGCTGGGTAACTATAACTTATAACCTGCATTACTGCTCAGTTACACCACACTGATCAGAGCTGAGAATAATGGATTTGTCCTACAAAGATTACTAGTGTTGTTGTTTATAGGGGTCAGCTTTGGGGTTTACAGGGTTAATGTGGAGGAGCCATAATATGTTAACATTTCAAACTCAGGCTTTGTGACAATCAACCTCTATATACACACTTATCGATCATAACACGAGAACGACAGATTCTAAATCAGTGATGATGTTTGAAAGATGGTGTTTTGTGCTCATTTACTGAAGGACCCGCCAGTGCATTACATTTCAGTTGAGCCTTCGCTTTTTTTCTCAGACAGGTAGTCAGACCTGACCTGCTCTCTCTCAACTGTTATTTACTCTCAAAATAGTTGCAGGAGACTCAACAGATCGGTGTGTGTTCTATACATGCAGTGTTCTGTGAAAAAGAGACAGAAAGGGAACATTCTCAGAACATATGCTAACGTTCTCTTAAAGTTCTCTTAAAGTTCTGTCAAAGTTATCAAAAACATTTTTCATTAATGTTAGTAGAAATTGTTTAACATTACATATATAAATATATATATATTTTTTTTTTGATGTAAGTCGTTATTGGAATGTTTAGTAACGTTACATAATTTAAAAAAAATGTTTAAAAAACGTTCTTATAACCAAGCAATAATGTAAATGCAATGTCTGAAACACTTTTAAACATTCCTAGAACTTTCAGAATAACATTATTAATGTAGTTTTTACTTAATGGAATTATTAGGAAAACGTTCTTACAACCTAAAATTGTTGCTGGAGTTGCTTTGAATGGTGGTGTCTTTCTGTTCAGTATACATTTACATTAGGAGAACCTGTAGCTCAGTCTGTATAGACAGACAGACATATAAAGAGATGAGACAGATAGACAGACAGACAGAATGAGCTGATCAGCTTTGTAAAATAGCAGAGGTCTGTCTCAAAGCTCTGAGATGGTAAAGCACAGTGGTATTGATTTAAGCATTTGGGGAAATAAGCAACACTATCGGCATCCATCAGCAGTGCACAGAACATAAATATGGAGAGAAACAAAAACCAGAGGTCAGTAAATCTGCTAAATTCAGCTGGAGCGGAACTTTTAGTACCTCATTCCTCCATTGTGCTGTTTTTCTCCTGTGATATTATCAAAACTAACACATGCCCTCCTGGTTTACATAAGCCATCATTTTAATAATGTTTGAGGATTTAGTTGTGCAACAGGGAGATAACATTCACCTTTGGGTGACCCGTCTAAACATTCGTTTTTATTCCAACATTGTTTGCATCTTATATTGTGCCATTTTTTTTCTTTCTTAGTTTATTAGGCAGCGATAACTCTTTAAATAAGCTATTTGTAGTGTAAACACATTATTATATAATATGATATAATATATATACAAATATATAATATATACAAATAAAATATAATTGTATTATAATATAATTGTATTACAGCTTGGATATAAGAACATTATTTAAGCTTTTTTAAATTCTATCCCTTTTTAAACCATTCCACTAACAACTAAAAATGTTTTTGATATATATGGTTAAAACATTTTACTAACATTACTGCACAAAGGTTTTTTTGATACGTTCTGAGAATGTTCCATGTTAGCTGGGTCAGTGGTTTAGTGTCCATACAATGGAAGTCAATGGGTGCCATAGCTGTTTGGTTACCAACATACTTCAAATTATTTTCTTTTGTGTTACTTAGAAACAAAATGTTATACAGGTTTGGAATGACATGAGGACAGTAAATGATGAAGGAATTTTCAATATTGGGTGAACTGTCCCTTTAAGAGACAGTGCTGTGCACTGATACAGTGTTTCTTAATAACAGCCGCATAAATTCTCTTGGTAGAGACCGTAACCCATTACAGCAGTTATTTGTGTTGCTGAATAGATTAAACTATTAAGATAGCATTGAAATTATAGGCACTATAGCCATATTTAAGGTGGGAAATGGAGGGGAATGTAAAGTCAGGATACACAGGCACATTTGAGCTGCCTTTTCCTGTTTGATCGTCACAATAAAGGCATCGATTTCACACGCCGCTCCAGTCAGATCAATTGCATCTGCAGTTTTCGATGTGTGTTTACTTTACAGACTGCCAGATTAGATTATGTGTGCTCAGGTAGGGGGCCTCAGCCCGGAAAAAAACACCAGAAATCAATCCCTCATTGGCACGGCGCTCCGCAGGTGCTGATCTTGAGCATATGTCCTCTAATTACTCTGATGGGAGTTTGCTAATAGGCATAGATCCGGCCACACGGTCGTTGTGAAAGCTTGTTAGTGTCGCTGCCACAATGCAGGTCCCCGGGCCCTAGAATCAAGGGCCAGGGAGCAGGGATGGCCCCCACTACCTCCATCATTAGTGCATGAAACTATCCCAGCAAAGGGGAACGTTCTCATAACACTGGCTAACGTTCTCTAAAAAGTCCCTTAAAGTTATTAAACAATGTTCTTGCAGTATCAATTTTTTTATCGTTCTGTATCATGTATATGAAAAACGTTAATCATAAATTGTCAGTGAAATGTTTTAAATACGTTACAGAATTAAAATATGTTTGAATAACGTTTTAATAGTAAAGCAATAATGTTAATACAGCGTCCAAAGAACATTTTAACGTTTTTTGTTGCTTATTGTAAATGTTACGGAAACATTCTTACAGCCTAACATTGTTAGCTGGGATCTCACTCCCTGTCTAATTGCTCTCTGAGTGATTAACCTCAATGAAAAGAGAACAGTGTCTCATTTGACCTTGCTCATTTAGCTGAAGGTTCGAGAGCACGTCTTTCATAAGGGTGATTTTGTGGATGCATGCATATTTAACCATCTGTGGTTAGATTCTGCATTTGCACAGGTCACTACCCTCTTTGACCTCCAGAAAGAGTTGCTGCATATTTTTAGATTTGACACTCTCCAGACTGAAATCTATCATGGGGTTTGTATTTATGAATTTGTAGCTGCAGAAACTGAAAAAATTGCAGCTTGCTCTGACAAATTTAATTAGCTGGTGAATTAGGTTGAATTAATCGCAGCTGTGGGTGTGTGGTTGTATTGTGACGTCTCTGCAGGTAAGAGGAATGCCTGTTTGTGGCACTGCCGAAGACTGTGAGTAATTATGTTTGTTTTTAATACCCTTGTTTTGGCATAATTGCCAGTCCCAGCATGCCCACACACCTGCAAGAACAAATGAGATTTATTCATCAGTTCAGTGGTAGAGGCTTACACATTACAACACATAAACAATTCCCTCATGGTGTTCTATACTGTCAATTATTCAATAGGTTATAAGTTAATAATAGATAAATTTTACAGTCTCTGTAAATAGCTTGTAAATGTCACACCCTCTGTTTTACGGTGGCGTGTTTAACCAGCATGTATTTCATCACCTCAGTCACATCATTTGTTGAGCCAGTACATCAGTGGTTTTGATTCTTAACATATCGTTTAACTTCTTGAGTGTCTCAGTAAAGTACTCCCCAGCTAACAGGGAACGTTCTCAGAACATTGGCTAACGTTCTGTAAATATTCTTTCAGTTATTAAAAATCATCCTTGCTGTAGCATTAATAGAACCTTTTTATGCGATATATAATATATATGTATATCAAAAACGTTATTTTTAAGTTGTTTTTGGAGCGTTTAAAAAACGTAACCTCTTGATGTCTGATGGAGGACACGCTAGCAGGATTTGACATTGACCGCAGGGCCTTGAGCTCCTGGCTAAGGGGAGCTGATCACTAAACGTGGGGATTCGTCTGGAGAACAGCCTGTTAGGATCATCTCCTTACAAATGTGTGTCTACTCTTATGATAAATGTCTTGTGTGTTGACATTCAGGCACACAAAGAGAAAGTTACTTATGGAGTATGCTGATGGAACATAGAGCTTACAACCTGCTAACAAAGTCTCTCTCCTTTTATCCCAAACACGTTATAGTCCACAGGAACATGTTGCTAAATTCCAATGAATTGCTCAATGGTGTGTCCCAGGAACAGCAGAAACATCCTTTAGGATCATTTATGTGGTCTGGATCATTGGCTGCTGTCAGAACGGTGTTGATTGTGTGGTGTCTGTTTGACTGTGATTATTTCGTCTGGTTCAGTGAAGCCAAGCAAGTATTAGGATGTAGGTTTATTTCCCTCTGGTTATAACTGAAGTTGCACTCCGTACTAGCTCAGATAATAAACATACAGTTAATGCAGTTACAATACAGTTAATAAACAACACGTGACAACGTCTACGTTCCTAAAGGTCTGAACTTGCAGATCTGTCATTCACAATTAAGCTAGTTAGCTGGTTAGAGCATTTAGAGATTTTATCATTGATTGTCTTTTCAATGGTCTCTCTCTCTCTCTCTCTCTCTCTCTCTCTCTCTCTTTTCTCTCAAGCTCAACTGAGTCAATCACAACATCATTTCAAGTGGATAGCTCATTAAGCAATGCAAATTGGAAAATGAAGTGAGCTCTCTAAAAATGGCAGGATAAGCACCTCGTCTGTCATCAATGACAAGTTGAATTTATAGTTAATACTAACATGTAGCGTTTACAAATGTGAACATTTACTTTGTCAAGGCACAAATGGCTACTCTTTAATTACGTTTTAGTGTACACATATTTGTACCGCAAAGTGTCAGTCATTTATTTGAAATGTCTATTTAAATTAGTGCGGTCAACGATTCAGTGTTTGGCTGCTTTTGTAACTACAAAAGCATCTTTCTGTTTTGGTTGCCGTTTAGAAGTAGCTGCGTATTTCAACCAAAAATAATATTGCTTGCGCTATATAAAACGCTAGTTAACCACAGTAATAAACTAAATTACGTTTTCCGTCTCGTGTGTGAAAAGGTTCGGGACGTTGGCCGTTCCTGTGATGTCATCAGCATCGTCATGACATCACATGACCCAGCTGATTGGCTCCAAAACTGTGCTCAGAACTGATTGCCCAGACCAAAGATGGCAGATGTGTGCGTGCCAAGAACTGGCATTATGATGAATGGAACTGCTAACGGATAGTTTTCCCAGAGTTTCCCAGAGCTCTTTGGGTACAGTGTAGATGTAGAACCAAGATCTAATGGGCCCGTTTCCTCCTGGCTTTCGGCTGTTTGATTGATATGCGCTTTCAGCTTGAATAGTGTGGGTGGATGACAGCGATCGCTCTGTGTGCAGCTCTTTCGACTGATTGATCACCATGTCAGTATAGTTTCTGTTCACATTCTGTCTTTATGACAGCAGAATATACATGGGATATGTATTCAAAATGTAAAAGTGTTTGATTCTATTTCAGTTGATACTTGAAACGCTCTCCCTAGTTTTTCACACACTGCAGGCGGTTTTCACTCCTGAAACTCAAGTTCAGTTTTATTCCAGTTCACATTCCAGTATTTTATTCCAGGCCACATTTGCATCATGCACCAGCTGTTTGTCTTTGTTGTTGGAGAAAAACCAGCTTCAGTTTTTTCTTTACTCTTTAGTGTAAACACACTGAATCTGTTTTTGTAGACACAAGCAGCAATAAGAGCTGAATTATACCACAAAAGGTTCATTTTATGTCATTATAGAGTTCCCACAAACAGGCTACTGAGCTAACAGGGAACATTCTCGGAACGTTGGCTAACGTTCTCTAAAAGTTCCCTGTGTTACCAAAATACATTTTTTGCAGTAATATTAGTAGAACATTCTTTTAATGTTGTATGTTATATATATATCAAACAAGTTTTTGTAAGTGAAATGTTTTCAAAAATGTTTAAAGAATAAAAAAATGTTCTTAGTCTTAACTACAGAGCTCACCAGCCAAACTTTAACCCCATGCATTAAACTGATTCATGTCTGATTGACTTCAAAAACGCAGGTGTAGAAGCACTTTTAAAAACCAGTGTTTGGAAAGAAAACTAAAACTTTCTTTCAGGTCACAGTATGTGCTTGAGGTCGAGCTACTCTAGCAGAGGGTGTATAGTTTTGTCAGCAGTCCCCATGCACAGAACGGGTCTGAAGTTTCCTGCCTGAGGCCTCCTGCCCTGTGTACGTTCTCCAGCTGACAGTTCACACATCCCATCTCTGTAGTTCAGGGTGGGACTCATTGCTCTTTGGAGCAACATTAAACCTGTATTATAGCCATAAAGAATTTTAGCACACTCCACAGTGTGTTTTCATCCACCATTTAATACAAACAGGAGAATGTTCCATCAGATGTGCTGCAGATGTCAGCGCTCTTGGATGGACTATCACAAGGTACTTCATTTTAGTCTTTGGGCATCTTCTCTATGAAGCTTTTTGTTTGTATTTTTATTGTTTTAAATTGATAGTTGTCAAGGCAACAGGATACACATGATATGTGTTTAGAATATGCTTTTCAGCTCTGCATTCGTTATTTGAGGTTCTTTAAAAAAAATGTCACTCAAATCTCACTCTTCCAAAAATAAACCAAAGTATATCTTCCACCATAATACCATGAAGAATTTGTATGTAGTTTTTAACCATTTTTTAATTTTCTGTAAGTCTAATCTCTTTGCTTGAGTCATGATTAGCATGACGTGTCTGCGTAGTTTGTAATTCAGGCTGTTTAGCATTAACTTATTTTACTCATGACTGGAAATGATCCTGTCATCTTTTAAACCAACTCTCTTGTCTGCCTCTGTCACTTGCTGTTACCTGGTCGTAAAGCTGTAATTCGTAATACTTCCTGTCATATAGATAACACTTAACTAAGCCTGTTGTAATGCATTCTGGGATTGCAAGCGAGATATTTTATATGGCAGCACAGTTTTCCACCTGCTGTCCTCACATGTACTCTGTGATGTGTAAAATGCTGTCTAGGTAGGCAGCTCACTAGATTTTCTGTCTCATTACACCTTTCTCTCTCTGTACACCTGTGTGAGTGCATGTGTGTATGGTTTGTGCTCATGAAATGCCCCTGATCTCTGGCAGGCTGTGGTCAGGTGACTTTGGCAGACAGCTGGGGGACATTGGTTACCGTTTCACTTGGGCTTTGCGATAACTGAAGGTGTTGCACACACACTGCGGAGTGTGTGTTGCATGCACGAATAATCAACATCCAGCCAGAGTTCCTCAGGGACAGGTGCTTGGACCTCTGCGGAATTACCTGCCTGTTCAAAAGCCAGTGAAACAAGGGGAAATCGCTACCTTAGAGGGCTGTTCCTCAGTCCTGCTGTGTTGCTCAGACATTGTGAAGTTATTGCATAAGACTAACTCAAAGCACAGACCCATGATTCTATGCTGCTGTGATCTGAACTGTAGCTGCAATTGTTTGCTGGCTTTGTCTCCACGTCACAAAATGTATTCCTGTTGTCCCGTTTAAAATGTTCTTATTAAAAGCTATAAAGGGAATTAACAATGGAAAAAAGATCCACAAAATGCTAGACTGTAGAACATCCCAGGTAACAATTTTAGGTTGTAAAAACATTTGTCTAACATTTCCATAAAGAAACTTGTTATTGGTAAAATGTTATTTTAAAACTTCTAGGAATGTTCAAAACATCACACTTTTAAACAATCTGTTAACATAATTTCTTGGTTCTAAGAACGTTCCAGAGGAATGGTCCACTAACTACTTAAGAATAACGTTTTTGATATACATGAACATTAAAAAAACATTATACCAACATTACTGCAAGAATGTTTTTGGAAAACTTTAAGAGAACATGAAGCCAATGTTCTGACAATGTTCCCTGTTAGCTGGGATGGACTTAAATGTAATTTTACATATTTATTTATGTCTTCTATGCAAAGTGAAATACAGTTCATTCAAGGTATACATTTACAGTACAGTATGTGTGTTCCCTGGGAATCAAACCCACGACCTTTGCGCTGCTAGTGCAATGCTCTGCTAGGGCAATGCTCTGCTTGTTGAGCTACAAGAAAACTTGTCAAAGTTTTATATCTAGGGATAGAAGTTCAAATTCTTAACCTTTAGTAGGAAGAATAGAAATAATGAAGATTGCCTTTAGTTTAAAGTCCCATTAAATAAAAAAGAGAACTGAATAAAGCAATCTGGCCTGTTTATGCTGTGATTGGCTCTTTAGATCATTTTATTAGTATGCTGTACAGCTCAGTGCTGGAAATGGACTGCAGTAGTTCATCAAATAAATGGATGGCTGCTCTTGGCGGGAGCTGTACTTCACTTTACTATCTTTGTTCGTGGATGCCGGAACGTCCTCTCAGACAAGACAGCTCATCCAGTAAATCGAATATATTTCATATGCAGCCCCCCCAAAAACATTTGGACACTTAAAGGGATAGTTCAGCCAAAAATCATCTTACTGTCATAACGTTCTCACTGAAAACCTCAGTCACTGCGTACTTTCATTGTAAAAAAAGCTGTTAGTCCCTAATATTCTGCTTTTCTCCCGACTAACAATTTTATGTTGTAAGAACATTTTCCTACTGTTTCCATTTAGTAACAAAAACATGTTGAGTGTTCTAGGAACGTTCAAAACATCCAGTTTATTTGCACACTTTTGCATGCAAATGTTTCATCAGAGAGGTTTATATTATATAATAACAGTATAAGTTTATGTCTGAAATTAAAACATGAATGTGATAGAAAAGCACATATTTATTGTTATGAATGACACATTTGGTAACTATTATATATGTATAACCTTAAGACCATGTGCTACAGACAGCACGTTAAAAGTTCCTGCCAACACAGGAGCAGCTCTTAACACTTCTGCTGAACCCCCTGACCTCTCCAGGATCAAAATCATTTGACATTCTGGAGGATATGAGCTGCGTTTTTTCATTCCCAGTGTGAAGTGTAAAGTCGTCACCTTTCCTGAATTATTGATGCTTGACCATAACATTAATAAGAAAACATTTTGCTTTGGGAAGAAATGGACATCCACAATTGTTCTTTTAAGTGAACAGCTATAAATACAGCATAACAACAATTTGCCCAGTAAATGTAGATCTGTCAGATAGTAAACAAATCTAGAGCTAAACGTATTTCAGATTTGTCGGTACTACATCTAAAAATGTAAATCTCTCCCTCTAATCTCTGATTAGTGCACTTATGTAATGCTTTCCCAGCTAACAGGGAACGTTCTGAAAACATTAGCTAACATTCCCTAAAAATTCTCTAAAAAAGGTCTTACAGTAATGTTAGTAGACTGTTTATATTGTTAAAGTATATAGTAAAAATGTTATTCTTAAATAGTTAGTGAAATGTTTTTAAAATGTTACAGAATTAAAAACATGTTTAAACAACGCTTTTATAACCAAACAATAATGTTAAAACAATGTCTAAAACCTAGACATTCTGAACACTCCTAGAACTTTCAAAATAACATTTTTAATGTTTTGATATGTATTGGAAATGTTATAGAAACGTTCTTACAACCTCAAATTTTTAGCCTTTATCCTGCTGATAATGATGCATGCATGTAAATGTCATGCCCCTGTTGTTCAGTTTGATTGGTGAACATGATCTCATTTCTCTTTGTATTTCACAGGCACTTCATTTGATCCTGTTACAGGCAGAAGATCCAGGAAACACTGGCGATAAAAATGTTTCTTGGGTAATTTCAAGGAAACCTGGAATATGTCCTGCTGAGAGGCAGTGAGTAGGAGACAAATAAACACAATTGCATGTTTAGTCAAATGGCATTATTCCTTTGCCTTTAAACCGAATGAGGGCAGGACCAGTATATTTCTCCATGCTCTTTACTCTATTCATTGCCCATGCAGAACAGATTAAACTCAATGTATCGCTGTTGAATGGTATGGAACATTGAGGCACAGTAGATTGACTCCAGTAATTTATTCAGGGGACAACAGAGGTAAACCTTTACATGATTATCAGAGTGGAAAATGGCCTTTAGATTCCATCAGTGCGGGATATGTTCTGCTCTTTGCAATCAAAGACCTCAATATTGTTGATCAGATTTTAATTGATGTAATAAAGCTGCATGCAGACAGGACCAAAGTCCCCTTGGTGGAATGTATAAAAATGTATAAAATTGAGTTTTGAATGTTAAGCCTGGCTTATAATAACAAGAGTATTGAACCGTATTATTTTTACATGCTTGCAATATTTACATTGCAATCATTATTAATGTGCATAGTTATATATTAGGAAATGTAATTTTATTTTTAGTGCATGTTGAATTTAGGATTTTTATAAAAGAATATCGAAAAATAATAGTTAATATTTTTGGTAACAGGTTACAAGAAGTCTTTTTTGTGAGTTAATGCATTAGCTGCAGTAACATGAACTAACAATAAACAATATATTTTCATAAAATGTATTCATCTTTGTTAATGCTAGATGCTAATACAATTGTTCATTGTTCTGTTAGGTTAGTTTATTGTGTATTAGAGGGATAGTTCACCCAAAGACGAAAATGTTTCCATCATTTACTTCCCCTCAAGTCATTCCAAACCTGTCTGAGGTTTCTCTTCAGTGAAACACAAAAGAAGAGATTTTGAAAACCGGCTCACCAGCTTTGTGCTCATACAATAGTGAATGTTTTCCACTATTGTTCACTCTAAAAAACCTTTGCTGCCCTACATTTTTAAGTTTAATCAACTGGGCTATACAAGTCATTTTAACATAATATTTTAAATCCAACTCAGCACCAGTGAAGATTACAAAGAGTAAGTTGAAATGACTTGTGAAATGACTTGAAATGACAACCAGATTAATTAAACTTTACTAATTTAAGGCAGCAAAGTTTACTACCATTAATAAATAGAACCTTATTGTAAAGTGTTACTGTATTTTCATATATGATCACAGTAAGATATTGGGGAATGTGAAATGTTTTATTTTTAGGGGTATCTTATGTAAATAAATGATGGGGTTCAGCAGACAGAGAAGATTGGGAAACCCTGATTAAAATAGTCACAATGGCCTTTACATCAGTTCTCCTTTACTTTCTTACCTCTCCAAGGTTCCTCTGCTCTTTTCTCCGGCCAGACATTAAATGCCACCTGCTTATGTGTGTCTCTGGGCAGTGCTGAAGCAGCAGGATGCCACCTGGCATCAGCAGAAGTGTGTGTATGTGTGTGTGTCCTCTGAGTTAGAGCAGAACTGGGGCTTAAATCAAACTTTTCTACCCTGAAGAGAGTAGACAGCTGGACAGAGCAGCTCACTGTAAACAACATGACCGCCAGCATTTTCACATTCTCCTTCACTGGAGCTTTTCAGTAATAGCTTCTGCTTCTACTTGCTTGTAGTTGTTTGTTATTCCTGCTTATATCAGTATCTGATATATGTATGTGTGTGTGTGTGTGTGTGTGTATACATATACATGTATGTATACACACACACACTATATATATATATATATATATATATATATATATATACTGTACTCTACTGTACTCTACTGTGCAAAAGGCTGGTATTTTCAACCCCTAAAATGGTTATATTTTCTTCTTCTTCTAATGGTTATAGTTTCTTTTGCCCTCAGTTGTTATAATCGGAGTCGGTGCTCCACACAGAGATCTGATCTCACCATCATCAAATCTGTCTGGGATTACATGAAGAGAAGCAACAACTGAGACAGACTAAATTCAGTAGAACTGAGGCAACGTCTCCAAGACACACAGATCTCTTTGTGGAGTTGTGAAGATACATTAAAGGGGACAAGATTTTCCAAGATTTTCTTAACTAAACCAGTTTGAATGTTAACGTTTCACTTTAGCGTTCAGCTGTTGTGTCACTCTCTCTTCAGAGCTGCTGTATCAGGAAAAGCATGACAGCCTGACAGAGCTAAATATCTCCAGCGTCTACAGTGAACTTTTCACCCTGCAGGTGAGTGACCCCTGTACTGCGGCAGGTCTCCTGATTAAAGACTCTGACACTGCTGTGGATGAATGCAGACCGAGAGTCGCTTCCCTCAACCCTTATCTTTGACATCCTGTTGGTCAGTGAACGTCTGAGAGCAATTGATCCGTGAACTCTGCTCTTCCCAACAGGATAACCCTCTTTATTTGGCAGAGGGGACGGCCCACCTGCCAGAATACTAAAGGTTAATACCAGCACTGCACAGCCCAGGTAACAAAGGTGAAGTCAACTGGTAGGGGGAGAGAAACCTGCCTGGATGTATCGTGGTGTGATGTTTGATGGGTTTACGTGGGCTCTGTTTGTGTCTACCACAGAAGAAAAGTTCACAGGATTATATAAAAAGCAATTAAATAAAACACGTTTTGACTGTCAAGGTATATTAAAGAACCGTCCTAAAAACAGTTAAGTGTTTCTTCAACTTTGAAGGCTTTTGGCCCTGTGGGTTTTTAGAAAGAAAAAAACTGTTTTCTGGTACTCTAGCTATTATTGTAAGTGCTGTGTTAGATACTGGACCATTTTTTGGATACACAAAAGCATTCTGTAAACATTTTTAGACTAAAATGACAGAATACTCTTTTCGCTAGTCTTTGCTAGTAGCATGCATTGAAAACTGTATGTTAAAAATCATAAAAGTGTCTGAAAATGAAGAAACAGGAAGAAGAAACAAATATAGATGGACCGAATCTTGATACCTGTTTCAATTATTCTTCAACCTTGTGAAACAATACGGTATTTAACAGAAGCAGCCATCTGCACAATTAGCATAGCAGATATTTTCGCTTGCCACCTCCGCGCTCATCGTCACTTCTCTCCAGCGCCGCCATGTCAAATCAATGTCAAATTTAAATGTTAATAGAAACTTAAATTATTCACCGTGTACTTTAGCCCCTCTGACCTACTCCAGTGTGGAGTGAGTCTCCATCCTCTTCTGGAATATATCAGAGGATGTTGACCTGTCCTGTTCCCATGTAGCCATTTTCACCGTCACTGAATGCTAGCAGTCTGATTGGAATATGGAAAATATATTTGTATTGATATATGGACTATTTCTTCTTCAGTTATATGGGACTGATGAACGCAGCTGATGCTAGCCCAGAGCAGTGGATTACATGCAGTCATGCAGTTTTTACAAAATAATTTTTAAGTGTTATGACTTCCTGTTGTATGTTGTAGATCGTAATAGAAACAAGTTACTAAACTCTGTGTGATCAAAGAGCGAGACATTTTCCACAAATATGGTGAACTTTGCTGTCTTATTACCGTTTTTAAACCCCTCCCATCTTTTTTGTTAATTTGGAAAACTGTTTAATTATTATAAACTGTTAAATTATTAATAACAGCACAACCCTATTACCTTTCATGACCTTTTCTATTTTTTAAATGATTTTATACATTTCGTCTGTTTGACTTTATTTTTATTTAATGTTCATTGCGAGAAAATAACAGAATCACACAAATCAGGGCTCCTGATAGCCCCAAATTATTCTGACAGATTTGCAAAAATTGCAAACCTCGTATTAAACGAGAACATAAAACGGCACTTCTGATGATCAGCATTTTTTTCTGATGGTTAACCACCTCCTTTTACTGAACAAAAAAATGAAATAAAACAAAACGGCCCTATTTTGTACCTCATTTATAGAAAAGGTGTCAGATTGACAGCAACAGGGGTGCAGTGCAGCCCAGAGAGATAAATTAGCCAGCGGATGTGTTTCTGCCTCAGAGTTTGGTTAACATGGACCGGCGCTTCAGTACGTGTATCACCCTGACCTTTAGAGAAATCACGGCCGGGCAGCTAGAAGGCCATCTTCCAAACTCTCTTCTTCAAGCATCTTGCTGCTCCGGCAGACGTGGCCTTTCCAGCCAGCCGTTCAGCACTTGTTAAATGTAATAGAGCTTCTAATGCCCAGACCTCCATCTGGCCCGGGTCGGGTCCCTGACATTAATGGATTCCAGCACTCATTAAATTTATTTAAATCGTGTCTCTCCGGCCGGCCGCGCAGCAGGAGGTTATCCGCAGAAGAGGCCTTCATGCCGCAGCTCTGTCAAACCGCACACCAGGGTGGACCTTCTCTACAGATTTACAAGGGGACAGAGGATAGGTCTTTTAAAATGGTTCTTTGCAAAGAATACCTTAAGTATGGTGAGGTAGGCACTAAAAAGTTATTAACGGAGGAATAAATCAAAGTGTAAGCGGTTTTACAGCTGTTAGGGAGAAAGGGGTGATATAAACAAGAATCAGCAAAACGGGTTTAAAAAACACAAAATAAGCACAAGCAAAGGTTTTTGTCATATAACGGTTGCGGTAAATGTCACAGATTCCATCTGCTTATTTATTTACAGTATACTCCTGTAACTTACTGTACCTACTGCTCCAGCCAATTAGGTTTCAAAGCACAGCAGGCTCTGGCAGTGTCATGAGATATACAGTAACAGTAATGAGGAGTGTAATGGGAGGGTTGCAGTTTTACAGTTTTATACAAGTTTTATACAGGAATAAACAGTACCCATAATTATTTTATTTCTGTCTTTTCACACTGAGTAGTGAGTGACTCTAGAGCTGTTAAACTGTTGTTTTATAATCACAAATACGACATAACGCACTAATGGTCAATATTATTGTCATCCTGCCCCTGGCATCAGAGCTATTACAACTTATAAATGTAGATTTGTAGACTAGGCTTGTTGGTTCTTAAATGCTCTCTGTCTCGTTGCTTTAGATAAAAGCGTAAATAAATTTAAATGTAAATGACGAAAAATAACGACTCGCAGTTCAGTGAAACAGGAAACCTGGAAATCGAACCCTTGCCGTTGCAAGCACAATGCTATATCAGTTGAGCTGTGGCAGCACTTTCAAGACTAATGTAGTTACTCAAAGTTTGTTTAAAGCTGTCTGAGCTGTTTGACTTGTTTGTGAGTCAATTTGATTGATTCCTTAAATGATTCATACGAATCATTCAGTCGTGAATCAGATTACATTGCTTGCACTGTATATTTGCTGGCCCATGCAAGCCGAGTGGACGTCTCAACAGAGAGATGCTGAATGTTTGGTGCATTTTCTTGCTTTTTATAGCAGTCTCACTTCCATTTAAGGTCATTTTTGAGTTATAGGAGGAAACGTTTCCTGTTGTCATCTCCTGAATGGTGTTGATCAGACTTTTTTGAAACAGCACTATAGGCGTATTACCAGGAGAATCATGCAAAAGGAAAAGTGCTTTTGTTGTTGAAATGTTGACCTTGTGTTGTCCTGACAGAACAAGCATGCTTTTATGATGTGAGTGCAGGTACAGCCTCATGTCTTTTACACTGAGTGGCATGGCAGACGATGAGAAGAAACATGCAAAGCGGTGGAGTATCTCACACAAACACCTTCAGAGCTGGCACAGTGTCAGCAGAGTGCCCGTGCCCCCCGCCCGCCCATCCAGCTGAGGTATTTTAATAATGATGTCTCAGTGGAGACACTGTCAAATATTAGTTTTCCCCAGTTTCCAGACCCCCATTCAGGCATTGATCTGGCTCTGCCTCTCATTACATGTCAGGAATTGAAGGTTTTGTCTAGGTTGTGTGTGTGTGTGTGTGTGGATGGAGGCTTAATAAAACATGAGGAACATTAGTATTCACTTCATGCTTCGCTCAGATGTTTCTACAGCAGGTCTGATGTGGCATGTTTCCTCCTGTGCCAGACCTCAGATGTTCCACTGCCAAATGCCTTAGTGCTGAGGTGGGAATTGGGGGAAACTGGCCTGCTGAGTATGAAGCTGGCAAAAGATGGTTCCTCATAAGACTTCTGCAGCACATCAACATACAAACATCTGAGATGGTCAGAGCGTGCACATGGTGTAGGCTGGTTGCCTGCTTGTGATCTGGATTGTAATATTTCACATGTGTGCGGTGGATATTGACATAAACAAGGGTCATCCCAGCGCACAATATTAGGATGAAAGAACGTTTCACTAACTTAGGAATAGAATTTTTGTTGTGTATGATATATAACATTAATCAAATTTTCTAATGTTACTGCAAAAACGTAATAAAAATGTTGAGAGAACTTGTAGAGAATGTTAACCAATGTTCTGAGAACATTCACTGTTAGCTGGAATATGACAGAAAGCAACAAGAGTGTGTTTTTGCTGTTTAAAGAGGCCGGCCAACGTGCTTCAACATAGTCTGTGGTGAGGTGTGAGTTTTAACCTGGCTTGGGACGTTTTACTAAAAATAATAATAAAAGCATGTAGGCTACATTTTGATTTTATTTATTTGCGCAGAGGTTGCTCTGTCATAGCTTAAGAACATAACTAACATTAGTACTTACTAATACTTTAATTAAAATGTTAACTTGGCGTCTCTCCTTAGGAGAAAGAAAAAGAGCATAGCACTTTAAAATCATGGTGTATATTAAAAAAGCTGAATATTTTGGTTTTTGAGTTCATGTCAAAATTTCTGTTTGTTTTGGATTGCAGACTTTGGTGTTTGGGAACCTGAGTCAACCTGAGCACAGTTTGAGATCTCTTCTGAAACACTAGTGACACGTGAGCTCATTAAAGTCTCGCAGGGAAATAATCTGATGATAAAGAGAATTTATGTGCCATTTTCCTTGTTGTGGGCAGGGCTGTGTCTTAGCTTGGACAGTATTTGAATTATTTTCTTTTCACACTAGTGCAGTAGTGCAGGGTAATTTGTATACCAACCTTAAGTAAGAAAGAAACTTCTTCCCATTTGTATTTTAATTACCTTTGTAGTTTACTTTGATGGAGAAAAACTGTGAATTGAGCTGACGGTGTCTCAGAAATAGCTTGAAAATATGGATAATTAAGAAGAGCTGCATTATGCCGAGCAGAAAACAACATAATGATGGAAAATAAGTCTTATATTGTAAAATACACTGCAATTTTTGTAATTATTCTGATGGGATCTCTGGGGTTTGATTCTCCAGCTGGGAGCATTATCTTCACTCATTGCAACAGTCAATAGCACACAATTAATTGGCCAAATGAAAGGCTGTGTTTAATAATTCAAATTGCCGTTTGTGTGAATTAAACAAGGGCTATCTGGGCTCTGTTATTGTTCAGGAGAGTAAATGGCACTATGGCAAAGCTCTGGGGATCATATGAACATTTGTGAATTTATGTGATTGAGCCTTCATTGATGTGAGGCAGCCTGAATGTATTTTGAATATACCTCCTGATGTGCTTGTTTACTGCCAGATTCAGTCTTCTCGGATGGAAACAGTCACACTAAACATGTAGAATATTTAACAGCGAGTAGAAATCTTGATGAAATTTCAGAAAGATCTGAAACGAGTTGCGTGACACAGTCACTACCTGTGAATTTGGTGAAGTTTCAGTACATTTTCATTTATACATTTTGGGCTTCATAAACACTTTACAGTTTGTAGTTCCTGTAGCTTTTATATTTGTACATTGTATTCAAATAAAAACATGTACAAAAAATGACCATATAAATGACCAAATGAATATAAATGACCAACATTCATATATTTATTAATCTCTATTATATATTTTATATGAATGCATATATATACCCATATGTATTTATATAAACTATATCGTGTTGTAGATTTCAGTGAATATAGTTAATCATACTCAGGATTAACTTTACTGGTAAGTGTTTTGGTAACACTTCAAATGGCTGAAAAGCCTACAAAATCCACTTCTCTGTGTGACGACTGGAAGGTGCGCTGCGTTTTCTGCCAAAAAAAGCTTTCATTTGGTCTCGAGATCACATAATCACATCAACATAATTCCAAAACTCACAGAAACTCCTCAAATCACATGCACAGGAACCATAGAAATGACAACCGGAAAATGTCTTTTTAAAAAAATGTTCCTGTAGCTCAGCTGGTAGAGTTTGTGAGTTTGATTTCTGAGGAACACATGTACTGATTAAATGTATAGCTTGAATGCACTGTAAGTCGCTATGGATAAGAGTGTCTGTCAGATGCACAAATGTAATTGTATTAGAGGTGACTCGGGTAAATACGACACGTCCTTCCATCACTGGCATTTCTACCTGTGATCTGCTTTGAGTAGCTTCGTCTGACAGCTTGGGAAAGTGACAGATAAGAGGGAATAATTAATTTATCAGAGGAGACCAGACTCTAATCCCCAGTGTCCTGGTGATAAGGTTTTTTTTTTTACTCTTTTCCTTTCCTTTAGATCTCTTCGGTTGATAGAGAGCTCTCCCTCAGCAGGTTCCCATTAATAAGCCTGTCAGAGGGGCCAGGACGAGCCCGGCCGGAGCAGGTTATCTCCTCACCGCACACCCACGTCTCCACCTGGCAGCCAGTGGCCGCCCACTCCACGGCTCTTTGAAACTGCAGGAGCATGGAGCCCTTTCTGCAGGCCTCCAGGGCAGTCCTGTCATTTGAACTGGCTAATTCCAGCATCGGGGGAGCAGAGAGCCCGACAGCTGACAGAGCCGTCGACACAGGCCGGGACGGAGCGAGGAATGGAACTCGCCAGGGGTTGAATTTTTAAAAACATTCTTTTGTGAGAGATCTAAATGCAGAGGGATTTGTTTTTCTCCTTTTCATGTTGCTTTTTCTTTTCGGCTACCTCTTTTGGGTTTTAAACAGATACAGGCATCTCTCCTGAGGTGTTTGTGTTTGTTTCATATTGTGTACGTGTGTATGTGTGTGTTCATGGATTCAGCTGCACCTCACAGTGTGAGAAGCTTTGGTGTGCTGGTTTATCCATCAGTTTGGGTCTGTCTGGCTTGAGTCTGGCATCGGCTGCCCTGCACAGCACGAAATGTTAAACGTGTGTGTGTGTATGTGTGTGAGAAGTTTTGAGGTCAATAATGAAGGCTGATATCATGTGGGAGTTTAAGCAGACAGAGTCTTTAATAAATAATAACCTTTATGATTGAAGCTTTGCCAGGCACTGTACACAACCACTGTACATCTTCCTTACGTCCGGAAAACGTATTAAACGTATGAAAATCCTTTTCAAAGATGTAACTGAAAAGCTAAAGATGAGATTAACGATTCCACAAAAAAACTTGATGTTTGTGGAATTTGAGCCTTTACGAATAACAATGCTCAAACTATTTTGTTTTCTCATAAATATTTAAAATATCAAATATGAATCAGATACGAGATGGAATTTCACTTGCACATAAGAAGTCCATGTTAGAGGAGACGATGTTGTTTCAAACAGAATTGTCTTTTAAGTATGATCACTCTCAGATTTATGAATTATCCTAGAAATAGTAATACTGTTAATGATGGTATTATACAGTGAGTTTCTGAATTAAGCAGTCTGGTTATATAAAAGTAAAAATCATTTACCTTTGTACATAGGTTGATTTGAACATTGACAGAACTACAATGAGAAGAAAAAAATGTTTAATTGATGAATTTCCAGTGTACAATTACACTACCTATAATCCTGAAAAGAGATCCATTAGAAAAGTCGCTGTTTCCATGGAAACAAAAATTCCAGGAAAGAGTTCACCTACGACTTCCCACTCTCACAAAGCATAAATCAAGTCAGTCTTTCTAAACACTATATACAGTATGTCTAAATACTTTACAATAAACTTTACAATAAAATTATATGACTACATCAATATTGTTTTTATTGCAGTTTTCATTAGATCCAGTCATTCCCACTGCTTCCTGAAATTAATCATTTATTTTCTCTTAAAAGACTGACTTTGATCATTTTTTGCTTTAAATCAAAGATTTATTGTTGGAGCAGGATCCCATTTTAGGCTGTAAAAAAGTTTCCCTAACATTTCCATTATGTAACAAAAACGTTCAAAATCTTATTTTGAAAGTTCTGTGAATGTTAAAATGTTTAAAAACGTTGTATTAACATTGTTGCTTGGTTATAAGAACGGTATTCAAACGTTTGATTCTGTAATGTTTTTAAAATGTCCCAGTCACATCTTAAGAATAATGTCTTTGATATATATTATATTAAACGTTAAAAAAGTTCTACTAAAAGTTACTGCAAGATCTTTTTTAAACTCTGAGAGAACTTTTACAGAATGTTAGCCGATGTTCTGAGAATGCTTCTTGTTAGCAGGGAGGTCACATTCATGTATAAGATCTTTATGGATTATTTTTTTGTAATTCCTATGAAATAGGAAACATACTTGCCGAGGCCTCTTTAAAAGTGGGCGGAGACTCTTTACTCGCCCGTCAATCAGTAACAATATTAGACAGAAAACTAAAAGTGCACAAAGAAAACAGTCTTTAATAAAATTTCTTATGAACTTCAAATCTAAAGCCCAAAAAACTCCTAGCTGGCATACTTTTATTGCTTGGATGGAACCTGAGGAGATATCTGCGATATCTGCTGCTTAGTAGAGCAAGCTATGAGAGCCAAACCCAGTAGACAGTGAAGTCTGTTATCATATCACGCCTAATCACATCCACTGGTCCTGATGTTGCTCGTTTATTGATTTGTTTTGTCTGCTTCAGGGCTCCCACCCTCAAACAATATTCAAAAGTGTCTGGTGTGCAAAGAACAGCCCAAGGTCAGCAGAAAGGCATTCGACCAATCACAAGCCCTCTGTCAGTCTTATTTTTTGGCAGACAGCAGCGATCTGCCTCTTTCGATCAGGCAGCCGACTGCCACCAAAACCACAGTGGCTGATTCACGGGCTTATCTCGCTGATGCGTTTAATCTCCTCACGGCCTCAGCCGGAGCAGGAAGGAAATGGCTGTCATTGTCCGGGGATGTAAACTTGTGACCTTTTCAATTTCAGCCGCTCGTTTCAAAGCCCCGTCTGTCCGCGCAGCTGCACGTCTCGGCACAAAGGTGCCGTTTGCTTTTCATTTCCCGTCCGATAAGAGTGGAGAAAAAACATTGTATATTGTAATGCTCTCAGAGGCCTTTGACATCAGTAAAATGGAAGACTGTGAGAGGGATCGATACAAATTAAAAGTAAATACAAAAACCGGCAGCGGGAAGAAAACACTAAAATGCTCTGAAAGCTGTTGGCTTCTGCTGGCCGCTCTTTGGCTGAACATTGTTTGTTTGAAGGTTGAATGAAATGGAGGATTTAATAAGTTGAGAGATTCAAAGTTGGTGGAAGGAGAAGTGACCTTCAACATATCCAAAAACTGAACACATCCTCATGTTCTCCAGAAGACATCATTTTTAAACTTTCCATATAATGTCCAGGTTCATATGATATCAGTGTTACTGTAGAAAATGATGTAGAAGGGATTTAAAAAAAAAATACATTTATTCATTATTAAATGCAGCGTGTTTTTTTCAAAATTAGTATAACTTTTGACTGTTTTTTACTGATACACAATACAATACATATAAAAGTAAGAGCATATTTTACTGCTAGTCAAAAAGACAAAAAATTGTTACAAAATGCCCTTATGCATTGTCAATATGTCAAATAAATAGGACATGTACACATAATTGTAATACGTTTGGTTAAATAAAGTGCTATATATTGCAGGCATATGGGCATAGCTATTTCTGTATGTTCGTTTTAAGTTAGATAATAATACAGTCTGCTGAAATGAATAACAGTTTTTGTTTATGTTAATGACTGTAATTATCACCTGACATCTACTTATTGACTTCATGAAATGTTTCAGTGAATTGTTAGTTACACTGGAATTCTGGAACCCATAAAGCTCTAATGATGATCTCTGCAGAGCGTCCCCATCACATCTCTGTTTGATGGAATGACGCGAGAGAAGATATATTGCCGATGTCATTGGTATCTAAGCATCCCTTAAATCATGACAGGTGACATCTCATCAATCAAAACCTCCCATTGTTCAGCAAGCACAGCTGTGATTATTTTTAACTGGCCATATTGTCTTCACCAGAGAAAAAGTTGCATATTTGGTATATGTCCCACGGATTCAGAAGCAGGACCACAGAGAAAAGCTTGTGGTCTGCCTTGGATCACCCTGCAGATGATCATCCCAGCTAACAATTTTAGGTTATAAGAACGTTTCCCTAATGTTTCCATTAAGTAACAAAAACATTATCTAACAATGTTAGGTTATAAGAAAGTTACCCTAACTTACCATTAAGTAACAAAAATGTTAAAAATGTTATTTTGAAAGTTTTAGGAACGTTCTAAATGTCCAGATGTTTTAATATTATTTATTATTTAAGAATAACATATATAACATTAAAAATGTTCTATTAACGTTACTGCAAGAACTTTTTTGGATAACTTTGAGAGAACTTCAAAAGAATGTTAGCTGGGATGCTTACTGGCTTTTCACGTCAACACATATGAGATGTGAAGTATGCAGGGTGCGGTTGGTAGAACTAGGTTATAGGATACAGAATATATTTTGAATGGGTGTCATATAACAAGCCTGTTTTCTTACTTTTTACAAGTTTGTGATCATGCAGCTTTAGAAGTGAAGAGTCCAGCTTGCAGGTTGTGCAGAGATGGCTTCTCGATGGACAGCATACTTCCATCAGATCTGCAGAATGGGTCATCGTAGGTAAGTTTATAGGTTCAGGTTTTCGTATGTTTCTGCTTCTCGCTAATTTTTAGTTTACGACAGTTGCCTGCAGGCCTGCCAGTGGCCTTCATCAGTCATGCACCAAAAGCTCTCAATGATCGTATTCGGAAAACCAAAATTGACACTTCAAAATGAAGGAATGAGTGATTATACTGACAGATGAACTGACATTTAAAACTTGCTCCTGCAAAAAAAATATAGTCATCGTTTTTACTTGTAAATTGTCTGTTTGAAGCTCGATTTGTAAATGCAAAACGAAAAGCTTTTCGCAAATAAAAAGGCAAATTTCAGATGTCAAAAACACAATTTAAAAGGTGCATTAAAATAGATTTGTCAGTTGATTCATTTTCACCTTTGGGCAGCAAATTCCCAAGTGTTTCAGACAGAAGGTTTTTAAGATAATGTTTGTAGTTTAAAGAGATCAAGAACTCCAGCTGTCTCTTTGGGCATCTCATTTTCAGCCACGTGACTAAAAAGAGGCGTGACATGGAGGTTGAAGTCATGATTTTAAGCTTTATAGTTTTGGTAGTTTTTATGTGCTTCAGTAAGCCTTAACTTAAGAGTCTGTGTAATGAGAAACAGTTGCAAACACAAGTAACCCACAGAGAGTTTGTCTCTTGTTACACGCAGGTGTTGTTTCACCTGCCAGTGGCCATCCATCAAAAGTAATAGGATTTACGTCAATACAAATTGAAAACAAATAATACGTGTACATGGAAGTGGTTGCTATGATCAGCATTCATTAGGCTTTGGTTTCTGGTGCGGTGACCCAAAGCAGGTTGGGTCAGGGAGGCAGTGAGCGTGAATTCAAGCCCACTCATTGCCAACTTATTGGACAGTCAATAACCTATTTAATTTAATGTCACAGGGAATGTGGGCTGGTAATGTTGACAAGGGCTTGAATGTACCGAGGGGGGATGCGGGGGCAACGACAGGCCCCAGGTGCAAGAACCAGATAAACAGGAAGTGTAAACCTGAATACATCTGGATCCTTTTGAATGATTAAACTGTCTGCCCAGCGTTTTCATTAAAGAACACATTCTAAACATTATTCTGATCACAGATCACCCTCCAGGTATTACAGACCTTCAAGTCCATCCAAAACAGAGGAGCACTTTCTCCACAATGCCACACAAATAGCAAACAAATGTGGCACCGCCCAAATCCTGTGCACATTAGAACAGTGACAACAATATTTGAAGGTGATTTCACATGTAAGCCTGTTGGCTTTGATGCCCCCCATCAGTCAATAAACCATTTAATCTGAGAGCTTTGGAGAGGTCGATGTTGTGATCAGGAGTGGCAGTGTGCAGAGTTCTGTCCAGCACTGATAAAGCATTCATTTCCCAGCTCCCTTTGTCTTCAATTTGGATAGAAGCGAAAGGCCTGCGGACCGTTTCAATAATTCATCTGTGTGTTTAATGAGCTCCAGTAATCCGCAGCAGTGGGCAGCAGCGGTGCAGGGCCTCGCGGTGGACTAGAATGGACACAAATCAAGGATTACTCCCATGCGTTTCTGTATTCATGCACTAATTTGCAAACATGACTATATCGTTCCAGTGGTTTGCCTGCTATGGGGGCTTTTAAAAATTTGAGGAAGCTTTTTCATTTTTAATCTCGCCATAGCAGAGTTATTACCAGGGTTTGAGGGCCATTGTGAGACGTCACCCCTCCAAAACAACATACACATGAGTTGAAGCTGCTAGTTTTACCTGCATTTAATCCATGCCAATATTCTTCTAAAATTCTTCTAAAAGCAAACTGTTCTTAAGCTTGGTTTTGTGTTTAACTTTACAATAACATTTTTGTTAGTAATGGCAAATAATTATAGTCACAAAAACACTTTAGTTGATTAGTATATAGTTATTTAGACTTTTATTTTTTGGTATTTTAGAGACGATTTAGGTTCTAGGTTCTTCATTTCTTTAGTTGTTTATCTTCTAAAACATGAAATAAATAACAGTATGTTTAAATCAACATTTTTGTGTGTATTTTACATTCTGTTGTTGTGTCATCTTCAGCTCTCTGTCATGGAAGGTTTTGGTCAGTCAGTTTGTTTGAACTGACACTGACTTTATGTGGACACAAGAGAAACTCCACTGAGATGAACATCATTGCAATGTAAATGAAGCTGTGAGAGCCTGGAAGTCCATTAAACCGTCCTTAGGTTTCTCATTCTTCACCTTCACCACATATTCTTCTCTGACGCTCCACAAGGCCACATATCGGCTATTAATCAGAGGAAATCTGGGCAGTCAGAGGAAGACACTGAGACATTTACAGGTGTGTGTGAGGTAGAAAAAAGTGAAATAAGAAAATGTGTGATAGATTGAGACACCTGACTCACTCTCCACTTCAATAGTAGATTTTATTTTTTGGGAAAAATTTCAGTAATAAAAAAAGTAATAAAATCCCAGTCGTCACATTTTCACTGTGATGGTCCATTAAATGGTGAGATGGTCTCCGTTGGGAAAAAAACCTTCTGGTGCTTGAATACATTTGCATGTCATTGCAACCTCCGATACCTCAGAGTCTAGGACAAAACAGCAAAGAACGTGAAACATGCAGTGATTTTACACTGTGACCTATAATTTGTGTTGTTCATAACTTCTGTAAAATGTATATACAATCTTATATTATAGTCTTCCATCTGTCAGTCCTGTAACTTTTTAAATGATTTATTTAAATTGTTTTTACCTAGGTTTAAATGGAACTGTGCAGAAATCACTACCATGAGGTTGGGATGTTCTGGTGGTTGCCAGGGTGTTGCTATGTGGTTGCTTTCCGACCTCCTTCAAAAGAGCCCATCTCCAGCTCTTTTAGACATTGTGGTCCCTGTAAATAGCACAGGCTGTATATTGAACATAACTCTATTTCATTTATATCCATTGCTATTATCCACCAGATGAAAAATATACATCTGCTCTCTTAAATGTTTTTTTACACTTCAGTTGTTGAAAGTGATGCTTGCCTTTGTATGCACCACTCGTTATATATTTTTATGCTAATTTCCATTTTAAATCCTGTTACACTCACATCAGCTGTCCAAATGTCAAGGGCATTTACCATGTGTCAATGTGGAGACCCCATTACGTTTAAAATAGGTTGTGTGCAGACATTCACGACTGTATTGAATTTTTACATTTGGTGTGAGATGTCCAGTCTTGTGCTACAGTGTGTCTGTATGCAGTCTAACCTAAACACGCTCAACCATTCAAATGCTCATGCAGGGAACTAACAGGGAATGTTGGCTAACATTCTCTCAAACCCCTCTGAACATTATCAAAATAGTTCTTGCAGTAACATTATTAGAATGATTTTAATGTTATATATCATATAATTCAAAATGTTATTTAAAGCAATTAATGGAACATTTAAAAAACATTACAGAATAAAAAAAATGTTAATACAATGTCTAAAAAAACTGGATGCTTTGAAAGTTCCCTTAACTTAAATAAAATGTTTAATGCTTTTGTTACTTAATGGAAACATTAGAGAAATGTTCTTACAACCTAAAACGTAGCACACGCGTGTTACTGAGTACATCTGTCATGAGACCAGAACAGGTGACAGATGAGACACACACACATACAAACACACTCTCCAGGGGGGTACAGAGTCCAGCACACACTTGGTTGGCAATCATGCAAAGCAACTTGATGAGAGATAGCCTGTCGAGTTGATTGACAAGCCCACTAACTGGAGCTGAACGCAGCGATGAGGCGACATCAAGAGTCGAGGAACTGAGGCGTGAGTCCCAACCCCTGACACACACGTATAAAACTCTAATCACTGACCCTGATTAGCTGTCATCTCTACAGCTCAGATTGTTAGTGTGAGTGACTGGAGAATGAAGGGTCACGATGGAGTCGCTTTAGCTCTGTCACCATTTATAATTGTACAAGCATCCTGCTTTGTTAAATGAGTCATTTAACAGAGTTCACTGATATGTGGCGGGTGATGTAAAAAGGCTTCGTTTTCTGCAGCAGTCAAGTTAAACTGTGGCTTTGTTCTCAGACCAGTTTAAAAAGGTAGGAAGACATCAACCAATCTGAGGTTGTAAGAACGTTTCTGTAACATTTTTATTAAGTAACAGAAATGTTAAAAATGTTGTTTTGGCATTCTAGGAACATTCAAAACGTCCATTTTTTTATGTTGTATTAACGTCATTGTTTGATTCTAAGATTTTAATTGTGTAATTTTAATTGTGTATTTATTTCCTTGTTTTTTTTGCTTTTTCCTCCCTGTAAAGCGGCTTTGAGACAATGCCACATTGTAAAAGCGCTATACAAATAAAGTTAAATTGAATTGAATTAACGTTTTTAAAATGTTTCGCCCATATACATATTCTAAAAATACTGTATAATACCTGCATTTGTCTTTTATGCAGTGGTTGTTTCGCTGATTTGAATCCTTTGATTCTCTTTAATTATATTCACATCTCAGTAGCATCATTAAGTCTTTAACCCAGCCTCGCACATGACCCATGTAGCATCTACAGGGTCACTGTTAATCAGTGTTAATGGGTTCTTGCTAAACGTGTAGGTTCATCTTAACTAATTAAACGCTCAGCTCACTTCTGCTGTTCAGTTTTATTGTTCACAAATTAAGATTAAAGGTTATAGATTGTGTTTATGGTAACATTGATGTTTGCGCCATAATACAGTGAAAAATAATGATACATAAAAGGTATATCAAATCTATGTATTTATGTTTATATGTAGAAACAATATATATATATATATATATATATATATATATATATATATATATATATATATATATATATATATTTTATTTGTTTATATGTAATATAGGATTCATTTTTAAAACATTTCTCAACAATGCCCCTAACTTTCTTGATTTTGCCAAGATGCCAAAGTAATACTGACAATATAATATTCATATTATAGCTCTATAGTCTAACTCCATGTCAATATGTCTCATTTTAAACAAATTAGTTTAATTATTCTTATTAAAATATATATAAGAACTCCATTACAGCCTTCTGAGCTGTTAAAGAGCAACATTCGAGCAATAACATTTTCCTGGCAGTAAGTTTAGCTTTACAGTGAGTCTTTCAAATGAAAGCCAAACAGAATGAAGTGAGGAGGGAAATCAAATACATGTAAATGAGAAATATCTGAATGCGAGACGTGTGCCAGAAGAGGAGAAAAGTGGCCAGCCTTCATGCTGTTTGTATAAGAGCAGCGTGAACTTAAGTCTTAATTGGTGTGAATGGCAAACGGCCGCTACCTGACCAGAATCATTCATCAGAGCGGATGAGAGCTGGAGGGTGTCTCACTCACACACACACAAGCCTAATTCTGTGCTTACAACAGTGACTGACACTAGTTCTCTGTAATATCAACAAAGGCCACAAGAGTGGATATACTAATGAAGAAACATAGAGTGCCCATCGGTCATATATCATATCTATCATAAATGTTTGTCTTGATAGTGGAACGTTTTTAAATGTTACAGAATTTGGTTGAATAGCATTCTTATATCCAAGCAATAATGTTAATGCAATTTCTGAGTTCAGAAATTTGTTTAATCTGATGATTGGTGGATGTCAGCTGTAGACCAACAATCCAGCAGAATTCCAGAGATTCCATTGGCGGAAGATTTCACCCTGAGCTCTCCTGAGTATGTGGCACTCAGAAATGTTATCATACAAATCTGAACTGGCCATAAACAAATCAGAGGTGTTAGAAAACAACAGGGAATATTGTTCTAAAAATGTGATCACAGAGTTTTGGTTTTCATTTCTGTATGTTAAGAATGTCTTACAAAACTGCTTTGAATGATTACTGTATACACTGTAAAGTCACCGGAAACTTCACAGCATGTTAACTCCATATTGTATTGTTACTTACTGTATTGTCATATATGTGACCCGGACCATCTACACCTGAACATACTTTGTGAGAACTCACATTAATAACCTGTGTTGGTAGGAGAACATATGTTAATACAGATCTACACACCCACTCTCTCTACCATTATGGTGTTGTATCACAATAAAAGTAACAAAAATTGTACTGCGGGTGTTTGTTAATGAAGTTCTCAAGAAGACACTGTTAGAGTTATAAATAGACTCCTTGTTTCAGAGAAACTGCATTGGATTTATTGGAATAAATGTAAATATTACATAATGGCAAAACAACTAAATATTCCTTTACATAATTTTGTTAATATCATACACTATACAAACTATATAGCATTATATACTGTATAAATATGATATATTATTAAAATTGTGTAGTATTTATACATCATAATAGTATTTGCAATGCCTTTAATTATTGCTGATTTAAATATTACAGTAATTTGCAGTAAGGATATCTATATATGTGTGTGTGTGTATGTATATCTTAGTAGTCCTATAATTGTAGTCCTAAAATATTTTAGTAATCCTAAAATATGCGTCACTTTCTTTACGTATAGTATAGTTTTGTATGTTTTCTATTTTAATATGGGATGAAATGTGATCTTTATGTTTTCACAAGAGCAGAAGTATGTGAGTTGATGAGTGACACAGCCATCATCTTGAGTGAATCCGTCTATGTTCTGTTGTCTCCTGCCTAAATACTGCGGGTCTGCTTTTAACTCAGTCTTATGTCTCTTTCAGACACCCCTGGAGCCCTGTCATTACCACAATGCTGCGAAGACCTCAGCATTGACCGTCACAAATTGTTGGCCTCGTTGGATGATTCCAGTGGCTGCTCTTTTCTCCACTCTTGCTATTTTCTTCGTCCTCATCTTCCTCAGGTCAGTACTCCTGAAAAGAGTGTCGCCCTGAGGCCTAAGATGCAGCTTTTCATCTGTGTTGTGCGTCTTATGTTCTTGCTCTGCATCACATCTTATGTTCCATTAGTTCTTGGCCGTGGGGCGGAGGGCCAGAGTGAGGGTCACAGGACTTCCTTTGACTCTTGCCATTTTTACAGGCTATTCAAAGGGTGCTATTAAAGGTGACACAACTGCTTTGTGTTTGTGGTGCCATGCTAGTTTGCCATCCCTTGGTCTTTCTATGTCTTTCTGGGAAGGATCGAAGAGTTTGTTCATTCAGTGGACTGGAACTAGTGCAGTACTTCCTGTTTTGTCCGGGTAGAATGCAGCCCAAAGAATCAGAAATTTGTTCATCCGATAGTTCAAGCTTTTGTGTGTTTACAGTAGTGTTTACAGTAGCTTCGTAAAACATGGATTAAAACCCACAAAAGCATTTGTAGCAAAACAAGTTTTAAAACATTTCATAAAACATAAACTTTAGCACACAATACAGAAAGCTATTAAAGTGGCTGTTCATTTCATCCGCTTTAATATAGACTGGCGGAAAAACAAATGACTTACTCTACAACTTATGTATTTCCTGCTGATGAAGAATTGCATCATGGGTAATCTTTTAATCTCTCAGCAAGGGGCTTGCATTAAGGAGGAAATTGCTACAAGAGTTACCCACAAGACTGAACAAGAACATAAATCCAGCAGGTCTTCCTGAATCACCGCAGGGCTTCCATCACTGCCAGATACCATGAGACCACAATTGATTCCATCCAATCCACCATACTGACTTCACATGAATCACAAGCTAATCTCTAAAGCTGATATCAAAGACAGAAACCAAATCAGCACTGTGTACCGGGGTCACCAGTGTCATTTATTTGTAGGAACAATCCCAGCTAACAATTTTAGATTGTAAGAACATTTCCCTAACAGTTCCATTAAGCAACAAAAACGTTAAAATTGTTTTCAAAAGGTCTATGAATGCTCAAAATGCCCTATATTTTAAACATTGTATTAATGTTATTGCTTGGAAATAAGAATGTTATTCAAACATTTTTAATTCTGTAATTTGTGGTAGAGGACAGTAGACAGGAAACAAAATTAGTTGCAAGCCAGATTCGAACTCTGATGGCCATAACTCAAAGTGTGTCAGCAGAGCATTTCCTCATGTTCTGAATCACAGTTTGAGAGCCACTGGTGCTCAACCCACACACACACAGCAGGCAGTTGATGGACAGCCATTACATGCCTCTGCAAACATGCCTGATATTCGTCTCTCTCTCTTTCTCTCTTTCTGTTTCTCTTTCACTTCTCACACTTTCTCAGTCTCTCTCTTTTACACTCAAACATGACCCTATTCATTTTCTTAATACATGTTCCTGGTTCTATTGTTGCTGATTTATCAGGGCACATTTTTCAAGAAAATGAGATGCAAGAAAATCGTTCATCTAAATGACATTTTTTCTGCTGAGGCCTTTTGCGTGATATTGACTCCACATCTCTATCTGTCATGGCTGCCAATGTAACATTAACAAAAAGAATGAGTTTACCTTTTTATAAATTCTTTATTTGCATGTTTTTCATACAGAGGAGCTCTAAATAAACTGTAAACTGTATGTTACAGTGTGTGTGTACAATCTCTTTTAATTTAAGGTGGATGTGGCTGCAGTTTTATTCATGTCCACCATCCTAATGATCTGCCAGGATTTACTCTGGATCCGTCTGAAAGTGTGAAGCAGGTGAGATGTGGTGCAGATATGACATTTCAGTTTTCTGTCAGGGCAGGACTTCCCTTCACCAAATCTCTCTCTGTAACCTTGCTGGCAGTAACCCAGCTAGCAGTTGTAGGTTGTAAGAATGTTTCCCTAACATTTCCATTAGTAACAAAAACATTAAAACATTCAAATGTTAAAACGTTGGAACATTCAAAACGTCTGTTTTTTAGACGATTCAAAACATCTGTATTTTATTCAACATTTTTTAATATTTTGTAGTATTAACATTATTGCTTGGTTATAGGAACAGTATTCAAACATTTTTAAATTCTCTAACATTTTTAAAATGTTCCACTAACAACTAAAGAATAACATTTTTGATATATATGATATACAGCAAAACTTTTCTACTAGCCATACTACAATAACTTTTGGGATAATTTTGAGAGAACTTCTAGAGGATGTTATCCAACTTTCTAAGAACATTCCCTGTTAGCTGGGTAATCTTCTCATCCAGCGTGGAGGACGGTGAGTGGAGAGCAGGTCTGATCTCAGGCAGAAGCCTCCTGTCCTTCTGCTGTGCTTCACTGAGCTCTGCTCATTGGTCTTTGACAGCATGTCTCAGAGATGGTTGAACCTCATCTTCAGGGTCTGCACACAGTGAAAGCATTTAACTTCCAACATCTGTCTGTGTTTCTCCATCTCCTCCATCTCCCCACTGGTCATATCTTCTCCTTTCATGCTTAAAGACTGTATGGTGTCACCAATGGAGAACTGTACTCAATAACGAGAGCGCAGCAGGAAGTCATCTTTATATTGACTTCTAGCTATGATGTTTATTTTCCATCATTTCAATTTCTGTGATCCCTGAGTGTTTATTAGTGGAGGAACCAGTAAAAAAGCTTCTCACTCTTTTTTCAGTTTTTCAATTTCATGCTCCTCAGATAAAAATCTGTGCTGTTCAGTGTGCAGTATGTTAGATGAGAGGTCACCAAGTGTGCCATGCCGATCAGGGGCGATGAGGTGGTGTGGCGTGATTTACAATTGAATTTTTAGATTATTACACCTTTGGTCATACTTACGTCAGTAAAATGTAATGTTTTTACTTTAGATCACTAAAAACTCCACCAAATAGCTGGCATTCATCAGTAATCGCTGAGGTTTGTAAAGCACTCCTCATCCTGCGTGCTGAATGTGTCCAGGAGCAAGTGCATTCAAATGCTCATTTCTTATAGCTCTCTATTGATCACTTCTCGAAAGGAAGCGTGCTGCTCTCAGAGAACCATCAAAAGTGGGACAGGACAGGACTCCCACTTCCTCTCCTGTTATCAGCTGGGATTGATTTTATGGGTCTGGAGGTCTTTCTGTTCAAAACACTTCAGACTGTATACACCAAGACCACAGACCAAAGAGACGGTCTGGAGCTTCAGACCCAGGTAACAGGGAATGTTCTCCAAATAGTTTCCAAAAAAGTCCTTGTAGTAACATTAGTAGGATTTTTTTATGTTCTATAAGTCAAAAACGTTATTCTTAAATAGTTAGTGGAACATTTTAAAAATAAAGAGAATTTTAAAGTTTGGATATTGTTCTTATAACCAAACAGCAACGTTAATACAATGTCTAAAAAACTGGATGGTTTGAATGTTCCAACCTAAAATTGTCAGCCGGGGATGCACCGCTGCTTACATCACACAGACGTGCTTAAAGTCATTAAATGTGAATGTTCGAAACACTGTGTGTGTCACAGAGCAGAAGGTGTTTAATACAATGATGCAGGAAAAAATAAACTGATTACAGTTGTAACATGTTGTTAGTTGCTCACAGATATCTGCAAATCCCCTCATACTGTTGGAATGACAGGCTGCGACATGCTCCAATCTGTTTTTAATTATGTTCAAGATGCATGGCAAGCTTGATTTTAGAGATTCAGTGGGGAATGAAGACTGACATAAAAGCAATTTGCCACGCTCTCTTCATTAAAACGCTTTCTTCTCCTCCCTTTGTGTAAATCTCTCCTCACTGTCCCACTCTGATCCCTTTTCTTTAGTTTCTGTTTCTCTTTAGATTCTATTTGGTGTACTTATGTTAACAACAAGTTATTTTTTTATTTGCCCATCTTACCCAAATTCTTGTAAGAAATGTCTGTCATTTTATGAAATACATTTGGTCATTTGCATTTTGATGTTTACATACTGGAAATCACCGGAAAATACAATGACAGAGTTTTAAAATGTACTTGTACATTGCTTTAGGTATATATTGTTAAAAAAAGCATAGAAGCTTCTATTTTCATCTTAGCATTCAGAAAGCAAAAAAGTGGAAGAATAAAATGAGCCAAACATTTTAAACATAATTACAAATTAAAAATTTAAATAATGAATCACTGTAAAATACATTTTTCTTATGCACAAGGCAATTTTCCTTAATAATACATGATCAAACTGTTCAAATGTTGTCTAAAGTCCCACAATTCTTTGCCTTCAGGTAAACATGAGTATCTGGGGTGGGGGGGCTCTTGATGACATGTTCCCCAGAGGCTGTGAGGGGATGATGAAGGAATTTTCTGTTTCCCCTCCGATAGAGCCTTTAAAATATTCAGTGTAAGAGTCCTCGTCTGTCTCTTTTCTCTGGCTTCTCATCCTTTTCTCATCAGTAATAGACTCCTGGTGTCACCACTGCAGCTCTCAGCATGTGGCTAAAGCAGAGATGGAGCTGTCGCCAGGGGAGATCAGTCACGGCCAATCACATACACGCTTCACCCCCTTCCACCCATATAACAGCCCACATTCTGTCTTTTGCTACCAGCACACCCACTTGCTCTCCAGCAATCACTGAGGTCGGGCTATCTGCAGACACAAGAGTATAAGCAGAACGTTTTCTGGGGTTCTCAGAGGGCTATGCTTCAGGAACCAAATTTTACATAAGACATAAGATGAGTGGGTAATTCTATAAAATCAAACATTGAAATTTGTGAAAATTACAGTGAACTGCAAATTGTCGGAATGAATAGCATTACCATGACATATTAGTGTTCCTGTAGCTTGGTAGATCATTGTGTTGTGCAACTCAAAGGTCATGGTTTGATTCCCAGGGAACACACAAACTGATAAAAGCATGTATAGCGTGAATGCACTATAAGTCACATTGGATTAAAGTGTCTGCCAAATGCATAAATGTAGATGTTTAGACCCTGTTGTTTTCTTCTGATAAGCAGAACAGGCTATAGTCTGAGTGTTTGGTTTCTAAATATCTCTTGAATTTAAGGCTTATGGGAGATTTCACCTTCCTTTTTGAAATGAATAAGCCAATTTAATCTAAAAATCGTATTTTGCACAATTATGTTGTTAGTTGCATTTCATTGTTTGCATTTAGCGTAAGATGCAGTCATACAGGCAAAGTTATGAAGTTTTAAGAATGAGTATACAATACGATTTCTCTCCATTTCTATGCCAACCTCAGAAGAAAAGACAAAGCAGTTTAACATAAGCATCAGTTACAATCAAATTTGGCACAGATCTCCGTCTTCCTCTCTGTGCACTGTAAAGTAAAACCTACAAATTCATCATATGATGTTGTGACCTCATGCTCAGCAATCAGCCAGCAGAGTTTTTACACCCTGAGGAAACATGATCTTGTGACCTGAGCTCATACTCTCATATCTCTGCTACAGTGCGGCTAACCTCGCTGTCCATGGTGCTGATCCACCTCTGAATCATTGTGCTTTTATACAGTTTAAAATGCTTCCACTCTGCTTACAGTAGACAGCAGTGAATTTATATGCCTACAAAAGCAACCAAACAGCAACCAGAGGACGTGTCATCTTGGCGAGACTGTTACGTTATATTGTTATTATTCCAATTATCTTATTTTGTAATAGTTATTCTCAACTAACATTTTTACACTTGCTTTACATTTATATTTAGGTATTTGGAAGGTGGTTTTATTCATTTTTTTAAGTATGTGTTTCTGTAATAACATTATGCTCTACCAGGTCTCTTTGCTTTGGTACATACACATTAAAATGTTCAATGTTCAAACAACAGATGAGAAATATATTAATACAAGGTGCTTTGAAAACTGTTAATGGTAAGTTTGGGTCAAGGGTTAGAACCAGCTGCAGTAAAAAATGTTCACAATTTCACATGTCAATGCATGCAATGAATGTATATGTGTACAGCATTTATTTACCCTGGCGAAAGTTTTGTGTGTTAACCCAGCTGTGTCATAACTGTCTTCTCCAATATGAATTGAAAAATACTTATAAGGCATGTTTGTACAAATGTGTACTTTTTTGTTGTACATTTTCTGATTAGCGAGAGATGTTAACAGAAGAGTCGCTCTGAAAAAGACTGATTAGCACCTGTCGATGCTCGAAATTCATTACAAATTCAGATTTCCATGATTAGTCGAGTACCTCGGCATTAATTCTGTTATCTCATTCTATATTAATCTTTTCTCATCGCTTAAATATCTCGCCATCTATCTCCACTCACCATTAAATTTAGATTTCTGCAAGCTTAGAAAACGTTGATCCTTTAGCTTTTGAAACGACATACATTTATCATGTATTGTACATACATGGCAAAGGTTAGCCAGGCATGAATGAACTATTGCCACAAGACTGACAAGATAAAATGTATGTGATGTAAAAAAAATGAATTGTGGATCTAATTTACATAAATAATGTACTTTTTCATAATGCTACTTCCAATTTGTATGAATATCTTTCTTTATAAACGCCTCATGCTGTGAAAGGAACTCAGCATATGTAATGCTTACATGTCAAATCTGGACTTTGCCTCAATGTGCCTCAATGTGCCTCAATGTATAGAACAAAGACTAGTTGATGTCACTGCACCAATCCTCATAATTACAATGACATCATCCTCTCTGACACTTCCACACATACAAATGCTTTTTCAATCAACTGAAAGCGATTACCCACTACCTGCTTCTGACATCCCATAATTACCACAAGCCCCATTAGGAAGAGCAAGGCGCACATGCACAATCGCTGTCGCAGAGGCCACTCCCACTGTGAGGCATGTTTTAAAGAGAAGGCAAAGTGAGGGTCTTTGGTGGGATGTGGTCTTAATTACTGGATTAATCAATCAGTTCTATTTTCGGTTCATTCTGATGTTACCGTATTTACAGCCACGGTCTGTGGAGTGAGTGAATGAAGCGCCATTAGCCCTTGACCCTCTTAAGAAAACAGAAACTGGAGGTCCTGTTTGTAGTGAAAGCACAGAGAAAACAACATGTGAGTGATCATTAAAATATCTGTTTATTAAAACACTGACTACAGAGCAGTAATTCTGTCATCTTTTACATCCCAACTAATGTTTTAATAAGACACAGCCAATTAATAATTTATATATACATTTATAAAATATATTGGAAATGAAAATGTATATTGTATACAATTCCAAGGAATATCATTGTAAGAATAAATAACAGGCAAATATCTATCTGTCTGTATATACGTACATGCATACGTATATACATACATACAGACAGAAAGAGGCTTGAATCTACGCTCCCCCAGTTTCACAAGTCTTGCCCTTGACTAGTGCTCCTTTCCCACCATTGAGCCTGCTAACCAAAAAGTCTCATATGTTCCAGTTTTTAACCAAAAAATGTTAAAACTGTCATTGGTGCAGAAACAAACATCACCGACCTTAGAAAAATCTACACTGCAGTCTCCAGCGTTGTGACCCTGAGGCTGATTATCTCACAGATAACAGCAGCATTTACTTAGATAAACCTCCACCAGATTTACCCCTCATGAAAAGAACAGCAGCAGCCACGGCTACTCACGCACCTCCACACGATCCTGAGCTGCCATAACTAACCCAGAACCCAGCTGCGCCTTTTCAACATGGCTGGTGAAAGACTGGAATGCTTTGTATTGTTTACTTCCTCTTTGGCTGCGTGAAGACAGTTTGAACCAGCTGTTTGAGAGCAAGTCACATATACATATTTATGGCCATCTGTTTGCGTGAAAAACAAAAGAAGAAACAAGGCTTTTCCACATGTGATCGTGTCTTTGAATGAAATCTGGGAAACATCTTCTCCAGAACTGCACAGTAAAACGTCACAGCAAAGAGGTCTGCGTGAAAACACGTATCTCTTCAAATGCACAACGTCTGGCCTTGATTGTTCATCCAAAAGCAAAAAATAAAGTGAACACAAGGGCTGGCCATTAACAGTTTTAGGTTGTAAGAACAATTCCATTATGTTTTAATTAATAACACAAATGTTTAAAAGCTCATTTTGAAAGTTCTGGGAAAATTCAAATGTCCAGGTTTTAGACATTGCATTAACATTATTGCTTTGTTATTAGATTGTTAGTCAAACATTTTTTAATTCTCTTATGTTTTTCACTAACTACTTAAGAATAACGGCTTTAAACATATATGATATATATAATGTTAAAAAACACCAACTTTACTGCAAAAACATTTGATAACTTGGAAAGAACGTTTAGAGCCAAAGCTCTGAGAACAATCCCTGTTACCTGGGCATCTGTACGCTTTTTTATATATTTATGACGTGAACTTTTATATGGATGAGTTTTCGCATTTGTAAAGTGCCAAATGGAGAGCATTTGAAATGCAGATAAACTGGCTCCTCAGCGCAGTATGCTGGCAGCGCCTAATTTATCTGTCACATTGGAGGCATATGCTGCAATTAGTGTCATTTTCTCACACACATTGTTTTTGCATGCTTTAAGCATTGTCCGCATTCAAAACAGTGCACATTATGACATTATAAAGTTCTCGTCTTAAGTGTCTTACACAGAGAGACACTGGAGGGGTCTAGCGTGTCATGCACTTTGGTGACGTAGTTTTTTTTAGCACACTTAAATGCATAAACTGGCAATTTGTTGATGTAGTTTGTGTCTTTAAATGTATGAGTGAAATAAGGGGGAGGGATTTGGGGGTTTCTTGTGACAGAACAGGTCCAAATCACAGCAAAGCCAGTTTAAATTTCTATGGTGATGAAACTAAACCTAATAAGGCAGATGATAATAAGAACAAATGGCCTCCAATTTGTAACCCTGTTATTGTCTGCAGTGAGGAGAACTTTGGTGTCACAGGAATAATAAACCTATTCTTCTTCTCAGAACCATTAACAAAATCTTGCTGTAGTGAATTGCACTTTAATCAAAAATAAGTCACATTAAAATATTACTGAATTATTATTTTGTTTAGTGTTTTTTAGTGAAGTAATTTGTTTGAGAGTCTGGAGCATCTTTAAAAGTAACGAGACGCTGGTTAATGGAATCATTAAGGAATCAGAACTTGCAAACAGAACCAAAATCATTAAATCCTTTATAGTTCCCATCCCTAGTGACGACGGTCCTTTAAATAAAGATCCATTAATATTCCCCTGCAGGGAAAGTATAGCATTACTTTATCAAAGGCACTGTCTTTGCTTACAGTCAAAGCAATAAGAGTGTGATGAGTTATTAACTTGTGTGTTTCAACTAGAATTATTACAGCCATCAAAAGTTTAATGTCAGTTGCTTATCCATCTATTCGGTCTCTCTTTTTCCACCATTTTCCTGTTAGTTACAACAACCAGCCACTAATCACAGTAGCTGACACATTTTATTACCTTAGGACATTAAAGGTCCAGCTTGAGCCATAATGAGAGATCAAATGTTAAATAGTTCACCTAAAAATAAAAAAAATTCTGTCATCATTTACTCATCCGCATGTCATTAAAAATCTGACGCTCGTGAATCATAAAGGGAGATACATGACAAAAAAAGCACCATAAAAGTACCATAACTGTGGTGCATATGACCAGTGCATTCAATTAACTCTTCCCATCTGCCAACCAGTTAACAGGAAATGTTCTCAGAATATTGGCTAAAGTTCTCTCAAAGTTATCAAAAACATTCTTGCAGTAATATCTGTAGAACTTTTTAAAACATTATACGTATCATATATAAATAATGTTATTCTTTTACATTTTCATAATTTGCAATATGAAGTGACATCATGACACCAAACACCATCGGTTGTTTTGTGTCTTAAGACAGATGTGACACGTTAAATAAGTAAATATTCAATTTAAAATATAAAATATTCAATTTCAAAATGTTCCTCAACGTTCTTCTGAGTTCTATAAAGTCGTGCGGGATTGAAATGATATGAGGGTGAGTAAATGATGACAAAATTTTCATATTTTTCTGATTCTTTTGCTAAACTGTAAACGTGACATCAGTGCAATTTCTTGCATGATTTGCTAATATGCCATGCAAACATGGAGAGAGAAAATAAATGTCATCTTGCCACATTTGAAACCTGGGAAGCCAGAGCAGCCTTGTATGCCATTATATACTCCACATATACCCCTGCATTCAGCACAATTTGGTGAGTGATGGGTTCATTTTCCCTGGGGCCGGTGAGGTCTCATATGTGTGGGTGGAGGAAGATGGGTATTCACACTAGATGGACGTCTAACATCTAAACATTTCACAGTACTCACAATAATGCTGCATGAGCATATATCTACTTTCTTCATACTTATTGTGTTTAATGTTTATCGCCCTTAGACTGCTTTCTCTCATTAGTAGTGTTTGTTATGATTAGCACCATCGCTGTTGTGGTTCCTTTATGGTTCCTTTATACTGTAGGATTAAGGAGTTGAACAAACCCCTAATGCTAAGTTTTACACATTGCTTTTAACTTATTCTGCCCTGTGTGTGTTACAGAAATAAACAAATCACTCAGGACACCTTAGTAACCCCCTAGCAACCACCCACAAGACCCCAGCACAGTGGCAGCACCTTCAGCATGGGCAATCATCACCAGTGTTTCTTCAGAAACTGTAAAAGTTGTTCGATGTTGTTTAGTTTTCATTTCTTTCTGTCCATGACAAACTCATCATTCTCGCCACGTTATTGTAGACTAAAATCGTCTGTGTACATGTATGTAAATATGTTTCAAAATAGACTTTTGAAAACAGGCCACTAATATTTTGCACCATTACTTACCAAATGTTATTTCTATACCAATATTTTTTCCTGCTGTTTTGCTCAGATTTTCTTTTAGATTTCACACACATATTCTTTGCTTGGCTGATGATTCAGTGGGTTTTAAATTGATGTATCCTCCTCATTCTCTTCTTTCTGTGGTCCAGTTGTAGTTTCATTCTTCGCTGTTGTTAACTCTGAACGAATCTGATTGGTCGGTGTTTGTCTTCACGAGGAGGACGTGGCCTTGTTTATTCAGTTTCGTGGATGATACGCAGCACATGCAATCAAAGACATGATTGTTTCCACAGAGAGCTGAATGCTTAATGGATGTTTCCTTCTTTCAGAACGGCGGCTGGATGGAGGCTGCTACAATTCAACATTATCACCTTGACATCCAGCCAAAGTCGAGAAAATAGACAAGATACTCCCAGGAAAGGCGGCAAAAAATTGCTATAAAATGGATGAAAGTATAAACTGTGCAGACTGTCTGTTTATATTAGCCTCAGCACAAAAAAGTCTTTCTCTTTCTGTTGTTCTGCCGCCCGTGTTTATTTTCATTTAGCTGTCTGACACTCCATACCTCTGTCTTGTAGCCCTCCTCTCTCTCTCTCTCTCTCTCTCTCCCTCTTTCTTTCTCTCTAGCATTCAAGAGTCTGTATCTTTATCTGTTTCTCACCACGCTTTACTACCTGAATAACTTCCTTCTGTTTTATCTGTTTTTTCTGTTTTATGTCAAATAAATAAACAGATAAATATATAATAAAGGTTTGTAATCAAGCTTGTCATTTTATTCACCTCTAGGGGGCAGTGTGTCAAGCCCATGTTAAAAGGTCTATGGCTATGCAGAGCAGATTTAAGACTAGTTTGGAAGTGGCAATTTTAGTGTAGTTATTGAATTTCAAATTGTGTCATAAATGTGTGACTCTTAAAGCAGAATGCAGATTTATTTTACAATAAAAACATATTTCTTTAATGTTCTTTTCTGTGTATGTGACACTATGATACACAACTACTCTCATTATGTTTATGTGTATTAAATGTTAGTTTTGTGGTATTTGTCTGCCCTAAACACCAATGACATACAAAAATAATAAATATAAATGAATGAATGAATGAATGAATGAATGAGAAAGGACTGGGTGTCAGGTGCACTTCCTGTTTTGGTGACGTCACGTGACGTCAGTATAGCGTCCTGTATGCTGGTTATTAAAAGTACAAACATTTGATCAAATATTAACAATGAATTCAATAATTCAAGATTACACCAAACTCGGGCTATGCTAACTAGACTTTTTCCTCATCACAATCTCCAGACATTTAAACAAGAGTGTTTGTTTTTTTACTTTAATGTCCAGCAAATATCAAAAAGGCAATAAATGCGAAACAATATGAAATCGCAGTACTAATATTGAATATTTCGGTGTAATAATAATACTGTACAGATCGAGATATGTAAGCCATTGTTTCACCGTACGACATTAAAGATATTAAACTTTGGTTTACTGAGATGACTCAAAAGACATTTTCATTTATTTCATGCCTTTTTCTTTCTCTTTCCACCCAATTTATTGATTTATACGTGCAAATGCCAATGCAAATATGCATTTTATGGTATATTTTGTTTATGTTCAATAAATAAAAACAACATTTCAAAGCGCGCATAGGTTGACGTATTGGCGCGTTTGTTTGCCAATATGATCTGCGGTGCGATTAGTTACGCCTGGAGAGTCGAGCTGCAAGCCTCAGATCACTAAAAATGATTTAAAAACAATACACATTTTATTATTTATTTCATAATCAACCTGTAGAAGGAGGTACAAGCGATTGGTAGGCAAAAAGAAATGAATTATTAAACGGATGGCAAGTTAAAACTTGACTTTTTGTATTGATCCATTAACTTGGTGACTATTAAAAAGATGGGTGAGTTATTTTATAAGCTTTAGCTCTTGTCTTGTGGTTGCTGTAGTTTATCTGCTTATGTGGTCGGGAGGAAACTGATGTCAGTGATATTGTAAAGTTGGATGATGTTTTGAGCTTGTCATGCCATTTGTTGAGGCTTTTTGTTGGTTTAATTTAGACATCCAGTTCTGACAAAACATTTTCATCATGCAAAGGGTGTATTTAAGTCAACGTGTGTATGCATTTTCAATGCATTTTTGACTAACTTCATAGATTGGGCAAAAACACAAATGTTGCATAAAATCTACTTGCCTCACTCTTAAGGGCATGAGACTTGCTGTTGTTTAGCTCCTGTTTTCACAGCCCAGCAGCGTATTATGGGACCTGCAACTTTTTTTGCAAAATTTTTGCATGGTGTAAGCAAATGCATGACCTTCATTCATACCATTAACTCCAGAGGCAAAAGTCTTGTCCCACACCAGCTGTGCTGTGGACTGTGACCTTGTCTCGGTGAAGGTTACGGCCCAGTCTTCTCCAGCATGCTGCATACTGTGAGCTCCATGTGCTCATGCAAAACCTAACACGTCTGCATGTATGCACACGTCTATGTTTTAGGCAGGAAGGGAGTTATAAATGAAAGATATGTGGCATTAATTCTGGCCTCTTCAAATGACTTTATTTGTTCTGTCGGACACGAAAGGACACGTTTTACATTAATGGTGATGCTTTAGGGCATTGTGTCACGTCTCATGCTGTTGTTTGATCGTCCTTTAATGACGTTGCATTTCGAAGGTGGCTTGTAAAATGTTTCGAGATCCTCTGTGTTCTGCATTCTGTTGCACTCCATCCGTAAAGATCCATGCTTTTAATATTTGCGTAAACGCCCCTTTTATTGGGAAATGCTGTGACTGGGGTCACGCGATGTGAAATGTTGTTTTACACATCTTTACACTTTTATATGAAAAGAAAATGCTTGTATATCTATAGAATATTGGACAATGTATGTACAGTTTTGTTTTTAAAGTTTGTTTTTGCACAAAAGCAAAAAAGTCATTTATAAGGGTTTGAAACATCATGAAACTGATTGAATGATGACAGAATTATTGGGTGGTATCCCTTTAAATTCTCATGCTCCTCTCTCTCTCTCTTCCCATCTCTATCTGTCCTCTTTTCCTCTGAATGTCTGTCATCTTTCATTTCTCTGCACATTTCTGGGGTCTCTCAATATTCCTGACAGTCACGCTCAACGTTTTTATCCTAAGTTTCCTGTATTTCCTGCTAGTTCCATCTTGTTTCTCCTTCCCCACCCTGTTCTCTCTCTTTAGCAAACCTCTCTGTCTGTCTGTCTGTCTGTCTGTCTCTGTGAAAAGCTGAGAGCAGGTTTTGTCAGCTTATAAAGTACACAGCGTGCTGGAGGAGCTGATGGGACCTGCACCCTGACAATGAAAGCAGGTCAGAAGATGAGCCACCAGTGGAGGTGATTCAATTAAGACCTAGCAGTATTTCCACTGTTCGTTTTATAATAGAGCTGCTAACAAACTCCTCCTGCCTGGCCAGATAAAGGCCAGGAGCGCTGCCTTTTGTTAGACCTTCATCGAGGACTCTTTTTGATGCCCCCAGATGCCCCCAGTCACCTAAATTGAATACCCCTATTCTCCTCAGGGAGTTTTGGTGCAAAATAGCAATTTCCGTTTCTTGGCGTTCTTCGTTCCTCCATCTCTCCCTGCCTTTATTTCTGACGCCCGCCCACAAATTTCATTAAGGGCTCCTCTAGTACATTACCCAGCGAGCAAATCAAATTGTGGTTCTCCAGAGGCAGGCGCAGGGTTAAATGAGCCTTTCAGAAGTCTTTGGCCAGGTCGGTCGCTTATTAGCTCTGCCAGACGGCACGCTTCTCCTTGGGTTGGCCTTCGGACTCATGATCCTCTGCATGTCTGTGCTGTATCTTTTGCGTATATGGTACTATAGCATTCAGTCAAGTCCAGTTACTGTATCTGACACAGAGAATAAAAACATGCTATGGTTTTATCAGTCATCATCTTTTAAAAAAGACTGAATTATGACTATAAGCTAAAAGGGTTTCTGAACTGCAGGTGGTTTAAATTCGGAGTGTCATTACTAGGTGCGCATAAAGGCATTGTCATAAAGAAATTAACAAAATTGTGTTACAATTTTGAATGATTTTTTTTATGAGGGTCAGTCGCATGAAAGCTGCCAATTACATGCCTGGGCTATAATTAATCTCAAAACCAAAAGAGAACAATTTAGTTTTTCATTTTCTGTATTGCGATATTATATTCATGTATTCCCCTGACCAATTTTAACGTGTCAGTCCGGATGTTTTTAGTTTTGAATTTCTTTTATAATTCTTGTTTTTTGATGATTGTTATTTCTGTTAATCAGTTTTTTACAACAGTAACAAAAATAAATTACGGTGCAATATAATTAAATTATGTTAATTAACATAAAACGTTGCAATAATAATAATATTTTTGCACATTATAGTAATTTGAGTGTTGCTTTTCATTTTCGTTATGCACATTGTAATTTCTGTCTTTTGGTTGTGGGCTGAAATGACATTGCAAATGTCGTGGTAGCTTCTTTTTGTTTTAATGGACTTCAGCGTTTCAAAGGCTCAGAGAGAGCATGGCAAACTGAGACATCCTTCATTGCCCTGAAACACAGATGGGCTTTTAAACAACCGAGCATGCTGACAGACAGCTTTGAGAAACCATGACATGCAGTTTGAAGGGGCAGTGGGCCACACAGAATGTCTAAACATTTGGCACGAAGTTGTGTCTCCTGAACCAGACTGGGAGTTTGTATTTCTGTTAGCTACGTCAAGGGCACCAGTTCCTCTCAGATCTCGCGTGTCTCACATTACGTTTTTGGGTGGAGAAAAGTGTGGTGAGATTGACTGTGTGTGTGGGTTCGTAGAATAATATGTCAGAATTAACTTTCTGTTTTAAAGATATCATGGTAAAAATATATTTGCACATACAGCAAAAGAAAGTTGTTTTTAAAGATGGGGTAGGCAATTTCAGAGATGCTAGCCATAGCAACCCAGCTTTGAAAGCATAAGATCCCAGCCTCGCTTCAGAATGCTCTCCAAAGCCACACCTCCTCCAAAACCTCCTGTGAGTTGAATGTATACATAGTTTGACAGACAAGTAGGACATCCTATCATTGCATTTGGGCTGAATGCAATGATCGGACAAACATTTTATGGTTCTGCGTCTTCCACAGAATATAACAGTAACAGTCATATTAAATGTACAGGAATGTTCTGTACATGAGATGAAATGTCCTGTGTATATATATAATGTATAAGCTAGACTGTATTGTGTCATGCTGATGGAGAATTTGTCAATATGGGAATTTATATATAAATATTTGTTAAATGTTATATTTAAAGAATATATAAGTAATGAAAATGGGAGTAGTGCTCGCCTGTGCGAATCTTGCTGCCATAATGCCAGGGTTGTGAGTGGTTACCAGGGTGTTTTTTTGCAGTTGCTAAGGTGTTGGGCCAGTAAACTGAAAGAAACACTCCTGGACACTCTGTTTGTGTGACAGTTTCTGTGCATTTGTGTGTGTTTGTCATTATTCATCTGTTTTTTTGTATACAGTATGTAAAGCAAAAGTTCTATGCAGTTCATTTTCCCACTAGATTATAGCCTTCAGTTGTTGTATGGACTGTATTTCATTTTGTTTTCTGATTATGTGTTTGATCCAGTTCATAGTTGATGTCCATCTGCAGAGAGCTGTGGGCTGTGCCAGCCCAGCTGAGGAGCCCCATCAGAGGGTACAATTTCTGTCTGATTGGGCTTCTCACCACTCAGATTTATGCAGCAATTAACTGGCCAATTAAAATATATCTATATCAATATATATAATATACCCAGTATATATAATATAGTTAATTAGCATTCTGGAATGGCCTGGCGCTTGTCATTTACATTTTTTGACAATACTGCATGTAAAGGCAAAAGGTGAAAATGAATTTGAAATGACACTTCGGGTCTTGGACGTTGCATTTGATTTGTGTCTGTGTGTATGTGCATGTGTGTATTAAACTCCCTAGTGTCCTGTGTACAGGATCTTGTTGTGAAGCCCCAACCGCAGATTCTGGGTTCGATGTGCTCACCCCCATTAGTGGGTCAGAGACCCCTGAGGAGGTAATACTATAATTGGTTTAATGGCAAAAAAGGATTGGAAGTGGGTGGTGGAGGGGTGATTGGCTGGAATAATTACAGGATTTAGTTTCACACCACATTAGCTTTAGCAGTGCTAGTGTCGCCAAAATAACACTGAGACCAGTCCAAATAAATACATGTGTCAAATCTACAGGGTCTGGAATGAAATGGCTGCACATACACACAGATTTATACCCAGAGACAGGAATTGTACTTGAGGCTAATTCTGCACATCTGGAGAACTGTTTTAAGATTCTCTAAGTCTTGTAATTCTTGACAGTGAGACTTAACACAATAAACCACAGCAATAAAGACTCGGGTTAGACAGCATATTAAGTCTAATGCTGGTAAAATGACTTTAATACAAGCTGAATCAACAATCAATTTAGGAGTTTAGCAGTAAGAAAACACAAGCTCTCCTGCTGAGATTCGAGTCCCACACAAATCGTTCTTTAAAAACGTGAAGTTTTATTCCACATTGAATTTTTTAAGTTTTAACTCGTGGACTCTTTGATCAAACTATCTCGACAACAAATGCTAAATATTTGTCCCCCAGAGAGCCCGAACGAATGTCTTCCACTTATTCAGTTGTTTTACAAAGCGGAAAATCTGACATTTCCAGGTGTTCGGCGTTTATATACTCAATTGAATAAAATAGAGCTGTATAAGAAGAACAGGGCCACACCTACTGCCGCAGTTTGGTTTTATCTACCATTTAACACGGTGTGTGATGGCCATTTTGTTTGCTTTGTCCCGGGTCTGAAATGTCAGTGAAATGTCAGCTGTTGAAAATGTATGAGTGATGGAAGGGGAGGTATTTGTCTTTATATTTACATTAGATGGATTCCGAGGCGAATGCCGCAGGGATTTTAAAAGGACGGAGCGGGAAAGATCAGTGTCACTGTTTACTGAAGCGCTCGGTCGTAACTGAATTAGATCAGCCTCTCTACCTAAACGAGATTGGGTGGCGCGTTTGGAAAAACGCAAACTTCACACTTTTAGAAAAATTGCCCACAGAATCTTGTTAACCAGGCAGAGTGAGATCCCATTTAGTGGAGTTGAGGTTGCAAGCGTAAGGCTTTACTAATGGCGATTCAGTAATGCTGAGTGTCTTATAAAACAAGAATAAAGCCTGGCCAAGTCAGCAGTGGCCAGCACAAACTTGCTCCAAGTGTAATCATGTATAAGCTAGACTGTATGTGTCATGCTGATGGAGAATTTGTCAATATGGGAATTTATATTTAAATGTTTGTACATTGTTATATTTAAAGAATATATGAGTAATGAAAATGGGAGTAGTGCTCGCCTGTGCGAATCTTGCTGCCATAATGCCAGGGTTGTGAGTTGTTGCCAGGGTGTTTTTTTGCAGTTGCTAAGGTGTTGGGCCAGTAAACTGAAAGAAACACATTTAATGATGTTTTGGTCTCTCGCTTGTTCTACTTGTTCAAGGCATGTCTATATATCAGCTGTTTTATGAACAATCACTTATCAACAATGATGTGTATTCGTCTAAAATCAAGTGGTTTGTGTTGGTGTGACCGTTTCTGTGCATTTGTGTGTGTTTGTCATTATTCATCTGTTTTTTTGTATACAGTATGTAAAGCAAACGTTCTATGCAGTTCATTTTCCCACTAGATTATAGCCTTCAGTTGTTGTATGGACTGTATTTCATTTTGTTTTCTGATTATGTGTTTGATCCAGTTCATAGTTGATGTCCATCTGCAGAGAGCTGTGGGCTGTGCCAGCCCAGCTGAGGAGCCCCATCAGAGGGTACAATTTCTGTCTGATTGGGCTTCTCACCACTCAGATTTATGCAGCAATTAACTGGCCAATTAAAGGCCATTTTCCCTGTTTCCTGTTAATGGCCGGTAAGTGATAACTGCTAGGGAAGCTTTGGAGATGTATGCCCTTCTCGACACCCAGCTGAGCCCGGCTTTCCTCGTTTGCCCTTTTTGAGCCTGACTGCTCCATAAATGTTTAACAGGGCGTTAAAGTTGAACCAGGTTCAGACTAGGACGCCCCAGCTAACACTTTTAGATTTGTAAGAACGTTACCCTAATGTTTCTATTAATTAATAAAATGTTTAAAACGTTACTTTAAAAGTTGTAGCAATGTTCAAAACATTCAGTTTTTTTGGCGCGTATTAATGTTACTGTTTGGTTGTAAGAATGATCTTTTTAAATCTGTAATGGTTTTAAAACATTCCACTAACAAGTTAAGAATAAACTTAAGCGTAACGTTTTTGCTGTGTGTTAATGTTAATTTTAGATACTGCAAGAATGTTTTTTGATAACTTTGAGAGAATTTTTAGAGAACGTTAGCCAATGTTCGGAGAACGTTCCCTGTTAGTTGGGACTTATTCCTAGATAGAAGACACAAGTGCAACAGTACTAAAGCTGCATTGGCAGCAGTGGCCAATAAATGCACAATATTGTGGGACCACAAGCCAGATTATACTGGATTGCTGTTATTTGCTATTTGTTGTTTGGCAGACCTTCTGGATATATGGCTACAAAACGAACAGCTTGAGTTTTATTCATTGGCCACATTTTCAATGAATTTAGAGTAGCTAGAACCCACAAAAATGCCACTTATTGTCACATGACCTGTTAGCGCTTTTCACAATTTAGCAGTCTTTAGGCAGGATACCGGACTGTATTTCATGTTCCAGACCGGTTTATCTGGTGTAATGTATCTTAGCTGTAGCTCATTAGCTCCTCCAGACCTCAGAGCAGTAATGGTGATCACGCTGCTGCTGTGATGTAGGTTTGGGACTTCAGGTTCATTCTTCACATTGGCAGAAACTTTGAGTCCGGTGGGCAGAGATGAATGTTGTTCCACGACTCCACGGCACAAGGGATTCATTTCTTTCCCCTTCGTTCTTCTCTCTCGTTCTTTTACATCGCTCACCCTTGCATTTAAATGCATTAGCCCTTGAGAAACATTTTGTGTTTTGGAAGGTAATAAACTAAATGACTTTAACGGTTAAACAAATGATTATGTATGTGTGTTCTGGAACCTTCTCAGCTAACTGAAATGACTGTTCTGCTGGCCTGTAATGTATTTGTAGAATATCTTACAGTCCTAATTTGTGATATTTGTAGGCCAGTAACTGGTCTTCTAAAGATACTGCATTGATCAGAAAGGTGAAAAAACAGTAAGATCCAGGTTATATGTTTGTTATATAAGTGCTGTGAATAGAGAGACGGACATTTTTTCAGTTTTATCCAAAGTGACTGCAGTCAAGCTATACGTTTGATCAGTATGTGTGTTCCCTGGCATTCGAACCCATAACCTTTTGTGCTGCGAATGCAGTGCTCTACCAATTGAGCTACAGGATCATGTTGAGTAGTGTTACATTGTTACAAAATACTGCCTACAATCCTGAAAGCTAGTCAAATACATCTACAGATATGGTAGAATACATAAAATGGTGTTTAATTTCTGTGTCATTAATGGAAGTTTCCAGGCTCAAAACTCTTATCATAAGTGGCATGCTGTTCCTTAATTTCCACTCGTTCTTCTAGTGACTGTTTATAAAAAATAAAAGCTGCACATTTCTGTCTCTAAACCCAGAAAGCCCCATAGACGTCCATTTTAAGTGCATTGCTGTAAACATTGTTATTTACAGAGTCTGTATGAATTAACAGCCTGTCACAGATGCTAACAATTTTAGGTTGTAAGAACCTTGTTAAGTTTTTAAACCCAACTATTTAAAGCTGTAATCGGTAACCTTTGTCTCTCTACTGCCATCTCTGTTTAAAACATAAAATTGCAGGGTTATTTTGTGCGCTTTTGTGTATGTCGGAGTCAAATGAATGTATTCATGTATTTTTAATTATTAATTGAAAAATATAATTAAATAAAACAAATTCTGACAGCTCAAACTATAAATCATTATAAGCTTACCATCATGAATATGAGTAAGGTAAGAAGATTGTATTGGCGACTGATCACGTACTCGCTCAATAACTGATTTTTGTGCATTTTGAGCCACAAAAGTTACAGACGGCAGCTTTAATTTGCAAGTCTTATTGACTGTATCTTGTACACAGTTTTCTAGATTTACGATGGGCCTTTAATTTACCGTCTGTCATCTGCAATCAGGCATTAATATAGTGCTTCAAATGATACACTGCAGGTGTGATAGAATCAGACTGTTCCAGAGACTTTGATTAGAGTCCCAGAAGACTAAAACATATTTGCAGATTTGTATTTGAGAACTTCCGAGTGATGAAAATGTTCAGTCTTATTTACTCTCTCACGGTCAGAATAAAAGAGAGAGAAGATTTGGAGGTAGTCCCAAGGCGTGGAGTACATTTTTAATGTTGTTTTTGTAGATAATGATGGTCCACAAAGATATTCTACAGGACACATTCAGTGGTGCTGTGGAGTGGTTATTTTGAATAATGCATGATTAAAAATGAACTCAGAATGGATCTCATTTAAATTTAAATGTGCTGCATGAAGAGTTTCAGGCCCAAAGGACACTGAACGCTGCAGAAACACATGCTCACACACAGACACACACACACACACACACAATAGGTTTCTATGCTTTATGGGAATTTTCCATAGACATAATGACTTTTATACTGTATAGACTGTATTTTCTCCTGTATAATTCCTCTGTATAATCTCCTAACCCTCTCCCTACCCTAATTTTCTTAGTGGGGGCTGCTGGCTGGTCACCACAGTGTAGGTGTGTGTGACTTTTACCATCCTTGTGGGGATATCGGGTCCCCACAATGGTAGAAAAACAAGAACACGCGCACACATTCTTGTAATAATGAATGTGAATCGTGAAGAAATGTTGTCTCTGACTGTGGTCTGCGTGATCACTTGACTTGTGATTTGTAATTACTCACAGTGCACTGCAGCTGTTTCCCAATAAGCAGATATATTTTAAAATGGAAAATGAACACTATACTGATATTGGATAACATACTGTAGGTCTGTACGGTTTAGTTTGGAGTTCATATTCAAATCTGTGACTTGATTGCTGGCTTTATATTCACAAATCTGGGCACAGATTGAGACACTGTTGATTACTAGGACAAAAATACAGCAAGTTACTTAAGCCAAAGTTCTCCATTTGGTCTTATTGCTGTCTGGGGAAACAACTATTTAAGCTATTAAATAGATCTTATTTGTGATTTTTATTTCTCATGCATTGGTTTAAAACATCTACTTTGAAACAAGTAATTCAATAAATATCTCGGTAATACTGATATTTACATTTTTTAATTAAACCCAGTTTTAAGAGAAATCAACAGATTTAGAATTCACCGCATTTACTTTCCCGCGCTGTCTGGCTTCCCCTCTGACGTTCCTGTCGAACTGTGACCCGCGTCCTTCTTATCCACCTCAGTGTGACAGACGAGGCTGTTTTTAATGACTCTGTCACGTCCTGATCCCATTCCATCCTTCCTCCTGATCCCCCCTCTTTCTACATTTGCATCTTCTATCTACATAGGCTTCGGTCTTGGTCAGGTTTTGAAAGGCCAGGTGGGATTAAAGCATGAGTAGCTGTCTGTGGCATCTCCAGAACAGGCAGCGAAGAGGTCTAAATCCCGTCTTGGGAGATGGAACGTCGGGAAGCGACCTTCTCTTCATCTCTTCATCTGTCTGTTCCCCTGGTGACGGAGCGCATTGACATGTAATGGCAAACGCGATTCGTCTCATCTTTTGTACGTTTCGCATCCCTTGGTGGGGATATTAGCCGGATAAAATGAGTAATTCGTGTCTGTTGGCATTTTTGGGGGCTTAATGAAAGGTAATAGGATGAATTTGCGATGGGGTGTGTCTGGTGTCCTTCGGCTCCTTTGGTAAAAAATGAAATTTAAGATTAATTGAGCTCAGAGTCACTTCGGTTGTGCAGGGCATCACAAACACTGACACGCTAAATTAACATTTCACGACTATTGTCTGATGCAGAAGAGAGCTTAAACTGCTTAAAGTTGTGGAGTTTTGTCACAGTTGTGGAGTTGGCCTTTTGTCACTATTGATTGTAGATAATGAAGAACAGGGATTGATTGTTACAATAATGAAACATAAAAATATTGTTAATACTTGTCAAAACTGTTTGGTCAATAGTGTTACAATAAAATTTAAAATGTGGAAATGGAGCGTATTGTAAATTTACATTGAACTGAAAAATCTTAAACCAAAGAGGAGATGCTGGGTCATGACAGTGTTTTAATGTGAATAGCATCATTTGTGAACCTGTTTTACATGTATATTGAACGTGGATTCTTTATTTCCCTGCGTTAGATCGCATTTGTCTGTATACTTTTTGTCTTTTGAGGTTCCAGAAAAACACATTTTGTTGCCGAGGACCTCAGGCTGTTTGTCTGGGAAAGGGCTGTGACGTGCATGTACATTTATGTTCTCGACAGGAGATTTAAGTGGCTTACAAGACAAAGCAATGTCAGGGGATGGACTGTAGTAGAGATATTACAAAACCTATGTCATAATCTTGAAGTTGTTATATTTTTAAAGGGCCAGTGTACTTATTTGAGCCCTGTAACTTTGAAGTCTTTAGAAAGCTAATATGCAAAGTAGTTCATTAGTATGCGCACAATGTCTCGTCACTGATTGTGGGGGACATAATGACAAAATCAACAGGAGATTACCCTATTAAGCCGCGTGGTTCTGCTTAATAGCTGTGTGTATGATTTGGCCTGAGCCATGCAGAAAGGCTGGGATGAGTTTGCGCCTGTTTCCGCCGCTACAATGAGAGGTGTTTGACGTCGCGGGGTGTGGAAATACGTCTAATTAAAATCAAATACATTATCAAGCTCTGCGACAATGAGGCGGGCGAGCAAACGCAGTCATTTCCAAGAGACGTGCGTTCTGATAAACATCTTATTAAAACGGACCCTGATTTATTGTGCATGTAATTTTCTTGAGTGCTTTTGTGCGGATAGGTTTGCGTATTCGTATCAAGCTAAGTGAGGCAGGTTTATATCAGTATGTTTAGCTTTGGTTATGTTTGTGATGGACAATTTTTTGTAAACGTCCTCAGAAACATAATGAAGCGTGTTGACTTGTGAAGGCATGTTGCTTGAAATGTAAAAATGTTACGCGTACAGTAGCCTAAATATCATTATCTAGTTTGAAACCATTGTGTCTAAACCACCAGGTCCTCGCAAATATAGGGTCTACACTTTGTGTGTGTTGACTTTCCCTGTGTATTATTGTGTGTTTGTCGTTGTAAGTGAATGTTTATGCAGTGACATTTCGTTACGTTCGTGTGAATGTTGTAAATGTGTAACCGATTCGCATGTGCCGTTCTTAATTGTTTTATTCCATCACAATCTCCTCGGGTGAGACTTCAGATGATGTTTATGGGATATGAATGGCAGCGCTGTTTGAACATTCGGCCATCTGCGTGGTTCAGCCTCTCTGTTTCTGCTAGCGCCGTTAGCTGACGCGGCCCGCCACTCTCCCACGCACTTGATGTGCGGGGACGTGGCGCTGCCGCAGGTTCCCTCCACCCTCTGCCAGTCAGATGCCTTCAAGCAAGGGCAAAAACAATAACAAACATTTCAATGTGATATGTACAGCCACACACACACAGCCACACACACACACAGACGCTCAATATACACACCCTGCTGGCAATTTCAGACTCTCTGTTTGTGAGAACAGAGAGATGGAATTGCATTTAGTTTCTGATGAAGTAACCGGAGGTCCCCACAGGGCAGCATGCTGTAGTGTTTTCATGATGTTTGTTCTCTGTCAGACATGAGGGTCTTTTGTTCATGATCAGATGACTTCAGATTATGATTGCACTGAAATGATGAACAACAAAGGTGAGCCGTCCCCTGACACTTGCTGTTCTGCTTACAGAATAGATGTGATGTGCTATACCGTTTCTTACAACTGATTCTTCAGTGGTTTTATGCTAAAATTCGAAACTAGAATATACTGAATGCAGCGCACTAGTATGATCAACTTTAGAGTGATTTTTCTTTTTAGTTTCTTTGTTGCCTGACTGTCACTGGCCATCGCTTGTTTCATTGTTGGAACAGCACATTTTCTTGAACGTTTCTGGTTTATATTCTGTGGAAGAAATTAAGCCAGCGCGGGCATAGAGAACTAAATGATGACATCCTTTTTATTTTTGAGTGAACTATCCATTTAAAATCCTAACACTTTCTGTAAACAAACGCAATAAATATTGGTTGGATACGAGTGTTAAACCTCTCTTTCTCGCTTTCTTTCTCTCCTTATCTCTCTCTCTCTCTCTGTTTTCTTTCTCTTTGTACAGACTGACAGGATGAAGACACACAGTAAAGCTTGTAGTAAGTGTGTGTGTGTTTGTGTGAAGTTGCCCACAGGCTTTCTTCTTGAGAGAGCCATTAGAGAGGGACAAATACGTGTGTGTGCGCGCACGAGTGTGTGCGCGCAAGTGTGTGCGTGTGTGTTCATGTACCCAGGTTTGCACAACCCGACTGTCACTACACAAAGATGGTTCATTCAGTGAGCAGATATCCCTCAGTCCCAGCTGAGAACACAGAGGTTTTGCCCCAGACACATGGCCACAGACTGCTCGGCTTGCATGCATGTGTGTGTGTGTGAGGATCCAGCTTTCACCAGCTGCCTTCTCAGAGAAAGAACAAGCAGTAATAGAGGAACCCAGATTTTCTTATAAGACACGGTCACATACAGATCAGAGGTTTGAAAGCCACTGTATTTTTTTTGTGGTTTTGCAAATAGTTCCTAGTGTTTATTTTACTTTCTCTTATTTTTAAGGTCCTTTAACCTATAGAAAAAACTGCACGCTGTATGAGATCTCTTAAATACTTCAGCTGTGTCTTCATGACAGCAATGAAATGAAACAGAGAGCAAATTAAGACTTTTTATCAGGAGAAACGGGACATTTGAACAGAATACCAGAGTAATCTTGTATGTGTTTTTGTTAACAGTATCATAAACTGTGCTCAGCTGTACCAGTATGAGCTCATTCATATTGAATATATCAAATTCTTATGAGACCAATTTATTTGAGCTACATTTAGCCACATGGATTTTATAGCTCCTTTAATTTCTTCTAAGGAATGTTAACAAAGTTGAAAGAAACAATTGAGAATGGCATTAAGTCTCCCAAGCTACAAAAAAGCAGCATCTGATGAATAAGACGTATAGAAAACAGCTTGTTCCAAGACTTATGTTATATATAGGTTGTATATAGGATATCATAGGTTATGACTTGTGTTATATATAGGTTATATATAGGATATCAGTGTTTTCTAAAGTGTGCAGATCAAGAGTGTTTACTCGAAAAGAGGCCGGAAAAACTCAGCCCTAGTTTTCACATCAATAACACACAGTCATAATCACAGATTCAGTGAATGTTCAACAGTGTGTGTGTGTGTGTGTGTGTGTGTGTGAGGATCAGCTGTTGTTTTGGCTGGTGTGTGTTGTGTGAGCGGTGGAATGGGTGTCCCGCTGTGCCGTTTGCCTCGTTGCGGTTTGCCTCGTGAAGCTTTCAGACAGTGAGGCTGGGGGTGTTGGGAGATGAGCCGCCACGGTGCGTTGAAGCAAGAGCCCCTTTAAAACCTTTTAGCTCACTACAAAATTACGCCATGTGATCACTTTGATCCGCAGACGGTTGAACGGCGGTCTTGCAGCGGGCCATCAGCCTGCATTACGCTCAACACGCTTCCTGTTTGCCCCGCGTCTGACTCGCCCACTGAACCGATCACCCGAAAAATCAAAATCGCCTCAGAGTGTGGTGCGTAAATGCTTCATTACGTAATATGTTGAAATTTTACCCCCTGGAACCACCCCCTCCTCTCTCCACCACCGAACCCATCCCTGCGTCTTCCAGTATCCTCTCTGATGGATAAATGTTACAGTCGTTTTACATTTCTTCATAAATTCCTGCAATTAGTCCCTTAACTTTGGGTCCAGAATGGAGACTGTTGCATTCTGAATTTACAAATACACACCACAGACTCCATGTGACCTGGGATTTGCAACCGATTTTGTTCTGGCGTAATTCAAAGTTAAAGAAAAGATGGAGCGTGTTGCTTGTTTTTTCCTGTGGGACTTGATTGGCTGTAGAAAAGTAAGCTTTCAAAGCTCGCGGCCAGCTAACTGTTGGAGGGGAGTGGTTAACGTCTCCGGCCTAGCTGTCAGACTGACAGATTTTGCGCAAGCTTTATTTTGCTTTCTTTGCGCTCGAATAGAGCATTTAAAATAAACACTGCAATATACCATTAAAAAAAGGTACAAATAGTGTATTTTATTCTCAAGAAGGGGGGGTGATTTATTGTGGGATGGGTTTGGGGACTGTCTATCAGCTTTCTCTTCGGCGGACGGCTGGCGAGACAGCGGCAGAAAGCTGTCACAAGAGTGAGCGATGATTCACATTTTGTTTGCCTGTTCGATGCAGTACTGAGCATGTCGGGCTGGGAAGCTGCCGTCATTCTGTGCCCATACCCGCACACACACGCGCATAAACGTGGCAGAATCCCAGGGGTTTAATAGAGACCAATGACAGCAGTGTGTGTGTGAGTTATGGGCCAATCGATTTGCATTCACCAATGACTTGCATAGCATTATACAGGCATTGAGGATAAATAGTGGAGGGGAGGTAGAGAGGGTGGGAGCGAGGGACACAGCTGCAGAGGAGCCTTTAAACACCAGCATCAAGGGCAGGAAAGCCATCCATCAGTCCTGAAATCCTCACTGTGAAACAGAGCCCTTGTATTAATACAATGAGGATTTCAGGAGTGCAGTTATGTGTATCAGGAGAAAAATTCATTTGTGTGTGTGTGTGTACTTGAACTTCTATTTTCACACCTCATGCAAATTCAGAACTTCTTTATCTTTATTCTTACTTATTTTTACCCATAATTTCAGTCTTTGTACTGAACTTTTATTGTTACATTACTATATTCTGTTGTCATTTTGTTTGTTTTGTTATTGACACCAGTAAGAGCAACATTAACATTGTCTGTCTGTCTGTCTGTCTGTCTGTCTAATCTGTCTGTCTGTCATCACAGAAAAATAATTAATGACCTTCAGTTTCTTCTTACTTCTCTTGAGTTTCTTGCTGCTGTTTGTCATATAGAACTGAAAATGTTTTAATCGAATCTTCTGAAAGAGTTCTGATGCATTTCCCATTTTTACCATCTGGAAGTTGGACTCATTTCGGGCACTTTCACAGCCCCTCTGTGTCCAGCAATCATCAGTAATTAGGCTCAGATTGTACGACCATGGCCAAGGTCAGGCAGGGATAATGTTTCATGTATTGGACTAATTATAGCATTGGTTCTGTGGCTGGCACTTTAGCCCAACCTTGAGTCAGGCCTCGCAGTGGTTATAACATAGGACATGTGTTCACCGCTGCACAGCTGCACTCTCCATGCACATCTGTGACTGGTGACTTCACATGACCAAACTGTTTCTTTTCATTGCTGATGAAACTGAAGATCTGAGAATGCGAGAGAATTTGACTTTGTAAAAGCACCATCTTTACCGACCCATAAAAAACATAATTAAAAAATAATTGTTTGTTTAGAACTTTAATTAGATTGGCTGAGAGATGAATTTAAAGAAGGAGGGTGTGGTGCTGGATGAATTCAAACCTGTGTCACCCGTATGAGCACCATGGATCAATAATGTATATCGAGCACTAACGGTAACTGCTGTGTCATGGATCAGATGAAACCTTTTTTTAGCTGCAATCCGTAACTTTTGGCAGACTGGCAAAAGTTACGGATTGCAGCTTCAAATCAAAGGCTCCGTACGTCTAGAAGCATGACAGTTGTTTTGTCTCTGCATCAATAATAATTCATTTTTATTTTCTCATTTTAAGCAACCACAGCTCAGTTTAGCCTAGCTGGATTGAGCGTTTTCTTTGCAATTTAAATTGAATTACCCTTTATTAAAAAAACAGCACTTGATCAGAACAGGCCAGTATAGTGTATGAAACGTGTGTTTGATTAGCAGTGGATGACTAGGATGCATTTGAGAGGCAGTGTAGAGGTGCTTCAATATGGACCCCCTCCAGATATTGACCGAGCCACTCTTAGGAGTACACAGCTTTTGGATGGCCGTACTTACACAAGACTTGGTAGACGCGCTCTTTTCCTCTGGCAGTTTTGCAATACTTCTGATGGCTGCCACTGGTTCTTTTCCCACTTTGAATTATTAATAGATCATGGAGTAAGTGCAGCTGCAATGTCCTCTGTTAAGTACAAAGAGGCAGGATACAGGCCAGTGTGTCATCTGTTTCTGTTGTAGTCAAAGCATCGATCGTAGAATGCCATTTTAAAGATCACGCGACAGATGTGTAGCGGAGAGATATGGCAGATTTCTGGTGTTTGTCTCTCTGTGGATCTTCTCATACCTTCAGCAAGTCTAATACCTTCTGTCGGAGCAGAAATTTTCTTTTTGCCCATAAACTAAAAGGAATGAAGAAAAGATTGATGTAGCTTGTAAAATGAAATTTATGATGCAATATCTCATTTACTGCAGAAAGAGACTGTTAATGACTTGTGGACTGCTAATTTCCTCTGACAGCCAAATATCATTTGTTGGTTGTATAACACGGCATTATGGCGCATTAGATGAAACAAGTTTCAGACTGAAATTGATTTGGAAAGTAATGCAAAAGGAGAACTCTGTGATTATATATAGAGGCGGGTTTCCGTACAGAAAATGGAAGCACAGATTATGAACAAAATTCAGGGCACAAATGGCTTCCGGAATACAGCACCAGTTCTGTACCTTCTTCTTATTTATTGTTTGTTTGTGAAACTTTGAACATTTAAAATGCAGAAATAAAAATAGTTTGCTGCGGTTTGGTGATTATACGCTCTGTTAAGGCAGGATTATATTGACAGACTGTTAAATATTAAAAACTTGCGTCTGAAAAGAGCAGCTTATTGAATAAAGGTTTAAAGAGACAGGTTTGATATCAAAATTGTATTCGTTTAAAACAAAATCTCAAAATAAATGATTCTACTGTTTAGTGAACATGAATATGCAAACAAAACCTAAATATGCAAATTCATGCAAATAATAATAACTAAAAATAATACAACTAAAAGATTTTAATAAAATATTTCTTTTTTAATAATAGACAGATTAAACATATAGATTTGTTTGCTCTTTCAGATCAGTTTGTATGCTGTTTTAAAGGTTACCAATGGCACAGATGGACTGAGTTGAGGTAATTACATACTTCTGTCTAAAGATGGCACTGTCTAGCAAAGTTACTGCTTGAACTGGCATCTCTCAAACCTGCGGCTGCCTGGGAAATAAAAGACAATAAAACTTGAGATCTGAAGCTTTCTAACTTGTATATGAACCTTATATATTTAGCCTTTATCCCACCATAAATACATAAGTTATTTTCAGAGCTTCTCTAAAATCAATCAATAAATAGAGGCATTCAACCCTACTGTCATACAGGTCTATTTAAAGTTACTGTTTTAAAAATGTAGAGGTTATATTTACTTGCTGTTGATCAATGCTTTATTTGCATGGGATTTCTGAAGAAGTTAAATGTGCCCTAGAATTGACTCTTCATTATTAGGGTATTTATATCATAAAGCTAAATTGTTCAGAACTGCCTACATGTTATACAGAATTCAATGTTTCTTATAATGAAAATACTGGATAAACTGGCCCATGGAGTTGGTTGGATAGAGAGCATGAGAGAGAGATTGAACAAATCTAAATGCATTTTGCATCATGCATTTTACACAATGCATTTTGCATCATGCATTTTGCATCATGCATTTTACAATGCATTTTGCATCATGCATTTTGCATCATGCATTTTGCAAAACACATTGTTTTAAGTGATTAGCGTTCAGTGCATGAAACAGTTAAAACATGCGGCATGCAAATAAAGTCGGTGGTCTGTCAGCGGTAACGCGGGGGGCTGGCTTTAAACGCGCCGGTACTGTAACGCTGCCGGGCTTCGGCGAGTGTGCCAGTCTGGCGTGAAACCTTCGGGGTGCAACGAGCGTGTGCGTGGCGGTATAACGGAGCTACCGATGAAAAGCCGTGATGTCGAGCCGCTGTCGGTGCCACGGGACTGAGGGAATGTGCCGTGCATGACCATCCTCACACGAAGCGTTGATTTTGCTGCATTGGTCATTCACACAAGCCACCGTAACGCAAACCGAGCGTCGTTCGTCGTGTTGCACGCATGCATGCATGCATGCACCGAGGGGCTGCCCTCCAGAAACCTTTGAGGAATTGTGAGAGATTATTATAGATGACCGGAACCACAATCCGCAGCGTCCGTCTGATCTGGATCTATCCAAGCTGAAGTGAGCGCAACATCTTCACTGATCGCCGAGCAGCTTTGGGAGGACATCAGATATCATCCTCGGTTTTCTCTGGATTATAGGTGAGTGGAGAAACGTGTTTCGTCAATTCATTTCAGCCCCGAGATGCGAGACGTGGCTGGGAATACTAATGCGTTTCGTGCGCCGTATCCCCATTCAGTAAAAACTCAATCGGATTCAATTCGGATGCCACGATTTAATTTGATCTCTTTCGTGTTATGTAGTTGCAAAGGTTGTTGCTGATGTTGGTAACTCAGTCTCAAATTCACGTTTACATTTTAATGCATGCAATATTGGCACTATTGCAGGGCTTTAACTTCATTTATTACCCGATGCGTTTTGGATGATGTCTTTTCGACCTCCGGTTACAGTACAGCTGTAAGTTGGGCTCAATTTGGATATTGTCCTCTAACATGCATTACATAAACGTTTCATTAAGACATATTTGCGATGTATCTCGTGTAGATAATTCAGTAAATTCAGTGATGCTTTATGCATTATGTAATTATGAACATTTTCTCGTACAAGTCTGGGGGCTTTGTGACCCAGACATCGCGCATGTTCCTGGTACCCAATGATGGACGTTGTGGTCCGAGCATTTATCATCGAAACATCCTTTAATTCATGTTAATATACACTTAAAGTTGAACAAGTTAAACACATTACACGGTTTTAAGGGACGCCGGTACATTATCGGCAGTAACTCATCTCTCCTGCCGCAAACTCCGCTCGTCATCTCCGCTCCGGCAGATGCGCTCGCATGTCTCCATTGTCCTTTTACGCACAGCTCTGACATCGGATGTTTCTGTGAGTACCAAACCGGCCAATATTTGCATGAGGACCACTAGCATCTTCTGTGAAGGACAGATGATTTTAATCGGTCCGAGAATCGCGATCAAACGGCGATTTCTGTGAGGAAGACTCACCATCTCCATCTTGGAGCGCAGCAGCGGTTTGATCCGACGCGGCAGGTCGGCGTTTAGTAAGTGAAAGTGCGCAATGGTCGTGTATCGAGGACGATGATGTCCAACTTTAAGTTCAGATTAAACTTGTGGCTTTAAAACTGAAGAAACCAAAGCAAGTTCATTTGGGTAATGGCGACCTTATGTTTGGACGTGAACTCATCACAATCATTTAAGCTTTAAACTTTATAAGTAAACTTTTTTTTTTTGCCATTATGAGATGCAACCGGATTTTAAAGGCAGTTTGATATACTTGCATGCAATTGTGAGTTAAAATCTGATTATGCTTCAACAATTGATCTTTTCCCATGTAAAAACTCCAGTTGCCTTTAGTTTTAGAGTCTTTCTACAAATTTGTGTAATGGTATCAGTCTTTGTTCTGGAAATGAGTCCATCATGAGCCGTCTGTGAAATGAAACCGTTGACATAAGCAACATTTTTTCATTTTTTAACATGTCCGTAACATCTGTATATGGCGTCGTGTTTCAACATCTGAAAATTGTTCCTCGTGGATCAACTTCCGTCCTTCTGTATCATCTTCTGATCTTTCCTGAGAATTGCTCGACAGTCCAACAGTGCGTTTGCAGCAGAAGATCACAAAACTATTACTCTTGTTTTTTTGCAGGAAAGAGTATGACTTGAAAGGACGAGTTTAAACTTCTCCGAGTCAGTCGGCATGTGATCGCATTGTACACAGTGTATCCAGCTCACTGCGTGGCTTTGTAGCTTGTTCATTTTGATAAGGCGCTGGGAGACAAGAAAAGCTGAAGAGCATCTGCAGATCACAGGCTGTGTAATCAATAAGGTTAACTACACAAAGCTGAGATGACAGGGGTACACTGGGCGCGCACCCATCATCTTCACCTGCTCTGTCTTCTTTCCCTCAGCTGGTTCAATGTGGTTTGATTTGAATCGTGAAGTCAATCTATGGCTATCTCCGTAGCGTGAGTTGCTCTTGGTTTGCATGTTTGGTCTGTTTATAAAAAGTGCTTTTTCTCAGGGTCCCATGCTATTGATTTGATTATGTCAGTCGGGTGCATTAAACGCTTCCTAAAGGGTAATTGGAGGGTATTATGTGCTTAAAGGAGGGGGTTGTGTTCTCCTTAGGCATTGGCTCCCAGATAGATGTATACAATTGAGGGGATGCTAAGGTTCAAATCTGAACGGGCAAGCCACAAGAGACCCATGCTGAGTGCTTATCCTGCTTGCCCCAGTTTGATGTGTGCTTGAGTGTGTTAGTTTAGGGGCCAGTTTGGATATGTGGATGTCTCGTCTTGGCTCGGATTTTGAGGTCAGTGAGATTACTTTATCAGTCTTCTCCTAAGAGACTTGCAGCAGTAAAAAGGCTGTTTTAAAAGGTCTTAAAGTATTTGCTATCTCATCAGTCATCTCTACCATTGTCCAGCACCCATCTAGTGTTTGCTGAAGAGCCAGTCTTTCTCCATGTGGCTTTAAATTGTACGGTAGGCAATTCGGAGAGGCTAGTAATGGCAACCCAGCCTTGAAAGCATAAGATCCTGCCCTCCGTTCAAAGAGATCTCCAAAGCCATGCCCCCTCCAATAGTGTGTGGAGGTATGTAAATATATAGCTTGACAAGCCACTAGGACATCCTGTCATTGCATTTGGACTGAAAGCAGTGATTGTATGAACATTTCATGGTCCTTTGACTTCCACAGAAGATATGCAGTGTATTTATATAAATATATTTAGACTTTACTTGATGTGAAGAGACTTTCAACCAGCATAACAAAAATGTTTCTGGAAAAGATCACCTACTATGCATTTAACAGCTGAACACAGCAATAAATGTTGAACGATATTCCCGGCCCATCCATCGAGCAACCTCAGCTGATCACAGACATCCACAAAAACTCAATAGCGCCACCTAATGATGAGTACAATGAAAGCAAAGCTGTTTTACACACTGACAGAGAGGCATCAGAAGTGGGTGGGTCATAATTGAGACTTGTTTTAGTTGCATGCTGAGTAAGCAGTGTGCACTACACCTCCAGAGACTCCCCCTCTACTCTGTTGTTATGGTGGCATATGGGCTTGCCCCTGTTTAGCTTAAGAGATTCTGACAAGTCGCAATGCATGCAGGCGGAATCCTTGACCTATTTCTTAATAAGTGAACAGTACAAATGCATTTGGGGACATGTGTGGCTTTCCACTGCAGCCCAACACACACACACACTTATGCCCTGCAGGATGTGAAGTGAATAAATTGGCTTCCTTTATGCTGCCTCATGTGAAAGTGTGCATCCTATGTTTGTTTGTTTTAACGTGTCGATCTTAACGTGTCAATCTTGCAGCCTCAGTTCAGCTGTTTATCTATGGCTCTCTGCAGTCCAGCTGTCACAATAAAGATCGCGATCACATTTGACCCTTCACGCTTCACTCTCTCGCCCAAAACGTCTCTGCTAGCCTCTGTTTGTCTTTGCATGTGTATATGTGCACACAGCCAAGCTTATCCAAGCGGAGCCAGATGTGGTGGCGATAAAAATTATCCTGGGACATTGATCAAGGGAAACTCGAAAACTGGGTGTCAGGGGATGCAGATCCACTGCGCAACTAATTTGGGTTTTACATGGAAAACGGTATGCTCCAATAGACAATAAGCTGCTTGAACAATCTTTCACTATCTGTACATCCTTATCAGTGGAGAAATGTTGTAAACAACCTGGCATGATAATTTGTCTTCAGTGTCGGTGAATTAGACACGCAGTTGATACGGTGACCTGGCGTTTGGCTACTCTGTAATTAGGCCAGTGGTTTGTGCTGCAGGTAATTACCCTTGAACAGTTGGTGGACAGACTCACGGTTGGAAGGTGCCCGTGTCCAGATTGGTCACAGAGAATTGGGCGTTGGTGCACGTACAACTTCAGCCAATCACGAGCAAGCGCTGGCCAGTTTTGAGAGTGCTGCATTAAAACACGTTGAAACTGCTTACATTTGTATACAGTTGTACATACTGTAATAACTGAAGCACATTTAGGGTATGAAGCTCAAAGTTAAATCTGTTTTTCTGTGTCCCGTTATGGACTATGATTGGAGCATGCTCCCACAGCAAAAAATAATCAAAAATTGTATGTTTTTATTATCTCAGCTGGTTTCTTCTAGATAACAGTGAGAGGAAACTGTTACCTTTGGCACAAGTATTCTGCATCTCACATTTTGTGACTCATATGGCTCGTATCCGTCTTTCCTGGAGTTACAGACATAGCAACATCTCAAACTGTGCTCAGACTTGTGAAGATACCCAAGTCTGTAAATAAAGTATTCTCAATTATTTGTAAGTATTAATTATAATTTTATAATATTACATCGTTTTCTTCCAAGATTATCTGAGCTATGCTATACATATTACTTTAGATTTTTAGTGTAATATTTTTGCTCTGTACTATGATTGCATGTCAGCAATTTTCTCATTTGTGATTATATTTCTACTGTTAAATAAGAAATAACTGATACAGTGTTGTACAGTAAATAACTCTACTAAGCTTTAAAAGATCAAACTTCTGAAAAACAACATTTTCCTCTGTGACTCTATACATGATAAAACCCTGTGTTTTCTGATTGTATATTAACGTAAAGCGCCGCACACCACAGACAATCCAGAAAGGTCAGTTAGGTTTACAGAACCAAAAGGCACTTCTATTCATCTTAAGTGCTAGTATTTCTCTGAGTACAGGCTATTTTAAACTGAATGCCGTGTTTTTTAACAATGTGAAATGGAGGCACTTTAGCATGAGAAACTCGAAATGAAAAAGTGAAAATCAGTCTGTACACTAGCCTCTCATTTCTGCAGGACAACTTCAGACCCTGTACTACTTTTGAGGCGAAGGCCTGGAGAACGGGGCTGGTTTTAAGTCAGGCTACTGTTGATGTACTGAGATGGTTTGCGTTTTGCTGGCGTGTTTGTTGGGAAGCTATTTCTGTTTGGTTTGCCATGCGGGGGAGTGGCTTTGTGATACTTGGGCTTGGTCTGTCAATGGGTTAGCGTTTAGTTTGGTCTGTACGAGCTGGTCTTGATGTAGTTTTGCCTCTTGAGAGTTTGGCCATTCATAGGAAAAGTACTCGAGAGACAGAGAGAAAGAGTCTGTGTGTAAAGTGGGTGAGAGAGAGAGCGAGCGAGAGAGAGGGTAAGCAAAAGAACCAGAAGGTGCCAACACATGTTGCCCTGTGCCCAGTCATAAGAAGAAAGAGTGCTCCACAGTTCAACCCAGTGCATCTTACAGCCGTCTCCAGCTTGCCAAAACAAAAGCTTTTGTTTAGATCTTTGACCCAGCAGATGGGAGTAAGGACAGTAAATGAAAACAGTAGAGCGAATGGAGCTAGTGGACCATGATGGAGAGCATACAAACACAGAGGCCGGTCCTTTGGGAAGAGTAACAGTCTCGAAAAAACTGCCGCAGAGTTTCTGCATCGTGCAGCCCTAGTATTTCATCTGGAGCTATTGACTGAAAGTGCCAGTCAGAGCCTCAAGGCTCTATTGGGTCCGGGCCGCTTTTATTAAGATGTTAATGGAATTGCCTTCATGACACACTTCTATAGGACAGAATCCCTCAGCCGTTCTTCGACGGCTCAATATGTCTTGAACGCGAAACACATTAGCGGCTTACGCACAACAGGTTTCTTACACATTGGCGGCTCAGTCATTGTGCAGCGACTCTAAGACTCTGTAATTCTCTCCGGATGTAATCCTAACAGCCAAATGCCATGCCATATTTCACAGTATGTAAAAAATATATATTTTGCTGATAACGGTAATAATCTTTGCATGTAGTTCGTCTTCATAATAGGCATAGCCTGTTTGTTTGTCAGTGAACTTTTGCTGGCTGTACATCAACGTCAAGTCCGTATGTTAAACCGATGAAAATGCTAATGCCGCTTTGTTACACGGGAATAAAATGCTTACGCAACCCTTTTTTTTCCCAGACAAATTGTGTTTTGTTGTGTCGCATTGTGTTTGCTAAACCCTTGGTCAAGACACTGCCACATAGTACATATTAGTGCTAAATATAAGCAGGTTTGTATTTTTATACAAGATTTATTTCGTGTTACATACCATCTTTTTAAATTCCACCCTGTTAGTGTTAAAATTAGTAGCTACATTTTTATTTATTAAAATGGACGCTATCTGTATAATTAGCATACAGTACGTCACTTTGATTGACAAGTTAAATGGCAACCTGATTTATTTTGTTAATTGATGCTTTGTTTTCAAAAGGATGTTAACTTACAGCTATAATAACTGTCATGCAATAAGAAATATATATTTTATTGTTACATATAAAAGGGAGAGTATATGGTAATAATAAGAGATTTTAAATCTTGTCTTTTAAAAACTTTGTGTTTTTTTCTGAAAGTTTGTTGAATATTATATTAATATGTATGCTTATATATATATCCAATAAGTATCAAAAACGTTCTAGGAACGTTCAAAACATCCTAAAGTCCTAACACTCAAGGGGCCAAACGTTTTTTAGAAATTGTTTTAACATTATTGTTAAACCAAGTTACATTTTCTTACTTCTGTAACATTCTGTAACAAAAGTTCCAGTAACAACTTAAATAAAGTTTTTGCTATTACTGCAAGACCATTGTTGGATAACTTTGAGAGAACTTTTAGAGAATGTTAGCCAATGTTCTGAGAACATTTCCTGTTAGCAGGGTCATTCAGATCACACCTTCTCCAGCTCGTCGCTTGTACGCTGGGTGAAATAATTCCTTTGTTGTGGGAACGTAATTGCTTTTAACCTCCTTTTACCAGACTGGGATTTTGGCTGCAGGTTTATGCATGAACAGTGACGTGTAACCGCCTGCATCCATTCTGTCCGCTCTGTTACAATTTGTTTTAAGTCAGCCATGGCCTTATCAGCAGAGATAGGCCCTCTTCCTTGTCAGGAGGCAGACGCCTTACCACAACCTCTCTGCCTTAGCTGGGAACAGAGCTCCGATAAGACTTCCAAATTTATTCCTAGAGCGGGAGAGAGAGAGAGAGAGAGAGAGAGAGAGAGGGTAAAAGGATAAACACTTTTCACAACCAAACAAACTGGAAGGTGCTGGTGAAACTTTCAGTTACAAATATGACACATGCTATCTCGGTACCCCTGTTCCTGGTTTGGCCAAGCACGTGTACTGTGGTCGAGGGTTTTGGACACAATCTTTTGAAAACAAGAAGTATGCATACTTAGAATAGGAATGAAGGGTCATATGGAAGGGGTATGTTTGGAATAGTTAAACTGTTGTCCTCTGTGTTCTGCTGTTCTCTTTACTTTGGCTTGGGGTAGCAAGTACATTGATTTCTGGGGTTCTCTGAGCTGGTTGTTTATCTTCTCATGCATTCCTCAAGAAAAGCAGGAACAAGAATAAGTTGTGTGCTAGAAACATACTAGATGGTTTCTTAAGGTGTTTAGAGGAAATATCAGTTAGCTGTCTTGTCATTTAATAGCTAACAGGTAACGTTCCCAGAACATTGGCTAACATTCTCTAAAAGTTCTCTCAAAGTTATCAAAAACGCCTTTGCCACAACGTTAGTAGCACTTTTTAAATGTTACGTATCAAATCATATGTAAATCGAAAACGTAATTTTTACGTTGTTAGTGGAACGTTTCAAAAACATTACAGGATTAAAAATAGTTACATAACGTTCTTATAATCAAGCAATAGCATTAATACAGCATCTAAAAAACTGGAACGTTCCTAGAACATTCAAAATAACATTTTTAACATTTTTGTTACTTAACGGAAACATTAGGGAAACGTTCTTACAACCTAAAATTGTTAGCTGAGTCAGGCTTTTTAAGACTGATAGTCACAATGAAACTGGAAAATACTGAGTCGTTTTAAAACGTCAAGGTCGCCGGGCGCTCTGGCTATCGATTAGCCCTCAGATCTGACCTTTGCTTGGACGCTTGATTGTTTGAGCATGAAAAATCTGTCCAGAATCGTGCTAACAATTCACAATCGCCGTTTTCCTTTCTTAGCTTGTCGGCTATTTGTTTCCATTACACACACAATACATCTAAAAATCTGTTGCATGTTTGCTATTACAGCTATTACAGTAAACTATGATGTATAAGTAGACATTATACCAGTGTCATAGTTTGTGTCAAAGTGTCAAAGCGCAGAAACATCATCCGCGTTCAGCTTTCCCTGTTTGCGTTGGTAAATTACAAGTGCCTGGTGCTTGAATTACATCACAGGAAATAAATAATCAAATGCTGACATTATGTATAATTCACAGATCATCAGCAATGTAGGTCAGCCATGCATTTCTTCAGCGTTTTAGGGAAGTGACGGATGAATTAGGGTATCTGAGACGATCATCCCATGTGTGACAGTACAGAGAGTCTGAAGAGAAAACAGCATATCTGTGTTTGCCCTCGAGATGTTGATTAAATGACTGTGCTGAAGGTACTGCCTGCTGAGAGAGAGAGAGAGAGAGAGAGAGAGAGAGAGAGATGAAAAACGACAGGGCGGTTTCAGCAGGTTCTTTGCTGTGAATGAAGAACGGCTGAAGTCTGTGTCCGTAGCAGTGTGGGATTATGGGTAATATTGTTTAACGCCTGCCACACAAGAGGTGAAGGCATGAAATCTGTGACACTCTTGTCATTGTGATGTAATGGGGCTTTACTCAGCACTATGCTTTCACACTGATCTCAGACCAGCCTTTATTAGCGGTTCATATCAGGACTTCTCAAGTTAAGATGACAGGTTTGCCTACTGTTTACTGTTGTTTTTCCTGGCCAGTGAGCAATACTTGTTATTTAATGGCAAATTTAAGTGAAAGTAGGCCCTATTTATGCACACTTAATGCACACTTCTGGTCTTACTGTTGGTAATTAATCAGTTCAGGTAAGAAAATAAGAAAATAATATTTGTTTTAATAATCTTAATAATATTTTTATTAGTCAGAGATTGCTCGTTTTTGTGGCCTAGGAAACTTTGAGTTTTCAGTTTGGTAGGTATGTCTCAACTTTGTCTCAACTGTTTCCATAGAAGAAACAAAACTAGACTCGATTAAGAAATAAATACAAAGTGTTGCATCTTTTTGATGTTAAATATTGTTTCACACAGAAATACATTAATATAGAATAACAAAATAAAAATCAGATGTGAATGCAACTTCATTTCAACTTTAAGTGACTTTAAGAGAGCAAAAAACATGTTCCACAGACATTCTCATTACCAAAAGTCTGCTTGAGTTTGTTTGTTACGTTTTGGGTCTGACTCCAGGCATCTTTAGCTGCTTGCGAAAACATTCACAATTAAAGTTCGAACCTTCAGCTAAGGGTACGACAACGCTGTTTGCCACAAGCAGAAGTTCAGAGGTGAATCGCGCTAAACCACCCACTTCATCTGTTCGTTCTGCTGGCACACGCCAGAATTGTTTCAGAAATACTCTGGTTATGTAACGGTGTCATAATGGCAGAGCTGTTTGTTCCCTGCAGATGATAAATATTTCATTATCTTTGCCAGAACCAATCTGTCAATTTAAAGCTTTGTTCAGGAATTTTGTCAAGTGTGCTGGAAAACAGAAGCCCTTGTGAAAACCTGAATTAAAAATTAATTGCGTTATATTGTTTGTTTGTTTACTGATTTCATCTCTGCCTGACAATTAACAGCTTGTAGAAGACAGTTTTCCATCCCTACTAAATGCCATTCCTCCCGGTTCCTCTGTTCTTCCTTTTGTTTGCTCATTAGGGGTGAGGGACAGAAGCCTTTGGGGCTGAAAGCAAGCAGATGTGTGTGGTGTGTATGTGGAACTACCCAGCTAACAATTTTAGGTTGTAAGAAGGTTTCCGTAACGTTTCTGTTAAGTAACGAAGTTGTTATGAAAGTTCTAGGAACGTTGTTAGACATTGCACTAACATTACTGCTTGGTTATAAGAACATTTCAAAAACATTACAGAATAAAAAAAGTTTGAATAATGTTCCACTAACAACTTATGAATAACGTTTTTTATATATAAAGTTAAAAAAGTTCTACTAACTTTGCGTATGTAGATGCTGCAGTGCGGATAAAAACGTGCCCTCCTCTGTCAAGCTGCATCTGGGCTTCTGCAGCACCCAATGATCTTTGAAGGTCTTTGGCAGATGTCCAGTGTGTTTGCATTAATGACCAGAGAGACACACACACCTGTCCCCATGCTGCTGCTTTTTATGTTTTCTCTGTAGTTGAAGGGTGGCAATAAAAACAGGTCTCCACTGATGCAGGATCAGTGCAACCAAATCTTAGGTGTGTGAGTGCAAGAACATTTTTGTTATGTTAAAATGTTGTGGAAACCTTACAGAAACATTCATGCCACCTAGGTAGGGGTAGTGTTACTAATTCGTGACACTGTTTTGAGGTGTCAGTGGAAACTGTGTGACTGACAACATCCGAGGGCAGCACACAATATGACTGGAATGTGAATAAGATCTCCTCGATGGATCCTGCTGAAAGCGAGTCAGACAGGAAGAGGAAAGGTGAAAAGAGGAGGTAGGCATTATGTAACTGGTGCTCAGGGGAAGCTGGACGGACCGAGCGCAGCACTGGCACGACCTTTCTCACAGTGTGGAAGTCAGATGTGGTGGAGAGTTTCACATGGAGGCCTGTAAGGATGCCTGGAGTTCTGTCACTCTGAGGTCGAGCAGGAAAACTCACCTTGTTTGGACACGAGCCTGGTTGGAAAAACGTTTGCCACTCTATCTCCGTTTGTGTTTGAGACATAAAATGACAGGTTACTTTACAGACTTTTCTTTGTTTCTGTATGTTGAAGTCATATGAATCCAAACTGGCATTTCTTGTGAAACTGGGCCTGGCAGCTCAAATTATAATTATTATGAACTTACTGTTGTGAATCGGGGTAAGATAAGGAGACCTGTTTAAACACAGATCTGTTATGTACTTGCTCAACAACTGATCTTTGTTCAGTTTCCAAAAAGTTGTTCAACTCCAAAAAGTTACGGATTGCAACTTTAACGTTTCTGTCCTGTAGTAACAGGCATGTCTGATTCTCCACCCTATTTTTTTTCGTCAACACCTTGTTTAAGAGAGCAAGGATCAGACACAGTGATTCTAGACATTTCAGTCTGATTTTTAGCAATGACTAAGTGACACTGAATGCGATTACAGACACCATTTACCTTTTCACCTCAAGTGCGCATTAAAAGCCAGATTATACCAGAGATGTTTTGACGGCTTAGTTGATGTGCTTACTGATGACTAAGAAAAGAGGCAAAGGTTTACTCGAGTCGGCTTGCCTCTTGTTTTCACAGTTTGGTTTGTTAGTGTTACTGGGCAGATCTTTCAGCTGGAGGAAAGAAAGTCACTATGATATTGTGTTTCTTCCGGGAGCTGCTCAGCTAACAAGGGGAATTCTCAGGCTAATTTTCTCTAAACATTCTCTCAACGTAATCCAAAAACGTTTTTTCAGAAACTTTAGCATGTTAGTTGATATTTCAAAAAAGTTATTCTTAAGTTGTTAGTGGAACATTTTATAAATGTTAGAGAGTTCAAAAAAAAGTTGTAATTTTCCTAAAACCAAGCAATAATGTTAACAGAGTGATGTTTTGAATATTCCTGGAACTTTCAAAATAACATTTTTAGTGTTTTTGTTACTTAATGAAAATGTTATGGAAAACATTCTTGCAACCTAAAATTGTTGGTTTGGTTTAAGGAGAACTTATTGAGCTCTGCGGAGAACCTGACTATGAATATAGTCTCGCCAGAATTGGCTGTAAAGCTGCTTTACAACGCATTACAGATCGCAAAGTTATCCCTTATTTTCTTCTGTTTCTCCTCTCTTTTCTTTCATTTCTTCAAATAGCTTTGGGTCCAGCCTCTCTCCGTTGCCCAGCTGAAACAGTTGCTAATTTGAATCATCATTCACACACAGATTAGTCTTTGATCAAACCTAATGCCCGAGGAGCATCTGTTGCATTCGAGAGAGGATGGAAAAAACAGTCTTTCATCTGTTCCAGAATCTGCTCAGAGAAGGAACGAGTCAGTGGGGCGGATGAGCGAATTAATCAGTTTAAATGCCAATCAGGTTGAGACCATGACCAATGGAGATATATGACCCAAAATAGTCCCAGAACCTTAAAACAACAGCATGAGCCTGGCACTGTAAGCTGAGCGCTAGTCCCAAAGGATCTGTGTGTTGAATACAGTCTAGAAAGTCAGCCGTATTATTCTATTACTATGCGGTTCACATGTGGGTCTGGGTTTAGTAAATCCCTGCGTCGAATTTCAATTCTCTTCATGCTGATGTGTGTTGGGTGTGAGCATGTGATGATGTGTTTTTCTATTCAGAATAAACATTGCCTTATGAGGGTGTGAAGTTATTGTGGCGTTATTGTTGAAAAAATCAAATAGAATAGGAACAAAATATGGTTATGTTACGTTTTCTGATAAAAATGTGCTTGTACAAAACTCACTGTCACTGTGTGAGTGGTTGCCAGGGGGTTGCTAGGGTGGTTTTTAAGCATGTTAGCATGCTGTGTCTGTTTGGTGTTCTGGGTGGTTGCTAAGGCATTGCTAGGTGGTCACTAAGGTGGTCGCTAAGTGGTTGCTTTCTGGGTAAGTCGAAAAAGCCCATTGTCTGGTCTCTGTATATGGTCTGTCCTGCAGTTAAAGTCTGTAAGTTGTAACTTATGGTGTTACGTTGTTCATTTTATCAATAAGGATCGTAAGTCTAATTGCTTAGTAAAGTAATAACTCGCTTCTGCTAAACAACCCACACGATTTATCATGCATGTCCGTAGCACAAACAGTGCAAGTGACGTACTGAATTTTAATACCATTTGAGCCCTGTGAGCAGTAGTAATCACAATGCTTGCCTCGGGATAAAAATGTGAAAATAAAGTACAAGATCACAACAGCGCAGCAATTTCTGAGGCGTCTAAACACTCACACACGCTCTTAAGCAAGGTCACACACTCTTTCCCCTGCAGCACTGGAAATTTCTTTTGATGGTCGTACGTACAGTACGTTTCTAACCCTGCCCGACACCACCCAACCCCCAACCTCTTGGACTTCCACCACCCTGTCAATACGCTCACAAAAAGAAGGAACTAGAAAAGAGGAATCGCTAATAAAGGATGAAAGAGGGATTGAGATGGAAGCCAGAAACTAGTTTTTGGCACTTAGCATGATGGGTTGTGCCTTTGAATCCAAGGGCATGAAATCAAAGTCCCACAGCTTTAGGTTTTTAGCATCTCTGCTCTTCGGGCTTCTATACTTCTTGTATGCTATTGTTCAGCAGTGCTTGTATTTATGTTTGTGCTGGTGTATTTGTTATGAGGTCTGGTCTCTCACACCTGCTTTGGTTTGCTATATTCATTCTCGGTGAATAATACGCGTTGGCGTTTATATCTTGACACAGAATTCTTCATCTGTTGTCGTAGGTCAGTGTGACAGTGATATTCTAGCCACAGCACTTCTGCCCTTCATTTTCTTTCATTCTTTTTCCAGATGAAGATTTTCCAACAATTTAAGGTTGTAACAATGTTTCTGAAATGTTTTCATTAAGAAACAAACACTTCATGGAAAAAAAGTATTTTGAAAGTAATTAATGTTCAAAACGTTCCACTAACTACTTATGAATAATGTTTTGATATCAAAAAGGTTGTTGCAGTAACGTTTCACTTTTAGAGAACTTTTAGGGAACGTTAGCCAACATTCGGAGAACTTTCCCTGTTAGTTGAGTAATTGCTCAGATTTTGCTCATAGCTCAGGAGATTTTTGTTAGGTATCAGTTGAAAATCAAATGTTTCTCTCAAAATGACCATGCAGTTAGTATAGTGAATTTGGGAAATGTTTAGTTGCTATTGATCTCTGACTTTTGATTGCGGACGTCGGAATCTGAGCACAATTTGAGCCATTGCTGGGATCTCATCTGAAACTCTAAAGGAGATGTAAATGATTTTTAGGTATATGATCTAAGTGATTCTTAGAGTCTTGCAAGAGACTAAAGTGATAATATGCATGTCCTCCATTTATTGTCACTGCTATCTAGGAGAAACAACTGAGATATTAAAGAGAACATAGTTTTCCGACTGTCTGACTGTTCATTCTTAATTCATCTAAAAGCTTAAAACATTACACGCATCTTGCTGTTCATTTATGCAGAAGGAAATGACCTCGCCGGGTTTGGGTCACATGATACCAAACTCGCGAGGTCATTGGTCCACAGGAAGAAGGCTTCTTTTCCACTTCACGCTTCTTCCTGTGGGCATTAAACTCAGAGCAGTTTGGAGAACAGTGAGTCAGCGTTTCCGCTGGCTGGATACCATGTCTGACAGGGTTCAGGATGAATAAATTGGCACCTCTATGCACTCAAAATATTACTGACCTTTTCTGTTCTCTCAGGCCGGAAGATGGACTTGAATCTCCACCCAATAGTCTAAGTAGACCATCTCTTGTCATTAACTCGCATATTAGAGTTTCACCTAGATAGTCACTGCCATGTTGTAGTTGAATTTGAATGCTTTGGTCATCCATAGGAAAGTTTAACAGATCCTGCTCTGCAGTTTTCAATATGTTTTGTATTTAAAGGCCCCTGTTCTACATTTTTCTAGCATTTTCTCTCAAGTCTTATAATCTTAGTCAAAGTTTCTCATATTTTACTTTTACATAGTTTGGCCATTTTTCACCCTCCTCCTAAAGTGGACAGTAAATTGTTGGTGCTACTGTACCTTTAAGAGTTTTCCATGTAAATGAGCTTTGTTAGGATTGTTTAACAATTACATGCAAAACAAGGAACAATGCCCACTCGAAAATGCTTAATAGCAAATACGTGTTGACATAATTGTGGGTGATCATATGTTACTGATATCAATACGTGATGGTTTCTGCATGACGTTGTTCAGCCTAGCTTCTATGAATAGATAACAATAACTGTTAAATGCAATGAGTGTGGTCCACATAATACCTGATGAGTGTCTGAGCCACCACTCTGCCTTTACTTCCAGTCCGGTAGCTTTTGACCCACTTCCATCTCCATTTCATAGTTAACCAATCCACTAATTGCTTTCATTTATTCATGACAATGTGAAGTTCAGCCTGGACTAACCATCGTCAGTCACCAGAGGACAGTCTGAATGGATTCTGAGCAGCAGTCGACCTGAAAGACATCAGACTGAGCTTCTGTGTTCTCAGAGTGTCTGTCTGAAGGGCAGGAGGAACCAGTAAGAACCGGGAAGAGCAGATATATTTAGAGCCATGGTACTAATGGTTCTTCTAGTTAATACTCTGGTACTGGAGCAATGTGGTACATTGGTTTATGTTACAGCGGGTTCTAATGACTCGTAGAGTTTATAGACACATTTACGTTCTGTTTGTTTATTTTTATGCATCTAGAAGACTATAAGATGCATAGCATGCTCGTTTTTGTATTGGCAGGGAGGACTGGATCGTGTTTGGTCAGGAATTGTATTAGTTTTATTTATAAAATGTAAAATGAAGGTTTTTAGGTACTGTATGTTTCTATATTTGTTGTGTTGAATAAATGAATTTTAGCTGTTATAACTGTACTGCAGAGATTTTGAAAGTTGCTGTTGTGTGTGCTTTTAGATGTTGCTTGAGTGAGGTCTTCAGCTCAAAGGTTTAGATTTAGAGAAGAAAAGCCTCTTAAGATGCTCTCGGTGCTTCTGTGTAGCTAATTCAGACACTGTTAAATATTGTCTCTGTACCCAGATAACAACTGTAGGTTTTAAGAACATTTCCCTAACTTCTATCAAGTACCATAAACATTAAAATGCTATTTAATTTTTAAACAATGTTCAAAATTGTTGTTTTTGACATTGTATTATAGTTATCACTTGTGTATAAGAACGTTATTTGAACATTTTCTTAATTCTGTAATGTTTGTAAAGCATTCTGACAACTTAAGAGGAACATTTTTGACATATGTATGATATATAACATTAAAACTAACATTTCTACAAGACGTTTTTAATAACTGTGAGGAAGCGTTAGCCAACACTCTAAGAACGTTTTCTGTTAGCTGGTATAGACAGATATAAGGCTGAGCAACAAGCCGCCAACTCCATTCACTGGAGTTTTTATTAGCGCTGATGAAACGATGGTCTTTGTTGGTCTATGGTCATAGAAAGACAGGAAGAGAGAAATACTGCTATGGGCAGATTGTAATGTAATAGACTGCAGAAACGGTCCCCGTATGTGCTAAATGAGATTTTAAGCTGTCACAGCGCGGAGGACACTAAACGTAAAGTGAAGAAATAGAATCTGGAAGACATTTAACGCTTATGTGGCCTGTATCAAGATAAAGTAGGTGAAGTGGAGGAAGAAAAAGACTTGTCCATTCTCTGCTAAAGCCTCTCAGTCTTTCATGCTCCGAGTTACCTGCTGATTGTGGGCTGCGGTACGAGAGGGTCTCTGCTTGTGTGTGATTGCATTTGAGGTACAACAGCATTAATTCTGTATTTGAGCTCAGCGGTTTCCATACTCGGTGTAACACAGTGAGCGTGAGGAGAGGGTCGACACAGATCGGTGTATTAAATCTAAATAAATAAAATGAAGCTCAAGTGTAATTTCACAAGCAGCTGGACTCTTCTGCCTTAACTGTGTGTTTGAGTCACTCACGCAGCAGGGCTAATAATGCCTCAGATCTGATCAATATAGTTTTCAACCTTGTGTTTATTCTACATTGAGCTTGTATCACGGGTGCATTTGTCAGGCAAGAACACTTAATTGCATGTAAGTGTGAACGAAATGAATAACATTTGAATGGGTGTAAATTCGCCAAAAATAAATAAATGGCGAGGCTGTGATCTGTGAGCAGGATCACATTTACTTTAATCGCACATCTCTGAGTGCTGAGTTTTGCTGTTTTGAAGCACAGGAAAAGCTGTGAGATTTCATGCATTTGTGATTATTATAATGTGTGATTATTATAAGATGTTTGATTATTACAAGCACTTATACTGTAAGGGACAATCTTATGATCTCCAGGTCACATTTCAGCCATTGTAATACAATCTTAAATGTAAAACACTTTTGGAATGCCCTGTTTTTAATGTGATGAGACAAAGCTTTATATCTGGAGGAACTTGGACAGTCTTATTTTTAAATGTGGATCCATTAAAAATTGTAGTTTTTATCAAAAGTAAACTTTAAAAAACTTGATTTTGTGTCTTACGTTCATATATTATTGTTATTGATGTCTTTTTAATGTTATTAATCTTTGTATTATAGAAATGTGTTTTTAATAAACTGTAAAATGTTATCTGTTTTTGCCATGATATAGCCATTGAAGCTGATATGGCATTAAAACCTAAACAAACAAACAAACCAAATCACATTTCAGTCCAAAACTAAAAGAAAAACAGAAATGATATTTTGCATAAAAAAATGAAGCTTATTTATAAGACCATTAAGATTTTTTTGTATTCTGACAATGTTCCTGACAGTTAAGCACATTTTCCTGCCAAATTACTCTGACTGTATCCTTTTTAATCATTTCCATTATTCTCAACAATTATTCTGTATTACAGTAACAAAATTAAATATATATTCTTATGTAAATCAGTATTAAGCTACAGGCAATATAATAAATACTACCATGATGTATGAATACTTAATTTAAATGTTTCCTATTTAACATTTCAGTAATGAAAAAACAATGCAAAAAAGTCATGCTCCTAATATATGCTTTATTTTCATTTTAAGTGATAAATCATTTCTTATTTCTGTGTGATTTAAAGAACATCCCTGAGAGAGAGAGAGAAAAAGAGCGAGAGACCCAGACGGAGAGCGAGACAGACTCCTGCAGCCCATTGTATTATTGAATGCTGCTCAGTGACAGTATATGCCCGGCAGAGATGGTGTCCTATATGTCTGGGGAGACCCTGACGGATGATCTAGACAGTATAGACTGCCGTGACATTGCATACAGTTGTCATTCTCCGTGCAGACAGCAAAACATTTCAATGTGGCTTCCTAACATGTCATTCCTGAGCACTCATAACAATATACAGTAACAGCTCCGTAAGACTATAATTACCAGACAGATTTATGGCACCAAAGCCGTTATTTCAGCAGCATTTACATGATGTATTGAGGAGCTCCACAAAATGATGGCGTAAAATACATCTGCTGCTTCCGATTATGCTCTGTGCAAACCATAAATTTCAGTGTTTAATGATCTTACATGTTGATTAGTGGTTTGGAGGTACTTCGAAATTTTGGATCAGTCTGTAGTACAGCTGAATGACCTATTAAGAACCGTCTGCTTTTTTTATGTTTATTACATCTGCAATCCATAACTTCTGCCTCTCTGTCGCCATCTCTGTTTGAAACTACTACTATGTTTAAAATTGCAGGTTATTTTACGTATGTTAAAGTCAAATGAAGCGAAACTGACATTTCCCGGGAAAAATCTGACCCGACAGCTCAAATTATAAATCAAATGATTGCAATCAGGGTACAGTAAGGAGATCGTTTTGAACATCTGTTAGGTACTAGCTCAATGAATAATTTGTATTTATTTTTTACCATGAGAAAGTTAACGGATTGCAGCTTTAAGCTATGTGGCATGGATTCACTTCGAAGTATTACAAAATGTATTACGCGAGAATAGGTCAGCTCCACCACTGCAGATTAAACGCGCAACACTGCGTCCCTCTTTCCTGTTGGGCTTTCATGCGACGCTCTGCTGCACCACAACAGGCTAAAATTAATTAGACTGGCATCAGATTGATTAGAAGATAATGAGGGAAGCAAAGTGGGTAGAGACACGGGCCCCGGACCCCATGTGACCTACCTGCTATCAAATCAAGCTATATTCAGCTCTAGACTGAGATCTCCTTTAGTTTATTTTTAGAAGCAGGGCGATTATGTTGATTTGTTGCTAGTGGAGACCAGAAGGTCAGTGGTTCATTTCCAGGGCTGTAATTTAAACAGATTTGGATTTGAAACAGGCAAGCAGTGAGACTGGTGCACTTCTTATCGTGTTTGGCAGTCAAACTTTCTGTTGTCTTGTTGTCTTATAATAATATATTCATAATATATCTTGTTCTATTGCAAGTCTTATTGCAATATACACACACACACACACACACACACATATATATATATATATGCACACTTTAGTATGTTGCTGTGTAATAGGTTTGATAAGGTACGATCAAGATTTATTTTTTGATAATAACCAGCTAACCCTTACATACAGTAATGTTGATACTGTAACATTGGCCAGTAAAAACACATTTTGCTCAACCATTACCGAACACTTTCAAAAGACTGTCTACACCGAGCTAATCCGTAATGCAATATTCCTCTGATGTTTTCTAGAATCACACACGCACACACAAGTGTCAGGTTCTGCATGTCGTCTCAGTCACTCTTCAGTCACTTTGGCATGTGTGTGTTTAAAGCTCGACAGCGCTGGCTCTTCTCCTGCTGTGTGTGGAGTATCAGGATGGAGCTCTCAATGGCTCTGCATACGGTTGCCTTGTGATTAGCTGGATTCTGTCGCAGAGGCCTCATTTGAAACAGTGGGAGATGCATGGAGTGGATTATTGTGACAGTTGCCCTTTTATTTTCCCGAGTCTCTTATGTAATGCATTGAATTTTAGGGCAACAGATTGTAATGTTATTCTATTGCCTGTATAGCATTACGAGCAGAGCGTGTTTGTATTTAGCCCGTTCAAAAACAACGTTGTCATGCTTTTCTGTCAATGTCTAGCCATTTATCTCTTCTTTTGTCTCTCCGGTTCTTTTTTCCTCACAAACATTGTAAATCTCTCTGGCTTCCTCTTGCCCTCATCTCACTGGCGTTTCTCTCTCTGTGCCAGGCTGTGTAAATCTGCCTCTGATAATAGTCTGTGTGTGGGTGCCAGTTTTTGGAGTTGTGACTGCTGTTGTAACGGGTTGTTGCCCAGTTGGAGTAATGAATAGACGGGCTTCTGTTGCCCCTCCCTCTCTCCTGGGTGCCAGAATCTCGCAGGGCCGCCTCTGCATGCCAGCTAAACCCTGACACACACACACACACACACAACACACACACACAGATACTGATCCAAAGTGGAGGACTTTTTTTTGAACGGGGAAATCAACCCTGTGGCATAAATTTCTGATAATCCACTCAGAGGTAAAAGTCTGGCTTCGCATTTTTTTGCTGTCTTTATTATTCACGTTTTGATCAGATATCATTGTGTTTTCTAAATTTCAGATAAGTGGGATGTATTTTGTTAAGAATCCAGCTCTAGGGGCATAATATAATTTGGGTTCATTTTAGAGAGGGCTCTGTTTCACTTTGCAGCAATCTGATTGCCTGTAGGCAGAGCAGCCATTTAGTTCATTGGTTAAATCTGTAGCTGAGTTTTGGCAGTGTGAGTCCAGCAGAAGCTTATGGTTCAACACTGACCCCAGTCTGGGGTGTTAGGATGTGGGTCTAAAACAGCTTAGCGCTTCTCACAGCTGGAAGTGCTGCTGTTTATGTAATCCTGCACCCAACAAATCTCTCCCATTCTTTCCGTGCTGCCCATCTAATACTGTGCTGACTCAACCCTGATACTGTCTGATCCAACACTGGGCACTTGGACCCTGGAACATGAATGCTAGATTTGAAAAGGGAAAGACACGGATGAACAGATGAAAAGAGATTCATTCCAAAATAATCAAATCACATTCAGGGCAGGTATTTTTTGGGGAGACTTTAAAGATTATTTGATGGTTTTGGACTGTATTTTTCTAGGTAGTTTACATTTACATTTATGCATTTGGCCGAGGCTTTTATCCTAAGCGACGTAATGTTGACTTTTGAAACTTGTTGTGTTGTGAATTATTTGCACACGCCGCACTTCCTGATTGATAAACGCGTGTTGTGTCAATCAAAGTGCTTAATGACGTTCGTAGCCGCAGAACTGTGGGAGGTAGATGTGAATCCTGTGGCCTCTGGTGACATTTTCCGTTTCTTGTGCCTTTCCAAGTGCTCCCCGTCTCCCACTGCCACCCTTTACAATTCAGATTTATGGAAATAAGAATTATTAGAAAACTGTGCCAAGCTTGACAGACACCTCTGATGAGAAATACTTCCTGTTTGTGTGTGTGTGTGTGTGTGTCCTTAAGCAGACTGTCAGTTGTGGTAATAGGTGCGAGGCCAAGACGTTGTGCATGTGTGTGATTTTGTACAACCTGCCGAGTGTTTGCGTGCATGTGAGTGTCTGTTAGCTGAGAAGGCGGCGACTGTTGAAAGAAGAAAATGCATTAGAATAACAATAATATTATAATCTCCTTTCAGTGGAGTTCCAGGACTGTGTTGGGAGCCAAAGAGGGAGTTTATTTTCACAGACGTGTTGAGAATGTCGTGGCGTCGCAGCAGGTTGAGGGTGAAAGCAGAGATTATATCCACACGCTCTTGTTTGTGTTTGAGGATAAGAGTGCTGCTGATGTCGGCTAACTCTGATGTCATGTTGACATGGCAAATCACAATGTGTAAGGGATTTAATAGACTTTAATATGCTTCAGTCAGTCTGTATCGTTCATTGTCCTTTTGTGCTGTACGGTTTTACATTATAAGCTCAGTCTGTCTCAAAGTTTAGCATTAAGTTCTAGCATGTTAGTCAGCATCTACTTTAACTGTTCACAACCCATTTTACATCCTCATGGTAACATATATTTAAGTGAAATACCTTGTATAGTAGGAGAAATTAACTTTAATCCACAGGAAATAGGTGTTTTAAAAAGGTATTAGCATGACAGGTGGCTGGGGGAGGTGTCAATTGGAAGGACTTGATGATGTCAGCGAACAAGGAGAGTTGTTTTGAAGGCGGGGTAAGTTATTATGTTTTGCCGAATGATTACATGGATTGCATCTCATTCCTGAGTAAATGAGAGTGAAGCATAAGGAAGTCATCAGGGAGAGTGGAAGTAAGTCAGGGAGAGTGTAATCCGTCTGTACTTCACACTGTGGAATGGATGTGCTCAACACCAAGAGCTGGCACAGAGACAGGCAGCCATTACTGGCGCAGTGGAAGCTCCCGCAGAGACAAAAGAAATTATAAATATCACTGCACTGCCACGACACCCTATTCTCACAAAGCCTCTCATTATCTCCACCGGAGAGTGTCAGAGAAGAAATAAAGACTAATGGACTAACCTCTCCTACTAATCGTTTTTTAAGACACACTCCCACACAGTACTTCTTCCCTCAAGGAAAATGAAACTTTCTATTTTTAACTTTAAAAAATGGCAGAGATATGACTTATTGCTGCCAAGTAATCGTTTGTTCCTTTTCAATTCATCTGTTTTCAAACTTCCATTAAGCCGACAAAAACAAACCAAATGTTTCTAGTCTGACTGTTTGATTTGCTGCAGCCCGTAACTTTTATTGGTTAAAAATAAACGAAAATCAAAACGCTCTCCTTACTGTACCCCGATCAGTTTATAATAATGAATTATAGTTCCTGGTTTGGCTAGTATGTAAAGAGTATGTAAAGTAACCTGCAGTTTTATGCTTCAGACAGAGGTGGCGCTAGAGAGACAGAAGTTATGGATTACAGCTTCAATAAACTTTGCCGGTATGACTATTAGTGATTACTTAACCATGTAGATGACATGCTCAAAGATTAGTCATTATTGTGAATGATGGTTTAATCCTTAGCATGAAATTCCAGGGTGTACATTTTTTCATTCCGTAACAATTAATAGGATTTTCCACCATAACGGGATTGTGGTTTAGGTTCTTTATCTGTGGCGATACAATAGCTGTAAATATTTAAAAGATCAAACAACTTCGGCTCTTTTGTTAAGTAGCTTATAGGATGATGGAGAATATGTCCGTTCACACAAGGGGGTGTGCATGGGGCGGGGGTGTGCATGGGGCGGGTGTGGCACGCTTCTCTCTGGTATCCATAGTCTAAGATCTTGAGATCAACCCCTGAAATTACCATTGAATCTGTTGAACTATGCTTTGAATTATGGGTAATGTACTGTATGTCAACAGTGTCATTTATGTTTATTTTTGTATCTTCTACATAGTTTAAAAGGTAACATCTGAGCCGAAACTGATATTTAAATATATCAGTATGTATATACATGTATATATATATATATATATATATCTCAGTAAATATATACAGTATGTATATATATATATATATATATATATATATGTGCATTGCATTTTTTAAAATTCTGTAGCATTTTTAAAACGTTCCTTTAACAGCTTCAAAATAATGTTTTAATATATATGATATGTAACGTTGACATCTACTATAACGTTAAAGTTCTACTATTGTTATTGCAAGAACGTTTTTGATTACATTGACAGAACTTGGAGAGAATGCCGGGCAACATTCTGAGAACGTTTCCTGTTATCTGGGATCTCTGAGCAATAAAATTTCCCTCAGGGTTTGTAAAGTCCTTGTATTGCTCTACTCTTTCGTGCTGCTAACGGTAATATATAGCATGGCTCATACTTCCGAAGATTAGCTTGCAACCACAATGTCACTGGCAGGACATTATTCTGGCAGACCATTCATTGAGAGGCAGGCCAGAATATCCCCATGTGATGCTAACACATAGCGGATAGATGAGCTAACCACGCAGAGTTAGTCACGGGACGCTTGTGTTTATGCAGTGGGTGTTTTAGCACCAACGTGTGGTTTGTTTCGCCTTGCTGTTCATTAAAGAAAACAACAGTTTTCCTGCACAGTAATCACAGCTTCAGTTCTGACTGGAATGTGGTGGCTTTCCTGTTATTCTGACGCTCACATTACCCGGAGGAAGGTTTACCCAGCGGAGTTTCATGGGTTTCACAGCTTTGTTTCGTTTAAGTAGATGTTTCTTCTAAAGTTGCTTAGGAGAAACCGATAAAAATGAGACAATTGTTGAAATACATTAAGGCCTGGTTTCACAGACCGGGCTTAGGTTAAGCCAGCTAGGTCTTAGTTAATGTAGAACATTTAAGTAGCTTTAATAAACGTGCCTTAAAGAAAAACTTTTCAAGTTCATATTGAAATCTTCAATAATGTTGACTTAATAGCAAACTTGGCTAATCTGATGTTTGCTTTTTCTCAGGAGAAATATCTGACAGGCAAACCAACAGCAAGCAAAAGTTTTGCTTAAAATGAAATGTTATCACTCTTTAGGAGAAACAATTGAGATCTCATCTGTGATGTTTCTTTCTCATAGGTTACTGTATTGATGTCAATCAATGTGTCGAAACACCCTGGCGAATTCGGTGGCCCCCTTTTCAGAGTTTTCTCCAGCTGGATACCGCAGTGTAAAAGATACCACGACGCCTGAAAAATCATCTTTGTGCTTTTTAGCTGAGGAATCTTTTAGAAGCATAGCTTCAAGAATTCGCCATGGTTGGGAAGAGATTAGCGGTGCTAAATTTGGATCCCATCTGAACAGCATTGTATCCCGGAGGTCACTTTAATGTAAATGTGATGAGAAGATTATAAACCAGGGATGGATTTTCACATCATAAAATGACACTCGGTGGAACCATGTTCAGTCAGATGGAATACCAGCAGTAACTTCTTAGTTAGAAAGCAAACACATTAAATCTACAGTGCAAAGTTTTTGTGCTTCTTTTTCATGTGATCCTGACAAGAAGGACATGCTTCTATATTAACATTGTTGTAGCCAATAAGATTTTCAGGGGCAGGACAAAATGAAGGGTTTAGGGTTAGATTTAGAGCTGCAGGCCGTTTTTATTAACTTGTCATTTCCTTTTAGTTTTAGGGGTAGTACCTAACCCAACCCAGGGTTTGGAGATAGAAATGCACTCTTATAAAAGTTCTTATGACTTATGAACCTTTCTGTTGTTCTTCTGGTTCTTCTGTAACGTTGCTGTGAGGAATCCTTTTCAGCATCTTTAGTTTAAAGAGTGTAAATGTGTCTTAATTGGAAGAATCTTGGAAGCCATTTTTAACGTGGCTTTTACTGTCGCATATGTAGAACTCTGCCACAAATCAAACAGAACATAATGTTGGCCTGAAACACTCATTCACTTGTGGTTGTGAGGTCCTAATGGTTATGCTAATAAGGCAACTGTTACCTTTCCATTGGTGCACTGTATGAGCATGAATCACTGCCATGGTGAAATACAGCTCTCGCCAAGCCCCTGTTTCCACAATACAGATTCCTGCTCCAGCAAACCTGCCTAAATTGCACCATTATCGCTATAGGCTTTGGCGTGATGGATCCGTGATTCACAGGTGCAAACATTGACATGGTAATCTCTTCCGAGAGGCGAGTGTGACTTCAAATAATGAAAGGAAACTAAGAGGCGAATCAGCCTCATCTATTCAATTCTGTGGCTGGTCTGCATAATAACCAGAATCCTGTCACGCTTTGCAGAAAAGAGAAAAAAAGACAAAGCGTAATAAACAAAGCCCCTATTGCTTCTGTTCCCGACAGTGCTGCTGCTAAACTTGCAAACGGTCGTTATTTACACCATTCGAACCCTCTTCAGTGCAGCTGCCGCTACGACATAAAAAGAGAGGAGCTCATGGGACGAGCCAGCAGTCAGCGGGGAAGGTGGAAGAGGGGCTGAGAAAGGGAGGGGAACAAATGGAGCAGGATGGGGAGGGCATGGTGGCAGGACGAAAGAGGGTAAACAGCCAAAGACCGTATAGAAAAATAAGGCCAGTGATGGTTGAGGAAGGAGGAATGTTCTTCAAGGTGAGGTCCGAGAGCCAGAAGGCTGCAGGAAGTTGCTGGCTCAGCAGATGCCTGATGGCACCTCCAGGGAATTTGTTTTGCACCTCCAGCATGTGCGAACAAACACAAAAGAGCACCGTGAAGGGCATAACCAAGCTTGAGGTTTACAGCCACACTAATATACTGCCTAACATACTGCGAACTTACAGATCTCAGCCGGGTGTGTATGTGTTCAAGGGGATAACTAAGAGTGAATTTCATTCAGAAGTGGGAAGCACTATACCCTGCTCACTACAAAGGGAAGAGCACTTAAAGTGAGGACTTTAAAGGGTGCAGGGCACTACGGTCTTGTATATGGCCGTTTGGAACAGCCTGCATAAATGTGTACACATTATTATTATCATGGTAATATCTGATTCAGAATAATCAGGGTAAGATAAGGAGATCGTGTTGAACACTGATCTGTCATGTACTTGCTCAAAAATCAGATTTTTGTTATTTTTAACCAAAAACATTACGTAGGCACATTAAGAATTTGGCACACAAATACTATTTAGACTGTTAGACTTCTTTATCCAGGATATCAGAGTTCTGACGTAAGTGTACCAAAGTAGTTTGTAATTCCGCTCGCATCTTTTACCTTTTGATCACTTTGTTCACTTTAGCCTCTATATGCAAATCGCAAAGCGATGAACAATAGCTTCTATATTCAGAAATGTTCCAGCACACTGGCAAAGCCCTGTTCACTTAAACATACTGCCGTGTTAGATCTAATTACTGTTGCTGGACTGCTTTGCTTAATCATATGAGATTCTCTGATGCGCAGACATTGTCTGCACTTGTTAGCTTCCGTGCCGACAAGAACAGATAATGCATGCAAATCAAACAGGAAAAACAGAACAGGAAACACAGTGGATGTGGTCAGACAGTGTAGATTGTATATCTCTTATGGCTGCCTTATTCGTTTAGGGATGATTGCTCTACTGCCAGTGATTAAACCCTTCAGGACTTAATGGTGTCAAAGGGATACAAAAAAATGAAGGGGAGAAAAACAGACGAACAGAATTGGAAAGCATAATTAATGGATTCAGATCCTGTTAAACAGCCCCCTTACAGAGCAGATCGTAAAAACAGGGTAACATGGAAGCAGCACCCAATTTGTTCACACTTTGTTGTAGTAATAAGATCCAGGACTCCCTCATGCAGTGGACTGGATAATTAACTCCTTGGGATAAATTCAGAAGACAGGAGCCCCCCCTCCGTTTGATTTATTGTATGTGGGAGACTGCCCTGCAACTGCTATTGCATTTTTTCGTCTTTCAATTCAGTTAGATTGACAAATATCCCAGCTAACAAGAAGTGTTCTCAGAATGTTGGCTAATGTTCTCTGAAAGTTCTGTGACGTTATCAGAAAAGTTCTTGCAGTAACGTTAGTGGAACCTTTTCGTCAGTGTTTTATACAGCATATATCAAAAACGTTATTTTTAAGTAGTTTGTGAAGCATTTTAAAAATGTTCCAAAATGAATATTTGAATAGCGTTCTTATAACTAAGCAGTAACGTTAATTCAATGTTAATACAAAATACAAAAACTGGATGTATTGATCTTTTCTCTTTTAAAACTATTAAAATAACCATTTTAATGTTTTTGTTACTTATTTGTAATGTTACAGAAATGTTCTTACATACTAAAATATGAGAATGAGAAATGAGAGAGTGCAATGTTAAAATTTGGAATAAACGAAGATTCCTAAGCTTGCTTTTCTTTCGTCTGGAAAACGATTCCAGAAATGTTTCAGGGAAATGTTTTGAGATAATGAACAAAGAATCATTTTTGAGCGATTAGTCAGGCATGTTCACAAACGGCGCCTGTTCGTTTTTTGATGTTAGATTTTGACGATGACAAAACAGACTTTCCTCCAGAGACTTCTGACAGAGTGTTGCTCTTAGAAACTGCTGTCTCAGAGAACTGTCAAGCAGTGTGACTCAGGTCATGTCAATTTCTGTTCATACTCTGTGCTTCACCTTCCTGCATTGTGTTATCTTACCTAACAACTCCTTTGGAATGTGAGGAAAAACTTTTCCGGCTATTGTGTCTAGGAGCAGCCGCCCCCTCCTAATTGAACACTGGGCAAGTAGAAACTGTCCTATGACTACCCAGCAAACAATTTTAGGTTGTACATTTTCCTAACGATTCTGTTATGTAAAAAAAACGTAAAAAATGTTGTTTTGGTTTCTAGGTATGTCAAAATGTCCATAATAATGTTACTGCAAGTACTTTACCTTCTGAGAACATTCCCTGTTTGCTGGGCGCAGTCTGGTCAATGAGATGCTATTTTCATTGTTTGTTTTCTTTTGCCTCATACTTTGGTTTATTTAGTTGTTCTGGCACTGATTTATGTCCTAATCACTGCCTCCTTCTGTCTTTCAGAAATATGTGAATACCTGGTGAGGCATTGGACTACACAATTAGCTTTAAGACTACAAGAACAACAAGTGTGCCCTCTGATATCCCTTTACACCACTCATTTTCTCCTCACTCACCTTGTGGGACCCTCAGACAATGGGGGGACAGCAGGCCTCACGAAGGACTTTGAAACAAAGCCCTGCATGGAGTTTCACACGATCCTTTACAAGCTGGTTGTTGGTCTTGGCTCTGCCAGTAGTGTGCAGCGAACAGACCTTTACAACCTTCCACCCTGAGCGAAGAGAATGGTCTTTCAACCACTTGACAGTTCACAAGACGACAGGAGCCCTTTATATTGGCGCTGTCAACCATGTCTACAAGTTATCAGGCAACCTGACACTCTTAGTATCCCATGATACTGGTCCAGAAGATGACAACAAAGCCTGCTACCCTCCGCTTATTGTTCAGCCCTGCACTGAACCTCTGGTTTCTACCAACAACATTAACAAACTCTTACTTATCGACTACTCTCAGAACAGACTGCTGGCTTGTGGAAGCCTCTACCAAGGTGTCTGCAAACTGCTACGATTGGATGACCTCTTCATCCTAGTGGAGCCATCTCACAAAAAAGAGCACTACCTCTCCAGTGTCAACCAGACAGGTACCATGTATGGAGTCATCGTGCCCTCCCAAGGCAAGGATGGGACACTCTTCATCGGTACAGCTGTGGATGGAAAACAAGACTACTTTCCAACCATCTCCAGCCGCAAGCTTCCTGAAGACCCAGAATCTTCAGCTATGCTGGACTACGAGCTCCACACGGACTTCGTTTCATCACTCATCAAGATCCCCTCAGACACGCTGGCGTTGGTTTCCCATTTCGACATCTACTACATCTATGGCTTCGCCAGTGGGAATTTTGTCTACTTTCTGACTGTACAGCCAGAAACGCCTGAGAATAGCATGTCTTCCAGTGGCCCCTCAAACGAACTCTTCTACACCTCCCGCATTGTCCGACTCTGTAAAGATGACCACAAATTCCACTCCTATGTCTCGCTGCCCATAGGTTGTGTTCGGAACAGGGTGGAGTACCGTCTTCTGCAGGCAGCCTACCTGGGAAAGCCCGGACGAGTGCTAGCCGCGTCCCTCAACATTAGCGCTCAGGATGATGTGCTGTTTGCTGTCTTTTCCAAAGGTCAGAAACAGTATCACCACCCACCCGATGACTCCGCTCTCTGCGTCTTTTCCATCCGGGACATCAATGCTCAGATTAAAGAGCGCATGCAGTCCTGCTATCAGGGAGAAGGAAACCTGGAGCTCAATTGGCTGCTGGGAAAAGATGTACCTTGTACCAAAGCGGTGAGAAATAATTGATTTTTACTAGTTATTCAAAGTGACTTTCTGTCTAACAATTTCAGGTTGGAAGAACGCTTCCCTAACATTTCTGTTAAGTAACAAAAATGTAAAAATGTTATGTTTGAATGTTCTAGGAATGTTTAATATGTCCAGTTGTTATTGGACGTATTAACATTATTGCTTGGTTATAAGAACATCATTCAAGCATTTTTTTAAAATTCTGTAACATATTGAAAACATTCCACTATCAACTTAAGCATAATGTTTGATATATGATATACATGTTTAAAACACATTCTACTAGCATTATGGCAAGAACATTTTAGGTCTAAGAGACCAAGAGCTCTAAGAGAACTTAATCATTATGTGTGTTCCCTGGAAATCGAACCAATTGAACAGTGCTAGAGCAATATTGGGTTATTGTGATTCTCTGATCAAAATTAGGGCGTTTCAGCTTGTACTGCTGTAATAGCACTGAGTTTTTCAGTAGCTCTGCTTTTAAATTCTGTTCTCATAGTTCATTATTTTCTTGCCAGTTCATGTGCCTGCTTTTTCTCATCGGAAAACCCCTGTGGATTAAAATAGTCAGAGGGGGATAGTTATTAATTTCATGTTTTCCCGAGAATGGAGATAGGATCAGCATTGTAATGTTTGTGTAGCTGGTGGTTGTTCTTATATATCCATCCTTCACTCTTTAGAGTGTAACAGATACTATCCAAACAAACCTACCGACCCCATAACCTGCAGGATTGAATATCAGGCCACTGATGCACAAAAACATAGTTCAACAAATCCTATGAAAACAATTATAAAGTAGTTCTGTCATTGTATTTTTATTCCATCTGTAATTATGGCTTACCATTCGACACCAATAGACTAAGTGAACACATTAAAATGAATGTCAATAGAAGATAGTTTTAAGGAAGTGTTTTGACCGAGTCAGGAAGTGAGGGAACAGACAGAAGAGCACATGAAATAATTTTAGCATCGTTTTAGTTTCGTTACCAGGGGACCGAATTCTGTAGTCTTCTAAATCACTTATCCATAAGTGTAAACATATTGAATTAGAGGCACTAATGTGTGTGTGTGTGTTTATTTGTGCTTTGACTAGAACGGCTTTGAAGCAATAATATATTAATATGGGAATGCGTATTGTTTTCTCCTGTTAGTGGTTCTTTTTCGGATCTGTGTGCATGATCCATGAGACATTTTTAATGACAAACCACTGATACGTGGCTCTCTCCAGGGTGTGCTTTATTAGCTTCAGTAATTTCACTATTAGCATGATGTCAGAGGTGAGAGTCACCCCGAGAAAAACATTGAGTGCTTGAGCAGGGTGGTCCTCATAGCAGCAGACTCCACTCTGGCTCATTAAGGCCCCTAGAGGATCCTCCGTTTGACCCTAAGGGGCCGTCCATGGCCTTATGATGTCATCCAGCCCTCCTCTATGTTTTTGTAAGTGTCATTTAAACACAGCTTAAGAAAATCCGCTTTCTTCTGGTCTTTAAGGAATGTGTCAAGGCTAACTAAGGAGGAAACCATGAGGATATATATATATATGCATTGTAAAAAAACCTTCCCAGTAGATACGTTTCAATAAATCAATGTTATTATGCAGGTAGCTCCCATAAGTGATTAACATAGTAAAGTTTATAAACCCCACAAATCAAACAGCACAACGGGGAGGTTTTGAAGAATTACTGCCACATAGCTTTTGTCTTTAATCTCCCTCTTTAAAGACCAGTAGGAGTATGAAAATATTTTCACAATAAATAATACTCCCCAGACATTCTTGCTTGCTATTTAAGCTCATTTTACCTAAAAAAATCGCAAGAATGGTATTTTTTGTTTTTGTTTCATTTCCTGTCAGCTATTTCCAGAGAAAAGTTACAATGAAAGAGGACGAGAAGTCGTATGGATGACAGGATTCAGTGAAAGATTGAGCACACAGCCCGGCTGCTGGTGTCTCCCTGCCTGGTCAGCCTGCTTTCTGCTTCTCATTCAGCCTTTGATGCTGTTCACTAATTCAGCTGGTGTTGCGTTTCATCGGGCTGCCTGATGAAGCCCATCGTGGTGCAGGTCAGAGCAGTGATCTAAAGAAACGCTATTGATCTAGTGACTTACAAAGGGACGACACTTGTGCAACAGTAACCTGCTACCCAGAACAGTGGAGAAGGGAAATGTGTCCCATCTATTGTATCTATCTATCATATCTATCGTATATATCATATCTGTCGTATCTATCTTATCTATCTTATCAACATCAGCTGAATACATATATGTATGTGTGCCACGTTTGTCAGATTTTATTCATTTGGCATATTATTATAGCTAAACAAACAGTTTTGGAGCTTTTAATCTTTCTAATCTTTAATCACTGAAGTACACAGGAGCTGTATTTATATGTAGCTTTTTACTTGTAGTTGCTACTCAGTGGCATTACATGCACAATGGATATGCTGTCTTGTTTTAAAAAGGACTTTTTAATAATGAATTTACTCATTCACAAACTAGATATTTATATATGTATATACTTTACATTTAAATCATATTACAGTTCAAAAAAGACTGTTTGACTACACAAACAATCCGGACTGGAAATATGCCGGGCAGGTTCCTGTAGCTATTTTTAGCTGGGAAAATAACAGAAAACACACTAAAGATGGGGCAGAATGCGGTCGGCCGGGCACACAACATTTACATCCCTGCTTTATTGCCGTGCTTTGGCTTATGAAGGGCCGGTAGGCAGTAAAGATTTTACACTGGTGGCTGGTATACAGGGCTGTGCAGTGTTTGAGCCGAGCAGGGCTGCTTTCAGCATCATGAGCTCACAGTGCTCATCTCTCTTACTCTACATGGCACTTTGAGGCCAGTGTCACTCAACAAACCCCGATGACCTGGATCTAAATGACGCCGAGTGTTGTAACTCGCCACCCCAACTCAAATAGGGATTGATAGTGGCTTGTGCCTGTGTATGACATGAAAAATGGCCTATAGTCACTCCCATTACATTGTAAATGTTTACTAGCTTCAAACTCTTTGGTGTTTGTGTGTGTGTGTGTTTACTTAACCACATATTGGGGACAAATTTGTACCCTAAAGTCAGTAAAACCTTACAAAACCTCCTTTTTAGGATGTCCTCATTTGTAAAAAACATTATAAAAATATAGTAAATAAAGTTTTTTAATTGTAAAAATGCAGAAAGTTTTTTGTTAGGGTTAGATTTTAGTGTTTATAAATAGCTGGGTATATATGACAAGATAATTTCACTTTAAATTTTAAAACCGCATATTTTTTGCTTTGGTCTGTTCAGGTGTTGTTTTCTGCTGGTGTGGTGTGCAAGTGTGTATAAATGGGCTCAGCTGGGGTGAGGTACACTATTCTCATAGCACAGGGTAATGAGGCAGTCCAGGGCCCGGCAGGACTCACCAGAGCAGAGCGAGAACATGTCTGCCCAGCTGAACAGAAAACCAAACATCTGGCAGGGTGAAGAACACTCAATGGTCCAGTTACTGTCATCTCCTCAGAGACACTTTTCTTGCTTCTCGGGTCGATTGTGGCACACTGGTGTGGGAACTCTGAAAGGCTTGTTTAAATCAGAAATGACATCACTATAAGATATTTGTCCCTCTTCTTTTATATAGAATATACTTTTGTAGAATCTATAGAATATTTTATCTATTGAATATGCTGTTTTTCTTTTTTCTTTTCTTTCATTTCTGAAATAAATAAACAAATAAAATTGGATAACCAAAGTGATTGGTTGGCATCTCAAAAAGGAATCTAATAAAGGAAAATATTATTTCTAAATATGATTTAGAATTAATTATCAAATGATCACAGTTCAATATTTTGAGCTCTCTGTGATAGAGCTTGTGAAAACGTACTGTTTCATGAACACTATTTGACATTTATTAACAGTGAAAACTTGTGTGAACAGATCTAGTGTTCCCCGATCCATTTTGTTCCCCGCTTGACAACAGAACCAGCTGACGTTGGATCACATTGCGAATTGCTTACAAAGTACTTCTTTATATTAAAATCAGCACAACCTTTTCACCATCCCACTCATGTCTCTGTAAACAACTGAGTGACCTTAACTTTTGGATTTAAAGAAAAGTGCTGACTAACTAATGACCTTTCTGCTCCTGTAGCCCGTCCCTATTGACGACTCCTTCTGCGGTCTGGACATCAACCAGCCCCTTGGCGGCTCTCAGCTGGTGACCGGACACACACTCTATACGGAGAGCAGGGATCGCATGACCTCGGTGACCTCCTATGTCTACAACGGTTACTGCGTCGCTTTCGTTGGCACCAAGAGTGGACGACTAAAAAAGGTGAGCCTCAAACTCAGATGTTGTTTTTCCTCTGCGCTGGCTTCACCTTTCATTTCCAGGTCCAGCCGACGTGTCCTGTCTTCTGAGAAGTTTATAGAGCTGGAAATGTTTGTGTTACTTTGAGAATGTTTTACATCTTCTGAGCCACAGACGCTAGCAAATGTTTTTGTTCGCAAATAGCGTGTCACTTTAGTTATTTATGATGTCTTGAGTAGCTCCCCTTTGAATCGTCCTTATTTAGAAGTATGGGTAAGAAGCGGAAACTTTTCTCGTGAATATTTCATTTCAGACAAAAGTTCTTTTGTTTTTCTTTCATAAAGGGCAGCTTATAGCGACCTCAGGGGTTTCTGTCTGCTTCTGTAGTCTATTCATTTTAATCTGCCTTCTCAGCCAAAACCAAGCAGAAGATGTTTGGCGAAGAGGCAAAGAGACGGGTTATGACCCTTGACACTGACATTGTAAGCCAGACACTATCAAGGGTAAAGGGTTATCTGATGCATAATTAAAATATCTCACATAAAGAGAACAGAGATCACGTGGGGTTAAAAGCCATTTTTGATTTGTAATTGTAGCATGACTGACAAGCACCAGTCACAGTTTAAAGTCACCATGAAACAAGCTGCTGTCTCGTCTGTGGTGATGCATGTAAGTGCAATGGCTTCTGGAGTAAGAAAGAAATGTAGACCGGAATTTTTTTTTTTAAATTGACATGCACGGATGAAATGATTTATAATAAACACTGCAAAGGCAGTATATTTTGATTTGAGGGTGACTTGAATTTTGTAATGTGTAATGAAGTATTTGTAAGAAACTGATTATTCATCAAGGAAAAATACAGGGAAAAATGTATTGTGAAAACTAGGATCTATTTAGAGACAATTTGTTATTTGCTATTATTTTATATACCGGTATTAACTTTATACCTTGATACGTTGTGTTAGCAAGATACTGTAAGACTAACTTGTAATGAATAATAATGAAGATGACTGACTGAGGGTCTGTCAGCTGCTTTTGAGACTCAGCAAAGCACTGACTGTCAGGACAGACCCTGTTAGATGAGCAAGAACAGACATGCCCACCTCCTTTCATCACTGCAGAGCAGCTGGAGGAGACACCAAAGCCTTTCAGACCTGCTCTTTACAAACGCTGGGTTTGTCCCTCATTCCCACCTTCCCCTACACACACTCAAAGACAGCTGCCTTCCCAGACTCCAGGGAAAATGGACAATGTCAAATTGTCAAACCCGCCGTTTGTTTCATGCCGGTAACATGGCAACGTCCAAATTGTGTTTTGCACCTTAATTAATTCATTTATAATTAAATCAGCGCCGCAATCAGCAAGTGCCATCGCAGGCATTCGCTCTCTGTGATCCTCTTGTTTTAGCGACTTATTAATTAATGTTAGTTTTTTCTCTCGGATCGTAAAACTAAATTAGGCCAAGAGGACCGTGCGCTTAGAAATGCTGCCGCGGCACGTTTGTGTAGCCCCAAGCTTGCTGTGCTCTCAAATGCTTGCGTCACAGACGGTGAACAGTGCCACCCTAGTGGCCAAACAGGAAATGGGCTCTACACAAATGTCACCACAGAAATTAGGGAGGCAGAATTAGGGAAGAATTACCCTAGACTTAGAAAAGAGTATCAGGCTTCAAAATCTGAGAACCATCTGGCCACATCTGAACAGTGTGTAACAGTGTCAGAGGAAAAGCCGAGACAGTATTACTGTATGAGAGTGCCTGTCTTTTAAAGGGTTAGGGAACTAGCGCGTCTCTTGGAGAATGTACACACACTCGTGTCGCTTTGTAGTGTGTAGATAAGCTTCTGCCTGGCTGTGCAGCTCAGGGCTTCTGGTTGTTGTGTATCTGCTATACTGAATATTCTCTATAGACTTTGTTTTAATAGCACCTGTTCAGTACATAGTGTTGAAGTTGGCCAGTTTGATCAGGTTCAGGTCAGTTCAGGTCATTTTTTTCAGATTTCTCAATGAATAAATTGAAAACTGATTTATTGTTGTCACTTAAAAAAGTTCTAAGTGACAACACTTCTTCACTGAAGTCTCCACTTAGCATTTTTCATACTTTAATATGTTTCCGTACAATATATGTAGATAAAAATTGCTGTTTACTACTGTGTATTGTTTTATTGGTGTATAACAACGCACACCAATTTCATTCATTAGTTAAAACAGTGTGGGAAACATGCTTTGATTATTTTAACTTGCATTGTTTTTAATCTGCCTGGCTACAGCAGCAGTGATGGTTTCATTGATTCATGTCAATTTAAGCCATTTCAAAGGAAACACGTTCATTTAAAGCTGTATTTGACTGCAAGACATCATTTTCTTTAGCTATAGAAGCCAGCCTGAGTTTTAGCCCTGGTGATGAAGACTATAGACTGACAGGCTCTGAGGCTCTGCTGATGTATTGTTATATAGAGGTGAGCTGTTGAGCCTCAGCCTTTGAAGAATGCAGTCGGCTGCATGATCTGCCTATTCTTACCTTCCAGCTGAAAGAGGTGCAGGAGAGAGAGAGATACATAGAGAGAGAGAGCTAGAGAGATAGAGTCAAAGAAGAGAAAGGAAGAGTCTGATGGAATGTGAAATTCAGCTCGGATGAAAACCGGGCTCGCACTGCTGCCTGTAATTGGATTGGCTCCTTTGCCAAAGAGCACACCCACCACCCTCCATCGCCACTTTTTCTCTTTCTCTCAGTCACTCGCTCTTTTTCTCTCAATCACGCACACACACGTTAGGTTTCTATGCTTTGTGGGGACTTTCCCTAGACATAACCACTTTTATACTGTATAGACTGTATATTTTATCCCTTAACCCTCACCCTACCCCTAACCTCCACAGAATCATTTTTGTTTTTATACATTTTCAAAAATCATTTAGCATGTTTCATAATCAATTTCTGTCGTGGAGGCCGCTGACTGGCCACCACAGTGTAGGTGTGCGTGACTTTTACCCTCCCTGTGGGGACTTTTGGTCCCCACAATGATAGAAAAACAAGAACACACACGCACATTTCCCATTCAGTCCACACACTCTCCTGCTATAGCCTTCCTCGCTCCAAGCAGAAGCTCCATTTTGGTTTGTTGTAAAGCAGATACGGGCGACTCCTCCAGCACTGTCTGCCGTTGCTGCTAGTGCCAGTTGTTTTCCAACACTGTGGACTGCAGGCTGGATACAAGAGTTCATAAAAATCCCTTAGAATGAATTCATGAAAGCAGAACCCATGCCGAGTACTGTTGTGCTAATTTCATTAAGCTTGGTTCAACACAACCAGCGTTAGCCATTTCCACAATTCTGTTTTGTAATGTTAATCTACGGTTTCAAGCAGTGAGGCCGACATGGCAAAATCTTAAATTTAAATGAGATGAACTTGCCATTTTTAGGACTGGTGTAATGTCTGATTGTTTTGTTTCATTTGTTCTAAGGATGTACCAGTTACAAAAATGTTACGTTTGATAACCAGAGCCACACAAAATCTGCCTATTGGTACGCTGGTAAATACTAATAGTCGCCACTGTTTTATGCACCCCAATTTATTCTCTCAGAAAATTATAAAGCAACATTGAGTTTGTAGTAAAAAGGCCTAACAAAATTACCCTTGTGGCAGTGCCATGTGAGAATTTGGCAGGTTGGGGTGGAAAGAATGGCAGAATGAAAACCAGTATCATTAAACTGTTTCCTTCTGAAGACATGACAAAATCTGTACAATTTAAACTGGACAGACATGCAGTTTATGACTTTACAATATTTAAAGCTGCAATGTGTAACTTCTGTCTCTCTACTGCCATCGCTGTCTGAAACATATAATGCCAGGTTAGTTTATGTACTTTTCTTTACGTGTCAAATGAAATGAAGCCAAAGTGGCATTTGCAGGGAAATCAGACCCACTGAGAAGTATGGGAAATCTCAGTGTTGTGAGTTTGTACTTGCTCAGTATTGCAGCTTTTATTTACACTGTATTAAAATGAGCAATATATAAAAATATTTGTGAAAAATATCAGCCATATTAGCTTTGGCTTGTGTTAGCAAAGCATTGCATCACATTAATTACAGGGTGTGAAGTTTAAACTGATATTGTGCTTTAAATGTAAATCTCAGGAGAACATGTGGGCATCCCGACGGAGGGGGTATGTTGGGAGAGATCAGCCCTCAGAGGGATTCGTCTCTCTTTGATATTGTTGAAAAAAAGAAAAGACCACACGCTAAAATTAGATCTTTAAAGTTATCCCACTGAGAGATTAGCTCTGATTTGAGATGGTCACACGAACTACATTAATCCAATTAGAGTGAACTGTGGGACTGCAGAACGTGGTGTGAGTCAGGTTTGCTCAAAAAGTCAATTGAAAAAAGCACCTGGGCTAATTATAAACGCCCCCATTAGACCTTCTTCTTTTTCTAATTGGTGATATAACGAGTACTGGAATGAGGAGCGGTTTGCATGACCTACATGGGAAATTCATCCGTGTAAAATCCCTAGAGACAAAGCCATCCCACTTGGAATTGTGTAGTTTTGGGCCTGGTCCTGCCAAGCTTAAGATCTCAACCACGAACTGACCAATATACACGCATGGCTTTATTGTGTAATCAGCATTTGGTGTGGACAGCACAGGACGTACAAGACATTTCAGGTGCGTGGCTTCCATCTGGCAAGCCAATGAGATCCTAATTGGACAAATGCCTCATTAAACTGGTTAAGTGAGATTCTGGGCAGCTGTCCCACTCTCTTCAACACTCACAGTGTCTCCGTGACATGGTAGATGTTTTGGGACCGATGCAGGGACGCAGCGGTGGTCTGCGGCTGACTGCGGCACATAAAAGGCTTGCTGGTTTATGTGGCTGAGCTCTCAGGTGCGTACACTAGTTAGCATTGATCCTTTCTCTTGTCCCTGAAACACCTTTAGTTTGTTAACAGCATCCTTTGTGGTCTTTCACAGTGCGTTCAGATGGTGCGTGAAGTTAGCGCTATGTGTTGAGAGCGAGATGCTGAAGTCTGCTTAGCTTTGATGAGCCATGAAACAGCTGGCCTGGCCACTTTCTCGTTTCGCTTTCTGAGCATGTAGATTTCTGATTGTATATAGATGTGTTTAGGGATGTGCATTGTTGTTTGTGGTTGGGTTTTTACAATATGAAAACATGAGTTGATATAAGTAATAATAGTTTTGATGCTTATACAATATATATTAACTTTCACTGATGCTCAAGAAGGCAGTATAATGCATTTAAGTGAGGTGAGTGTAAACTTTTAAACATGGTGGCCGATGTAAATTGCTATTATTTTGTTTAGCTATTGTATTTTTCGGGTTAATAATGCCCTTCAGAAGTTACAAAAATATATATACGTTTTCCAGAGTGCAAAAT